>CM077089.1:4614754-5242336 GCA_039513925.1 Platanthera zijinensis
GCTTTGCAGCGACATAATGAGATTCCTTAGTGTTCACCTGATTCTGGCACAAACACATGGGAAACATGATATCCGGTCTACTCGCAGTAAGATAGAGCAGAGATCCAATGATGCTTCTGTATTTGGTTTCATCAAAAGGTTTCCCTTTCTTCATCCTTATCCAGAGACATGGTGGATCCCATTGGAGTCCTCATAGAGGTTGCATTCTCCATTCCGAATTTCTTGAGGAGTTTATTTGTGAACTTCGTCTGAGAAATGAAGATTCCTTCCTCAGACTATTTCACTTGAAGTCCCAAGAAATACTTCAGCTCTCCCATGCTGCTCATTTCAAACTTTCCTTGCATAAGTTTAGAAAACTTTTTGCAAAGATTGTTGTCCGTTGAGCCGAATATAATGTCATCAACATAGATTTGCACCAGCAAAATCTTGCCTTTGACTTCCCTGAGAAACAATGTCTTATCTATTTTTCCTCTAGAGAACTTGTTCTCAAGAAGAAAACTAGGCAATGTCTCATACCAAGCTCGAGGAGCTTGTTTTAGGCCATATAGCGCTTTATTAAGAAAATATACATGATTAGGATAAGTAGGATTGACAAAACCTGGAGGTTGAGCAACGTATACTTCCTCTTTCAAATCTCCATTCAAGAAAGCCGATTTCACGTCCATCTGATAGACTGTGAATCCTTTGTGAGAGGCATAGGCTAGGAATAGCCCGATTGCCTCGAGCCGTGCAACTGGTGCAAACGTCTGGTCAAAGTCAATCTCCTCCTCCTGTCTGTATCCTTGAGCCACCAGTCTGGCTTTTTTCTTGATGATGACTCCATGTTTATCCAACTTGTTTCTGAAGATCCACTTGGTGCCAATCACATTTTGCGTCTTCGGTCTGGGAACCAGCGTCCAGACTTCGCATCTTTCAAATTGATGCAGCTCCTCTTGCATGGCCAAAATCCACGATGCGTCTTTGTTCGCTTCATCGAACTTATTTGGCTCCACCTGCGACAGAAAGCTAAGATGCAAGATCTCATTAAGAGTACCTCGGCGAGTTCTGACACCGTCTCGGGGATCTCCAATGATTTGATTTCTGGGATGATCCCTCACATGTCTGAGCTCTAGAAGTCTTGCATTAGGAGCTTCGACTATTTCTTGGGCATCTCCTTCTTCTAAAGGATTTGCCTCATGTTGATCTTCAACTTCTCCGATCGGTGTTGATGTGGAGACCTTGATATATTTTGGAGTTGCATCTTTCTCGGGATCATCCAGTTGTAGCTTTTCGAGTCTGGCACCTGCAGCTTCAGGAAGACAACTAGAAGTCTTGCAGTTAAGCAAGCTTCCTTAATCAAATACAATATTTATTGATTCCTCTACCACTAGGGTTTTCTTGTTGAAAACTCTATAAGCCCGGATGTGGCTACTATAGCCCATGAATATGCCTTCGAAGCATTTTTCACCAAACTTAGTACAAGGGTACTTCCCATTATTCAGTACATAACACTTGCAGCCAAAAATCCTCAAATAGGACATGGTTGGTTTTCTTGCCTTTCAGTAGCTCATAAGGAGTCTTACGATGGCTCTTGTTAATCAACGCCCGGTTTTGTACATGACAGGTCGTATTGACAGCCTCGGCCCAGAAGTATTCTGGGAGAGAAGCGTCATTCAACATTGTCGTGCACGCTTCAATGAGTGTTATATTCCTCCTCTCCGCCACTCCATTCTGTTGAGGAGTGCGAGGGGAGGAGAACTCATGAAAGATACCAAGCTCTTCACAGAACTCTGTCATAGCCCCAGACTCAAACTCTGTTCCGTGGTCACTTCTGATTTTGACCACTGAGCAGTTAAGTTCGTTCTGTATCTGCTTGACAAAACTGGTGAAGATGTCAAACGTATCAGACTTGCGTTTTAAAAAGAACACCCACGTAAACTGAGAGTGATCATCTACAATCACTAGCGTATACGACTTCCCTCCTAAGCTATGAACTTGCATTGGACCAAACAGGTCCATGTGCAGAAGATATAGACATCTGGAGGAATCTTTGTTTGGGATGCCCTTAAAGGTAGCCCGAGTCTGCTTGCCCATCTGACATGCAGGACATGGACTATCTTTGATGCACTTAATACTGGGAGCATCCCTTACTAAGTCTTTGGAAAACAACATATTAATTATCTTGTAATTAATGTGTGCCAATCTCTTGTGCCATTGTTCACAAAGAGATGCACTGCCTTTAGCAACGAGGCATACTGGGGTAGAAGAATCTAAACTAAGAAAATCTAAACAGAAAATATTTCTGCTTCTAATGCCAGTTAATACGGTCTCCGAAGAGTCACATGATATTATTAGGCATTTATCCTTGCAGAACTTAACGTCATACCCTTTATCACATAACTGGCTTACGCTGATCAGGTTATGATTTAACCATTCAACATAAGCTACGTTAGTGATAGAGAGTATACCGTTGGAAACCGTACCGTAACCTCTGGTGACTCCCCGATCAGATCCCCCAAATATGACTTTGGGTCCATCCTCGACTGGAGAGTACTCCCTCAGCAGGCCAAATAGGAGTTTTGTTGGCCTTTGGACATCCCTGCAAAACAGAATTAATTTGCCTTAGGAACCCAATCGAACTTGGGTCCTAGATTCCTTGTTAGCATACTCCCCCTCGATTGGTTAACTCTACGAGTGGTCGGCCTCGCATTGCTAACATAAGGAGTCTCGTTATACCTTGGATTAAACCAACAATCCATGGCAAAGTGACCAATTTTGCCACAGCACCAGCAGTCAAACCTGTTATACTTCCTCTTGGGCGCCTACTTTACCCTTGAAACGTGGGGTTCAGCTGGGGCCGAAGACATGGAGGTGGAGGCAACATGATGACCACAGTCACATGACTTCTTTACCTCTTGGCTTTTCAGTGTAACAGGCTTGGCCTTAGGTGCCTGCTTCCTATTATGGCCGCTAGAGAATTGACCATAATTTCCCAAGTGGATTTCCTCATAAGGTGCCTTGAAGACACTCTCACTGAAGTTACGGGGAAAGGTCCACCCATCATATCGGCTCTTTAGCTTTGCAACCGAGGGCCTGAAGTGATGCCCATATGTTGACTCAAAGTCATGTTGGTTACAGGGAAAGCTAGGCTTTCTGAACTCAACAGGGCTGAGTGGGGCCTTTCCTTTCTCATCAGCAGAGGCTTTCTTGGCAGCCTTATTCTTCCTCCTGTTCCTGTTTCTCCTAGATGAGGAGCTAGATACCCCTACATGCCCCAAGCCAGCTCCTTTGGCTTGAGCAGAGAAGGTATCAACTAATTGAAGAACAGTTTTTGGCATAGAGAAGCTCTTGACGATCTTCCTTTCTGCCGCAAGTAGTTCTTCCAACTTGTCGACTTCCTCCTGCTTAAGATCAAGGAGCTTAAGAGACTCTTAATGCTTTGAGGTCAAGTCCAAGTGCTCCTGTCGGAGGGAGATCAAACTGGTGATCTCTTCCCTCAGGGATACACTCTCACCTTTAAGGAATTTAACTTCCTTTTTCTCCGCCTTCAGTTTCTTTCGACATTTCAGGAATGTATTGAGCAGAAGATCATACTTATCGAGGAGCTCAGCTTCAAGGGCAGAAGGGCTATCCTCAGGGTCATCATCCTGAGACTCAGGATCAGAGTTAGAGTCGGAGAGAGGGGTGTGAGCTTTTACCTTCCCAGTAAATGGGGGGCATTCTCCTTCTGAGTCAGAGCGACCCATTAGCCCAAAGTAGGCTTCCTCATCATCGCTGGTGTCTGACGTGTCAGATTCACTCAGCGTCTTTGGCTTTTTTGCGATGTAACTCCTCTCCTTCTTCTTGTTTTTGAGGACCTGTGCTCCTCTCCCTTTCCCTTTTCCCTCTTGCCTTGATGACAGTCGGCCACGACGTGTCCTGGCTTGTTGCAACTAAAGCATATAATGTCAGAAGAGCGGTGTTTGTTCGGTTTGGAAACATACCTGTCAGAGGAATAATTCTTCTTCTGATCCCTTGAGGAGGAGCCGTTTCTCTTTCTCTGATTCCTCAGCTTGAGGAACTTCTTGAATTCCCGTGTGATAAGGGATAAATCTTCCTCAGATAACTCTGAGCCGGAGGAGCTTGGCTCAGAGTCTTCCTCCTCATCCCTCTTCCACGCACGGGAAGAAGCGACACCCTTGCCCTTTCTGGATTGAATGGCTTTCAGGGCCACCGTCTTTTCCTTGGCCGCGGCTTTTCTCTGCTTCCTCTTCAGCCTTCCTTGTGTTTAACTGAAGCTCATAGGACATGAGCTTTTCGAATAGAATCTGTGGATCAGTTTTCGTAAGTCTGCCAAACTCGCGGATGGCGCAGATCTTTGTGTCCCATTCCTTAGTGAGGGACCTAAGGAACTTATCATTGAGTTCACCATCAGTGAACACTCTTCCATATCCTTTGAGTGCATTGATGATCTTGAGGAAGTTTTCGAAGGTGACTCCGATCTCCTCCTTTGGCCCTTTCCTGAAGGCCTCATATTTCTGATTGAGGAGGGATCTCCGATCGTCCCTCACTTCATCTGTGCCCTCCATTAAGACGATCAGACAGCTCCAGAGATCCCTGGCTGTCCTGCAGTTGCTGAAGTTCTGCATCATAGAGTCGTCAACTGCGCTTACCAGGATGTTCTGAGCTTTCTTGTCGAGTCCGAACAGCACCATTTCGTCTTTTTCCATTTCCGAAAGTTTCTTGGGCACTTTCCTGGTTGGATCAATGGTGGAGTCCTTGGTGGGAATGTAAGGTCCCTCCTCCACTATCATGAAGAGCCGGGGGTCGACTGCTTCCATGTAGAATCTGATTCTTTCCTTCCAGATAGGAAAGTTTAGTCTGGTGCATACTGGGATTTTGCCGGAGTGCTTGAGTCCGTCCAAGGAAGATATCGGTCTTCTTCTTGACACTGGTGGCAGGATTTTACTCAAGGTGTGAACCTTTTTGATGAGTAACCTCCCTCTGATACCACTTGAAAGTCCACCTAGTGTCAACTACTTACACCTATGGAGGGGGATAGGTGTCTTTGCAGCGTATTTGCGGAATTAAGGTTTTACCTGCACAAGAAAACAAAACAACACAGCACAAAAAGTACACAAGCAATTTATAGTGGTTCCCCGATTTGGGTACGTCCACTTTCCCCCTTCGACCTATCTCCCAACCAGGGACGACTCGGTCACTTCACCAACAGGATTGAAATCCAATCCTTGCACTAACGGAAGGAATCCTTCCACACGTAGGAGTCAACACTCCCACAACACGGGTTGCACCCAACCCTACAACTATAGACCTATCGGTCCTTTACAAAGAATTAAAAATAGCTTGTAAGAAATACAAACAACGTATGGAGACTAAGGTGTCCCCTCTTCGTTCGACGACGTGTTCTTGAAGTCAACGAAGAGTCCACAACCCTAGATCTCACTTGGAGAGAATCTCCCCGAGACCGGCGGCGGCGACGAGCGGCGGCGAGGCTCTCGGTCTTGGCGGCGGCAACTAAAAACAGCAGCAAAGCACTAGAGATCCAATCTTCTTAGCGAAGTCGGCAAGGTCTACCAACGGTCACACGAGGATCGATCGTATCGATCGATTCGGACGGGGAAAGATTTCCCTATCTCAAATCAAGAGACAAAAGATCTCTGGATAGACACATGAGACGTTGTGCAGGACTTGGCTTCTATCACCGAGGATCTGGAGGAGATCGAGATCGGCTTGGGTGATCGGCTGCGGCGACAGAGGCGGAGCAAGTTCGCGAGATTAGGGTTAGTCGGCCGCTCTGTTTCGTATATCGTCTATGTGTGTTATTGTACACAAATACCAGAGTATTTATACAATAGGTCAAGAGATGACCGTTGTGGGCCCCACCAGCAGTAAGACCAAAGTCCGGCTCAAAATCCCGCTGATAACGTGGACCGGTCCAGACAGAGTCAGAAAAATACCCAGGTCAAATTCGGCGAGAATCGTGGGTGATTCTCGACGAATCAGCGAGAATCACTTACGATTCTCGCCGAATTCTACTTAGAGAATTCTGGCTGCACAGGTTATAGAGGCCGGGGAGAATCGGTGGGAATCACCTTGGATTCTCGCCGACTCGTCGAGAATGCAAAGTCATTCTCGACGAATCGGCGAGAATCACTTGGTGATTCTCGACGATTCTGCCTTAGATGATTTTTCAGACTGCGTCGAGACAGCCGGCCCAACCTGATAAGAATCAACTAGTGATTCTCGACGACTCGTCGAGAATCACTGGTGATTCTCGACGATTTACACTTAGACGATTCTCGTCTTTCAACCCGTGAGATGGTCTTTGGCCCATCCTTGCTCCTTGTCTGCTCTAGCTTTATCATAGCCCTGTACTTGAGATTAAGTACACCCCAATAGAGAGAGTACATGTAGGCCAACACACTGATCTGCTCAACGAGGGATTACGTTGCACAGACCCTTGTATATTGACCTACTGCACCCTGACATTGGTGTGTACTTAGCATGGAATAACTGCAAGCACAACTAGAAATATTTCATCAAATACATTGTCTATTTACCTTAGCTTGTACAGGGGCTTCTTCAAATCAGGTACATTGTGGATACAATACCCAACAGTTGGGGAACCACTATAGCTCCTTGTGTTATCTGGCTTGCTGTGTTTTGTTTTTGTTGTGTGCTGTGATTTCTTATTTCTTGCTTACTTAGTTTTTCTTTTTGCAAGCACCTTACACATATACATAAATCAAGACATCCACTGCTTTACAGTTTTAAATTGTAAATTATTTTAAAATACTCTATTCACCCCCCCTCTGGAGTAAAGGTAGATCTTACACTCACTTTTAGAAGCTTGCTTCATAGCAATTCTTCCAGTGGCATTCTTGAAGATGCAAGTGCAAGGCTTGAACAACTAAGTTTCGATTAGGCTGCAAGAGGTGCAACTCCCAAGTACGTCAAGGTTTCCACCTCAACGCCAACTGGAAAAGTTGACGATCAGGATGGAGAAAATCTTCCAGAAGAAGGAGAAGCCCGAGAAGCTGTCAGAGCTCCAAATGCCAGACTCCTAGAGCTCCGACACGTGAGGGATCATCCCAGAGATCAGATCATAGGAGATCCTCGTGACGGTGTCAGAACTCGGAGAGGTACAACTAAAGAGATTTTGCACCTTAGTTTTCTGTCACAGGTTGAGCCAAAGAAGTTCGACGAAGCGAACAAAGATACGTCATGGATATTGGCCATGCAAGATGAACTGCATCAATTCGAACGATGCAACGTCTTGACGCTTGTTCCTAGACCAAAGAACAAGAGTGTGATCGGCACCAAGTGGATCTTTAGAAATAAACTGGATGAACACAGTGTCATCATAAAGAACAAGGCCAGGCTGGTGGCTCAAGGTTACTGACAGGAGGAGGGGATTGACTTCGACAAAACCTTTGCACCAGTTGCAATGCTCGAGGCGATCAGATTGTTCCTGGCGTATGCTTCTCACAAAGGATTCACTGTCTATCAGATGGACGTGAAATCTGCGTTCCTAAATGGAAATTTGAAAGAGGAAGTATATGTCATGCAACACCCATGTTTTGTTAATCCTACATTCCCTAATCATGTTTATTTTCTTAATAAAGCATTATATGGCTTAAAATAAGCTCCTCGAGCTTGGTATGAGACTCTGTCTAGTTTTCTTCTTGAGAACAAGTTCTCGAGAGGAAAAATAGATATGACATTGTTTCTTAGGGAAGTCAAAGGCAAGATCTTGCTGGTGCAAATCTATGTCGATGACATAATATTCCGCTCAACGGACAACAATCTTTGCAAGAAGTTTTCTAAACTTATGCAAGGAAAGTTTGAAATGAGCAGCATGAGAGAGCTAAAGTATTTCTTGGGACTTCAAGTGAAATAGTCTGAGGATTGAATTTTCATTTCTCAGACGAAGTTCACAAATGAACTCCTCAAGAAATTCGGAATGGAGAATACAACCTCTATGAGGACTCCAATGGGATCCTCTGTGTCTCTGGACAAGGGTGAGAAAGGGAAACCTTTTGATGAAACCAAATAAAGAAGCATAATTGGATCCCTGCTCTACCTTACTGCTAGTAGACCGAATATTATGTTTTCCACATGCGTTTGTGCCAAATATCAGGTGAACACTAAGGAATCTCATTATGTCGCTGCAAAGCGAATTCTTAGATACCTTAAAGGTACACCAAATCTTGGCTTGTGGTACCCAAGAAACAATGATGTCGAGCTGATAGGCTTTTCAGATGCTGACTTTGCAGGAAGCAGGGATGATAGGAAAAGCACTTCCGGGACGTGCCAATTCCTCGGAAGAAGGCTTATTTCATGGAATAGTAAAAAGCAGAATTGTGTCGTAACCTCTACGGCTGAATCTGAGTACATCTCAGCAGGCAGCTATTGCGCATAACTTCTATGGATCAGAAATCAACTCAAAGATTATGACTTGCAGTTCAGAGAAGTTCCTATGTATTGCGACTCCTCGAGCGCAATAGCAATTGCGAACATTCCTGTGTCGCACAGCAGAACCAAGCATATTGAAGTGCGCTACCACTTCATTCGGGAGCATGTGGAAAACAAAGATATCTCTCTCTGTTATGTCCCTACGGATAAGTAGATTGCAGATATCTTCACAAAGCCCCTAGACGAGGCCTAGTTCAGTCTCTTCAAAACTGAACTCGACATGCTAAACTATGAAGATTGAAGCCTGAAGGGTCAAGGCTCTTGGATCAAGGGGGAGCATCTGCTATGGACTCAAGATCGAGAACGGATGCAAGAACTGAGGGGGAGCATTTGGCTCCAAGTGAAGTCCAGGATTTGCAGAAGCCGAAAAGGGGGGAGATTACCCTCTCGGCTAAGGCTAAGGTGGCTGCCAATGTTAAGTATGCTCTCAGGAAAAGGGTAATGAACTTCACTCTCAGCTAAATTTTCATTTTATGATTTTCATTCTAATCTGTTCTATTCACCTTTGCTTGTAGCGTTTAGGCTTCTTCAAATAGGGGGAGATTGTTGGGTATTGTATCCACAATGTACCTGATTTGAAGAAGCCCCTGAACAAGCTAAGTTGAATTGACAATGTATTTGATGATTTTCTTTCAAGTTGTGCTTCCAACTATTCCATACTAAGTACACACTAATGTCAGGGTGTAGTGGGTCAATATACACGGGTCTACTCAACATAATCCCTCCTTGAGCAGATCAGTGTGTTGACTCACGTGTGCTATCTCTATTGGAGTGTAGTTATTTTCAAGTACAGGGTCAAGATTGATCAAGAGCAGAAGAGGAGCAAAGATGGGTCAAAGACCAAGTTCATAGAAAGGAAGAGAAAAATCATCTAAGTTAAAATCGGCGAGAATCACTAAGTCATTCCCGGCGACTTCGATAGGAGTAACTTGTGATTCTTGCCGATTCGATTGGAATTAGGCTTCATTCCCGCCGACCTCTTCTGGATGACTGTTTTCCTATCAGAAATTTTGCTAAGGCAGAATCGACGGGAATCACCAAGTGATTCTCGCCGACTTCGACGGGAATCGTTCTGATTCCCGCAGATTTGACGAGAATCAGGTTGTATTCCCGCCGATTCCTACAGGCTGACTAGTTTTATAACTAGAAATCGGCCAAGGAAGAATCGACGGGAATCGTGAGTGATTCCCGCCGAATTCGACGGGAATCACCAACGATTCTCGCTGATTTTGCCTTGGGCAATTTTTGCCTGTTCGCTGGACCGAACCAAAAAGCCGTGCGCTGTTTCGGCCGGGGCTAGGGTTTTTCCTTGTGGGCCCCACAATGGTCATTAGGGTTGGATCGGGTATATATACATGCTTATTTCGAACATCTACAACAACTATTCACGCAAAATCAAATAGCCGACGCCGTGCCCTAGCCGATCGCGTAACTCCGTCGATCGCTGTCACCGCTTGCAAGCTAGTCGCCACCGTTGATATTAAAACCTCTTTGATCTTGCACCGATAGGACCGAGGCTAGCAGTGCGTCTGAAGCATCTCTCTTGAGATCTTTTGTCTCTAGAATCGTTGAATGAGGTTAGTTCTTCATTCCGAATCGGTCTAGACGACTGATCCAACTGAGATCGTTCGTAGACCTTGCTTGCTTCGTCAAGAAGTTTGGATCTACAAAGCATCGCTGCCGCATTCACTTTCTGCCGCCGATCTTGACAAGATCCTCTCCAAGAGAGTACTCCGGTCGTGCACTCTTTGCCTCTTTCCAGAAAGCTTCAACGAACGAAGAGCGACATCGGATTCTCCACAAGTTTGTTTGTATTTCTTGTACATTCAATTTTTGTTTTGGTGTAAAGGAATTTTTATTCCTAGTTGTAAGGGTTGGGTGCAACCCGTGGTGGAGGAGTAGTGACTCCTTTGGTTGGAAGGGTTCCTTCCATAGTGTGAGGATTGGATTTCAATCCGGTTGGTGAAGTGACCGAGTCGTCCCTTGGTGGGAGATAGGTCGAAGGGGGAGAGTGGACGTACCTAAATCGGGGAACCACTATAATTGCTTGTGTGCTTTTCTGTGCTGTGTTTGTTTATTTGTGCAGGTAATTTAAATTCCGCAAAAGACTGCACGACACCTATTCCCCCCCCCCATAGGTGGATTTAGTTGACACTAGAAACTTTCAATTATGCTATGACATGCTAGTGGGTATGAATATGAACATACAAGTGCAACTCATCCACCCGACTCTGTGTTCACAGACCTTTAGTTCCCCCTTTCTGGAGCCGTAACCTCCCAGGATACCTCCGTAGTGGCAGACAGAAGCGGTAGGTTGGGCCTCGCCCACCTCTAAACTAGTAAAGCACTACAGGTCAGACCTATCGTATGCCTCAATGCTTGGTGCACGAAGCGGACTCCTGCGTACTCTTGTCGGCTGGCGCACAGGACTTCTGTTGGCGAAGTGCTAATCACACTTGCCGAGTTAGCATATTGGTGTCCGTGCATCGACCCTACAATACCGAAGACCCACCACCTTAACTTTGTTTTCTTTTCTTTATGCACATGTAATATTTAACGTGTCCAACAACCGAGCCAAAGCTCCGCGGACCAAACTGTCCGACTAAAAATTAACCGAGCCGAAGTTCTCCGGACCAAACTGTCTGTCTCAAAACTAACCGAGCCGAAGCTCCCAACAATCTTCTTGTGCTAATAGTGTTTGTGAAATGTGGAACCCTAATTACTAAGTTACTCTTTCTGTTTGTTAATACAGTTTATGTTAACCCAGGACTGCCCCCGGCATACCCCGTGAAGGGCTCTCAAAGGGCACTAGGAACTATGATGGTAGCTGAAGCTCATCGTTCCCTTTCGCAAGGCACTTATTGTTATTGGTTGATTCACTTTACCCATTCCCTTCTCATATTATAGTTGGCTAATCCTATGGTGATTTTGACTCTTCCTCTCCTCGGGAAGACGATCTTTCGTCGAACCCAAGCACCTCTAAACTCTAGCACAACCACTTCTCACTACTCTTCCTTTCCTTCTATGGTGAACTCATCCACATCTATCCAACCCAGCAAAATGACTAACTCCTACACCATGCCCAATCATATCCTATCGCAATTAACCCAATTAGCCAAATGCAGACCAACCTAGGCTATATGTCGAACCGGATAGAAGATAATCCAAATAATCATCCAAATACCCTAAATTATTTACTGGAGACTTATCATGACACAAATAGACTAAATCCAGAAAATTGTAATTTTCCTAATTTATCTGGCATTTAATTAATTTCCTTAAAGCTTCTAAAGGCTACTAGTTTGAACATGAACTACCCTAAGTACTCATGCAAGATGCCTAACAAAATTATGATAAATATTTGGTTTACTCAGTAATGTAAATCCAAGGTATCATAATTTTTTTCTAGCATCTAATGAGCCTTAAAACTATTTTAGAAATAATTTCTATTTTTCATTATTAATGAATCAAGTACAGAAAATTGTCATCCAAAAATTATGAATTAATTATATTGAGCTAATACAACTCTAAAAACATCATTGGCCAAGTTTCATAATTTTTTAGCAGGGATTAAACTCTGAATAAAATAATTATCAAAAATCTCAATATTATGGACTTGTAAGGAAAGTACTGTAATCAACCCTCTAAAAATTATGAATAAATTCCTACAAGCATATTTTGGCCTGAAATCATCTGTGCTTAATTTTCATAATTTTTCAACAGATATATCATCTATGAATAATTTTATACCACCCAAGCTCCTTTTTAACTTTTGTGCATGATGTACTAGATTTGATCAATCAAAAATTATACTAAAAATCAGGGGCAACAACTTTAACCTATTACATTCACTGCCAAAGTTTAAAGAGGTTTCAATGAACAGAATGATTTTTAATAAATAAAACATTATTTAGGGCTATATCATACCTAACAAACGAAGTACCAAAAATATTGCTCATAAAATTCTAGTAAAATTACTAAGGGTTCTTTCTACTTTAGAACTCATGCTCCTTAAGTTTCACACCCTTTTGATGAGTTATATTTTCTTGTGTTATACAAAGGTGATTCTACCCTAACACTAGGGTTGGGGTTTTGAGGTATCTACCTACGCCAAAATTTTCTAAGACTCCTTCTAGAGGGCTTACGTTACACTACCTTCAACTCTACTTAGTTACAAGGTCATACAAGGGTATTTGCCCTTATGCCCTTCACATCACCCAAAAGCCCTTCCTTAGGGTTTGAGTTTGAACCCTAGGGTAAATCAACCCTAAATCACACAATTTTCCTTAAGAGGATGACATTGGTCATACTAAGTCAGTGTCCAAAACCCCAGCCTATGTTGAGGTGAGTTGACCCATCCAAACCCATTGTGCGCTTTTTAATCAAAAACACCTCCTTAAGGCCAAACTAGGGTTTGGTGATTCCCTAACTAAAACTCATCCAAATGAGTTGAAATTTTGTACAGAGCTAGGAACTAATACCAGGTACCACTCACCAAAATTTTGGAGGGTTTGGAGGTCATTAGACCACTTAATTAAAATACCATAGAATTATTATATAAAAATAAAAACTTTAGGCAAGGTATCTCCAAAAAGATCCTATTTTTGGACAGACCCTATGTCTAGCTAAGTTAGACCACCTGCCCAAATTTCATGTAATTTGGACAAGGAATGAAGGGTGGAGCATCCATTTGAATCTCAGGATAGCCCTAGGTACAGGTCCCACCAAAATGGGTGCCCTGGTCCAACAAGAGGTCCAAATTGGTCCAAATCAATATTGGATTAAAGTAGACACTTAGGGATACAAAGTTAATGTTGGTGACTTTTTCATCAGAGGGGCCTAAGTATTTTATTTATTTAATTTAAAATAACCCAAAATCTGTGACAGAAAAATTTAATTAAACTAATTAATAAATTCTATAGCACTAATCCTAAAGCATGAAACCGACGGAATCGGTTCATCCTCAAGATTCAGCCGACGGCCCAGATTTGCCCATCCTGGGCTGACTTGCGGGCTGGTTTCCCGGCCACCCGTCCACTTCCCCGGCCGGCCACCAACACCACCTCCTTCGTGGATGTGGTGGCTACCCTCAGCCGGCGGCACGGCCGCCGAAGACGCCTATTCCGGTGATTATACCAAGCTAACTTTTGGCCGAAAATGATGAAAACTTTGATTTGGATCGGGCTCAATTGAGCCCGAACCTTAGAGAAAATTATGCTAATGAATTTCTATACATAATTACTAATCAACATATTTGTACACTCAATGAGTCTACTTCAATTCATTTTAATCAGCGTGCAAAAGTAAATTATATAGTTATGATCCCAAATGAGTGAATTAATGAAAGCTTAAAGGAGTAAAATTTTTTTTAGTAGGGGTGTTATAACAACCTTGAGTACTAGGATAACAAAAGTATAACCAATTGTAATCATGTCCATCACAGAAATTATATAATTTGAAGAAAACATCCACCCCCAGACTTAAAATTTGCAATGTCCTAATTGCAATGTAAAGAACTGAGAGAGCAATTTCACCAACAAATAAAGAACTGACTATCATGAAAATAAAAGAGCACACAAATGAAAAAGGAGTAAATATGATAACATATATAATATCTGAAAGTATAGGTTCAAATAAATTCTACTGAAATACATGTCCAAATAAACAATGATACATGTTAGAAATATGCTGGAGGGTCGTCCTGATCGTCTTGAAACTGAGGCAGGCGAGGATCTATCGGTGTTGGGCTAGAAATCCCCAAGTGAGTCCTAATAAGAAGTATAGCATCCTCAATTTGCTTCTGCGAATCCTCTATACATTGAAGATGCGATGAGAGTTGGGTCTCATAGAAGTGCTAGAAATCCCGCGAGTACTGAGAACGCGCTCGAGGAGGCAGCAACAGAAGACTCACCCTGAGTGTAAGTGGACTGGGCTGGGGGGATCAGTGGCTCATCGAGGTCAGGATCTACATCGTCGTCATCGTCGTCATCCGCCTATGGTCCATGCCTCGCAAGGGAATAAATAATGCCACCCGGTACCGACGGGCGGTGATGAGGCGAAGGGATTCGAAGACTGGCCATAGTGATAGGCATGGTCTTCGCGACCACAGTCATGGGGGGGGGGGAAGGGCAGAGAAAATGTTCATATTATTTGCCAGGCGGGTAATGTAGGGTGCTACACAAATAGACCATATGTGTGAGTAGTCAGCCTGGTGAAGGATGAACTGTGCGAGCATATAAACCAGATGGATGGGGGTAACATGACGACATGCTATATAGATACAAGACATCCTGCCTACTAACAACTCCAGAGCTTTCGCCCCGGCCGCTCAAGGTGTGACTAAGTAGATGGTGAATGTAATGGAGGGCAGGAGTATGCAACCTGGAGGCCTTAGACCTCTTAGTCTCATAAGGATTAAGGTCAAAAGTAAGCCGGGCCCAGATGTTGGCTGCATGGTCACGAGTGGGGAGATCAAAATGAAGATTAGGGTAGGTGGCACTACAGAGGAACGAGTCCTCATACACCCCTAAGTATTGGATCAACTGGAGAAGGGAGAGTGTATGAGTAGTGCCCGCTACTCGAAATGAGATGACCCCCTCTTGCCCGTTTGTGTGCTCAGTGAAGGCGGGTCTAAGATTTAAATAAAAAGATGACATTAACTCTAATGTGAGTTCCTTAAATCCTAACTCCTCGATAACAAAAATTGTTGTCACCCTAATACAGAGAGCAACTCCCTAACATCTCCCGCTAGATTTAATTTCCTCTAGGATGCTCCAATCAATCGATTGAATGTCTTGATACTTTTTCGACAGGAGGCAGTTGTAGCAGTTGATGTGCCTTGGATCTGTGAATACCAGCAGCGCAGTAGCATCACGCCTTTCCGTTGATAGTGCTTGGATATCCGGGCGACATCGGAGACCGCCTTGGGAACGTGCTGAAGACATGATCTGTGGACAAATATAAGGATTTTTAAGACATGAGGAAGAGATAAGAGGAGGAAAAATGAGGAAAGAAATAAGAAGAAGGGGGAGAGAGTGGAGTAGAAGAAGAAGTTGGAAAAAAGAACGTAATCCCAAAAATGTTTACCTCAGAGTATAGATTGCTAAGAGAGGAGGCGAATCCATGCACATTGAAGGCGAAAACCTCAACCGGCTCTGGAAGAGAGGTAGTTTCGGAGGTGAAGTTTGGAAATCAGGGGAGGAAGATGGAGATGACCAGAATACGACCATATATAAAGAAGACAAACACGGGTTCACACACGAGCGTGTGTGCACCCGTGTTAAGGAATCTTTACTGCGTGGAACACGGGTATCGATGAGAGGTGTGGTCAAACTTCACGGGAAAGAAGCGCGTCAGGCGGACACGATCAACAAAACGGGCATGTATCGACCCGTGTCTTGCTCGGGCGTAGTGCATTAAAATGCACATGGGTAATGGCACAACTGGGTAGGTAGCCGTGTCCTTCTCGGGATGGACATCGTCGATTAGCGACACGATGGAGAACATGGCCGGGTGGTTACCCTGTGTCCTTCTCGGGAACAAACTTGGTCAAAATCGGAATAGGCACACGGGAACCAACACGGGTGTATGTGTGTACCTGTGTCCTTCTCTGGATGATTATGGGGAAAATGAGTGCTTACGACACGACACCACACACGGGTGTGTGTTAACCGTATGATGCTCGGGGAAAATGTCTCCTACTCCAGGTTTCATATTGAACACGGCTGGGGTAAAGGGTATATTATGGACACGGCCAGGCACACGGGCGTGTTGTTATCCGTGTGCACCTCTAAATTTAAAATTCCTCCTAAGTTATTTTTTTATTAAAAAATTTTTTTACATTAAAATCTAACTAGAATTTGACTAAAAATTTTATAAACTTAAAAAAATTACTACATTTTATGTAATCTAGTCTAGACGGAGGCATGTTTCTTGACGAGCGAAATCTTGAGGAAGCGTACCAATAGTAAACTTTTAATCGGTGCCCATTGACTTTAAAATCTCCCTTCTTAGGGTGGGTTAGCTCGACGATGCCGTAGGGAAAGACTTCTTTAACTTGGAAGGGTTCAGACCACTTATACCTTAACTTCCCTGGGAATAAACGCAGTCTGGAATTAAAAAGGCGGGCTTTGTCACCTTTTTGGAATGTCTTGGGTTTTCGAAGGTGACGATCATGGAATAGTTTAGTCTTCTCCTTATAAATCTGGGAGTTCTCATAAGCCATGGTTTTCCACTCATCTAATTTGTTAAGATGAAGTTTTTGTTTTTCCCCTATAGAATTAGTATCAAAATTCAAATAGCATATTGCCCAATACGACTTGTGTTCTAATTCTATAGGCAAGTGACATAATTTACCATAGACTAATCTAAAGTGGGTGGTCCCTATAGGTGTTTTGAAGGCGGTCCTATATGCCCACAAAAAATCATTTAGCTTCTGAGACCATTGCTTTCTATTCCTTTCTATAGATTTTTTTATGATCCTCTTAAGTTCTCTATTTGAAACTTCAACTTGACCACTAGTTTGTGGATGATAAGGAGTGACTATCCTATGTGTAACTCCATATTTTTGTAATACTTTATCTAGCTATAGATTACAAAGTCTGAACCCCTATCGCTAATAAGTGCACGTGGTGTGCCAAATCATGCGAATAAGGATTTTAAAAACTTGATTACTACTCTACTATCATTAGTAGGCAAAGCTTGCGCGTCAACCCACTTTGATACATAATCTACAGCTACCAAAATATATTTATGCCCATAAGAAACTTGAAATGGTCCCATAAAGTCAATTCCCCATACATCGAATACTTCACATTCAAGAATAATTTTTTGCGGCATTTCATGTAGTTTAGAAATATTACCTGATTTTTGACAAGAATCACATGAAAGCACATACCTTTGGGCATACCTTAATAGAATGGGTCAATAAAAACCAGAATCAAGAACCTTTTTGGCTGAGTAGTTTTATCCATAGTGACCACCAGCAGGACCTAAATGACAATGCTCCAGGATTTTCAACCCTCCTCCGCTAATACACACCTACGTATAACAGAATCTGCACATATTCAAAAAAGAAAGGGGTCCTCCCAGAAGTAATATTTCAAATCAGAGAAAAATTTCTTTTTCTACTATTATGAAAATTCTTTTGGAAGGATGATAAGCTATAAATATACCTATTTTATAGTATTTTTATTATGACATTTTAGTTTATTTTTGTCTTTTTTAGTTAGTTTTATTCAATAAATTGCTTCTTTTTGTTAATATTATTCTAACTTAAGTTAATTTTGTTTTCAGAAATTTTTCAGAAAAAGTAAAAAAAATCACGTGACACGTCCGTGTCACATGACCCAACACGCCCGTGTCACGCCCTCGATGTTCAACTGTCGTCGATCCCAGCTCGATGTTTCGCCTTCATCAACCCGACCAGGACACGCCTGTGTCCTAAGATTGGCACGCCCGTGCCTACTCCACCAATTCAAGATAAGTTACTGCCAACATCAATTTACAAGATGTCATGTCACACCCCCCTACACGCCCCTCGACACGCCCGTGCCAAATGTGACATACGCATGTGACCGACACATGGCATTTCCAGAAGCTTCCAGTTCGACGATCGTCACTCGAATATTGTCGACCCCACTGACACGCTCGTGCAAGACCCTTGACACGCCCGTTACATCTCCACCTGTCCCAGACGAGACAATGCCGACGACAAAACGACGGCCTTCCCCAATTAACCCTTCCTGACACGCCCGTTACCTAGGGCGTGTCACAACATTTTTTGCCTATAAATAGAAGTTTTCTGTAAGCTCCCCTATTCTCTTTTTGGACCATTTTGCTTAAGGGGTTGTGTTGTAAGATGCTTTCCAAGGCTATGTAAGGGAAATTCCCCCTCTCTCTTTAGTTCTTGTTTTTAGCTTTCATTGTAACTCGTCTTTTACTTAATAAAATATGTGTTTTTCTTTGCTTATCTGGTTTTGTAATGCATCTGAGCACCCTACTTAAGCAATCTTATTTATTTGTTTTATCTTGTTTTTCTTTTGTTTTTTTCCTTAAAATGGGTGTGTGTGTGTATGAGTATAGTTTGCTAAATTTATCTTTTTCTTCTTCATTTCACTTAGCCGTTTTAGGTTATTTGCTTTTAAAATCATTTGGTATTCATTCTTATAGGTTTCTAAAAGAGTTTTTAAAAGTGTTTTTATTTTTTTTCCAAACTTAGTTTTTACTGTTTATTCCATCAACTTTTTGTCCCGTTAATCTTAATTTCCACTTTTTATGCACTTCTATAAAGCTATAAGAATGAATAAGTCATCGTTTTAATTTTTCAAACATTTTGATTTTGCTTTTATTTTCAAAACCGTTTGGCTCGTTTAATTTTTCTTTCTGCTTTTTATGCATTTCTATCATATTCTAACGGTAGAAATGTAATCGTTTTTATTTTTCGAGCACTTCGTTTTTGCTTTAAATTTTCCAAACTTTTTGCCCAATTAATTTTTCTTTCTGCTTTTTATGCATTTCAATCGTATTCTAACGGTAGAAATGTAGTTATTTTAATTTTTCGATTACTTTGTTTTTTGCCTTTTTCGCCTTTTTTGCATGTGTGCATGAGTGTATGAATTAGATTTTTATCGCTTTCATTAATTTCTGTAGAGTGTGTGTGTGGGTTTTTATTCAAGTAGAGTGTGTGCGGGTGTGCATTTATTTTCTCCTACTCGTTTGAGTAGGACTCGCTTTGTGGGGTGTGTTTTTATTTCTGTAGAGTGTGTGAGTATGTGCATCTATTTGCTCCTACTCGTTTGAGTAGGACTCACAATTTCCCGCCTACTCGTTTGAGTAGGGCTTGTCATTTTAACACTTTCATTTCCTGCCTACTCGTTTGAGCAAGACTCGCACTTTACTTCTTTCATTTTAATGCATTCATTTACTGCTTTCTTTTACTGCTTTAATTTCTCGCCTACTCGTTTGAGTAGGACTTGCATTTCAATTATGCAATTTTCTCTTAAATAGCCATCCCCATTCCGATGAGTGGCTAACCTGTTCTTAGCCCTCAGTATCAAAGAGCATTGGGACAGATAAAATAGCTTTAAATAATTAAAGGTCTCATTTTTTTAATTAATGCACTTAAGGTTTGCCCCGGGTATACGACGTGTAGGACCACATATCGATGTGTGGGCTCTATTTTCGTTGTCCATACAATAACTTGCCGAGAGGCCGTGCGTATGGACCGATCATCCTTGGGTAAATAGAGTTGTGTGCATACCCTTAAGAGAAGAGATGCATAAATCTACCGGATTAGGTTCCCCACCCAATAGCGGGGTTCTTAGCATAATGCAGGCATTAAGAGGAATCGTTCATCGGACTAGCGTTCAGTCGAATAGTCTTAATGTTCAAGTGAGAGATATCCCTATAGCTAGGTGAACTCATTCTTTTGGAGCCTCCACGACCAAGTCTGCCCTTTAATTAATTTGAAATTTAGGATCTCTAGTTATTAAAAGTCATTTTGGTTCAAATTTCTTCGGTGCCGTTGCGTTATCTCTTCATCAGCATTTTCTGCTTTCATTTTTAGCATTTTATATAGATATCCGCCATTAATTTAATAACACGACAAAATATCATCTGCAAAATAATAGTCCCTTTAGGGAAAGAGTAGAAATAGTCAAACCGACCCCGAGAATAATACGACCCCGATATTCCCCATCGGAATATTCTGTACTACACGCGATAGGTGCACTTGCCTCCTTTCATTAAAAACTCGCTTTTTAGCAAGTCCGCGACGTTTGACTCATCAAACCAACCACCTAAATAAGAGTCTGTTCGCGGGCCATCAAGTTTTTGGCGCCGTTGCCGGGGAGATTTTCGAGTTGCTATTTTGATTTCCTGAAAACTATTACTTTTATCTTTTCTTTATATTTTAAAAAAAAAGGCCAACCAAAAGATATATATATATATATATATATATATATATAAATAATGATAATAATAGTAATCATAATACTAGTAAATACTTAAAAATCTAAAAAACTAAAAAGTAGAAAATCTAAAAAAATCAAAAACCTAAAAAACTTAAAAATAAAAAAAAAACCAAAAAACTAAAAACTTAACTTTAAAAAACCAAACTTAAATTTTTTTTTAAAAAAATCAAAATAATAAAAAAAAAAGTTTCTGCCCCCCTTTTCTTTTTTTTTATTTTATCTTCTTTTTTTTATTTCAAAAATAAAAAAAAACCAATTTTTTTTTATATAAGTACATATATATAATATTTATATATAGTATATATATTTTAAAAAAAATAAAGGCCGGCCGCCTCACCTCTTTTATTTTCCTTTTTACATCTTTTATTTTAGAAAATCTAAAAATCCAAAAAATATATATATGAAATTTTTTTTTATTCTAAAAAATATATATTAATTAATTATATAGCCGTCCTTAAAATAATTTTCAATCTTCCCTAAATAACATCCCGCCTGCTTCCCCCTTTTCCATTTTTTTTATTTTTATTTCGAAAATCAAAAATAAAAAAAAATGATGAAAATTTCAAAAAATCATAAAATTATAAATATATATACGTATAAAAATGCCCCTGGGAGGCATCATAGGTTTAACTTTTTTTTGCAGGTTTCTAATTGGCCTCCCCGAACGCGTTTTAGGGAAGTTTCCTCCCTCCTGTCTTTTTCTTATATGTACATACTTACTTTTTATTTTATCATTCCTAATACTTATATGGCAATATTGGGGACAATGTTGGAACAAAGTACGAGGGTGTTTTCCTTTTTCATGTACTTTTATTTTATGCACTCTTATTTTATGCATCGCCTTAAAAATAAAAAAATGAAAACAAAACAATCAAAAAAATTATAAAACAAAAATCTCAAATTTTTTTACTTCGTAAATATTTTTTGTAAATATTCTCTTTCCTCTTCGTTTTTCCTCTTTTCTTTGCAAATAACACCTCTTTTTCCCCCTTTCTTGTAAATAACTTAAAAAATAAAAAAATTATGAAAATCCAAAAAAGAAAATACCCCTAAAAATCCAAAAAAGATAATAATCAAAAACACAAAAAAAGATAAAAACCCTAAAATCCCAAAATTTTTGTTTATTATGAAATAAATAAATCGAATATCTCATTTTTAACTCCTTTTCGCTCTCCAAAAATTTTGTTGCAAGTTTATTTATAAGCGAATTTTACTTATTCTTTGTTTACTATTCGTTTATTAATTGGAGATTGATAGATTTAGATATTTGGGGTTAAGTTTTAAAAAATTTCTTATGCTTTATATTTTTTATTTTAGATAAGGGATATGTTTTTTGGCACTACTTCTAACTTATCTATATAATTGCACATTCATTTTGTTAAAACACAACAAGCATAGGCTTCAAAAATTTTTACTCCAAGTTTTTTTTTGAAATATAAGAACGTTCAATTTTAAAAGGTTGCTCTCAACATTTTTTTATTAAAATCTTGTTTTTTTTTGAAAAAAAATAAACCTATCTCCCATTTTTTTCATGCCTTACTTGGCATGATTTATCCCCTTTTTATCCCTAAAAGATCCTATTTCAATGTGAATAAGATTTCATTCTATAAACATAGGCTTCCAATAATAAAAAAAGATTATATGTTACGGAGTAAGATGATAAAATTCATTACTGCTATACATATGCATTGGGTTATTATGAAGTTTATTCAAAAAAATTATTTGTTAGGAAAATAAGATTTCATTTTTCTTAACATCCAAATACAAAAAAAAGTAGAGACCAAAAAACCCCCTTAGCCACTTTCGACGATTCTAGACTTAATTTAAAAACTTTTTGAGAGCATAATTTTTAAATTGGATTATTTCCTTTAATTCTTACAAGCTAAAGTTCATATAATTCTAGTCTATTTTTGTTAACCTAACAAATACAATATCTGCTTTCTATTTGATTATATTGAGAGGTTTATAGCTGAAACTCTTCCTTTATTTAATTTTTTGTCATAATTTAGGACTTAACTCTTATACCCCAAATAATTATTTTGATCTTTCTTTCGATTAATTTAAGCAGTAGCTAAACTTAGGATTTCTTTAATTCCTTATAAGTATATCTCCAACTTTTGCACTGGAATAACAAAAGTTTAAGTATGAGGGTATTTGATAAGCTATAAATATACCTATTTTATAGTATTTTTATTATGACATTTTAGTTTATTTTTGTCTTTTTAGTTAGTTTTATTCAATAAATTGCTTTTTTTTGTAAATATTATTCTAACTTAAGTTAATTTTGTTTTTTGAAATTTTTCAGAAAAAGTCAAAAAAATCACCTGACACGCCCGTGTCACATGACCCACATACCCGTATCACGCCTTCGACATTCAACTATCATCGATCCCAGCTCGACGTTTTGTCTTCATCAACCTGACTAGGACACGTTCGTGTCCCAAGACTGACACGCCCGTGTCACTCCACTAATTCAAGATAAGTTGCTGTAGAAATCAATTTGTAAGGTGTCATGTTACACCCCTCGACATGCCTGTGCCAAATGTGACACGCCCGTGACCGACACGTGGCATTTCTAGAAGCTTCCAGTTCGACGATTGGCGCTCGAAAATCGCCGACCCCATTGACACGCCCATACAAGACCCTCGACACGCCCGTGAAATCTCCACCTATACTAGACGAGACAACGCCGATGATGAAATGATGATGCCTTCCCCATTTAACCCTTCCTGACATGCCCCCTGACACGCCCGTGACCTAGGGCATGTCATAGCATTTTTTGCCTATAAATAGAAGTTTTCTGTAAGCACCCTTGTTCTCTTTTTGCACCATTTTGCTGTTAGAAGCTTTCCAAGGCTATGTAAGGGAAATTCCCCCCTCTCTTTAGATCTTATTTTTACCTTTCGTTGTAACTCGTCTTTAGCTTTCGTTGTAACTCGGTTTTTGAATGCATCTGAGCACCCTACTTAAGCAATCTTATTTATTTATTTTATCTTGTTTTTCTTTTGTTTTTGTTTTCGTTAAAATGGGTGTGTGAGTGCGTATGAGTATATTTTGCTATATTTATCGTTTTCTTCTTCATTTCACATAACCGTTTTAGGTTATTTGCTTTTTAAATCACTTGGTATTCATTCTCATAGGTTTATAAAAGAGTTTTTAAAAGTGTTTATATTTTTTTCCTAACTTAGTTTTTACTGTTTATTTCGTCAACTTTTCGTTCCGTTAATCTTAATTTCCACTTTTTATGCACTTCTATAAAGCTATAAGAATGAATAAGTCATCTTTTTAATTTTTCAAACATTTTGATTTTGTTTTTATTTTCAAAACTGTTTGGCTCGTTTAATTTTTCTTTCTGTTTTTTATGCATTTCTATCGTATTCTAACGGTGAAAATATAATCGTTTTAATTTTTCTAACACTCCATTTTTGCTTTAAATTTTCCAAACTTTTTGCCTGATTAATTTTTCTTTCTGCTTTTTATTCATTTCTATAGTATTCTAATGGTAGAAATGTAGTTGTTTTAATTTTTTGATCACTTCGTTTTTTTTTTTGCCTTTTTCGCATGTGTGCGTGAGTGTATGAGTTAGCTTTTTATCGCTTTCATTAATTTCGGTATAGTGTGTGTGTGGGTTTTTATTCAAGTAGAGTGTGTGCGGGTGTGCATTTATTTTCTCCTACTCGTTTGAAATATGACTCATTTTGTGGGGTGTGTTTTTATTTTTGTAGAGTGTGTTAGTGTGTGCATCTATTTCCTCCTACTCGTTTGAGTAGGACTCGTAATTTCCAGCCTATACGTTTGAGTAGGACTTGTCATTTTATCTCTTTCATTTCCAGCCTACTCGTTTGAGTAGGACTCACACTTTACTGCTTTCATTTTAAGCTTTCATTTACTGCTTTCATTTACTGCTTAAATTTCCCGCCTACTCGTTTGAGTAGGAATTGCATTTCAATTATGCAATTTTCTCTTCAATAGCCATCCCCATTCTGATGAGTGGCTAACCGTTCTTAGCCCTCAGTATCGAAGAGCATTGGGACAGATAAAATAGCTTTAAATAATTAATGGTCTCATTTTTTTGCTTTAATTAAAGCCCTTAAGGTTTGCCTCGGGTATACGACGCGTAGGACCACATATCGATGTGTGGGCTCTATTTTCACTGTCCATACACTAGCTTGCCGAGAGGCCGTGCGTATGGACCGATCAGCCTTAGATAAATAGAGTTGCGTGCATACCCTCGAGAGAGGAGAAGCATAACTCTACTGGATTGGGTTCCCCACCCAATAACGGGGTTCTTAGCGTAATGCGGGTATTAAGAGGAATCCTTCGTCGGACTAGCATTCGGTCGAATAGTCTTAATGTTCAGATGAGCGATATTCCTATAGCTAAGATAGCTCATTCTTTTAGAGCCTCCACGGCCAAGTCTGCCCTTTAATTAATTTGAAATTTAGGATCTTTAGTTATTAATTGTCGTTTTGGTTAAAATTTCTTCGGTGCCGTTGCGTTATTTCTTCATCGGCATTTTCTGCTTTCATTTTCTGTATTTTATATATATCTGCCATTAATTTAATCACACGACAAAATATCATTGGTAAAATAATAGTCCCTTCAGGGAAAGAGTAGAAATAGTCAAACCGACCCCGAGAATAATACGACCCCTGTATTCCCCATCGGAATATCCTGTACTACACGCGATGTGTGCACTTGCCTCCTTTCGTTAAAAACTTGCTTTTTAGCAAGTCCGTGGTGTTCAACTCATCGAACCAACCACCTAATAAAGAGTCTGTTCGCGGGCCATCAAAGAACCTTAGCCATAATATAGTTTGCATAATCGGCAAACCACGGATAATCAAGATTTATATTTGTAGATAAGGCAAATAACTATTCCTCAGGGAATGTATCAAAAATCTCAGATTCTTCTAACATTGCTCGTAGTGGATTTTCTAAACGTGAGAGATGGTCTGCTGCTTTGTTTTCTGCTACTCGTTTATCCCTAATTTCCAAATCGAATTCTTGCAATAAAAGAACCCAACGGATTAAATGAGGCTTTGCTTCCGCTTTGGCTAGCAAATATTTATGGGACAAGTGATCTGTGTATACTACCACCTTAGACAATGTTAAATAATATCTAAATTTATTAAAGGCAAATACCACTGCAAGAAGTTCTTTTTCCATAGTTGTATAATTCTCCTGCGCATTATTAAGTGTTTTGCTAGCATAATATATAGGGTGAAAGTGTTTGTTTCGGCGTTATCCTAAAATAACTCCTACTGCAAAACTGCTAGCGTCACACATGATCTCAAACGGCTGAGTAAAATCAGGTGCGATCATAATAGGAGAATTAATTAATCTTTCTTTTAAGAACTCAAAGGCATGTAGACACTCTTGTTCAAAAATAAAAGGTGTGTCTTTTTCTAAAATCCTAGTAAGTGGTTTAGCGATTTTAGAGAAGTCTTTAATAAACTGGCGGTAAAATTCGGCGTGTCCTAAGAAACTTCTCACTTCCTTAACGGAGGTTGGTGGTGGTAACTTTTCTATGGTTTCTATTTTTGCTCTATCTACTTGAATTCCTTGGCTTGAGATCTTGTGACCAAGTACCAACCCTTCTTGTACCATGAAATGTCACTTCTCCCAACTAAGTAGTAGGTTTGTTTTCTCACACATCATAAGAACTTTCTCTAAATTATTCAAACACAAATCAAACAAGTCACCAAAAAAAAAGAAATCATCCATAAACACTTCCATAATATCTTCAACATATTCATTAAAGAGGGCTAACATGCACCTTTGGAAAGTGGCGGGTGCATTACATAAACCGAATGACATACATCTATAGGAAAATGTACCGAATGGGAAAGTGAATGTTGTTTTCTCCTAGTCTTCTAGTGCTATGGGAGTTTGGAAATATCTAGAAAGTCCATCGAGAAAACAATAATAAGAATGTCCTGATAAACGTTATAATATTTGGTCAATAAAAGGAAGAGGGAAATGGTATTTCCTAGTGGCATCGTTTAACTTCCTATAATCAATACAGACATGCTAACCTGTTACTATTTGCATTGGAATTAATTCATTCTTATCGTTTTCTACCACTGTTAGACCACCCTTCTTAGGAACGACTTGTACAGGACTAACCCATGAACTCTCTGAAATAGGGTATATCATACCAACATCTAACAACTTAACAATCTCAGCCTTAACTACCTCTTTCATATTTGGGTTTATCCTACATTGCGATTGAATAGAAGGTTTATAATTTTATTCCAAAAGGATTTTGTGAGTGAAAAAACTAGGATTGATACCTTTTATATCAAATATTTGCCATGCTATTGCACCTTTATATTTCTTCAACACAGTTATTAATTTAGCTTTTTCAGTATTAGAAAGATTAGAAGAAATAATAACTGGGTAAGAAGAATTAGTTCCTAAGAATGCATACTCAAGATGATCCGGTAATATTTTTAGTTCTACTAATGGTGGATCCTTAGTATTATTCTTATGAACTTCACGATCTCCTTCGGTAATCAAACTATACTCAGTCGTTCTATTCACTGAAATGGAGTTATCTAGAAAATATAAATATTCAACAATGTCTTGGTTTTTATCTTCTTTTAGATAACAGTTAGTGATGCAAATTTCTAAAGGATCTCAATAATATAAATTAGAATTCATAGAAGTCAAAAAATTATCAACACCATGACAAAAATAACAATAATCATCATTATCTAAGGATTGTTTCATGGTATTGCCAATTTGAAAAGTGACTTCATCTTCCCCTACTTGCAAAACTAATTTACCATCAAAAACATCAATAAGAGCTCTAGATGTGGCTAGGAATGGACGACCTAGTATGAGTGACACTTTAATATTTTCATCCATATCTAGAATAACAAAATTGGCAGGAAATATAAACTTATCTACCTTAACAAATACATCCTCTACTATTCCTCTAGGATACTTAACCGACCGATCTTCTAGTTGAATACTCATTCTAGTAGGGCTAAGTTCTCTTAGACCTAGTTTCAAATATAGTTTATAAGAAATTAAGTTTATACTAGATCCTAAGTCCGCTAAAGCTTTATTCACTTGTAAATCACCGATTAAACATAAAATTGAAAATGAACCGGGTTCCTTATGTTTTTGTGGTAATTTGTTATGCAAAATAGCGGAACATTCTTCACTAAGTGTAACTAAAGACAGTTCTTCCATTTTTTTATTTGAAATTAAATCCTTGAGAAATTTAGCATACTTAGGCATTTGAATGATTTCATAAAAAGGTAAATTAACATATAATTGTTTAAGCATAGATAAAAATTTACCATATTGTGCATCTATGCGCTCCTTGTTTAGCTTTGCTGGATATGGTATTGCTGGTTGATACTCCATTGGTTTCACATTCATGTCATTCGGGTCTTCACCACTAGACTCCTCTTGGGGTGCTTCCTTTGTAAGTTTTGGGTCTTATAACTCCTTTCCACTCCTCAACTAGATTGCTTTTGTATGCTCCCTCAGGTTTGTTTCAGTATTACCCGGAAGTGTTCCTTGTTGCCTTTCAGATACCATCCTTGCGAGCTGACTAATCTGGTTCTCCAAATTACGAATTGAGCCCTCTTGATTCCGGAAAGCTACATCAGTAGTTTGCATGAACTTGGTAAGTACATCTTCCAATGTTGGCTTCCTTTGCTCCGGTTTTTGTAGTTGTCCAAACACAGGTTACTTGCCATGATTTCCTTTCCCTCTCTAAGATAAATTAGGGTGGTTCCTCCATCCAGGATTGTATGAAAAACTATATGTGTTATTTGATGGGTTGAAAGGAGGTCTATTATTGTTACCCATATAGTCAACATGTTCTTGCACTTGAGGTTCACCACTAGGAATTCCACTAAGTGAAGGGTCCCATTGTTGAGGTACCATGGAGGGTGATGCTAAAGAAAGGTTATCCATCTTTTGGTGAAGCTTCTCCACTTGAATAGCTAAGGCAGTGACAACATCCACTTCATACATTTCTGCAGGCTTATTAGGCTTTGGTCTCACGGTAGTCCATTGATAGTTGTTCATTGCCATGTCTTCTATCAACTGCTGAGCCGCTTCAAGTTTCTTATTATTCAAGGTGCCTCCACTAGCCGCATCAATCATATGTTTAGTGGCTGGATTGAGACCATTGTAGAAGGTCTAAATCTGAAGCTAGGAAGGTAATGCATGATGGGGACACTTCCTTAATAGATCCTTGAATCGTTCCCATGTATCATACAATGATTTAGATTCCAATTAAACATACGTAGAGATGTCATTCCTTAGCTCTGCAGTCTTCACTGGTGGAAAATACTTCATTAAGAACTTCTCAACCATCATATCCCATGTAGTAATCGACTCTCTAGGTAATGAGTTGAGCCACTACTTCGCCTTGTGCCTTAGTGAGAACGGAAACAACCTCAATCGAATGATATCATTGGAAACACCATTGATCTTGAATGTATCACATATCTCCAAGAATCCGGCTAAGTGTGTGTTGGGATCTTCATCTTGCAGGCCATCATTTTGGACATACTGTTAAACCATCTGTATAACACTAGGATTCAATTAAAAATTCTTGGTGATTATTGGTGGTCTAACGATGCTTGACCCAGTACCCTGGAGATTAGGTCTAAAAAAGTCAGACATAGTTTGCTCGTTCTGGTTTGCCATGTTATCCAAATTTTCTGGATGATGCTCTCCTTGGTTTACTGTTTTCTCTTCTGAAAGTCCGTTTGAAATATCTGTGGTATTAGTTTCCACGTCCCTTTGGTTAGTGTTGTGAATAATTTGTTCTGGATCAGGATGAAATGGTGCTAGCACAGAATTTCTCCCCTGGTCATAGACTAATAGACTACAAAACAGGGATTAAGCGATATAATTATACTATAAATTAATTTACAATTATTTGTTAGTAATCAAAAATTGGTAGATTAATAGAGTTTAAGATTTCAAAGTATTGAAAACGAGTCCCCGACAATGGCGCAAAAAACTTGATGGTTTCAAAGTATAACTTGATGCGGATTCATTCTACACTCTAGTATAAACTATGTAGATGGGCATAAGCTAGATTGATTTAACTTTCAGGCAAGTGCACCTATCAATCATAGTATAGGATAAATCTACATCTCGTGTTGTATTCCACAGGGTCTTTTCAAATACTCGTACTCACCCTCACTCTATTATCATACTTATAATTAAAATTAATTTTTAACTTAGATTAACCTAACTATGACTACTTGGATAAAGAAACATTGGAGGATTAAAGATGATAAAAAGCCGAAAGTCTGAGAGCATTCAAATGAAAATAATCACTCATTAATTCAATTCTATGTAATCATGTAATAATACAGTAATAAAATTCATAGTATTGTAAGGGTTAAACATCTATCAAATTCTCTCTCGAGCAATTCAAAATCTAAACCTAAGTTGAGTAAATTTTCTCTCAAACAATTTACAACACTCAAATTTGCATTAAAATAAAGTACCCTATCTACTATATAAATTCATGACGTCCTATCTTTAAAATACCATGAATCCATTTATCCGTATCACAATTATCCAAACAACGTATCTCTCGATCTTGAAATTTGAAATATAAAGAGAAATAACACCTAAATATGAACATATAAACATCATTACAACCTTCCAATTTCTCAATCAAAAAAGTTGGAATTCATGTAAAACAAAAACTAAATTCATAACTAGGATAAATATCTTTGTTTGAAAGCCTACATATGAATAAAATACAACAAATTTGATGAAAACAATAACATACATGATTACCGAAATGTTCAAATAAAAGTTTCATGCGAAATAAAAATAATAATTAAAGTTAGATCACCAAGAGAAAGGAAAGATTAAAAGAGATACATGAAAGATCAAAAGCATACGAAAATCTCCTTCAATTCCTCCTTCTCTTGGGTGCTCCACTTTCTTCCTCTAGAAGTTCTCCAAATGAAATGATCCAAAAGTCCCTATTCTATTTTTTCTATAGGCTTTTATAGTCTCCTTGCAAACAGGGTCAGTTACGGGTTCCAATACAACCGTGTCACAGGCCGTGTGGACGGTTCAATGGCAGTTGCACACGAATAGGCATGTCTGGTCGTGGATCGTGTCATTTGACATGGGTGCTGACACGACTGTGTTGTTCTTCATGTTCTTCGCACATAGGTGTGTTGGCAGCAGAGCTTGAATTTATCCCGAAAAGGACACGGGTGGGCACACGGGTGTGTTCCCACCCATGTGGTGCTCTGTCTTTTTCTTCAAATTCTTCTTATCCATCCCAAATAGGACACGGGTAGGGACACGGGCGTGTTCCTACCTATGTGTGCCCAATTCTTGTCCTATCATCAACCATGTTGGATCTGTGAACTCCTCTGTTTGCTCCAAGACTTTTAGTTCCACTGGTTTGCAATAACTGCATAAAGAAAATGAATGAATAAATTAATAGCTCAATACATGAAATAATAGAAAATCCAAACTGTTCCCTTTCTATTCGTGATAATACCAATTCTTAACTATTCTCGCGTAATTACTACATACAGGGGGTAGAAAATAGTGCACATGATTACAATTATGATAATAAAAAGCCTATCATAATTGTACTAATCAGTATGTTGGGAAGTTTGAAAACCTGGTCAGAATCACAAGTACTTCACTACTTAACATCAAGTGTTATAGTTCAAGTCACCAAGGAGAATTGCTAGGTCGTGGTCCGATGAAACATCGTCGTTCTCCTAAAAGTACTTTAAATCATTAGGTTTACTTAAGAGCAACCGCGAGAGTGGGGTGTTAATAATGGGTAGCCACTAATATTAATAAGTATCCTGAAAGGGGGGATTTTGGATTCTAACCATAGTATTCCTTAGTACCGCTGCGAGCCTTTCACCAAGTAGACCTCGAGAAGTACAAGATTAACCCTAAGTCGCTAAGTATAACTGAAATTAGACAAGAGTAGTCTAATAAGATGAGGAACATTATTGTAATCTCACCTGTGAAGGGTTGGAGGGATACATGACGAGTTAGTACTGCGAGCTGGAGGCTCGGGTGTTTTACATCAGGATGGGTTGGTCTTGCGAGCTAAAGGCTCTGGTGTTTGATATCAAGATGGGTTAGTCCTGCGAGCTGGAGGCTCGGGAGTTTGATGTCAGGACGAGATGATCCCACGAGTTGGAGGCTCGGACTAAAATATCTTGCATGTGTGTAGAAACAAATCAGTGGTAGGCCATGTAGTACTGGGCCAGTCATCATACCAATGACAATATGATGACTTTGTCAAGGTGTAAGGGTTTGAGGGGCTAGTAGGTTATTTATATTGCGGTCTGGAGGACGATCCCCGAAAATGCACACTCGACCAACAAGACTAGTGGGATAGCTAGCAAATAGTATGCAGAGACTCTAGAGTGTACCTAGGACGTGTACATAGGCGTATGGGAGGTCTAGGCCTGGTAGTGTGTATACCTTCTTAGGAGTGGAGATGCCCGCTCCACTAATGTCGTAGCCACAATGGTGGTACCAAAGAGTTTAGCTAACTCCAAAAAGTAAGAACTAAAGGTCTGTGATCACAAAGTCATGTGGGTGTGTTACACTTGTATGAATCATAACATGCATATCATAACATACATACATACTTAGGACATTCATATTGCAGATCCTTATTATATAAACTAGTATGAGATTTTTATATGTTATGTTATATTCCCTAAAACCTTAACTTATAAGTTTGTATGAGTATTCATATAAGTTAAGGCAATCCTGTGTTGATAGTATAGTTGTAGATGTTTACCTTTTTGCTTACTCCTTACTTTACTTTATTGCTCCTCGTTTTCGTACTAATGCTTCTTTTATTACTGTCTTTTAAACTATTACTATTCATTCATAACTGCTAGTATAATAATTTAAATGTTTGATGCTTACTAATGATAGAATAGTTCCACTATCACCTGCTATTTTTATTTCTACCCCTTGTTGTCCTCCGTTTTCTTCCTCCCGTATGGTGCCTAGGATTCACGGGGGTCAGGCGAGGACAAAATGACTATATTTATGACTATCAGTCAGTTGTGACCGTATCATTTTAGGAGCTCGAGGAGATGGAGCACTAGAATGGCTAGCAGGACGAGGTGGCAGGACTTGGGGAGTAGTTACCACGCACTACTACTACTACTACGGTTCAATGCCAGGTGATGATGAGTGTTAGTTCAGCTTTCGCTTAGAGTTGTGAGAGTGAGTGTTTTTATTTTGGCATGTACTAGGCATAAGCCACTTAATCTCTTATTTGCACTAATTGTGGACTATTTATCATTATTGTTATAATATTTCTGAAATAAAAATTAGCATACATGATTACCGAATTGATTCATAAAAATAAGTCTCATGTGAAATGTAAAAATAAAGTTAGATCCACCAAGAGAAAGGGAAGATTAAAAGAGATACATAAAGATTAAAACCATACGAATTATCTCCTCCAATTTCTCCTAAACTTGAGTGCTCCACTTTTGTTCTCCAGAAGTTCTCCAAAGCCTTCAGATCCAAAAGTCCCTATTCTATTTTTCATATAGTTTTTATAGTCTCCTTGCAAACAGGGTCGAACATGGGTTCCAACACGATCGTGTCACAGGCCGTGTGGATGGTTCAAAAGCAGTTTAACACGAGAAGAAGTGTCTGGTCGTGGGCCGTGTCATTTGACACGGCTGATAACATGGCCGTGTTGTTCTTCGTGTTCTTCACATACGGCTTGGTTGGAAGCATGCCTTTAATTCTTCCCGAAAAGGACACGGGTAGTGACACAGGCGTGTTCCTACCCGTGTGGAGCTCTGTATTTTCTTCCAAACCTTGTGATCTTTCTTGATAAGGACACGTGTAGTTACACGGGCGTGTTCCTACCCGTGTGTGCCAAATTTTAGTCTTGTCATCAGTCATGTTGGATCCGTGAACTCCTCTATTTGCTCCAAGACTTTAAGTTCCAAGGATTTCCAATACCTGCATTAAGAAGATGAATGAATAAATAAATAGCTTAATACAGGAAATAAATGAAACTCTATTTCATGCTCTTCTATTCCTGATAATTCAAGTTCTTAACTATTTTCGTGCAATTACCACAAAGGGAGGTAGAAAATAGCGGACATGATTACAATTATGATAGTAAAAAGAGTATATTTAATTGTACTCATCACGTAGCCACAACGGTGGTACCAGAGAGTTTAGCTAACTCCAAAATGTGGGAACTAATGGTCTGTGATCACAGAGTCGTGTGGGTGTGTTACACTTGTATGAAACATAACATGTATATCACATCATAATATACATACATACTTAGGACATTCATACTATAAATCCTTATCATATAAACTAATATGAGCTTTTTTATATGATAAGTTATATTACCTGAACCCATAACTTATAAGTTTGTATGAGCTTTCATATAAGTTAAGGTACTCCTGAGTTGATAGTATAGTTATAGATGTTTACCTTTCTGCACACTTCTTACTTTACTTTACCGCTCCTCATTTCGGTAATGCTGCTTTTTTTATTATTGTCTTTTATACTATTGCTATTCATTCACAATTGCTAGCATAGTAATTTAAATGTTAGATGCTTACTTATGATAGAATAGTTCCACTGTCAACTGCTATATTTATTTCTACCCCTTGTTGTCCTCTGCTTTCGTCCCCCCAGACGGTGCCTAGGAGTCATAGGGGTGAGGCGATGACAAAATGGCTTAGTCTTTCTGACTAACAGTTAGTTGTGACCGTATCATTTTGGGAGCTCGAGGAGATGGAGTACCAGCATGGACATCATAATGAGGTGGCAGGACTTGAGGAGCAGTTACCAAACACTACTACTACTATTATGGTTCAGCGTCAGGTGATGACGAGTGGCATTTCAGATTACGCTTAGAGTTGTGAGAGTGAGTGTTTTTATTTTGGCATGTACCGAGCATAAGCCCTTTACTCTCTTATTTGTACTTATTGTGGACAATTTATCATTATTGTTATGATTTATCTGTGATGGTGGACTTGCTATATATTATTATGGTTTTGCTTCTATTCTCAATTTGGCCTACAGGTTAAAAATGATCGTAATAGCCGGAAAGATCGGTCTCATGCGGTGGAGACTAACCCGTGTGTTAATGTCACCGTGGGGCAATAGTTCAAGGCATAAGACCGGGTAAAATCATTGGTAAGGGGAGGGGCCTTACACTATGCCGGTCAAAATCCACTATTTCCTTGTTAGTACATCATGTTCGTTGAATCGAGGGCGACATACATTTCCTTAATACAATTTGGAGATGAGAGAATACTTAGCACATGGAAGACGACAGGCCGTCGCGCCCGACATTGGTTATGAATTGCACTTTGCGACGATATGATTTACTTGGCATCCCGCTGATACTGAAAGCGGGGGCGGGGCGCTTGAGTTTGCTGTCGTAAAGATCTCCCAGAAGCGGAGAGATCGGGCTTCGTCAGGTGGCTTGGATGTGGCTTGAACGTGGTTCAGGTGCGGCTTGAGTGCGGCTCGAACACTTCTCGTTAGAGAAATTAAGCAAAGATTCAACCTGAGGAAGAAGAAGGATCGAAGAAAAAGGTGAGAAATGAGGAGGCCTGAGGCTTCTTTTATAGCCTCCAGGAGGTGGTTATGGTGGTTACGCGGCTATCTGCATACCATAACCACCATTATAAATATTTTTGCTATAGTTTAGGGGGGCATATTATGATAATTAATTTCGCTATTTGTACACTAGTTAAATTAATAATAAAAATTTCCCAACTAACTCGACGGTTAGTGGGTGGTTACATGTGAATCGAATGACGGAGAATGACCTGAAAAGATCGGACGATGTGGACGGGCTCCCATGGGTGGCCGGAGAACTCGCAGGCGAACTCGCCAAGAAGGAGGGAGACCACCGCCGCCGGTCGGGAGAGCTCGTGACAACTAATCCGTCTGTGGAGAGGGGATGGTCAACCACTACCTTAGCCTTGCGTCGACGACAGAGGTGGGGCGGCTGGCTCGGTTGCCTTTTCGGCCGGATGTGGGCAGCTGTGGATGGGCGGCAGGCCTGGCCTCCCTTCGGCCACTCGTCGATAGCTGAGGAGGGGCGGCCAGCTCGACTGCCCCCTCGACGGCGCGTCGGTGGACGAGGTGGGGTATCCAACTCGGCTGCCCCTCGGCGGCGCTCTAGTGGCCGAGGAGGGGCGGCCGACCCGACTGCCTTCTCGGTCGCGCACCGGCGGTAGGGGAGGCACGACCGGCTTGACCGTCTACTCGACCGATGGCCGAGGAAGCGAGACCAGACCGGTCGCCTCTTTAGTCGCACACCGACGACCAACTCTGCCGCCACCTTTGGTGTGCGTGCCGGTGGTTCTAGCTTCATGCGTGATGGGATCGGTATGCAAGGTATTGGTCTTGGTGATCGCGCGCGGTCACACCAATGATCCAACTAATTTTTGTGGAGATTATGGTGGTGTGGTGTGGTTATGTGCACACCCATCCTTTTTAAGTGGGATCTCATCCTCATCAAAGCCAAACATGCATTAAATTATAATGACATTTTTTTTCTAAACTCACCAGAGCAAATGAGTTAAGCGTGACTGGGGCAGATCCAGGAAGTTCAGTAAGGGGGGCCGCGACATAAGACAAGTAGAAAAAATTGCGAAAATATGATTTCTTTTAAATTTTTGGTTTAAATATTTTATAATTAAGAAACAATACTTACAAACAAAATGACACATACATAATAATATAAAAGTTGCTTCAATTGAACATGACAGTTTTTCAATTCATAGAATTCATCTATGATCGAATCTTTGTCAAACTTCTCTGTTATTTTACGCTCAATATATAAAATCATGCAATTTGCTAGAAATTCATCCTGTATTTTACTGTGAAGCCTTGTTTTAACAATCTTCATAGCTGAAAATGGTCGTTCTGTAGTTGTCGTTGAGACTGGAAGGGTCAAAATAAGTCGAATTAATCTGTTAATAAGATAACATGTCTTTGACTTTTTTTCAATCAATTTCTGACATAGTTCGGTAATTATAAGCAGATTCTTCAAATCCTTATGAGCAGGAACATCAAACTCATAGTGTTTCAATTAAGTATTCAACATAAAAATCTCGTGTTCACTAAAATCTTGATAGTAGAATGTTTTTGCAAGGACACATATATCATCAATATTACAAGATTTGTTATTATTGCTTGAATTTAAAGCCATGCTAAGGCGAAGTAGCTTCATAGAATTATCATTAAATCTTAAGTTCAGCTCCTATAACCCACGATCTATAGTGGAATTAAAAATATCCACCCGAAAATGATGTTCCGCTGTAATTATATCACGTGGACTTCGAAATAGACGATCACTGTATTGAGCAATCATGTTTGGAACTACAACCTCATTTTTACCACAAAATAAATTCACATCTTGCAAAAACTTTACCCATCCAGATGCCCATAATTTTTGAATAAGAGCTTTTGTCATTGAAACCAAATGTATAACATTTAATATGTCCTGAGATTGATATTGTAGTGCTTTGCATAGAGTATCACTGATTCCAAAAATTTCTTTCATTAAATGTAAGATGAATACAAATTCAAAAACAACAATCTTTTTAAAGGCTGCCTCAGCATCTCCCCGTTGAGCAGACGTCCCTCCATTTTTGCTGATATCAATTAACTCAGAGCAATTGGTTGTATACATATTAATAGCACTACAAATAGAGTTTAGATGATACGACCATCTAGTATCCCCATATCGTTGTAGTGAACGAATTTGATTTGCTTCTGTGTCAGTCACAATTTCCCTAAGAGCAATCATGTTATAAAAATATTTCTTTTGTGCAGCTTGTAATTGATCGTTGCGCTTGGAGAAAGCACCGATAATGTTAATAATATATATTAACTCATTAAAAAAATTATGCACTGCTATCACCTCTCAGCTTGTTATAATAAGAACTAACTGGAGTTTATGTGCAAAATACTGAACATAATAGGCATATGGACATTCATTGAGGAAAAAAGCTTTTAATCCTCTCCATTCACCACACATGTTTCATGCACCATCATATCCTTACCTCGCATATCTTGAATACTCAAATTATGATGAGAAAAGACGGAAAAAATTTCATTTTTCATGGTTAACACACTTGTATCTTTAACACGAATAATATCTAAAAACTTTTCTTGCACAAAGTATTGAACGTCTACAAATCGAATCATGATAGCAATTTGTTCTCTTTTTGACTCATCTCTAAATCCATCAACTATAATGCAATATTTAGAATCACCAATTTCTTTGCAAATTTTAAATTGCACAATTTTGTCCATAATAAATAGAAGATCTTTCTGAATAGCTGGCGAGATGTACATTGCATTTCGTGGACCATTTTTTAAAACAACTTCATCCACTTCCTTTTTATAATTTTTAAGCAATTTAATCATCTCAAAGAAATTGCCATAATTAATAGACTCTGATGTTTCATCATGGCCTCAAAATGCAATTCCTTGAAATGCACAATATTGTAAGGCATCAATTGAAGTTCTACCCCATATTCGATTCATTATGATTTGTTGAGATGATTGTCGTTGTATTACTTTATCAATATGTTGAGAATTAACCAGTAAATCTTCGCATATTTTGACAGTTAGGTTGTGCAGAGAACAATGATCTTTCCCTACATGAGTTAAAAATGCACAATCTTTTCCATTTACCTTCCTCCTATTTCGAAATCCTTCAATTGTGAATGTGATTGATCCAAAATGACCACTAGGTTGTTTATTAAAAACATAACACGATAAACATTATGCAACATCTTTCACAAGAGAGTACTCCAACCACGGAAACTTCTCAAACCATGAATTTTTAAATATTCGATTATGTTCACCTGAGACTGAGGCCGGATATTCTTGTAGTTTGTGCTGGTTAGATCCAGCTATAACATAAGCTTGTTGTATTTCATCATGTTCATCTATGGGAAATTCCCAAATTTGACGATGCAATCCAGGATCTCATTTGAAAACAAGTGGAAGCTTCTCAACTACAGTTGAATCAACATGTAAGATAGGTGGGGAGGCTTCCCAGGATAACTTCTTATTGAAAAACGAGTTAATAGTTTTCAACTTTTTTATAATGACATAAATTGAAAAAACTTTTTATTGTTATGAAATTTTCAAAAGCAATGAAAGAAGTATGCTATAAACAAAGTTGAGGAAATCACACTTTCTGTCTAAAATTTAGTTGCAGGAATGATTATACTAATTTATGTTTAGATATTATTGTAGTAGGAAATGTGAGAAGAAAAATATCATCATAAATAATGTTTGATGAGAGATTTGAGATAAAGGGACTGTGGAGATTAAAGTATTTTCTTGAAACTAAAGTTGCATATTCAAGAAAAGGAATCTTGATTTCACAACAAAAATATCTAACAAATCTCTGGATAGAAAGTAGAGGAAGACCAAAGAACTATCTATTGCATGTTCCATTCCTTAAAAGAAAACCCAAGAATCGATAAAACTCAAAGATCATATTAGGATTTAGGAATCAACCAACCAACATTTTACCGATATAAAAGCGGCCAGAAATAACAGATTTGGAAAAAATTGAAAGGAAACTAGATCTGGAATAGAGCAGATGATCTAAAAGAGGGCAACAATCAAATTCCTTGATAGCACAAAATAATGATGGAGGAAGAAGCAAACCAACTAGCTAAGACCACAGATCTGGAAGAAGCAGCTAAACAGAAAGCAGCCAAGCAGGTCATTGATCCAACTTGGAGGAAGAAGAAGTAGGATCCCATAAGAACCAGAAGAATGTGAGGACGAGGGAAAAAGTGATAGGAAGTGGCAAAACTTGAGAAAACTGCTCTCTATTAAAAAATAGGAGAATAGACAGCCGTTTTTATAAAAATGGCTATCTATTCGAGCATAGACGGTGGTTTTTATAAAAACTGCTATTTATTTTGCCCTAAACCCTAGAATAGACAATATTTTTTATAAAAACTGATGTCTATGCTCGAATAAACAGCGGTTTTTATAAAAACCACTATATATTCTACCCTGAACCCAAGAATAGACAACATTTTTTTTATAAAAACCGTTGTCTATTCTAGGTTTCAAGGTAGAATAGACAGTGGTTTTATTAAAAATCATTGCCTATTCTATCATATAGTGAATAAATAAAATCTTGGGGGCCAGGGACCAGATGGCCCCCCTTAAATCCGCCCATGCTGCCAAACAAAGATATGCTTAGCATACCAAGAGGATGGCATGAGTGACCTTTTTTTTTCAGAAAACTACTTTTTGATCAAAACATTTGATTTAGGGAAAAAAATTTGTCTGTATTTTAATTATTCATGAAAAAAATCCAACTGAGATTGCCACTTTTATACTCAAAATACTTAGAAAGAACAAAAGTATTTCTTCTCCTAACATTTTATGGATTTTCTATTACATTGACACAAGATTTATCTCATTAAATCAACTAAGATTTTCCCCAACGGTCAGGGAGAAAAGGCTTTGATCTGAGTTATCTAAATTGATCTTCCAATCTTTCATTTTTAAGGTATAGTCTCTTTATCTCCTCTGTAATTTTCTATTACACTTTGTAAGCATTCGTTAAAGTATTAGCTTATCACAACAATAAGGATTCTTCTTAGATATACTTGTTGTCTTCATAATGATGTTTCAACTTGTTGTGATAATCAGATTGATCCTTTAGATCTGAGCTTGCCATGAAACAAGGGGAGAAGTCATATCATAATGATATGGACTTAAATATTCTCAACATGGCTTTCTTCTGAATTATCATTGTGACTTCACAATGGTAATTCACTTCTTCTTTACGTTAATTGACCTTGAGCTATTTCTTCTCCAATGTAAGGGTTATCATAAAGAAATTTGAATAACTGACCATTTGTCACAACGATATCTAAATAGCTGAACACTTAATGCAATGATATTTGAATTGTTGAACATTTTTCATAACAATATCGTCTTGAGCAGAACATTATCACGATAATATTTCGCCTCTTCTTTATTAAGATGATTCAAATAGCCTCACACTGATGTTGGGATCATTACCACAATATTCTTACAGATCACGACAATATTATCCTTAATACTTTTTTATGATTCAGTTAAGTGTCATTTTTATTTCTACTATTCTACTAACTTATTGAAAGTGAATTATAAGATATTATATTGATCCTACACATGCTAAAATAGATGATCATCAAATACAAAATGTATTTATCATTGTCTTCAAGTCTTCTTCAAATCATGAACATTGTGGGCAAGGTTCCCAACAATCTCTCCATATTTGAAGAAGTCAGAACATCAACCAATGATAAAGTACAAGCAGGTAATAATGATAATCAACTAGAGATTTAAGATATATTCATATTCACGTAGAGATATAGGTAAACATCCAAAATCGCGATAACGCGCGGCTAGGGCTACGCGACTAGGAGCGAGCAATACACGATACACACGCGGCTAGGGTTGCGTGTGAATCGGGGAATGGAAATAACAGAGAGAGACAGTGGAAGAGAGGATTAAAGATAGATTAGAGAAAATAGAAAATAACCTTGCCTACTTGTCTTGGCTCCCAATCAAGACTTAATAATAGTCAAACATAGTTTACAAAAATGTCCCCTTCTTATGCTTAAACATAGAGGATAAAAATGAGCGTAATTAAAAGTACAAACTTTATAAGGCCGCGTAATCTCGTCGACAAAATACTTGATCAAAAGCGAGACCAAAACTGATTGGTAGAATGATTAATGAATTGATGATGGGGGGCAGACTTCCCGACCCATAGTGGATGGGGAGTAGTGTGCCCAACCCGTTCGAGTCTACTGCCGACGTCCTCGGGCATAGTGATGATCGGGATTGCTCATTTTTAGTGGCTCACTGATCATGGTATTTTTGTTCACTTGTCGTATTTTATTTAGAGTTGTATTTTTGTATTTTTTTAGAGGGGGTGTCAGCCAATCATAGCCGTTCATTGCTCCCTAGAATATTATAAATAGAGGGTGTGAGCTCTTATTTGGATTATTGAAGGATTGAGTGTTTAAGCCTATCCCTTGGTCATTTTCAGTGCCAAATTCGAACCCCGACTGTGAAGCTTGGGTCTACCTCCTCCCTACCATCTCCTATTGTCCGGCCCTACCCCTTTCCATACCTCCTTAACCGTCCACTCCATTTCCCCTCCTCCATAGCAACAACCCGAACAATCCTCTCCATGTTGAAGCATCTGACCACTCCATTTCCTCTCCTCTATAGCAGCATCCCCAACAATCCTCCTCCACTCCACCTTAATTCATCCGGTCATCAACCTTCTCTCCTTCTCTACAAGGTACAACCCCCTCCCCACCTCTTCAAAGGGACCTTCCCATCTCTAATTGCAATAGCCTACCCCCTCTATAAAAACTTCACCTTTGTTGGGTCAATTGCCTAGATTTGAGGAAGTCAATCAGGTCAATGATATATATATAGTTGTAGTTGATAGTCTTGGAACAGGCTAAAGCAGTAATAGCCTAAGTTGGAATGAGCAAAAATGTGGCTAAGTCCATAAGAATTGAGTGATGAAGACACACTTAACACCATACATCAAAAAGATGTGAGTTGAACTCTGTTCAAAATTCATCGAACTTAGTTCAGAGTTAGTCGAGCTGAGCTCACTATTCGTCAAGCTAAATTCAGAGTTTGAGATTCTGAGTTCGTCGAGCTCAGTTCAGAAATCGTCGAACAGAGTTTAGAGTTTGTCGAGCTAAACTCAGAGTTTTTGATTCTGAGTTCGTCGAGCTCAGTTCAAAATTCGTCAAATTGAGTTCAGAGTTCGTCGAGCTAAACTCAGAGTTTTAGATTCTGAGTTCGTCGAGCTCAGTTCAAAATTCGTCAAACTGAGTTTAGAGTTCGTCGATCTCAGTTCACTATTTATCGAACTCAATTCAGAGTAAGGTAGGCTGAGTCAGTCAAATCCTAAAGTTAAGCGGTAGAAATGCAGATAAGTCCACAGGCATTGAGTGAAGGTCATTCACTCAACTCCATAGCCTCATATGTGTTGAGTAACACTCACAGTCTAAGCTAGTGTTTTTAAACACAGAAAATTAACAAAGGCAAAAAGCGCTGAGTGAGGCGTGCTCACTCAATGCTCTCAACGCTTATGTTGCAGAAATATTTTGCTAAGGCAAAAAGCGTTGAGTGAGGCTTGTTCACTCAACGCTCTCGACACCAGAGAAGCAGTAAGACTTTGCGAAGGCAAAAAGCGTTGAGTGAGGCTTGTTCACTCAACGCTCTCAACGCCTAGATAAAAAGAAATCTATTTAACTATTTTGGCATTAAGTGAAGCTAATTCAGTCAACGCCTATTCTATTGATGCTAAATTTTGGATAATTCCACAGGTGCTGATGTCAGCAATATCGACAAAGTCAACTAAGTTCAAATCAGGTACGAAGAAGCTACAGAACACGACAAACTCGGCCGCGGAGCTACTGTGCGTCTTCTTCCATTAAATCAAGGCGTAGTTGGAAGCTGCAGGTGGGGCCCACCAATATCTAAAAGTCGTTGATCGGCGAACTACAAAAGGGAAGAGATTATCCAAGACAAAAATAACTTTTAGGGCTTACAAAATTCAAAAAGGATAGCAGTCGTCTTCATCTTCATCGCCATTTCTGCATATGAAAAGCTTGAAGCTCTCCAACAAGAAAAATTCAATTAGCTCTACAAGTCTCCATCTGCCACAGCAGATTCAGAATTAGTTCTGAAGAAAGAAGAACCTTCATCTTTAAGCAGGTTCAATGAGCTGCTTGAAGACTCAAGATCAATAGACTTTAGCCTTCTACAACAAGTTCAGAAGTTAACTTCTGAGTTCCTCCAGCAAATCTTTTCTCCACTGTGAGGTGGGTTGGAGCAAAAATTTCTCTGCTATAGTTGTTGACACAGAGAAATTTCTCTGTTTCAAAGTTAATTAAACTATTTCTTATTGTAGGATCCTTCTGGATCTGAGTTGTAGGGCCTTGGGCCTGAGGTAGGGCAAATTTGCCTAAGCTGTAGGAGAGGGCTCCTCTCTGGGTGTAGTATCCTGAGGGATCTAAGGTAGGTGAGTTTTACTCACTGAGTAATAGGGCAGTATTTCCTGAGTTGTAGGAGAGTGTATCTCTCTGAGTTGTAGGAGAAAGTTTTCTCTGAGGTAGGGCTATCCTCCATATCCTGAGTAGTAGAATTAATTGCCTTAGTTAGGTGATACTTGTATCATTGAGTGTAGGACTTTGTGGATGAGGTATAAGTCTTGGAGGAGACTGAGAAATCCTGAGGGATCTGAGGTGTAAGCTCCTTGGAGCATTATTTTGGAGAAGTGCCTTGACTAACAGGAAGTTAGCAAGGTGGGAGGAGAGTGGATGTACCCATAATTTTAGGGAACTACTATAAAATACTTCTGAGCTTTTCTAGGTTTTTTTTCTTTTCTTATTTGCAGGTGTTAAGGACAAGCTCTAGATCACCCTAAGCTGAAAGCTAAAAGAAAACAATAAGATATTAAAAAGATTATCAAAAGACCTAGACAAACCTATTCACCCCCCTCTAGATTGTTAATTATCTTGAAAATAAGATCTTTCAAGTGGTATCAGAGGGAGGTTACTCAAAAAAGATTTAGCAATCTGAGTGATCTCCAAAGGTAGCTATAATTATGTGATCATGGGCTCAGGATAGAGCCAGAGAGAGCTGAGTTCCATGAAACTCCCCATCTACCGAAAAGATCATTTTGGAATATGGAAAGAGAGGGTGAGGCTATTTTTTGAATCCAATGATCCAAGAATCTTTAAATAGTTAGGGAGGGACCTGACATTCCTATGAAGGTATCTGCTCTAGATGCCAAAATCCAGACACCAAAGACATACTCTGAAATGAACAAAGATGAGGTCATCTTACCTGGCTTGGACAAGAGGGCATAGAACATCATTGCCAATGCTGTAGATGACTAAACCTTTCTAAACTTGGTTCACTTCCAGACCTCCAAGGAGATTTTGGACACCCTTATGGTCTACATGGAGGGTACTGAAGAGGTAAGGGATGATAGGAAGTCTCTACTCAACCAAGAGTATGAGGCTTTCAGGCCAAACCTGTAGGAGAGCATAATTTCTTATTATGAAAGATTCTTCTGGATCATAAATGAGTTGAAGACCTATGGAAGGGTCTTCAGTAATTATGAAATAAATGACAAGTTTCTCAGGTCTCTATCTAGAGATTGGGATACTAAGATCTGTGCCATAAGAGAGGTGGCTAAGCTTGCTAACACTCCTCCCCAAATATTATTTGGGAAGTTGCTCTCCTATGAGATACAACAAGCTTCTAGGAAGGAGGAGGAAGCCACCAGCAAATCCCTGGACAAGGAAAAGTCCTCGGCCTTCAGAGAAGAAGGACAAGGATGGGAAAGGAGATGATTCCTTCTCCACCAAGAAGACCAACTGAGTCAGATAGCTCAGACTCAGAGGCATCAAACAATAGCATGTCTGATGAAAACTTTGCAGCCTTCTCCAGACAACTCTAGAGGCTGATGAAGAAGAAGCATTGGAAGAAGAGGCCTTCCAATTCCACTTATCACAGGAAGAATCAGTCCAAAACTGACAGTGAAAGAATTCAATAATGAACAACTAATCACCTATAGGGGGGGGGGGTGAATTGGTTCAATTCTTTATAATAGGCAGTTTTAGGATTTCTAACTAGCAAATCTAGTTATCCAAACATACAAGCATCACAAACATTCAGAGTAAGAAAACATAGCATAGAGACACACAAATTTATAGTGGTTCCCCAATATTTGGGTACATCCACTTTCCCCATTCTCCTATCTAGCAATGAACTAGATTCGGCCCAACTTCCACTTTTCTCAGATCCACAAATCTTACCACTCAGAACCCTTCTAGGTTCCTACAACTTAGACTTCTTCAAGTCCTACAACTCAGATCCTTCCAGATCCTATAACTCAGATTCTTTCCAAGAACCCTACCTCAGAGTTTTCTAACTCCTACCTTAGGCAACATGCCCTACCTCAGCCCTTATAATGACAGACTTACCACTCAGAAAGATAATCTTTCCTATACTCAGATCAATATAGATCCTACAGTTATGATTATAATGTTTTAAGAATTTCTTTACCCAGAGAGAGAGAAAAATTGGGTAAAGAGTTCTTGAACAAATCTTGAGAGATTGGTCACTTCTGATCCTTGCAGCTTTGGAATTGATTCAACCTTACTTAGCTTCTTCAAAGCTTCTTGAAATTAAAGAACTAGGTTGAATCTCTCTTGAGCAGATGAAGGTGATCTTGAATAAGCTTCCTTCTTCTCCTTCTTCATATTATAGAAATGATTCTGTAATCCTTACTGATCTCCCAAGACTTCTCTTCGCCTCTGTATTATTGTGTTATATATTTTCGGTGTGTTATGTTCTTCTTTGATAATACTGTTCTATTTATAAAAACATAACAGATGTAACCAGCTGAACTGATAGCTTACTGGCATCTGACAGTTCTGACATCTGACAACTTTGACAGTTATGCCAGCGGTCACTTCTTAGATCTGGAAATCCGCAACTTGGTCTTCAAAACAGCAGACAACGTCGAGACAGATCTTCTTCACAATTTATTGACACTGATTTCAAAATATGTCGACACAGATTATGAATGTGTCGATATAGCTTTCAGGATGTCAACACATTGCCTTGACATAATCGACAGACTTCAATCTCTATCGACATATCTTTTCTTTATAGTATCGACACAGATAATATAGAATGTGTCGACACAACTTCCTTAGTGTCGACACAACTTTTCTTCAAAACAGTTGTCAACCCAAGTCCTAGGTATTGACATATCAGCTTCAGCTTACTGTCAACACTACTAGTTATAGTGTGTCGACACTAGTCCTGAGTGTTGACACAGTTGAACTTTTACTCAGCATTCAGGATGTCGACTGTGATCATTTAAGTCGAAATAGCCTGTGTTGTCTGATATCTATGTGTCAACACAAGTCCTGTGTGTCGAAACATCTAGTGTAGACTGATACTTCTGTGTGTCGACACAAGTCCCATGTGTTGATACATCTTTACTCTTGATCTCGACACAGCTTCTTCACAAGTGTTGACACTGACCGAGTGTCTCGACGCTTTTATACTTAGAAATTTTTTTATATAACTTAGCCTGCACAAATAAACTTAAACAAACATCAAATACAAGATCATGTATGTCATTGATTTAAGTGAGGCTTCTCCAAATCTGGTACAATAACCAATATACCAAACAATCTCCCCCTATTTAGAGAAGTCATAACCACAAGTCAATGATATACACCATTATAATAACCAGCAAAATTAATGATGTACTAACAAACACAGACAGGGTTAATCATTAGGCAGAAAATGTATATGTTACAAAGTTAAGCATATAAATAACAGAAACATGTAGCATATAAAAGATAGAATCAAACAGATTTACCCAACTAAGAAATTATTCCATCATTTCAAATTATATCTGACTTATAAAATTCAAGAATGTCTAGTAAGAACAACATTATTGCATAGTTCTAAATTTTAAGACATAAAAGACTCTAAGTCAGCTTGGGTTTCTTGATCACAATTCCTTTGCCAGGTTGTATCCTAGCTTGTACATTAGCTTTTGTGTCATCAGCCAGCTTCATTCCTTTATAATCCTTCTTCTTAAGCTCTTCAGCCTTGATCTTTTGACTTTCAAAGTAATGAAAAGGCTTTGGGAAATACTTGCTAGGCTCCACCGAGTTAGCAGGTATCTTCCCAGCTTTAAGATCTCTTCTGAACTGAAATATGGCATCTTGCTACTCCTAATATTTACTCCATTCTTATTCAGAATACCATTTACCTCTATCATGCATATTGTCTTTCACAACTTTCCAAGTAGTCAAAATAATATTTCTAGAGGTTGGACTCCATTGTTCAAAATCAGGCTTTAATTCTGCCTGTTCTCTGAACCTTTTCTTAGACAACTGAGCTTCTTTTATCTTTGAACTACAGCTGCAGGCATATCAACTTTTTCAAGAATAACATTTTGTGTCTCCTGTGGAGGAGTATATATTTGGTGAACTGCCTGTTAGATCTCTTCAAAATCAGAAGGAGGATAAATAATTTGAGCTACTTCCTGCTGAACCCCTTCAAAATAAGCAGATTGAATTCCAGATTCAGCAGTGTTGACATCATCACAAAGGGGTGGATACCCAAGAGTTGCTCTGATGCTATTTGATATCCATTTAGAATGATCTGAGCCTGCTTTTACTAATACTCTCTCCCCCTTTATGACTTCTCTTTCTACATGATCTCTTAGATCATCCTTTTGAAACCTTACCTGATCAGCCAGAAAATTTATTCCTTCTTTGTAATAGGTCCTGAACTTCTTCATTTGATCAGAAATAGCTGTTTGAGATGCCTTGATTCTTGTTTAGACAGCTGCTAAATCTTCCTTGATTTGCTTGGACACTTCAGTCTTGATAGCAGTGACATTATTCTCAATTTTTGTTAGAATAGCATGATGTGAGTCTTTAAGATTTTCATTCATTCTTAGTTGATTTTCCAGGACATAACCTTGTTTGACTGCAATATCCTCAACTTCAGTCTTTAATTCCTATTGTTGCTGGGCCAAGTAAACTACAACATTACCTCCTTTATGGAAGCAATCTGTCATCTCTTTTTTATGCTGATTGACTTCAAATCTGATGGATTTGGTATCTTGTGCTAGCTGAAACTACAGGTCCTTATGGGTCTCATCCATATATTTTTCAAGAGTAGTTCTTTGCTCATCCAACTTAACTTGTAGTTGCACCAAAAGTGAACTGAAGTCTACTACTGTAGCTGGTGTTGGTGGGGCAGTCTGCAAGCCTTCTTATAGCCTATGCATTTCTTCCTTATTTCCATTAGTTTTCTCTTCTTTATCTCCGAGGCTTCTTGTTCAGCTTCTGATTTAGAGGAACTGGCTACATCCACAACATGAGGCTGGTTATCAGTAAAATGTACTGAGTTAAGGTCTGGTACCTCCCCCTCAATCTTTACATCTTCTTGAAGTATGTCCTGGTTGTCCTTCTGGACATCTGATAAAGTATCAGATGGAGGAACATTGTCCTCAGTAGCCCCAGTCTTCTCCCCCTGGACATCAGCTTCTAAAACAAAAGTCTCTTTCTCAACAACTTGAACTAGCTCAGTTTGTGCTTCTAGCTCATCTACCATAGTAGCATCCATGTTGATATCCTTGAGAACCTCTTGGACAGTGAGATGAGCTGCTTCACTCTCCATGATAGTCTCTGTGAAGTCTCCCCCTAGAACTGAAGACACTTGAGTATGTGGCATTGAATCATCTTCCCTTTGAGATTGTACTTCATTTACATCCTCATCAGAACTTAAAACCACAACCTCTTTTGAATAACTAGATGATTCCACAATCTTTGCTGCTGATTTCTTTTTCTTTAGTTATTTTTGATATTGCACAGGAGCTGAAGTCTCCTTGATCAGTACCCTTTCCCATCTTGAAAAGATTCTAGTGTCCATTCTCCTCATATGATTTATTTTAGCTCCTACAGCTTGATTTAGTATCTCTGGCTTTGCAGAGACCAGATACAAACTAAGGATCCTGCCTAGGTTAGGCTTCTTGATCCCTTCCTTAATCCTGTCAAAGACTACTGTCAACCAGTCAGTCTTGAGATTGAATATTAACCTTATCATTAGGCTGAACATGAAGGAAGATATCCTGTCATGTGTTGGGTTTCTCTAGGGGCTGGCACAACACTTGTGCACGCAGCGGAAGTAATAAAATGAAGAACAACCCAAAAGAGATTTGTGATCGGGCCATGAACGTTGAATCAAGAAGTTAAGAAAAACTTGGTAAAATTACCTTAGCGGCGTTGAGTCACAACTCAACGAAGATGCTCCAAAAATATGAGTCCTTGTCGGTGGCGAGTTCCACGTAGAATAGAGTCTACGTCTCTGCATAAATCCACACGAGCGGGAGAACACCGAGCTTCGTCGCACGAAATCCGGGAAGGGAGATTGACTACACCTTGCACTTCCATGGGCTGCTAGGTCCGCTCTAGGAAGGCAAGCACCGACGACTGTCGTCGGAGAAGAGGCCGACGGAGCGAGCGAATCGGCGTAAGCGAAACACTTTTGCCGGCGGAACACTTCCGTCGCGGAGTCGGCAGGATCTCTCACTTCCGCTCAAACCTAAGTTCCTATTTATACCCAAGGCATAAACAGACCTAGGAAAAATCGCTATCCACAGAAAACAGAAAATTAGGGTTTCTTGAAATAATTCGTCGGGAATCAGCATTCGTCGAGAGTCGAACATTTCGATTCTCGATGAATCTCGACGATCGATACTCGACGATTCTTGACGATCGAGACTTGACGATTCTCGACGATCGATACTCGATGATTCTCGACGATCGATACTCGACGATTCTCGACGATCGAGACTCGACGATTCTCGACGATCGAGACTCGAAGATTCTCGACGATTCTCGATGATTTTACCTTGGCAACATTTGCCGGACCCCATTCTGTATTGTGATTGGTAACCTTTACCAACACAGTCAACCTACCAACTTCTCCACATGCCCTTATGAGCGACCCTGCAGGCTCATATCGTATTGGCAGTGAGATTATATGTTTGACCACTTCTAGATCACCATGGTAACTCCAACAGTCTCCCATTTGATCTTGAAAGTATCAAACCAAAAACCTCATAAACAATGAGCGGCATCTAGCAATGCATCATTGCTACCCAAGCAATAATAGTTCATAACTCATAAGCCTTATGAACAATGTACCAGCATTGTCTTTGTCCCTTTGTCCTTTACATCCGGAAAGAACTAGAGGCATTGACCGTGTCACCCTCATAATAGCTCAATCAAAGTTTCTTGATCTAGAATGGACTTCTAGAGAATGGTGAGTCCAATATCACATATTGACTCAACCAAGCATGGCCATGCATTTCCCAGTCCAGTTCCATCAAGGGGCCCATGGATGCAACTCCTGTCATATAGGAGGATAAATCCCATATCTGCTCACACACAAACACCCAAATGATTCGTAACGTGCCCAACAACCACCCTTATCATCAACCTTTCTCAAGGAAGACTTTAGATGGCATTAAAGCACCCTCTTCCTCACTTGATGAATGTTGTGACTTCAGGTCAAAGGACCATAACACCATTGTCAATTGAGACCTACTCGTGACACGTTTAGATAACAATCCACAAAGTAGTCTCAGGTTGGGTCTGTCTAGTACAACTTGTTCATTAACAAGTACCCACGTGATGACTTGATATCACAATATCATGACCTGTGAGAACTGGTCATCAGTCAACGCACGTGCTAGTCTTAATGTACCATCATCACCCTTAGTTTATATGATGATACTACGACCAGGTACCTTTCAAGAATGAAGCTTCAAATAAATCATAGGCTCTCACATTCAAGTCACGTACATGATGTCCTATGGAAGCGAACATTCTAAGGGTATTTATTATGTTAACATTTAACTATCGCATAGAGAAATCATAATAAAAGAACTTGCCATTAATTGTAAAAGAAAAATTCTGGTACACTATTCATCATATGAATAAATAACAAATAGCCAACAAAATATATGTTTACACGCAACTCACAAGACTCTCACTAGATTTGATCATTTAGGTATCGTATACCCATTGATCTAGTATGACCATCATGCTTTCTCTGCGCGAGAGGCTTTGTCATTGGATCTGTAATATTCTCCTCAGTCGGCACTCTACAAATGTTCACATCCCCTCGTTCGACAATCTCACGAATAAGATGGAACCGCCAAAGTATGTGCTTGGAGCGCTGATGGGATCTAGGTTCCTTAGATTGCGCAATTGCACCATTATTATCACAGTAGAGAACTACGGGACCAACAATGCTAGGAACTACATCAAGCTCGCCGATGAATTTCCTAATCCATACAACCTCCTTCGCTGCGTTAGCTGCAGCGATATACTCGGCTTCTGTTGTAGAATCAGCAACTGTCTCTTGGTTGGAACTCTTCCAGCTCACAGCTCCTCCATTAAGATAAAACACAAACCCTGACTGAGACTTTTAATCGTCCCTATCAGTTTGGAAGCTAGCATCCGTGTAACCACTTACAACGAGCTCTTCCTCTCCACCATACATCAAGAACACATCCTTTGTCCTTCTCAAGCACTTCAAGATATTCTAGACTGTAATCTAGTGACACTCACCGGGGTCTGACTGATACCTGCTAGTCATGCTCAAAGCAAAGGAGACATCGGGTCGAGTACATAACATTGCATACATGATTGATCCAATTGCCGAAGCATATGGAATCAACTTCATGTGGTCCTTATCTTCATAGGATTTTTGACACTGGTCCATAGAGAGATTCACACCATGAGACATGTGTAAAAATCCTTTCTTGGACTCAAGCATGTTGAACCGCTTCAACACCTTCTCAATGTATGTACTCTAGGTAAAACCCAGCAACTTCTTCGATCTATCTCTATAGAAATAAATACTGAGTATATAAGTCGCTTCACTCAGGTCCTTCATATAAAAGCAGTTCCCTAGGTTGTTCTTAACAACTTTCAGGGTAGGAATGTCATTCCCAATCAACAGTATATCATCTACATACAATATCATGAAGGCAACAATGCTTCCACTAATTCGCTTGTAAACACAAGGCTCATCTTCATTCTTGATGAAACCAAACTCTTTGATTTTCTCATCAAAACAAAGATTCCAACTTCGAGAGGCCTGCTTTAGTCCATAGATGGACCTATTCAGCTTGCATATTTTAGTGGCTTTATTTGGGGATACAAAGCCCTCGGGTTGTATCATGTACAGTTCCTCAAGGAGGTTTCCATTAAGGAAAGCCGTTTTGACATCCATCTGCCAGATCTCGTAGTCATAATACGCAGCAATAACAAGCAATATCCTTATGGACTTTACCATGACAATAGGGGAAAAGGTCTCATCATAGTAAATACCATGAATTTGCTTGAAACCCTTAGCCACCAGTCGCCCTTTGAATGTCTATACATTCCCATCCATTTCGGTCTTCTTCTTGAAGACCCATTTGCACCCTATGGGTCGTACCCCTTCAGGTGGTTCCACCAAGTTCCAAACTTGGTTTGCATACATGGAGTCCATTTCGGATTTCATAGCCTCAAGCCATTTGTCGGAGTCCGGTCCATTCATAGCCTCTTGGTAGGTTGCTGGTTCATAATCATGATCCATTAGCAACACATTACCGATTTGAGACACAAGAAATCCATATCTCTCAGGCTCAAATCTTGGTCTACCAGATCTACGTAGGACTTGTGTTTCTTGAGCAGGTTCTCTTGCTACAACATCTTGTAGTCCTATCTCAGAATCCAATTCCGGTTCATTCACTACTTGTGGTTCTTGAACTTCTTCAAGTTCTACCTTTTTAGTCTTTCTTGATAAGAATTCTCTCTCCAAGAAGACGCCAGTCTTTGCGACAAACACTTTGCCCTCAGACGATAGGTAAAATTAATACCCTTTCGTTTCCTTAGGATATCCCACCAGATAACATTTATCCGATTTAAGTTCCAGCTTGTCAGGCATTTGATGTCGCACGTATGCCTCACAACCCCAAATTTTAATGAACGACATACTAGGACGCTTCCCAGTCCATATCTCATATGGTGTCTTCAGAACCGTTTTCATTGGAGCGCGATTCAGTGTCATTGCAGCAGTCTCTAAAGCAAAACCCCAAAAGGAAACATGTAAGTCTGCATGACTCATCATCGAACGTACCATGTCTAACAGAGTACGATTTCTCCTCTCAGACACACCATTATGTTGTGGTGTTCTAGGTGGAGTGAGCTGTGATACAATACCACACTCTTTCAGATGATCACGGAACTCATGACTCAAGTATTCGCCACCTCGATCAGATCGGAGTGCTTTAACCCTTTTACCCAACTAGTTTTCTACTTCATTCTTGAACTCTTTGAACTTTTCAAAGGTCTCGGATTTGCACTTCATAAGATACACATATCCGTATCTACTGAAATCATCAGTAAATGTAACGAAGTAGAAATACCAACCTCTAGCCATTGAGCTCATGGGTCCACATACATCACTATGTACAACACCCAAGAGATCCTCAGCCCTCTCAGTATAACCAGTGAAAGGGGCTTTAGTCATCTTGCCTAACAAACAAGATTCGCATCGCTCAAATGATTCATAATCAAATGAGTCTAAAAGTCCATCTTTATGGAGCTTGGACATGCGCTTCTCATTTATATGGCCCAAATGACAATGTCAGAGATATGTAGGGTTTGAGTCATTTGTTCTTAGTCTTTTATTATTTTCTACATTATAGATCAGATGGTCCAAGTTCAAAACATAAAGACCATTAAACAATTGGGCTGCAACATAACAAACATCATTCTTAAATATAGAACAACAGTTGTTCTTAATTATAAAAGAAAATTCAATCATGTCCAAGCATGAAATGGATATAATGTTTCTAGTTATGTCCGGAACGAAATAACAATTATCTAGTTCTATTACAAGCCCACTAGGCAAAGAAATACGGTAAACCCCTACGGCTTAAGAGAACTAAGTTGTCGACCTAAATCACCTAGAAGGGGGGTGAATAGGTGAAATGCGTGCCAAATGCGGAAAATAAAAATTAACACAGCACAGATAAGTAATCAAGCAATCACACAGACGACAAGAGATTTATAGTGGTTCCCCAACCTTGAGTACATCCACTCTCACCTCACCAATCTAGTAAATCACTAGACTTGGCTACCCCACTATCTCGGATCAAAACGATCCTACAACTCGGAAAAACGTTCCTACAAATCTCGATCCAAACGGATCTACACTCGGAAGAAAACCTTCCTACAAATCTCGGAGAAAAACTCCTACAGAACTCGGAGTCAAGACTCCTACAAGAATAAAAGGTGTATACAGAAGTACAACCAGAAATATTCAAATCTGGATCTTCAACCTTTTCTTCCTCCTCCATATTTTAGGGCTCGACAGAAAATTAGTCGAGGAAGACGAGGCGAAATCTCTTGGATCTGAAAAACTAGAATCAGCAAGATAAGTACTGGATCTATCGATTGAGAGTCGCTTGATCTTTTAAAACTTCTTGTCTGAATCTCTGGATCGGAGAAGACCGGCGACGAAGAAGATGAACAGAGTTTTGTCGGCGAGATCTTGTCGGCTTCCCGATATGGACGATATATCAGATTCAGAAAACTTCTTAGGGTTTGACGTTTGACAAGACCTATTTATAAGGTCTTAGCAACGGTCAAATCCATTCTTAATCACGTACACGTGGACCAGTCATAACAGAGTATTTGAAAATCTCGTAAACTCTGGACTTAGAAAATATTCTAGGAAAAACACAGATATACACGAGTGACAGAATAGTTACTCGAGTAAGAGAAGTAACTACTTGAGTACATGAGGACATACTCGAGTCCATTAGTTAGAAAATAATTCTGAGCTGGAAGAAAGGATATACTCGAGTACTTGGCTGGACTACTCGAGTATATGCATGAGCTACTCGAGTATAGAAACTTAACAACTCGAGTATTTACAGATATACTCGAGTACTTGACTTTGGTCTACTCGAGTCTGCAAACTAACATACTCGTGTAAAGGATATACTCGAGTACTTGGCTGGACTACTCGAGTATATACATGAGCTACTCGAGTATCATAGTGCCTACTCGAGAATGAGGAAGAATCTGAAGACTCGAGTATGTCCTTTGGATTACTCGAGTACTAAGTTACTTACTCGAGTATATGAAGCTATCTACTCGAGTATGTAGACTTAGAAAAATTTCTTCCTTGAGAACTCATTTCTCCTACTAAAGATCAGCAATACTTCAAGGTTCCATTTGTCCATGTGCTTGTGAAATGAAGTGCATCCTAATAGAGAGGCTACACATGAGTCAACACCATGGATCACACAATGAGCGATTACATTGTATGGTCCTGTGTTAGGTGACCCATTATAGACTGATATTGGTCTACACTTGGAAATATAGTCTTGTAAACACAACTTAAACAAGGCATCAAATACAACTGCAATTCACCTTAGTCTTAGGAGGACTTCTTCAAATTAAGGTCATTGTGGAAACAAGACCCAACAATCTCCCCCTATTTGAAGAAGTCTGAACGCCATCTACTAAGTTGAATTGCTAGAGATATTAAAACAATATTGACGTGAAAGAGGATGCATTGACTTACATTTCTTAACTAGAATTGCTTTGCATTTATCCCCCTTCCTGAAATCTTAATTTTGATTTGCAATTCCATTTCCTTTTGCTCTCCCCCTTTCTGACCTCTTTAAATAGGGGACATGGCAGGGGACGTCAATCATGTCTCCATCCTTACTGAAAGCTCAAACACCTCTGAGGTTCTTTTGGATAGGGTGATCAGTTAGAAACTCCCCCTTAACCAATGCATAAGGAAATTCTTCTTTAGCTGCTGAACCATCAAGCTTTCCATCGGTGGAACCTAAATCTTCTAGTTCCAAGAATTTTCCTGGAACTTCTTCTTGTCCAATTGCCAGATAAGAATTTTGTTGGCCAATGGACATACCTGCATCCACAAGATTAGAATCCCTTAGGAGCCCAAACAAGATAGGGTCCTAGGTCTCTTGTTAGTATTCTCCCCCTACAAGAGTTAACATTGTGAGTGGTATTTCTCGCATTATTAACTTGAGGAGTTAAACAATATCTTGGATTAAACCAGCAATCTATAGCGAAGTGACCAATCTTGTCGCAACACCAACATTTAAACCTGTTGATCCTTCTCTTGGTTTCTTGCTTTGTCTTATGGACGGGGGGTCTAGCAAGAGAAATTGACTCGAAGGAGGAAGCCTCGTTATTACAATAAGTACATGGCTTCCTTGTCTCCTTGGCCTTAGTTACACAAGTTTTAGCTTTTGGTGTTTTCTTCTCATTTGGCCCATGAGTGTAAGGATCATACTTCAATAAGGCAACAGTTTGGCTCGGGAAAGCCTTGCCTTTACCTTTGGCAGATTTATGTCCTAAACTACTATTTTTCACGAAGGAGGCTTCTCCATTAGTGATTGAAAGCAAAGTTGTAGACATGGTGAGAGTTTCAACCAGTTTTCTTTCGATGACTAGCTTTGCTTCCAGTTCATCCAGGAGGGATTCCTTATGATTTACTAATTCAGTGAAGTCTTTAATTTCCTCCTTCAAAGATTGAACTTCATCTCTGAGAGGGGTCCATTGTTCAATCTCCTCCCTCAGATTTGATTCCACCTCTTTGAGGGATGAAATCTCTTTTGATTGTGATTTGACTACCTTCCGGCATTTGTCAAATGCAGTCAATAAGACTTGATACTGATTTACCAATTCAGAATCATCCTCCCCAGAAGAATAGCCATCATGACCATTTGAGTCAACATCTGAGGCAGAGAGAGGTGTGTGAGAATTTACCTTCCCGGTATATGAGGAGTTACTGTTGTCTTTATCCTCTTGGTCTGAAAGACCCATAAGCCCGAAGTAAGCTTCTTCATCCTCACTTGACTCAGATGAGTCAGAGTCACTGAGGGTTTTTGACTTTTTGGCAATGAAGCTTCTTTCTTTCTTCCTTTTCCCTTGACGGGACTTCTTTTCTATGCCTCTTCCTTCTTTCTTCTTCAGAGGGCACTCAGTGCTTATATGCCCTGGCTTACTACAATAATAGCAAACAACGTTAGATGAAACATATTTGTTCGATTTAGATTTATACCTGTCATGGCTGCTGTGACGTTCACCATCAAGACGTGATCTTCTGGTCGAGGAATCATTTTCTCTCATTTGTTTCTTATTGCTAAGAAACTTCTTGAATTGTCGGGAGAGAAGATGAAACTCTTTATCGGATAAATCTGAGCCTGAGGTGCTTGGCTCAGAGTCTTCTTCTTCATAGTCTCCTTGAGTGGAAGCAGGAGAAGTAGATTTGGCCTTTCTTGAGCTGTCTGCCCTTAGTGCAACCGGCTTATCATTGGATGCAGACCTGCTCATCTCTTCTTCAGCTTTTCTTGAGTTGATTTTATGCTCGTAAGACATAAGCTTTCGGAATAGATTCTGCGGGTCCGTCTCGGCTAACCTTCCGAACTCCCGAATGGCGCAAACCTTATTATCCTATTCCTTGGTCAACGATCTTAAGAATTTGTCATTTAGTTCCCCGTTGGTGAAGACTCGGCCATAAACTCTTAGGCAGTTGACTATTTTGAAAAAGTTCTCAAAGGTGTCAGCTATGGCTTCCTTGTGACCTTTCCTGAAGGCTTCATACTTATGATTTAGAAGGGATCTCCGATCATCCCTAACTTCTTCAGTGCCTTCCATCAGAGTCACCAGGGATTGCCACATCTCCTTGGCAGATTGGCAATGAATCAGATTTTGTAGCATCGAGTCATCGACTGCATTTGCTATAATATTTTTAGCTTTCTTGTCCAGAGAGACAAGTGCAATCTCGTCCTTATCCAAATCCATTAACTTCTTTGGCACCTCCTTTGTAGGATCACTAGTGGAGGCAATCATAGGGATATAAGGACCTTCCTCCACTATCATGAATATGCAGGGGTCAACAGCTTCCATGAAAAGCTTTATTCTCTCTTTCCACATGGGAAAGTTTGCCTTATTGCACACTGGGAGCTTAGAAAAATCCTTGGTCTTACTCATGCTTGATACTTCTCTTGAGACAACTTGGTAAGGATTAGATCAAGGTGTTAACCTTTTAACGATCAACCTCCCTCTGATACCAATTGAGAGAACTAAGTTGTCGACCTAAATCACCTAGAAGGGGGTGAATAGGTGAAATGCGTGCCAAATGCGGGAAAAAAAAATTAACACAGCACAGATAAGTAATCAAGCAATCACACAGATGACAAGAGATTTATAGTGGTTCCCCAACCTTAGGTACATCCACTCTCACCTCACCAATCTAGTAAATCACTAGACTTGGCTACCCCACTATCTCGGATCAAAACAATCCTACAACTCGGAACAACGTTCCTACAAATCTCGATCCAAACGGATCTACACTCGGAAGAAAACCTTCCTACAAATCTCGGAGAAAAACTCCTACAGAACTCGGAGTCAAGACTCCTACAAGAATAAAATGTGTATACAGAAGTACAACCAGAAATATTCAGATCTGGATCTTCAACCTGTTCTTCCTCCTCCAGATTTTAGGGCTCGGCAGAAAATTAGTCGAGGAAGATGAGGCGAAATCTCTTGGATCTGAAAAACTAGAATCAACAAGATCAAGTACTGTATCTATCGATTGAGAGTCGCTTGATCTTCTGAAACTTCTTGTCTGAATCTCTGGATCGGAGAAGACCGACGACGAAGAAGATGAATAGAGTTTTGTCGGCGAGATCTTGTCGGCTTCCCGATATGGACGATATATCAGATTAAGAAAACTTTTTAGGGTTTAACGTTTGACAAGACCTATTTATAAGGTCTTAGCAATGGTCAAATCCATTCTTAATCACGTACACGTGGACCAGTCATAACAGAGTATTTGAAAATCTCGTAAACTCTGGACTTAGAAAATATTCTGGGAAAAACACAGATATACACGAGTGACAGAATAGTTACTCGAGTAAGAGAAGTAACTACTCGAGTACATGAGGACATACTCGAGTCCAGCAGTTAGAAAATAATTCTGAGCTGGAAGAAAGGAAATACTCGAGTACTTGGCTGGACTACTCGAGTATATGCATGAGCTACTCGAGTATAGAAACTTAATTACTCGAGTATTTACAGATCTACTCGAGTACTTGACTTTGGTCTACTCGAGTCTGCAAACTAACATACTCGTGTAAAGGATATACTCGAGTACTTGGCTGGACTACTCGAGTATATACATAAGCTACTCGAGTATCATAGTGCCTACTCGAGTATGAGGAAGAATCTGAAGACTCGAGTATGTCCTTTGGATTACTCGAGTACTAAGTTACTTACTCGAGTATATGAAGCTATCTACTCGAGTATGTAGACTTAGAAAAATTTCTTCCTTGAGAACTCATTTCTCCTACTAAAGATCAGCAATACTTCAAGGTTCCATTTGTCCATGTGCTTGTGAAATGAAGTGCATCCCAATAGAGAGGCTACACATGAGTCAACACCATGGATCACACAATGAGGGATTACATTATATGGTCCTGGGTTAGGTGACCCATTGTAGACTGACATTGGTCTACACTTGGCAATATAGTCCTGTAAACACAACTTAAACAAGGCATCAAATACAACTGCAATTCACCTTAGTCTTAGGAGGACTTCTTCAAATTAAGGTCATTGTGGAAACAAGACCCAACACGGCTACAACAGCAAATCTTGCTCCATTGCCGACGCACAGATCCACCTCCCTTTTACTCAGCAATCTTCTCCTTTCAAGTTCCTGCACATTTGTACAAATGTGAGAACCACATCCGGTATCCAATACCCAAGATGAAGGAGCAGAAAGGTTTATCTCTATAACGTAAATATTTGAAGCGGAAGTCATACCTCCCTTCATTTTCTGCAGACCCTCAATGTAAGAAGGATAGTTCCTCCTCCAATGACCAGCCTTGCCACATTCGTGGCATTTCCCTTCGTTCACCATGCTCTTCTTTTTCTTCAGTGCAGAAGACTTGGGCTCAAGATATGACTTAGGTCCCACCTTTATCTTCTTAGAGCCATTGGTCTTGCCCTTGCCCTTATGCACCATCAGTATGGGGCTGGCAGGCTTGGCCTTCTTCATATTGATCTCGGCAGTTCTCAACATGCCTAGGAGCTTGGGCAGTGTCTTGTCTATTTCATTCATGTTGTAGTTCAAGACAAACTGCTCATAACTGTCCGTTAACGATTGCAGGATCAGATCTATAACCAACTCTTGACCTAGAGGAAAACCCAGCCTTTCAAGGTTCTATATATACCCAATCATCTTGAGTACGTGAGTCCCTACTGAGTCTCGAACTCCCATCTTGCACTGAAATAATGCTTTTGTGACGTCGAACCTCTCTTGACGAGCCTGCCCTTGAAAAATTTTCTTGAGATGCTCGTCAATCTCCTTTCACCCCATGTTCTCATGTTGCTTCTGAAGCTCAGAGTTCATGGTGGCAAGCATAAGGCATTCGACGTCTAAAGCGTCATCAGTATACTTCTTATAAGTATCCTTATCAGCACGGAAAGAGTTACCGGTCGGCACCTCGGGGGCTTCTTCTTCCAAGACATAAAGCTTTCGCTCTTGCCTGAGAACAATTCTCAGGTTCCTGTACCAGTCCATGTGGTTGGTCCCACTGAGCTTATCCTTCTCAAGGATGGCTCTCAGATACAAAGTGGAGTGTGAACCACTTGCCATGAAATTCTACAAGAATTCATGCAGAATAATATCAGCACCAAAATTTCAAAACACAATTTAGTTTTAATTTGGACTTTAATTAAGACTCCAACTATTTTATTCGAAATGATGGCCCTCACTATCAATTCGGAGAGTTCATGCGAGCTACTCTCTTAGTGGACAAGATCCGTATTTCACCAACACAATGAGTCAACTTTGGCTTTTCTCTCACGATGTGGTTATTTAGGTAGGCAACACTTGCCAATTGCATCCTCATGCAATTCTTGTATGGTTGGTGAAGAACTCCTTATTCGCACCCATCATATGGTGCATGCCAACCCTATGTTTCTAGGCACTCAACCTTTGAGGTCACCTAGTTAAGCTAGACCCGATGTCGATAGTGGGATATCACAATTATCCGCTCGCACCCTTACCAAGATAGATTAATGCACCTTGCTTTGGCAAACCCACACTTCATCGATCGAGGCAGGAAGAGTGTAATCCATCGGAAGGCATCCGAACACTTAATATTTGATGAAGGGATTTTTGATAATAGGTTAACAATTAACTATGATCAATATTTGATCAATGTGCACATCCATAGAAAAACATTTTTTTTTCTAAAAAAAACCACATGCATCCCTTATGTGCACAACATGGTACAATCAACATTTGATAGAAGAAAGGGCTAAATCTGAATATCCAGACTCTTCCAAATTTTAAGATTTACATGCATTGGACAAAGGCAAAGGCAACTCGACTTAAAGCAGTAGACAAGCTCGTCTCTCATTGTTGGACTCAAAATCCAAAACAATACACAGGTTCATTAACCACTCGAGGGACGGTTACTGCTAAGGAGACAACAATTTCTAACAATTAGAAATAACCACGAAATCCTAGACGTTCCTGGCGGGATTCCAAGGGGCAGAGCCCCTAACCTGTGGGTTATGGGCCCACCGATTTCCCTTGAAAAACCATCAATAATTGATGATCCAGGATAAAATCTAGACATTTAGAACACTTCTAAATCCCTAGGTTTACACGCACTGGAATAACCTTACTTCCAAAACAACATTCATGGCCGAAACTCCCTCTTATACCACTGTTGGGTTTCTCTAGGGGGTGGTACAACACTTGTGCACGCAGCGGAAGTAATAAAATTAAGAACAACCCAAAAGAGATTTGGGATCGGGCCATAAACGTTGAATCAAGAAGTTAAGAAAAACTAGATAAAATCACCTTAGCGACGTTGAGTCACAACTCAACGAAGATGCTCCAAAAATATGAGTCCTTGTCGGTGGCGAGTTCCACATTGAATAACATCTACGTCTCTGTAGAAATCCACACGAGCGGGAGAACACCGAGCTTCGTCGCACGAAATCCGGTAAGGAAGATTGACTGCACCTTGCACTTCCATGGACTGCTAGGTCCACTTCAGGAAGACAAGCACCGGCGACTGTCATCGGAGAAGAGGCCGGCGGAGCGAGAATCGGCGGAAGCGAAACACTTCCGTCGGCGGAACACTTCCGTCGGCGGAACACTTCCGTCGGCGGAATCAGCAGGATCTCTCACTTCCGCTCAAACCTAAGTTCCTATTTATACCCAAGGCATAAACAGACCTAGGAAAAATCGCTATCTGCAGACCACAGAAAATTAGGGTTTCTGGAAATAATTCGTCGGGAATCAGCATTCGTCGAGAGTCGAACATTTCGATTCTCGACAAATCTCGATGATTGACGATACTCGACGATTCTCGACGATCGAGACTCGGCGATTATCGACGATCGATACTCGATGATTCTCGACGATCGATACTCGACGATTCTCGACTATCGAGACTCGACGATTCTCGACGATCGATACTCGACGATTCTCGACGATATTCCCTTGGCAACATTTGCCGGACCCCATTCTGTATGGTGATTTGTAACCTTTACCAACACAGTTAACCTACCAACTACTCCACATGCTCTTATGTGCGACCCTGCAGGCTCATATCGCGTTGGTAGTGAGATTACATGTTTGACCACTTCTAGATCACCATGGTAACTCCAATATCATGTCCCCCTGTCTTGCATAGTATAACCTTTCCAACTACTTCAGAAAGAAATTTCCCTTGGAAATTCATCCCTTTTTTGTTCATAGAGGATCCAATCTTTGTGGTTGCATTCAGACCACACCATTGAAGTCCCTCTTCTATCTTATCAAAATCAACCTCATCTTCTTCTTTGAGCGACGGCAGTTGGAGTACCTTGCTCAGACTTTTAGAAGTAAGCTTTATCTTCGTCCCAAGAACTGTTGACCTAATCTTGTTTCTTATTGAATCCAGCTTTGCGTTGGAGAAGAATTCAATTACTTCTTTCTTCCATATCTATGTTGGTTCTGAGACCATAAATTCTAGTCCAGCGTCGGTGTCTAGGGTAATGACTTTTTGAATTTCTTGAGAAGCATCGTTGAAGGCGTTACAAACCAGTTCGTAACCCTCATTGATGTTTTCTTCCAACTTTAGCGCCATTGAATGTTGAATGAAGAGAGATTGAGGATGGTTGAGAGGAGATCTAGCTCTCGACACAGAAGTTCATTGTCTCGAGAAAGCTAAGTCGCGTGGTCGACTAATTCTCATTTTAACCTATTTATAGGGCTTTAAATTTGGAAGGTCAAATGACGTGACCAAATATTGTGTGTCGACACCTTATGTCGACACAGAAGTGAACATCTTGACACAGATGATAGGGATCCAGCACTATTATATGTCGACGCCACTCTATAGGATTCGACATATAAGACTTGACATTGGTGTGTCGACACCTTGATTTAAGGTGTTGACAGAAATATGTTGACACATAGATGTAAGATGTCGACAGCATTGTGTCGACACTTTCCTTTTAATATCAACACAAAGCTCTGGTAGTGTCGACACTTTCCTTTTAATGTTGACACTAAGCTCTGACAGTGTCGACACTAACAACAATTAATGTCGACCAACTTATTGTTGATGTCAACATGAATTCTTAACTTAGCCAATATCTGTGGATTTTTCCTTTAATGAGTTTATAAATTGACTTGCTCAATATCTAGCATTCCTAGCTCAATCTTAAAGTTATTGAACTTAGTTTCATCCAAAGGCTTAATGAATATGTCTGCTATTTGTCTATCTGTAGTGACAAATTCTAAACATATGTCATTTTTCTCTACATGTTCTCTTATAAAGTGATACCTAATTTCAATATACTTTGTTCTGCTATGTGAAACAAGATTTCTAGCAATGGAAATAGAGCTTGTAGAGTCACAATATAAAGGTGTTTTACTTAGCTTGATGTCATAATCTTCTAACTGATGCTGCATCCACAATTGTTGTGCACAACAACTTCCTGCAGCAATGTACTTTGACTCAGCTATAGAAATGATAACACTTGTTTGCTTTTTGCTGCTCCATGACACCAATCTTCAACCTAGGAGATGACACATACCTGTGGTAATTTTCCTATCTTCTTTGCATCCTGCAAAATATGCATATGAAAATCCAGTTAATAGGACATCTTTATTCCTAGGGTACCAAAGACCTAGATCTGGTGTGCCCTTAAGATATCTCAGAATTCTTTTTGCAGCAGAATAATGTGATTCTTTAGGGCATGCTTGGTATCTAGCATAGACACATGTTGCATACATGATGTCAGGCCTACTAGCAGTCAAGTAGAGGAGGGAGCCAATTATTCCTCTATACAAAGTGTCATCAACAGGTTTTCCTACTTCATCCGTGCATATAGGCATACTTGAGCTCATTGGAGTTTTCATGGTGGATGCTGTATCCATACCATACTTTTTTATCAACTCCTTGGTGAACTTAGACTGTGATATGGACAAGACATCATCAGTCTGTTTAATTTTAAGTCCTAAAAAGAACTTTAGCTCACCCATACTACTCATTTCAAACTTCCCTTGGATAAGTTTAGCAAACGTACTACAAAGGTTGTTTTCAGTTGATCCAAAGATTATGTCATCAACATAAATCTGAACTAGTATGATCTTGCCTTTGGATTCCCTAAGGAATAGAGTTTTGTATATTTTACCTTGAGAATTTATTCTCAATGAGGAAGGTAGACAATGTCTCATACCAAGCCCTAGGAGCCTGTTTCAACCCATAAAGGGATTTCTTAAGTCTATAGACATGAGTAGGAAAAGTTGAGTCTACAAAACCTGATGGTTGTTCTACATATACTTCTTCCTTCAAGTCTCCATTCAGAAATGCTGACTTGACATCCATCTGGTAGACAAAGAATCCTTGATAGGCAACATTGGCAAGGAAAAGTCTTATGGCATCCAACCTTGCTACAGGAGCAAAAGTTTGGTCAAAGTCTATCCCTTCTTCCTGCCTGTAACCTTTATCTACCAGCCTTTCCTTATTTTTGATTATGATTCCATTCTCATCCAACTTATTCCTGTAGATCCATTTTATTCCAATGACATTGTGTCCTTCTAGTCTAAGAACCAGTTTCCATACTTTGCATCTCTTGAACTTGTTCAGTTCTTCTTACATGACACCTATCCAGTGAGAATCCTTAATAGCTTCCTCAAACTTCTTAGGTTCCACCTGGGACAGAAAGCATGAACATAGTGCATTGTTCATGCTCTTGCTGCTTGTCATTACACCATGTATAGCATCACCAATGATTTGGTGAGCTGGATGATCTTTTAGATGTCTCAATGCTTGAGTCATCCTTTCTACAGCAGCCTGTTCTTCAGTGTCTTCAACCTCCATTTTTGGAATATTATCAGCTTGCTGTTCTAGAGCTCCCCCTTGACATCATCCATCATCTTCTGTATTTTCTTCTGCTGTCTTGACTTCTTTAATGGATAGCTTCTCCAATTTATCCTTTAGACCTGCAGAACTAGATGAAACGCTAGGCAGATCATTGTTAATTAGCATGGATTCATCAAAAACTACATGGACAGATTCTTCTACAACTTGTGTAGTCAAGTTATAGACCCTATATGTCCTATTATTGTTGTTGTACCCAAAAAAGATTCCCTCTTGGGACTTGGAAGCAAACTTAGTCAAGTGAGACTTACCATTGTTATGTATATAACACTTGCTACCAAAGATCCTAAAATAGGATAGGTTTGGTTTTCTACCCTTTAGAATTTCATAGGGAGTCTTCTTATGACTTTTAGTGATAGAGGGCCTATTGAGGACATGACATGAAGTGTTTACTGCCTCTGCCCAAAAATATTCTGGAAGAGAAGTGTCACTTAGTAGGGTCCTACCAGCCTCTATTAGAGTTCTATTTTTCCTTTCAGCAATACTATTTTGATGAGGTGTTCTAAGTGTGGATATCTCCTGATGAATCCCAATACTTTAATAGAACTTTATCATGCATTCAGACTGAAATTCAGTCCCATAGTCACTTCTGATTTTGACCACTGTACTGTTAAATTCATTTTGTATCCTCTTAACAAAGGTTTGGAAAACATCAGGTGTTTCAAATTTCTTCCTTAGGAAGAACACCCATGCAAACCTGGAAAAGTCATGTACTACTACCAATATATAGGCTTTCCTACCTAGACTATTAACTGGCATAGGACCAAACAAATCCATATACATAAGGTAAAGACACCTCACTGAATCTTTGGTATCAAGGCTTTTAAAAGAGGTTCTGGTCTGCTTGCCCTTTTGACATACTGAACAGATACTCTCCTTGACACACTTGACTTTAGGACCATTTCTGACTAGATCACCACTGAAGAGTTTTCCTATTGTCTTGTAGTTTAGATGAGCTAACCTCTTGTACCATTGTACACAGTGAGTGGCTTTCTCATTTGCAACTAGACAAATAAGAGAATCTCTTCTCATACATTCATAATCTAGACAATAAACATTTCCTCTCCTAGTGCAAGATAAGATGACCCCTTGGTCATTAGAATTTCTTATTTAACACTTATCTTTGAGGAAAGAAATGTCATAACCAAGATCACATAATTGGCTTATGTTTATCAGATTATGTTTCAAACCTTTCACATAGGCCACTTGTGTGATAGTGACTAGACCATTTGTAATATTACGAAAACCTTTTATAATCCCACTTTCTGAACCTCCAAAGATGACTTTGGGTCTATTGTTTGTTGGTGTATAGTCCTTTAACATCCTCTTTGTTCTAGTCATGTGCTTGGAACAACCACTGTCCAAGTACCATATAGGGGTATGACTACTTGGATTCACCTGCATAGAACACGACTATCTACCCTTAGGGCCCCAATTTTTATTGGGTCCTAGGCATTGGTTAGACTTAAAATGCTTCTTCCTACCTGCAGCTTTATTGATAGGTAGACTATCCCTCTTGACACTATCATTGAACTAACAGTCAATGGTAAAGTGACCCATCTTGCCACAGCACCAGAACTCATACTTATTATACCTCCTCTTAAGTACTTGTCTGACAGCATTGCTGTCTTTAGTTCTTAAATATGATGGTATAACAGTTCCTTTTCCTAGTCTATCAGTCAAAGCCTTTTTGGGAATTGATCTAGCAGTAGATGTACTTGGGATATCCTGAGTCCTAACTGTAGCATTCTTATTTTCAGAGTAAATGGTCCTTATTGCTTCAGTGATACCCATATTAGTCCTTCTATCAGACTTCCCCTTTGTCTGGTTCTGGTCTGTAAGACCTTGGAAGTGAACTGCTTGTTTATGTTTGAGTGATGGGGCTGGGACACCAAACACAAAATATCCATAATGGGCAAGTTGAGTTTTTTGGTGAGCTGTCATATAGTCACTTGCACCCTTGCCATTCTCAATCAAATAGTGACAATAAATGCATTCATGGTCATACCTGTTTGATGGCTGATTAATCTCCTTAAAATATATAGGGTGCAATGAAGCTAGTGGATGTATTGAAGCTTTGACTTTACTTTTAGATTTGGCAACTCTAGTTCTACCTTTGTAACCTAGACCCTTCTTACCCTTTTGGATGGAGAAGGAATCTATTAAAGGTAAAATTGTACTAGGTTTAGAAAATTTATCCACTAATTCCCTCTCCTTTTGAAGTCTGCTTTCAAGATTCCTGATATGATCATTCATGAAAGTAATAGTACCCATCTGAATAACAGTTATGTTCTTCAGTTTACTAACTTCTTTTATCTTCAGATCCAACACTTTTGCTGAGTATGAAGAAACCAATTTTAGAGAAGCATTCTCCTTTGACAACTTTTTGGCTAGGATCCTCCTTTCCTTAAATGCTTTCAGGAGCTCACCATAATCATCAATCAATTGATTGATGTCTCCCTCAGATTTAGAACCATTATCACCTTTTTGAGAGTATGCTTCTTATTCTGGACTAGTTACATATACAGATCCAGATGGTGAGGAATATACCTTATTAGGACCAGGATGATCCTGGCTGTCTCCTTCCTCATCAACTCCCAACAGACCAAAGCAATGACTGTCTTCTGTCCTTGAATTGATGTCATCGAGAATCTACAGGAATTCAATCTCCACAGAATCTACTTCTGCTGAATATAGCCCAATATAGGCCTCAACATCATCTTCTCTTTCTGATTCTAATGAAGATGAATCAGTCCAACTTTTTTTCTTTCTGGGCAACAAAGGACTTTTCCTTCTTGCCCTTATGGTGCTTCTTCTTGTCTCTTAATTCCTTTCTCTTCACAGGACAGTCAGCTATGATATGTCATGGTTTGCTGCAGCAATAGCAAACTATTTTAGAAGAAGTTTGTTTACTAGTTTTTGAGCCATACATGTCCTCTTTAAAGGATTTCTTCTTTCCTTTGTAATAATCATCCTTAGGGTTGGAAGATGTGGATGGCTTGCTTCTCCAGCTCTTTTTATTTACAAATCTCTGGAACTATCTGGTGAAAGCAGCAAAGTCTTCATCAGAATTATGACCATCTGATGTGCTGGTGTCTGAGCTTTTAGTTTCTGTCTCAGCAACTTTCCTGGGAGGAGAAGGAGACTTTCTCCTACCCTTTCTTGTGGTCTCAACTTTCAAACCCACATACTTATCCTTGATTGAAGATTTGTTGCATTTCTCCTCCTCTTTCCTTGTTGTCAATTGCAATTCATAGGACAACAGTTTACTAAACAGTGTTGGTGGAGGTGTATCAGTTAATCTGGACACTTCTCTTATGACACAAATCTTAGTATCCCAATCTTTGGTTAATGACCTGAGGAATTTGTCATTTAGCTCATATGTACTGAATACCCTTCCATAAGTCATTAGTTCATTCACTATCCTAAAGAATTTCTTATTGCATTCTGCAATGCTACCAGTCTTGGCTTGTTTAAAGCTCTCATACTCCTGATTGAGCATAAACTTTCTGTCAACTCTAACCTCTTCAGTTCCTTCCATGTAGACAACCAGTGTGTCCCACATTTCTTTTGATGTTTTGCAATGGACCAGATTTTGAAAAGTCGAATCATCTATGACACTAACAATTATACTCTGTGCCCTTTTGTTTATAATAGCCAAGATGATCTCATCCTTAGTCATTTCTTCATAGCTCTTAGGAGCGGATTTATTGGCATCAAGGAATGATGTTTTCATAGGTATAAAGGGACCTTCTTAAACTATAATATAAATTCTTGGATAAGATGCCTCCATGTACAATCTGACTCTTTATTTCCAGATACAAAAATTTTCTTTCCTATAATGGGAAGTTTCATTGAACCAAGATCTTTCTGATTCTAACTTGATCCCATTTTGAATATTTGTTACTACCTTGGAGATAAGCTCTAACTGTTAGGTCAAATTTTGAGCAACCTCCCTATGATACCAATTGAAAGAATTCAATAATGAACAACTAATCACCTATAGGGGGGTGAATTGGTTCAATGCTTTATAATAGGCAGTTTTAGGATTTATAAATAGCAAATCTTATTATCCAAACATATAAGAATCACAAACATTAAGAGTAAGCAAACATAGCATAGAGACACACAAATTTATAGTGGTTCCCCAATATTTGGGTACATTAACTTTCCTCCTTCGCCTATCTAGCAATGAACTAGATTTGGCCTAACTTCCACTTTTATCTGATCCACAGATCTTACCACTCAGAACCCGTCAAGGTTCCTACAACTCAGACTTCTTCAAGTCCTACAGCTCAGATCCTTCCAGATCTTACAACTCAGATTCTTCCCAATAACCCTACCTCAGAGTTTTCCAACTCCTACCTAAGGCAACATGCCCTACCTCAGCCCTTATAATGACAGGCTTACCACTCAGAAAGATAGACTTTCCTACACTCAGATCAATATAGAACCAACAGTTGTGATTACAATATTTTAAGAATTTATTTACCCAGAGAGAGAGAAAAATGGGGTAAAGACTTCTTGACCAAATCTTGATAGATTGGTCTTCTTCTGATCCTTGCAGCTTTGGATCTGATTCAACCTTACTTAGCTTCTTCAAAGCTTCTTGAAAATAGAGAACTAGGTTGAATCTCTCTTGAGCAGATGAAGGTGATCTTGAATCAACTTCCTTCTTATCCTTCTTCTTATTACAGAAATGATTCCGTAATCCTTACTGATCTCCCAAGACTTCTCATCGTCTCTGTGTTATTGCGTTGTATACTTTCTGTGTGTTATGTACTTCTTTGATAGCACTGTTCTACTTATAGAAACACAACAGAGGTAACTGGATGAACTGGTACCTGACTGGCATCTGATAGTTCTGACATCTGAAAACTTTGACAGTTATGCCAGCTGTCACTTATTAGATCTTGAAATCTGCAACTTGGTCTTCAAAATAGCAGACAACGTCGAGACAGATCTTGAAAGTATCTAGTGTCGACTAAATCCACCTATGGGGGGGGGGAATAGGTGGCGTGCAGTCTTTTGCGGAATTAAATTAACCTGTAAAAATTAACAAACACGGCACATTAAAACACACAAAAAGTTATAGTGGTTCCTCGATTTGGGTACGTCCACTTTCCCCCTACGACCTATCTCCCACCAAGGGACTACTCAGTGACTTCTCCAAACAGATTGAAATCCAATCCTCACACTACGAAAGTAACCCTTCCAACAAAGGAGTCACCACTCCACCACAACGGGTTGCACTCAACCCTTACAACTAGGAATAAAAATTGCTTTACAACAAAACAAAAATTGAATGTATAAAAAAATACAAACAAGGCTTTTGGAGATTCCAATATCCTTCTTCGTTCGTTGAAGCGTTCTTGAAAGATACGAAGAGTCCACAACCAGAGTTCTCTCTTGGAGAGGATCTTGTCAAGATCGGCGACAATAAGAGATTGCGGCGACGATACTTTGTAGATCAAAACTTCTTGACGAAGCAAGCAAGGTCTACGAACGATCTCAGTCGGATCAGTCGTCTCACTCGATTCAGAATGAAAAACTAACCTTGTTCAATGAATCTAGAGACAAGAGATCTCAAGAGAGATACGTGAGACGCACTGCTATCCTCGGTACTGTCGTCGGAAGATCAAAGAAGCTCTGAGATCAGCGGCGGCGACGAGCTTGCGAGCGGCATCAGCGATCGGCAATTTTCCGCGATCTGCTAGGGCACAGCATCGGCTTTTTGATTTCGCGTGAATGAGTTGCTGTAGAAGTTCGAAATACGCATGTATATATACCCGAGCCAACCCTAATGACCGTTGTGGGGTCCACAAGGAGAAACCCTTGCCCCGGCCGAAACAACGCTCGGTCTCTTGGTTCCGTCCAACGAACAGAAAAAAATTGCCTAAGGCAAAATCGGCGAGAATCGTTGGTGATTCCCGTCGAAGTCGGCGGGAATCACTCATGGTTCCCGTCGATTCTTCCTTGGTCGAATTCCAATTGGAAACTTTTCAGCCGGTGGGAATCGGCGGGAATGCAAACTGATTCTCGTTGAATCAGCGGGAATCACAACGATTCCTGTCGAAGTCGGCGAGAATCACTTGGTGATTCCCGTTGATTCTGCCTTAGCAGAATTTCTGTAGGAAAACAGTCATCCGGAAGAGGTCGGTGGGAATGCAGACTGATTCTCGTGGAATCAGCGGGAATCACAAACTATTCTCATCGAAGTTTGCGAGAATCACTTAGTGATTCCCGTCGATTTTGACTTAGACGAATTTTCTCTTCCTACATTTTAAGACTTGGTCTTTGACCCCTCTTTGCTCTTTCTTCTGCTCTTGATCTGCCTTAACCCTGTACTTGAAAATAAGTTCACTCCAATAGAGAGAGCACACGTGAGTCAACACACTGATCTGCTCAATGAGGGATTACGTTGCACAGACCCGTGTATATTGACCCACTGCACCCTGACATTAGTGTGTACTTAGCATGGAATAGCTGCAAGCACACCTTGATAGAAGATCATCAAATACATTATCAATTCACCTTAGCTTATTCAGGGGCTTCTTCAAATCAGGTACATTGTGGATACAATACCCAACAATCTCCCCCTATTTGAAGAAGCCTAAACCCTACAAGCAAGGTGAATAGAACAGATGGGAATGGAAATCATAAAAGGAAAATGTAGTTTAGAGTGAAATCCATTACCATTCTCCTGAGAGCATACTTAACATTGGCAGCCAACTTAGCCTTAGCCGAGAGGGTAATCTCCCCCTCTTTGGCTTCTACAAATCTGGGACTTCACTTAGAGCACAAAGCTCCCCCTTAGTTCTTGCATCCGTGCTCGAGCTTGAGTTCCTTGCTGATGCGCCCCCTTGATCCAAGAGCCTTGAGCCCTTCAGTCTTCAATCTTCATAGTTCAGCATGCCGAGTTTAGTTTTGAAGAGACTGAACATGGCCTCGTCTATGGGCTTTGTGAAGATATCTACAATCTGCTTATCTATGAGGACATAATAGAGATAGATATCTTTGTTTTCCATATGCTCCCGAATGAAGTGGTAGCGCACTTCAATATGCTTTGTTCTGCTGTGCGACATAGGATTGTTCGCAATTGCTATTGCTCTCGAGGAGTCGCAATACATAAGAACTTCTCTGAACTACAAGTCATAATCTTTGATTTGATTTATGATCCATAGAAGTTGTGCGCAACAGCTGTCTGCTGAGATGTACTCAGATACAGTCGTGGAGGTTGCGACACAGTTCTGCTTTTTACTGTTCCATGAAATAAGCCTTCTTCCGAGGAATTGGCACGTCCCGGAAGTGCTTTTCCTATCATCCCTGCTTCTTGCAAAGTCAGCATTTGAAAAGCCTATCAGCTCGACATCATTGTTTCTTGGGTACAACAAGCCAAGATTTGGTGTACCTTTAAGGTATCTAAGAATTCGCTTCGCAGCAACATAATGAGATTCCTTAGTGTTCACTTGATATCTGGCATAAACGCATGTGGAAAACATAATATCCGGTCTACTAGCAGTAAGGTAGAGCAGGGATCCAATTATGCTTCTGTATTTGGTTTCATTAAAAGGTTTCCCTTTCTCATCCTTGTCCAGAGATACAGTGGATCCCATTGGAGTCCTCATAGAGGTTGCATTCTCCATTCCGAATTTCTTGAGGAGTTCATTTGTGAACTTCGTCTGAGAAATGAAAATTCCATCCTCAGACTATTTCACTTGAAGTCCCAAGAAATACTTTAGCTCTCCCATGCTTCTCATTTCAAACTTTCCTTGCATAAGTTTAGAAAACTTCTTGCAAAGATTGTTGTCCGTTAAGCCGAATATTATGTCATCGACATAGATTTGCACCAGCAGAATATTGCCTTTGACTTCCCTAAGAAATAATGTCTTATCTATTTTTCCTCTCGATAACTTATTCTCAAGAATAAAACTAGATAGAGTCTCATACCAAGCTCGAGGAGCTTGTTTTAAGCCATATAATGCTTTATTAAGAAAATAAACATGATTAGGAAGTGATGGATTAACAAAACCTGGGGGTTGAGCGACATATACTTCCTCTTTCACCTTTCCATTTAGAAATGCAGATTTCACATCCATCTGATAGACAGTGAATCCTTTGTGAGAGGCATATGCCAGGAACAATATGATCGCCTCCAGCCTTGTAACTGGTGCAAATGTTTGGTTGAAGTCAATCCCCTCCTCCTGTCTGTAACCTTGTGCAACAAGTCTGACCTTGTTATTGATGATGACACCGTGTTCATCCAGTTTGTTTCTGAAGATCCACTTGGTGCCGATCACATTCGGTTTCTTTGGTCTGGGAACAAGCATCCAGACGTTGCATCGTTCGAATTGATGTAGTTCATCTTGCATGGCTAATATCCATGATGCATCTTTGTTCGCTTTGTCGAACTTCTTTGGCTCAACCTGTGACAGAAAGCTAAGGTGCAAAATCTTATTAATTGTACCTCTGCGAGTTCTGACATCATCATGAGGATCTCCTATGATCTGATCTCTAGGATGATCCCTCACGTGTCAGAGCTCTAAGAGTCTGACATCTGGAGCTCTAACAGCTTCTCGGGCTTCTCCTTCGTCAGGGATATTTTCTCCATCCTGATTGTCATCTTCTCCAGTTGGCGTTGAGGTGGAAACCTTGACGTACTTGGGAGTTGCACCTTTTGCAGTCTCATCGAGACTTAGCTGTTCAAGCCTTGCACCTTCATCTTCAAGAATGCTACTGGAAGAATTGCAATGAAGCAAGCTTCCTTCATCAAAAACAATATTAATGGACTCCTCTACCACTAAGGTTTTCTTATTGAAGACCATATATGCCCGACTATGGCTACTATTGCCCATGAAGATGCCTTCGAAGCATTTTTCTCCGAATTTAGTACGTGGGTACTTCCCATTATTGAGTACATAGCATCTGCAGCAAAAAATCCTTAAATATGACATGGTCGGTTTCCTGGCTTTCAGTAGCTCATAAGGCGTCTTACGATAATTCTTGTTGATCAATGCTCGGTTCTGCACATGACAAGTCGTATTGAAAGCCTCTGCCCAGAAGTACTCTAGAAGAGAAGCATCATTCAACATTGTCGTACATGCTTTAATAAGCGTTCTATTTCTCCACTCTGCAACTCCGTTTTGCTGAGGAGTACGCAGGGAGGAAAACTCATGAAAGATACCATATTCTTCACAGAATTCTGTCATAGCACCAGACTCGAATTCTGTTCCATGGTCACTTCTGATTTTAACTACAGAGCAGTTAAGTTCATTCTGAATCTGCTTGATAAAATTAGTGAAGATGTCAAACGTATCTAACTTTCGTTTCAAGAAGAACACCCACGTAAACCGAGAGTGATCATCAACAATCACTAGCGTATACGATTTGCCTCCTAAGCTATGAACTTACACTGGACCGAACAAGTCCATATGCAGAAGATAAAGACATCTGGAGGAGTCTTTGTCTGTAATGCCCTTAAAGGTAGCCCGAGTCTGTTTGCCATTCTGGCATTCAGGACAGGGGCTATCTTTGATGCACTTAATAGTAGGGGCATCCCTTACAAAATTCTTGGAAAACATCATGTTAATAGTCTTGAAATTAATATGTGCTAATCTCTTGTGCCATTGTTCACAAAGAGATGCACTGGCTTTTACTATTAGGCACACGGGGGTAGAAGAGTCTAAGCTAAGAAAATCTAAGCAAAAGATATTTCTGCTCCTAATGCTAGTTAATACCATCTCCGAAGAGGCATACAATACTATCAAGCACTTATCCTTGCAGAACTTAACGTCGTATCCTTTATCACACAACTGGCTTACACTGATCAGGTTATGGTTTAACCCTTCAACATAGGCCACGTCAGTGATAGAGAATACACCGTTGGAAATCATACCATAACCCCTGGTGACTCCTCGATCAGATCCTCCAAAGATGACTTTGGGTCTATTTTCGACTGGGGAGTAATCACGCAACAGGCTTCTTGTCCCGGTCATATACCGGGAACATCCACTGTCCAAGTACCAGATCTGCGTTTTGGTGGCCTTTGGATATACCTGCAAAACAGAATTAGTTTCCCTTAGGAACCCAATCGAACTTGGGTCCTAGATTCCTTGTTAGCACACTCCCCCTTGGGTGGTTAACCCTACGAGTGGTCGGCCTCGCATTGCTAACATGAGGAGTCTCGTTGAATCTTGGATTAAACCAGCAATCCACGGCAAAGTGACCAACTTTGCCACAGCACCAACAGTCAAACCTGTTGTACTGCTTCCTAGGCTCCAGCTTCACCCTTGGTACAGTGGGTCCAGCCGGGGCCTTGGATCTGGAGGTGGAGGCATAATGATGACAGCAGTCACATGATTTCTTCACTTCCTGTTCCTTCAGTATAACATGCTTGGACTTTGGTGCCTGCTTCCTATTATGGCCGCTAGAGAAGTGGCCATAATTCTCCACTTTGATTTCCTCATAAGGTGCCTTGAAGACACTCTCACCGTAGTTTCGGGGGAAGGTCCAACCATCATACCGGCTCTTGGGATTTTAAACCGAGGGCCAGAAGAAGTGGCCATAAGTTTACTAAAAGTTATGCTAATTGCAAGGAAATCCAGACTTTCTGAATGAAACAGGATCGAGAGGGGCCTTTCCCTTTTCTACAGCAGAGGCCTTCTTAGCAGCCTTATTTTTCCTCTGTTTTCTATTTCTACTGGATGATTTACCAGGCACACCCACATGCCCTAAGACAACCCCTTAACCTGAGCAGAGAATTCATCAACCAGAGGAAGAACGGTCTTGGGCATGGAGAAGCTTTTGACAATCTTCCTTTCTACCGCAAGCTATTCTTCCAACTTGTTGATTTCTTCCTATTTTTTGTCAAGGAGCCTTAGAGACTCTGAGTGCTCAGAAGTTAGGTCCATGTGTTCCTGTCGGAGAGAAATCAAGCTAGTGATCTCTTCTCTTAGGGACACACCCTCAGCCTTAAGGAATTTGACTTCCTTTTTCTGAGCCCTCAACCTCTTGCGGCTTTCCTCAAAGGTATTGAACAGAAGCTCATACTTTTCGAGGAGCTCAGCTTCACGGGTAGATGGGCTGTCCTCAAGGTCATCATATGGAGACTCAGAGTAAGAGTCAGAGAGGGGGGTACAATCTTTTACCTTCCCAGTAAATGGGGGGCAGTCTCCTTCTGAGTCGGAGCGACCCATTAGCCCGAAGTAGGCTTCCTCATCATCACTGGAGTCTGATGAGTCAGATTTACTCAGTGTCTTTGATTTTTTTTAGCAATGTAGCTCCTTTCCTTCTTCTTATCTCTAGAGGACTTGTTCTCCTCTCCCATCCCCTTATCTCTCTAGCTTTGGTGGCAGTCGGCAACGGTGTGGCCTGGCTTATTGCATCCAAAGCAGATGATGTCAGTAGAACGATGTTTGTTCTGTTTATATTCATACATGTCAGAAGAGTAATTCTTCTTCTGATGTCTGGAGGAGGAGCCGTCTCTCTTTATTTGATTCCTCATCTTGAAGAACTTCTTGAACTCTCGAGTGATGAAGGAGAATTCTTCTTCAGATAGCTCTGAGCCGTAAGAGAATGGCTTAGAGTCTTCTTCCTCATCCCTTTTCCAGGAGCGGGACGAGGCTGCACCCTTGCCTTTCCTTGAGTGATTGGCTTTCAGGGCTATAGTCTTTTCTTTGGCAGCGACTTTATCGGCTTCCTCTTCAGCTTTTCTGGTGTTCAACTGAAGCTCATAGGACATAAGCTTTCCAAACAGAATCTGGGGATCAGTTTCTGCCAGCTTGCCAAACTCTCTGATGGCGCAGATCTTGGTGTCCCATTCCTTAGTAAGGGATCTAAGGAATTTGTCATTTAGTTAACCATCGGTGAACACTCTGCCAAAACCCTTCAGGGCATTGACGATCTTTAGGAAGTTCTCGAAATTCACTCCGATTTCTTCCTTGGGACCTTGCCTGAAGGCCTCATACTTCTAGTTCAGAAGGGATCTTCGATCATCCCTTAATTCATTTGTGCCTTCCATCAGAATGATCAGGCAGTGCCATATGTCCTTGGCAGTCCTACAATTGCTGAAGTTTTGCATCATGGAGTCATCGACGGCACTGACAAGATTGTTCTGAGCCTTCTTGTCTAGACCGACAAGCTCCATCTCATCCGTATCCATTTCTGAGAGCTTCTTGGGCACCATCTTGGTCGGATCAATGGTGGAGGCCTTAGTGGGGATATAAGGTCCCTCCTCCACTATCATGAAGAGTCGGGGGTCAACTGCTTCCATGTAAAACCTGATCCTTTCCTTCCAAGTAGGAAAGTTCAGCTTGGTGCACACTGGGATCTTTCCAGAATACTTGAGTCCGTCCATTTCAGTGATCTTCTTTCTTCTTGACACTAGATGCAGGATCTTACTCAAGGTGTTAACCTTATTGATGAGTAACCTCCCTCTGATACCACTTGAAAGTATCTAGTGTCGACTAAATCCACCTATGGGGGGCGGGGGGAATAGGTGACGTGCAGTATTTTGCAGAATTAAATTAACCTGCACAAATTAACAAACACAGCACAAAAAACACACAAAAAGTTATAGTGGTTCCCCGATTTGGGTACGTCCACTTTCCCCCTTCGACCTATCTCCCACCAAGGGATGACTCGGTCACTTCTCCAAACGGATTGAAATCCAATCCTCACACTACGGAAGGAACCCTTCCAACAAAGGAGTCACCACTCCACCACCACGGATTGCACCCAACCCTTACAACTAGGAATAAAAATTCCTTTACAATAAAACAAAAATTGAATGCATAAGAAAATACAAACAAGGCTTTTGGAGATTTCGATGTCCTCCTTCGTTCGTTGAAGTGTTCTTGAAAGATACGAAGAGTCCACAACCAAAGTTCTCTCTTGGAGAGGATCTTGTCAATATCGGTGGCGGCAAGTGATTGTGGCGGCGATACTTTGTAGATCAAAACTTTTTGACAAAGCAAGCAAGGTCTACGAATGATCTCAGTCGGATCAGTCATCTCAATCGATTCTAAATGAAGAACTAACCTCGTTCAACGAATCGAGAGACAAGAGATCTCAAGAGAGATGAGTGAGACGCACTGCTAGCCTCGGTATTGTCGTCGGAAGATCAAAGAAGCTCTGAGATCAGTGGCGGCGACGAGCTTACGAGCGGCGTCAGCGATCGACGATTTTCCGCGATCGGCTGGGCACGACGTCGGCTTTTTGATTTCGTGTGAATGAGTTGCTGTAGAAGTTCAAAATACGCATGTATATATACCCGAGCCAACCCTAATGACCGTTGTGGGGCTCACAAGGAGAAACCCTAGCCCCGACCGAAACAACGCACGATCTCTTAGTTCGGTCCAGCGAACAGACGAAAATTGCCTAAGGCAAAATCGGCGAGAATCGTTGGTGATTCCCATTGAAGTCGGCGGGAATCACTCACGATTCCCATCGATTCTGCTTTGGCCGAATTCCAGTTGGAAACCTTGTCAGCCGGTGGGAATCGGCGGGAATGCAAACTGATTCTCATCAAATCGGCGGGAATCACAACGATTCCCGTCGAAGTCGGCGAGAATCACTTGGTGATTCCCGTCGATTCTGCCTTAGCAGAATTCCTGTAGGAAAACAGTCATCCGGAAGAGGTCGGTGGGAATGCAGACTGATTCTCGTCGAATCGGCTGGAATCACAAACGATTCTCGCCAAAGTCGGCGAGAATAACTTAGTGATTCCCGTCGATTTTGACTTGGACGAATTTTCTCTTCCTTCCTTTGAAGACTTGGTCTTTGACCCCCTCTTTGCTCCTTCATCTGCTCTTGATCTGCCTTAACCCTATACTTGAAAATAAGTACACTCCAATAGAGAGAGCACACGTGAGTCAACACACCGATTTGCTCAACGAGGGATTACGTTGCACAGACCCGTGTATATTGACCCACTGAACCCTGACATTGGTGTGTACTTAGCATGGAATAGCTGCAAGCACAACTTGATAGAAGATCATCAAATACATTGTCAATTCACCTTAGCTTGTTCAGGGGCTTCTTCAAATCAGGTACATTGGGGATACAATACCCAACAGATATTCTTCACAATTTGTTGACACTGATTTCAAAATGTGTCGACAGAAATTATGAATGTGTCGACACAGCTATCAGGATGTCGACACATTGCCTTGACATAATCGACAGACTTCAATCTCTATCGACACAGCTTTTCTTTATAGTCTCGACACAGATAATGTAGAATGTGTCGACAAACCTTCCTTAGTGTCGACACAACTTTTCTTCAAAACAGTTGTCAACCCAAGTCCTGGGGATTGACATATCAGCTTCAGCTTACTGTCAACACTACTAGTCATAGTGTGTAGACACTAGTCCTGAGTGTCGACACAGTTTAACTTTGACTCAGCATTCAGGATGTCGACTGTGATAATTTTAGTCGACACAGCTTATGTTGTCTGATATATGTGTGTTGACACAAGTCCTTTGTGTCGACATAGCTGGTATAGACTGATACTTCTGTGTGTCGACACAGCTTTACTCTTACTCTCGACACAACTTCATAAGTGTTGACACTGACCGAGTCTCTCGACGCTTTTATACTTAGACAAATTTCTGCATAACTTAGCCTGCACAAATAAACTTAAACAAACTTCAAATACAAGATGATGTATGTCATTGATTTAAGTGAGGCTTCTCCAAATCTGGTACAATAACCAATGTACACAACAGACAGGTATGGTTCCAAACCTAATAAATATAACTCTTCTAATGTAGTTTGCTACTATTATAGCAAGCATGTGCATGTGATAGCTAATTACCTAGAGAATAGGAAGGAGACTGAGGAGAAGAATAAGCACCGACACAAAGGAAAGAAGGAAAAGTCCTTCATTGCTAAGAAGGAAAAGAGTTGTACAAACTCATCATCTTCTTAGTCTGAAGAAGAGGAAGCCTATATTGGGCTAGTTGTTGCTGCTGCTCCTAAAAATAAAGCTGTTGCCGCAGGAGATGTCAATCCTTTAGTGAGGATAGGAATCCTGGACCCTCTGAAACAATCAGATAGTGAGTCAGAGGTGGATGAAGATGTCCACAGCTACAGTGGGCTGATTGCAATGACAGATGAAGAGGGCAACCAGGGTTAGCCTAGTCAAAGCAAGGTACATTCATTACCTAATTATGCTTCTTTGTCTGAGTATGAGACCAGTCATTGCTCAGAAACCTCTTCACCCAGTGGTGAAGAGGATTCTGGATCTGAAGGATATGTCAATCAATTTATTGACAAGTATGGAGAACTTCTGAATGCCTTCAAGAAGGTCAAGAAGTTGTCTAAGAAGCAAACTAAAGATATTTCATCTCTTAAGCATGCAGTTGCCCATCAGACTGTAACAACTAATCTGCTGGACAAGAAAGCTAAGGAAATAATCCAACTAAAGTTCCTCTTGGACATCCAGATAGCCTCCATCAAGCACAAGAACAGTCTCATCAGGGAGCTTGAAGATAAGCTTGAAAAGGAGAAAAGAATATTGGCTAGCTATTCTAAGCCAAGTACTGTCCTCCCATTGATAGACACTGTTTTAACCCCATGTTCTGATTTGGGCTAAGTTCACTCCTAGGTTATTTGATCCACCTATATAGCCAGGGTCAAAGTCTAGGTCTAAGTTAGTCTTAGTAGAGCAGACCTCATAAAGACCAGCATTGGACTTCTTTTCAAAGACCACGACTCAGAAGTAATCTGTGGATCAGATATAAGTTCGACTTTCGTCGAGCTCGGCTCGAAGATCGCCGATCTCTGATTGAAGATCGCAGAGGTAAAATCTCTAAGCTGAGCTTGACGATATCAGAACTCAAATCGATGATTTCCAGTCTCAGCTCGACGATCTTCTATCTCAGTTCTGTGATTTTTTATCTGTGTTCGACTACCTTATTGTGCTACTGTCTTGAAGATTTCTTTCTTATTTTGTCAAGGCTATTTATGACATCAAATCTCTGGTAGTTAATGCTTATGTTTTCAAGGCTTATAGCCATTTCTTTTACAGCCTTAACTACAGGTTTTCACAGAGTTATTATATTGTCTTATATGGCAAAGACAGTTGAGGAAATTATTTATTACAGATATTGTAGCCGTTGTCTCTCCTCGATTCCTGCAGAATAATTAAAGGAATGTTTTTGAAATTCAAGTCAGAAATTGTGCTATCCTATAAAAAGAAGAAGGCTATCGATTCCACTTACTCAATTGAAGAAAAGAGACACATAGAGAAAGACAGAAAGTTATTCCTGCTAACATCCTAAAAACACTCTGAAGCGGTTCTTCATCAGCTTTCTCATTTCTGTCAGTGCTCTGAAGAAGAAGCAAGAAGAACAACTTTTTAAATCAAGTGTCTTTTTGTTCTTCTCTTCCAAGATCTTGCTAAGAAATTCCAACACCATCTATCTAAAGTTCCTGGACCAAGTCTCTCAGTTGAAGACCTACTCACCTTGTGAAAAGCTTCCCAGCCTGAATCCTTCTACATCTCAGGGGGAGCTTTGACAACATCTTTGAATCCACAGCCTTCTCATTGTATTGAGAAAAGAAGACTTTCATAACTCTTTCTTCCCCACCTCTGTACAGGGTTTTAATTCCCTTCAAAATTAATCCTGGTTGCAAGTCTCCTTCCAAAAGACTTGGGTTGGTTTTTGGACACCTAATCAAAAGCTCATTGGTGGCAGTCACCTGATCAAAACCTGTAGTAGATTCCTTCCAAGGGTGGTAGAAGAGTGGATGTACCCAGTTGGGGAACCACTATAAAATTCTTGTGTTGTCTTGTTGTGCTTTCTGTGTTCTTATGTTCTTGTGCTGTGGTTAGATTAACTTAGTTTATTTGCTTTTATCTTTTCTGTAAAAAGATTTTTTATAACTCTATTCCCCCCATAGAGTTATTCAGAGTTTATCATCCCCCTTTTTCTTTCAATTGGTATCATAGGGAGGTTGACTATTCTTATACAAGCTAACACCTGAACCAACCAAGACCTCCAGATAAGCTCTGAATAATTATTATTTTTGTGTTTTTAATTTAACTGATACCATTGCACAAAATAAGGAATACACTAGCACCATACCTCCAATATATAACTTGTCAAAGTTCACTTAATGGAAGGCAAGAATCAAGTTGTACATGAACTCTATTGATGAGGATATCTTCAACTCTATTTTGACAGGTCCACCATCTCCAGTGGCAACTACCTCAACAACATCTACAAGCTTAAATGTTGTTCCACCTCCAGACTACAATGATGCTCAGAAGAAAGCTAAGGTTGCTGATGCTAGAGCCATGAACATCTTGGATCAGACTATGTCAGATGACATCTTTCAAAAGGTGGCTAAGTGCACCTCTGCAAAAGAAATATTGTATTCACTCAACCAGATGGTTGATGGCTTAGCAGATGAGAGAAAAGATAGAAGATAAACTCTCATCTCATAATATAAGAATTTTAAGAAAGATGAAGCTGAATCTGTTGGTGACATATACAACATACTAGGCTCCATCATCAGTGAGCTGAAGACATTGGATAAAGACATCTCTCTTACAGAGGTAAATGACAAGATCCTAATATGCTTCCCAAGCTCATGGGACACCAGGATCTGGCCTATCAAAGTGGCCAAAAGCTTGAATGAGTTTTCAACTGAATCTCTCCTGGGAAAGCTCAAATCTTATGAGCAGTTAATCAAGTATTAATAAGCTGTAGAATAAAGGACTCCTCCTCCAGCAAGGAAAGAATAATCCATTACATTCAAGGATGCTGAAGAGACTGAATCTCCAATAGTCAATGAAGAGCTAATGAGTCTCTTTGCCAAGAGATTAATTAAAATGGCAAGGAAGGACTTCAGGAGGAGGTCATTCAGAAATGATAGCAAGCCCAGGTATGACAAAACCCCCACTAAAGAAGTAGTGTGTTTTGGATACAGGAAACCAGGGCACTTCATGTCTGAATGTCCTGAAAATCAAAAGAAGGAAAGAATAAGAGAGAAGGAATCTAGAAGCGAGCATTACAACAAGCCCTCGTCCAGCAAGCACAAAAAGAAGGACAAAGGATTTGTGGCTGACACATGGAGTGACACAGAAGATGAATCAACAATTGATGCTAGCAATAGCAGATCAGATACAGATGAATCTGAAAATGAATAAAACATATCAGCTGAAGATCAGGTATTAGCATCTTATGATTTTGAATCTGATGAATTTATATTTGAATTTAAAAATTTATGCTTAGATTTGATAAGCTTTGAGAAGGAAATCAAACTTCTTAGAGAAAAATTAAATGATCTAGATAAAATCACTTCTGAAAATGCTAATCTATCTAATGAACTAAATTCTGCATATGAACAAATTATCTTTCTGAAATCTGAACTTAGCAAAGCTAAGATATTAGAAGAATCATTAAATGACAGAAGTTTAAAATTGCTAGATATAACCAGCACATTAAATGCTAGAACTAATTATTGCAAACTAGGATTAGGAGCTTCATCCAGTGAACCAATCCTAATCCAAAAGAATCATCTTTCTAAACCTGTAAATTTTGTTTCTGATAAAGGAAAGAAAAACATTGAACAGGTTAATAAGGTTAATAAATTTCTTGAACAAATTGAAACTAAGAACAAACTTAAAAACCAGAAGAATAATAAAAGTAACAATGTTCAGCAGTTATCGTCAAACTAAGATCGATGATATACTAACAGATCGTCGACCTCATAACGACGATCTCTGAACGCAAATTTCAGTAATAAACATTCTTTGATCTACGATCGACGATACCAGTATGGTTCGTTAACAAGAGATCGACGATTTTGGTGCCCCAAGAATGAATATCTTCATTCTTCGAGCAGAGATCGAAGATCTCATCCAACATCATCGAGCTCAGGTCGATGATCCAACTAGAAATTGTCGATCCCAGATCCTAAAAACAGAAACCTAAATTCTCATAACAACATTAATCTTTTTAATCAATGGATAATACCACCAAGAAGATATCATCCCAAAGGTTACAAAAATCAACTTGAATATTCTTCCATTTCCAGTTACAGTTATGTAAATCAACAAGGACCCAAGGTTACCTGGGTCAAGAACAACTAATAATCATTCTTGTAGGTAAAGAGCTGTCTAGCATTTAATCAACACTGGTATCTGGACAATGGTTTCTCCAAGCATATGACAGGTAGTAAGGACAACTTAAGTGATTACAAGTCCAAGCTGGGACCAAAGGTTATCTTTGGTGATTCAAACTGTGGCCAGACCAAAGGCTATAGTAAAGTCAAGATTAGAGCAGTGACTTTTAAGAAGGTTGCTTATGTAAGTGGTTTGAAGCATAACCTCATCTCAATAAGTCAACTTTGTGATGAAGGTTATCAGGTAACTTTTAACTCTAACTCTTGTATATTTCTTCTAAAGAAAACAAACCTGTTTTAATTGGCAATAGATAAGGAAACATTTACTTAGTAAATTTTCATTCTGCATCTTCTGACATATGCTTGCTTAATATAGTTAGTGATCAACGTATTTTATGGCATAAGAGACTAGGTCATGTTAATCTGAAAAACATTGCTAGGCTATCTAAATACAACCTTGTTAGAGGCTTACCTTCTGGTCCCTACAAGAAGGAAGGCCTATGCATGGCTTATCAATTAGGCAAGCAAACTAAATCTATTTTTAAGTCGATTAATAAGAGTGATTCACCTAGGATCTTATACCTACTACACATGGACCTTTTTGGTCCTATTGCTGTACCAAGCCTAGGAGAGAAATCTTATACTCTAGTGGTTATAGATGACTTCTCTATATTCACTTTGGTATTCTTTCTGAGATCTAAGTTAGATACCTTTAAGGTTCTTACAGATTTTCTCAAGACTATACAGATTGAGTACTCTACTAAAGTTGCAATGATCAAAAGTGATCATGGCACTGAGTTTGACTCTCTTCTTATGCATGAGTTCTGTGAGAAGGAAGGTATCAGACACTATTTCTCAGCTCCTAGAACTCCTCAACAAAATGGGGTAGCTGAAAGGAAAAATAGAACACTCATTGAAGCTGCATGCACATTACTTATAGATGCTTTCATGTCTCTATCCTATTGGACAGAGGCAGTGAGCACAATAAACTATATCCTGAATAGAGTTTGATACATAAACTTAAGCATAAGACTTCCTATGAATTACTAAAAGGGAAGAAACCTATAATCACCTATTTTAAAATATTTGGTTGTATCTGTTATATTCACAATAATTATAAGAAATACACTAGAAAATTTGAAGTAAAGACTGTAGTGAGAATCTTTCTAGGATATTCCCAAGTCAGCAACGCTTATAGGGTGTTTAATAAATCTACCTTAAAAATTGAAGAATCTATGCATGTTCCATTTGATGAAGCTAACATGTTCTATAAGGAGAAAGAGATTTCTACCAATAACTCTTTGCAGGTACCTCACTTGTGTGAGAAATTGGATGACTTAAACCTTACTCTAAAGGTTGTATCACATCCCTCTCCACAAGCTAATGAAGACAGTGAAGAAAAAAACTATGGAAGTAGCTGAACTTCCCCCAATAGCAGAAGTAATTCCACAAGAAGAATTCACTCCAATTATTGTTGCTGAACAAACTCCACCATCTAATTTTGTCACACTTAGGGATCACCCTAGATCCCAAGTAATTGGAGACATGTCAGTAGGTGTACAGACAAGGCATCAACTCAACCATGATGTGATGTATGCCTGTTTCCTCTCTCAAATAGAGCCTCAATCCATAACTGATGCTGAGAAATATACCCATTGGATCATTGCAATGCAAGAGGAACTAAATCAATTTGATAGATGTAGAGTTTGGGACTTGGTTCCAAGGCCTAAAGGCTATCCAGTAATTGGAACTAAGTGGGTTTTCAGGAATAAGCTTGATGCCCAAGCTGTGATTATGAGGAACAAGGTTAGGCTTGTTACTCAAGGATATAGGCAAGAGGAAGACATTAACTATGATCAAACATTTTCCCCTATTGCCAGACTAGAAGCTATAAGGATATTTTTAGCTTATGCAGCATTCAAGAAGTTCAAAGTCTACCAAATGGATGTCAAGAGTGCATTCTTAAATGGAGAACTTAAAGAAGAGGTCTATGTTGAACAACCTCCAGGTTTTGTTTCTCCAACTCATCCCTCCTTTGTTTTCAAATTGCATAAGGCTCTCTATGGTTTAAAGCAAGCTCCAAGAGCTTGGTATGAGACCTTAGCCAGCTTTCTTTTAGAGCATGGTTTTTCAAGAGGCATGGTAGATAGAACACTTTTTACTAAATTGCTTCATGATAAAATTTTAGTAGTACAAATATATGTAGATGACATTATATTTGGTTCTACTGATCCCAAATTGTGCAAAAGATTTTCTGATCTAATGCATTCTAAATTTGAGATGTGTAGCATGAGAGATCTATCTTATTTCCTTGGTCTCCAACTGACACAATCTTTTGATAGAATCTTCATTTCCCAATCTAAATATGATAATGAGCTTATTAAGAAGTTTGGGATGGCTGATACCTCCCATATGAAGACTCCCATTGCTGCCAATGCTTTATTAGACTCTGATGAACATGGAAAACCTATTGATCAGACCAGGTATAGGGTCATTGTTGGATCCCTACTATATCTAACAACAAGCAGACCAGATATCATGTTTGTTATATGTTTATGTGCTATGTTCCATGTGAACCCTAAAGAATCTCATCTTATTTTTATAAAAAGGATTTTAAGATATATAAAGGGTTGTCCTAATCTAGGACTCTAGTATCAAACAGAGTCAGAGTTTGAGTTGACTGGATTTTCAGATGCTAACTATGCTGGATGTAGAGTGGATAGAAAGAGCACTTCAGGAACTTGCTAGTTCCTGGGTGATAGACTTGCGTCCTGGTTTTGCAAGAAACAAACTTCTGTATCAACATCAATTGCTGAAGCTGAATATATGGCTGCTGGCAGTTGTTGTTCACAGATTTTGTGGATACAAAACCAACTCTTAGATTATGGTTTCAATCTAAATAATTCAACCATTTTCTGTGATAGTACAAGTGCTATATCTACGGCACATAATCCAGTGCATCATTCTAGAACAAAACATATAGATATAAGACATCATTTCATTAGAGATAATGTAGACAAAAAGAAAATTAATCTTGACTTTATCTCCACTGATTTTCAAAGAGCAGACATTTTCACCAAACCCCTGGATGAAAAGAAGCACATGTTTTTCCTGAATCAGCTTGGAATGATCAATGGGAAGGATTAATTTAACTTTTCTATCTTAGGTTTTGGATCTGTTCCTAAATCATCGAACGGAGATCGACGATCTTTGAACTGATCTTGAGCTAAATCTTCGACCTGAGATCGACGACAGCTCTGTGAAGTAAAAATCATCGAAAAGAGATCGACACCTTTACTTCAGAAGATAAATCATCGATCTAAGATCGACGATCTATTTTCCCTCTTTACTCTGAGACTGACGATAATATTTAATTAAAAATCTATCGTCGACCTGAGATAGAAGTTTTTTTTATTTATCGTAGGACAGAGCCCGACTCTTCACATTCCGAAAAACCTATATTAAGGGTTTATCGTCGTGCTCTATCCCGCGTTTTCCAATTTCCCCTCCTACACTTGATCTTGTGTTTTTTCCTTTGCAGGTTTCTAATGGCGATTCCGGCGGCTATCCTGTTAGTAATGAAATTTGACGCAGGGTTCGACATTGATATCGATTCCTTCAGTTATTGCGATCAGATATTCAAGGTCTGAGGAAGTTTATGTATAAGAGAATCAAGTTACAAACCGCTGAAATTAAAGAATGGGTTTACTCTTCAACTTGTCCAGATGAATCAACCATGGTTGGGTCTATTTCTAGAAATCAGGTTATTCTTTCTCCAGTCATTATTTTCTGAATTATTTGACTTGGTGAATGGAGATGATAGTTTGGATCAAGAAAGTTTTGAATATTGAACTTTGCTGGGAAGGATGAGTCATCCTGATGGAGTTCCAGCAAAGATGCTGAAGAAGAACTTATCTGTTCAATATAAGTTCTTGACTGATATTGTCAGGAAAGTGCTACTGGGAAAGCACTCTGCCCATGATAACTGATGGCGACGACGGCCCTCAAACATGATGATGGTACCGGCATGCTTACGGATGAATGTGCTCCTCCAATAAAAGACGCGCGTCGCCGTGACAAATATATTGATAAGCGTCATCGCCATTACAATCTCTGCCAGCGGCATTTTAATAATTAATTAATACATATAATTATTCTATTATAAGTATTAATTAAATATTCTGTTAATATTTTTATTTAATAATTGTTTGTTTGGACTCTTTTATTATTTTCATGTTGTTGGGCTGCATTTAGCCTTGGGATGTTGTAAGCCTATAAATAGGCATGATGTTGTAGGATTTATTATTGAAGAATTGAAGCGAACTTTTAAAATTTGAAATTTCCTATTGATTTTGAAATCCCCTCTTCCCTCTCTCTTTCCTTCTCCTCTATAGCCAAAATTAGCTTGCTTCCCCCTATAGGGTTCAGCCATTCTTGGAACTGCCTCCCTCCTCCTCTTCTCTCCCCCTTCAAGGCCGCCGGCCATCCTAAACCTCCACCATGAAACCGACCCCCTCTCCCACCGCCGGCTCCTCCTAGGTGTGGCCCCCCATAGAGACAAAGGTTCACCACCTTTTCTCTCTCCCATCCCACCAGCCGGCCGAGTGCAAGAAGACGTGGAATTCGGGAACGTTGCCCCGACGTGACACAAGGAAGGCGACGAGTTTTCTCTCCATCCGCCGTGACTCTGGTGGAACCGTTACGAGGCAATCAACTTTTGGCATAGATCAACTCCTAGATCTATCTCCGAGCGGGGTAACGAAATTTCTACAAACCTTGAGAATTATTTTTCCCTCTAGATAATTTCTATGGTGGAAAACGTTGACGTGTAATCTTGATAGCTTAGGAATCATCGTGGATTTCTCGAACGAATTTTGCATCTATCTTGATTTATTTAAATTCGAGAAGGCTTGGCGGTCCTCGTTTCTTTTTGTTGGGAGAGATCTACCATTTCTTGCGAATCGTATTTTTTTTTGTAGATCTCTTTTGGTACAACTCCGCTCGTTCGAACGCAATATTCGTCATTTTAGCTTGATCGGATCTCGGCCTATAGCCGTTGTTCGGTCTCTAACGGATTTGCTACCCGTACGATAACATTGGAATGAAAAGTTGCAAACGTGTGGGCTGGACTAGTTTTCTGTGCGAGTCGCAAATTTAGTGGAACGCAGAGAGAGACCCCAAACTTCGCTCATATTCGTGATGCTGGTCTAGTAGGGGTAGCATTCTTTGAGGAAGAAGCTTCATGATGATGGCAATCACATGATTTCTTCTCCATTACAGGCTTTTCTACAATGGTTTTTTTTACTTTTGGTGCTTTCTTGAAGTTATGACCATGATCATAAGGGCCAAAGCTCTGAAGAATGACTTCTTCATAAGGTGCCTTAAAGACACTCTCACCAAAATTTTTGGGGCGAGTCCATCCTTGGTAACGAGACTTTGGCTCTACATAAGTAGGCATAGTCAAGTGGCCGTAAGATGAGTCAAGATCAAACTCATTTGTTGGAAATATGACTTTCTTAAAGAGAATCTGATCTTGAGGGGCTTTCCCCTTTGCGTTAGATAAGGCCTTCTTGGCGGCCTTATTCCTTCTTTGAGCCTTATTCCTCCTAGAAGATTTACTAGGAGCTTCTACATGGCCTACCCGAGCACCCTTGGCCTGAGCGGAGAACTCAGCAATGAGAGGGAGAACTACCTTTGGCTTAGAGAAACCTTCAACAAGTTTCTTTTCGGTCTCTAGTAAGTCTTCCAACACTTTGATGATTTCGTCCTTCAGATCAAGGTGCTTGATAGCCTTGTTGAACTCATCAACGGTATTATCTAAGTATTCTCTAAGTGAGTCCATCTTGGCAACTTCCTCTCTCAGAGAGATTTCTATGGCCTTTAGAGACTAATCTCTTTTGCCTGAGTTTTCACGACCTTTCGACATTTGTCGTAAGCCATGATCAACTCCTTATACTGGGCCATGAGTTCAAACTCATCGTCAGAGGAGTTGTCCTCATGATCATGCTAAGAAACTTCAGATTCTGAAAGAGGGGTATAAGATTTTACCTCCACAGTGAACTGGGGCTCTTGTTCATCATTTGATTGAGCCATAAGTCCAAAGTAGGCTTCCTCTTCTTCACTTGACTCAGATGAGTCAGAATCACTAAGAGTCTTGCCCTTCTTGGATATCAGGCTCTTCTCTGTCCTCTTCTTGTTGTACAAGGACTTCTTTTCTTCTCTCCTGCCACCCTCCTTCTTCTTGTGGGGGCAGTCAGCTATGATGTGACCTGGCTTGTTACAATAGTAGCAAACTATGTCAATCGAAATATATTTGTTCTGTTTAGAACCATACCTGTCGTGCTTGCTTGAGCCTTTTCTGTGTCGATCACCGTCATGTTGTGATCTTCTGTGAGAGGCATCCTTGCCCTTCCATTGCTTTTTTCTTGTTCAAGAATTTCTTGAACTGCCGTGAGAGTAAGGAGAACTCTCCTTTAGATAGTTCAGATCCCGAGGTACTTGGCTCTGAGTTTTCTTCTTCACTAACTTCTTGTGCTGGGGTTGGAGAGGTAGCCTTTGAATTCCTGGAGGTGTATGCCTTTAAAACAACAGACTTCTCTTTGGATGCAGACCTGCCCTTCTCTTCTTCAGCTTTCCTCCTGTTGAGTTGAAGCTCATACGACATCAGCTTCCCAAAGAGATTCTGAGGATCTGTCTCAACTAGCTTTCCAAATTCCCGGATAACACATACCTTATTGTCCTATTCCTTGGTTAAGGATCTTAGGAACTTATCATTCAGTTCTCCATTGGTGAAGACTCTGCCATATACTCTGAGACCATTGACTATCTTGAAGAAGTTCTCAAATGTATCTGCAATAGTATCTTTTTGCCCTTTCCTGAATGCTTCATACTTCTGGTTCAACAAGGATCTTCTATCATCCCTCACTTCTTCAGTACCTTCCATCAGAGTGATTAGTGACTGCCACATCTCCTTAGAATATTGGCAGTGAATCAGGTTCTGCAGCATCGAGTCATCGACTGCACTTGCTATAATATTTTTAGCTTTCTTATCTAGAGAGATAAGTGCAATCTCATCTTTATCTAGATCCATTAACTTCTTTGGAACCTTCTTAGTTGGATCTATAGTTGAGATAGTCATAGGAATGTGGGGACCTTCTTCAACAATCATGAAGATTCGGGGATCCACAGCTTCCATGAAAAATTTAATTCTCTCTTTCCACATGGGAAAGGTTTTCTTTATGCACAGGGGAAGCTTGGCAAAATCCTTAGCCTTGTCAATTGCTTGAAAATTCTCAAAGACAACTTAAAGAGGAAATTGATCAAGGTGTTAATATTTTAACGACCAACCTCCCTCTGATACCAATTGAAAGAGTTAAGTTGTTAACCTAAATCACCTAGAGGGGGGTGAATAGGTGAATTGTGTGTCTAAATGCGGAATAAAATTTTTAAAGAACTTGCACACGCAAACATGCAATCACAGATGACAAGAAGATTTATAGTGGTTCCCCAACCTTGGGTACGTCCACTTTCCCTCATCGATCTAGTAAATCACTAGACTCGACTACTCCACTATCTCGGATTGAAATCCAATCCTACACCTCGGAACCAAGTTCCTACAATCTCGATCCAAAAGGATCTACACTCGGAAGATGAAAACTTCCTACAACTCGGAGATTAATCTCCTACAAAATTTACAGAGAGATTTAAAGAAAAAATACAAACAAAAATTTTGTCTCAGATCTGGAAAAATTCAACTCTAGGTCTTCTTCTTGGACTTGCGGCTTTTTTAGAAAATATTGAACAAGAGATGAGAGATCTTATCTGAGAAATCTTAGACCTTCTCGATCAAGGAGAAGATGAGATATTCTTGAACAACAAGCTTTTCTTGATCGAAAACTGAAGAGTCGATCTTCACGTTGAGCGGCGATGGTGACTGAAACTTCGGTTCTTCTAGAGAGAGACGGCCGATCACAATAATTGAGAAATATGATTTTACGCTTAGGGTTAGTCTTGATGAAAAGACATTATATAGGATTTCCCCTAACGGTTAGAATTAACATTAATGATGACACGTGGACCAATCACGATATCTCATTTGAAAAACCCGTCAATCTGGACTTAAGTAAATTTCAGAAAAAATATTGACAGCAACTCTCGAGAAGTATGAATGAGTTCTCAAGAATAGGCTGACTTCTCGAGAACTAGATTGTCTGGACTCAAGTTAGTACTCGAGAACAACGACATTGAGTCTACTCAAGAGTTATGTGAAGCTTCTTGAGAACTAACTATACTTCTCGAGAACCATTACTCGAAAGCCAAACCGTATACTCGAGAACCATGCTGACTTCTCGAGAACTAGAGACTAAGTTCTCAAGAACTATGATGGACTTCTCGAGAGAGGGACTTAGAAAAATTTTGCGACTGTCTCTTACTACTCGAGAAATAAAGGTTGGGACTTATCGATAACCTTAGACTGACTTCTCGAGAACTATAAAAGGTTTCTCGAGAACTATTCTCAGATTCTCGAGAACTAGAGGAATTTCTCGAGTTCTGCTAAGTCTACTTCTTGAGAACTGTCAAGGACTTCTCGAGAGGTGGACTTAGAGAAGTTCTGGACTTAGAAAATTTTCTCTACTCTTCAAGAATCCAAGCTTCATTCCTTGATCCAAGTGCTTGAATATGAAGTGTATCCCAATTGATAGGCTACACATGAGTCAACACCTTGGATCACACAGTGAGGGATTACACTGTATGGTTATGTGTTCATGACCCACTGTAGACTGACATTGGTCTACACTTAGCAATGATTATCTGCAAACACACAACTTAAACCAAGATATCAAATACAACTTAATTCATCTTAGTTCAAGGGTGACTTCATGAAAATCTGGGTTATTGTGGATGCAATACCCAACAGTAGGATAGTCCAAGTGGTCATACCCCTATATGGTACTTGGACAGTGGTTGTTCAAGGCACACGAATGGAACAAGGAGCAACTTTAAGGAGTTTACTCTAGTAAAATATGGACCCAAAGTCATCTTTGGAGGTTCAAATAGAGGTGTAACCAGAGGATATGTTAAGATTACCTTTGGCATAGTCACCATCACTAAGGTGGCTTATGTTGAAGGGTTGCAACACAACCTTATAAGCATAAGTCAACTTTCTGAACTTGGCTTTGTTATTGTCTTCCACAAAGATGAGTGCCAAATTAGGAGGTCAAGTGACTGAGAGGTCATCTTGACAGGCACTAGGAGTTGAAATGTTTATTGCTTAAAATTTTTATGTCTAGACACAAATTCTCCTATCTTTATAGTGGAAATGAGAAAGTCTCCTACTGTGTCTAGTGGCATAAGAGGCTAGCCCATTTGAATTATAAGACTATTGGCAAGCTCTTCAGTGAAGAGCTAGTTAGGAATGACCCTAATGTGAAGTTCTCCAAGGAGGGCATTTGCTCAGCTTGTGTAAAGGGAAGCAGACAAAAGTCTCCTTCAAGAGCATAAGGATCAAAGACTCTGTGAGGTGTTTATAACTCTTGCACATTGACCTATTTGGTCCTATGCCAGTTCACAGTCTTGGTAAGAAAGTCTATACCCTTATGGTAGTTGATGACTATTCCAAGTTTACCTGGGTGTTCTTTCATAAGAAAGAGAATGAGACCCTTGATGTCTTCATGAAGTTTGTCAAGCAAATTTAGAATAAGGATGGCAGTTTTGTGGTCAAAATCAGAAGTGACCATGAGACTGAATTCCAGTCTAATAACATGACAAGGGTCTATGAAGATCATGGGATTCATCAAGAATTCTCTTCTCCTAAAACACCCAAGCAAAATGGGATAGTTGAGAGGAAAGATTGGACTCTCATAGAGGCTGGTAGAACACTGTTGAGTGATAAGTCTCTCCCAGAATATTTTTGGGTTGAAGCAGTAAATACTGCATGTCATGTCCTCAATAGATCCTCTATCATCAAATGCCACAAGAAAACTCCCTATGAGATCTTGAAGGGCAGAAAATCAAATCTGGGCCATCTCAAAATCTTTGGTAGTAAGTGCTTTGTGATTCACAATGACAAGTCCTATGTAACTAAGTTTGCTGCCAAGTCCATTGATGAAATATTTGTTGGTTACATCAATCATAGCAAAACCTATAAGATCTATAACTTGAAAATCCAAGTTTTAGAAGAATCAGTCCATATAGTCTTTGATGAGTCTAATATGATTAATAGTGGACTGCCTAGCTCCTCTTCTAGTACGGCAGGTACAAAACAGATGATGGACAAACTAACCCTCAAGGAAGCATCACCAGTTATCCAAGATAAAGTGGATACTCCAGAAGATCTACCAGGTACTCTGGGAGTGGATGAAGATTAACAAGATGATGCTCCTATTGCTGAGAGAAGACTGCCTCCTGCAGTCAGATATATGAGAGATCATCCAACATACTAGATCATTGGTGAGTCAAGCCATGGAGTAATAACAAGGAGCAAAAGTCAGAACACAACCATGCATTCAAGCTTTTTATCCCAAGTGGAGCCCAAGAAGTTTGAAAAGGCCAATATAGGCCAACATTGGATTGGAGCTATGTAGGAGGAACTGAACAAGTTCAAGAGGTGCAGGGTCTGGAAGCTGGTTCCCAGACCTCATGGTAATAATGCCATTGGAGTCAAGTGGATCTACAAGAACAAGCTTGATGAAAATGACATTATAGTTAAGAACAAATCCAGACTAGTAGCTAAGGGGTACAAGCAAGAAGAAGGGATTGATTTTAATCACACCTTTGCCCCATGTAGCAAGAATGGAGGCCATCAGATTATTCCTTGCATATGCTGTACACAAGGGATTCAAGGTGTACCAAATGGATGTGAAGTCAGCTTTTGAAATCGATAATTCGGTCTCGAGGAGTTCACCCTGGGGGAAGGGGTGATCGCACACGTACTTCTTTCCCGCGAGTCCGAAAAACCCAGGAAAAAGAACTAGGGATGGACCCAAGGCTGCAGTACGGAGGTCCCTCCACACACCTAGAAGATCCCAGAGCGCTTCCCCTCCTTAGCCAGGTGCTGAAGCTAAGGCATCTCAGAAAGCACTAGAAGACCGGGCACAAGTGAGCAAGCATTTCTGAGATACCCCTTGGGTCCTATTTATAGGATTCTGAAAATGGCTTGCAAATAAGCAAATCCCGCTGTTCTGAACAGCTAAGTGTAGTCCAGATTGGTCTGCCAACAACGCAACTCCACTGTTCTGGGGGGTAGGGGCAGACCAATGGGGCAACTTGGTAAAAACACAGTATGGACCTGGACGAACAACCATTTGAAGCCTCTGCTCGCCCTGAGGGGGGGAGTGCCTAGCAGAGCTCGCACTCGCCTACCTTTCTAGGGCTTGGGTGAGTACGGTCTCGGGGGAGTATGGGCTCGGCTGACTCTGCTCTCTTGACGCCCATCCACCGCTCGCCGTGCTCGGTTCGACGAACTCCGAGCTCATCCTAGACATCTCCTGCGAGCTCACCTAGACGTCCACCCCCATTCATTGTGCTCGGCTCGACTAAGGCTAGACTCAGCCCCGTGGAAGTCGGGTTCTCCTAGGGCTCTAGGTAGTCTAAATCGGTTTGCCGGGGCTCCCATCTACCCGCTCGCTGTATATGGGGTTGTACACAATCCCCGCTCTTTGCGAGGTTGGGACAAGCTCGGAAAGGAACATCCAAGCCTACAGGATTCGGTGAGTGTGACAGGAGCTCGAGAGAATCTTTTGGTGGGGTCCAGCAGTGGCTATATATAAATGCGCCTGCATACCTGGCTTACCTTTTCCATTATCCTTACTTTAGCCTTGTCAAGATGTTGCTTCCCAAGGATGTTCTAGAGAGAGTGGTGCGATCTCAAGCAGTGGCTGCAGCTCGCATCACGAGCCTGACCGGCCTCAGCCACCCGCCTCGTAACTTTGCCGAGTTCAGTTCAGCCAAAAAGGCAAAGTGTTGGTACCCTAGTTTTGATTTGAGTTCAGTCTTCTCTTTTAGTCTCTTGACCTAAGATTTATGTATGGTCAAAGGTTAGTTGTTTAGTTAGTTTGCTCTAGTTTTAGAATTGTCACTTTTCCAGATGTAAATTTGGTTAAGTTGTTTTTTGTTCGACTATGGTCGAACGCCGCTCGACTATCGTCTATCGACTGTTCGACGATCGTCTATCAGTTGCTCGACATTTGTCTGTCAGCAGATCATCTATCTATGAGTTAGTTCAACTCTTGTTAGCTCGACGTTCTGTGGAATCTGCCTCGCCGATCGTCGAACCCCGCTCGACTTCATTTGACCAGATAGATTTCTTGATAGTTCGACTATCTGCTTGGATAGTTCAACTGTTTGATAGTTCGACTATTTGTTTGATAGATCGACTATCTGTTTTGGTTGATAGTTCGACTATCTGTTTGATAGGTCGACTATCTGCTTTGTTTGATAGTTTGACTATCTGCTTGGATAGTTCAACTGTTTGATAGTTCGACTATCTGTTTGATAGATCGACTATCTGTTTCGTGTGATAGTTCGACTATCTGTTTGATAGGTCGACTATCTGTTTTGTTTGATAGTTCGACTATCTGTTTGATAGGTCGACAATCTGTGTTTCTTGATAGTTCGACTATCTGCTTGGATAGTTCAACTATCTGATAGTTCGACTATCTGTTTGATAGTTCGACTATCTATTTTCTTTGATAGTTTGACTATCTGTTTGATAGGTCTACTATCTGTGTTTCTTGATAGTTTGACTATCTGCTTGGATAGTTAACCTATCTGATAGTTCGACTATCTGTTTTCTTTGATAGTTCGACTATCTATTTGATAAGTCGACTATCTGTTTTCTTTGATAGTTCGACTATCTGTTTGATAGGTCGACTATCTGTTTTCTTTGATAGTTCGATTATCTGTTTGATAGGTCGACTATCTGTTTTCTTTGATAGTTTGACTATCTGTTTGATAGATCGACTATCTGTTTTGCTTTGGTAGTTCGACTATCTGATAACTCGACTATCTGTTCTGATAGTTCGACTATCTGCTGTGGTAGTTCGACTATCTGCTTGGGTAGTTCGACTATCTGTATCGTTCGACTATCTGTCTGATAGGCCGACGATCTCTATGCTTCGTTCGACGATCTCCGAGGGTCGTTCGACATTTTGCTGTATGTCTTTAATATTTTGTCCTCTTCTATTTTATGATTTATTTCATATTTATTTGGCATATTATTTCTGTTAATTTGTGATATTATTTCCATGCAATCTCTGCTCCATTCCTTATGCATGAGCCAATCTTTATCTGACAAAGTGGTTTGTCTTATTAGTTGAAATGCAATTTCTTCTTTATTTGCCAGGCTGTCCTTTATAGCCGTTAGACTCAGAAAGTCTTTTCTGGCTGTAAAGAGTTCTTTCTGTTGTGACCTTTTTTTGCACCCTTCTTATCTGATTGGTTATGCAGCTTCTTAGAAAGCTTTATCCTCTTATAGTATGTCTGTCTGCAGGTTTTGTTTTTTGCTTTATGCTTTTTGCAGCCCAGATTGCTGACGTCAGAAGAAGACAAAGATTCAAACTCAAATTAAAGCCGTTGCAAAGGCTCATATAAAAAGAGCTTCTTTTGAAAGAAGAAGATACTTAGACAATAGAACTGATACATAGAAGATATACACTCAGCAGCATAGAGAAAGAGAGAAAGCAAGAAAGTTCTACAGCTCTCAGTATTTCATATTCAACTGAGAAGATCAAAGCTCTTCTGCATTCTTCTTCATCCTGCTTATAGGAAGATTTTCACTCAGAGGCCTTTAGAAGAAGAAGAAGAAGAAAGGAAGCTGTTTGAAGAAGAACACCTGTTCCATATCAAGAATCTTCTTCAAGCTTCTCCTTCAGAACTTCAAGACAATTCTTTGTCTTAGTTCAGAAGAGTTCCTGCACCCTGAAGCAAGACTCTTTCCTGGATATTCTCTAAGCCAGGGGGAGCCTTGATTCTTTAGAGCTATCTAGCTCTGTGCAATCCACTAGATTCTCTAATTTGGTTAAAAATAGAGAAGAAGCCTTAACTCTCTCAACCTCCTGTACAAAGGGTTATTACTCCCTTCAAAATTGAACCATTGGTGGCAGGGCACCTGATCAAAAACCTGTGTTGGATTTTGAGCTCCTGATCAAAAGCTCAAAGGGTCTACTTGATCTACCTGAAGCAGATCAGTTGGTGGCAGGGCACCTGAACAAAAACCTATAGTGGATTCCTACCAGGGTGGTAGAAGAGTGGACGTACCTATTTAGAGGGAACCACTATAAAATTTCTTGTGTCGTCTGTGCTGTTTATTTAATTCATTGTACTGTGGCTGTGAGTAGAATTAACTAGGATTGCTAGTTGCTGTGATAGGATCCCAAGCTTAACTGTAATTACAGTTAGCTCTCTCTTGTGCACTACACATTGTGTTAGGCTCTAGGGTTATCAATATCTATAAACTAATTCCGCAAATTAACTCTAAGGGAGTTGAGTTGGGTGTTCTAATTTTTGAATACTCTATTCACCCCCCTTTAGAGTTGTATCTATCATCACTTTCAATTGGTATCAGAGGGAGGTTGACTGACTGTTCAGGCTAACACCTGAGTCACAAGATCCTGATAGATGCCAAGCTTATAGATATTCACTTCATGACCCAGTCCAAGGATTACTCAAGCACCAGACCTCCAGCATGCAACTTAGCTAAGTTTAGCATCTGGAAGACAAGGATTAAGTTATATATGAACTCTATTGATGAGAGTATTTTTGCTTCTATTTTGACAGGACCACTAAGAGCACCTGCTGCAGCTACTACTTCATCATCAACTAATATGAGTGCAGTGCCTTCTGCAGATTACAACGATGAATACAAAAAGGCAAAGATAGCAGATGCCAAAGCAATGAATATTCTGGCTCAGACAATGTCTGATGAAGTATTCCAGAAAGTTGCTGACTGTCCCTCAGCAAAGGCAATATGGGATACACTGAACCAGATTGTAGCTGGTTCAGCTGATGAAAGGAAGGACAGAAGGTCCAACCTTATCTCCCAGTATGAAAACTTCAAGAAAACTGAGGCTGAATTAGTTGAAGCAATGTACACCCGGCTCAGCTCAATCATCAATGAGCTGAGGACTCTTGATAAGGATATATCATTAACAGAGGTCAATGATAAGATTCTGATGTGCTTCCCCAGCACATGGGATCTAAGGATCTGGCCTATCAAGGAGGCCAGAAGTACAACTAAAATCTCAACAGAAGCTCTCCTTGGCAAGCTCAAGTCTTTTGAGCAAGTGCTGAAGACCAGGGAAGCTGAGGCTGAAGCAAAGACTCCAACTCCCGCAAGAAAAGAGCAAAATCTAGCTCTCAAAGCTACTGATGCTTCTGAAGGAAGTCAATCTAATGAGGAGCTGATGACACTCTTTGCCAAAAGGTTCCTTAAGATAGGAAGAAAAGACTTTAGAAAGAAATCTTCAAGATATGAAGATAAACCAAGGTATGATAGATCTCCTGCTAAAGAAATCATTTGTTATGGTTGCAGGAAACCTGGACACATTTTACCAGAGTGTCCAAAGGAAAAGAGCAAGGAAAAGAGAAAGGAAAAGGAACATCACAGGAAACACTCCAAGTCCTCCTCCTACAAAAACAAGAAAAAGGAGAAGGGATTTGCTGCTGAAACTTGGAGTGATTCAGATGAGGAATCTTCCTCCTCAAGCTCCAGTGAGGATGAGGAAGAGAAGAAGGCAAAAGAAATCTGCCTTATGGCTATTGATGCCTGCAGCAATCACTCAGCTGCAGAGAGTTCTGATGATGATGAAGAGATGCCTACAGAAGATCAGGTATTATCTTCATATGACTTTTGTTCTTCTGAATTTAAAACTGAGTGTAAATCCCTCTGCTTAGATTTAATTAGTTCTGAAAAGGAAATTAAGGACCTTAGAAATAAGCTTGCTGATTCTGATTTTATCTCTAATGAAAATATTAGGTTAACAGCAGAACTCACTAATTCTAGTGAAGAAATAAAATTCCTTAAGAATGAATTAGCTAAGTCAAAAAGGTTAGAAGAATCTCTGAATGGTAGAAGCCTTAAGTTGCTTGAAATAACCAGCATGTCAAACACTAGGTCAGGCAACAATAAGCTAGTCTTAGGAGCTTCATTTTGTGAACCCCCAATTATCCTTAAAAATCATCTTTCAACTCCAGTGAACTTTATCTCAGCTGATGGGATAAAGAACACTAAGCAAGTAAGACAAGTTAATCAAGCCTTAAACAAAGCTAAGAGAGAAAAGAGGAAACAAAAATTTAAGGAAATACAAAAAGCGTCGAACGCTGCTCGACGATCGCATGCTCAGTGGTCGAACGATGCTCGATGATCTGTGCATCCATCGTCGAACGCCGATTGACGTTTTCAACATGAATTTCAAAATTATAACCAGAACCCTAGAAACTTTAATATGAATAGAAACCCTAGGTTTGTGGACCCATTAACTACATGGAGCATCCCACCTAGGAGATCTTACCCTTTAGGTTATAAACCCCAACCTGCTTATTCTTTTATTTCTAGTTTTTATTATGTGAAGAATAATGGACACAAGGTTACCTGGGTCCACAATGTTTAACTTAACTCACTGCAGGTGAAGACCTATCCTATCACTCAGGACAAGTGGTATTTGGATAGTGGTTGCTCCAAACATATGATAGGGAATAGAGAAAATCTATCAAAGTTCAAGGCCAAGCTTGGACCAAAGGTGATCTTTGGGGATTCTAGCTGTGGTCAAACTGAAGGATATGGTAGGATTACCATTGGAGCAGTAACTTTCAAAAGGGTTGCATATGTAACTGGACTGAAGCATAATCTTATCTCAGTAAGTCAGTTATGTGATGCAGGATATCAGGTATCATTCACTAACACACTTTGTAATATTACTTTAAATTGTAATGTTGTGTTAGTAGGTATTAAACTAGGCAATATTTATTTAGTAGATTTTAATTCAACCCATTCTGAAATCTGCTTATTTAATGAAGTAACTAATAACAACACTTTATGACATAAAAAGCTTAGCCATGTTAACCTCAAGAACATATCTAGGTTATCTAAATACAACCTTGTTAGAGGTTTACCTTCTTGCCCCTACAAGAAGGAGAGCCTATGCAAGGCTTGTCAATTAGGCAAGCAAACCAAAAATTCATTTAAATCTGTAAATAAAAGTGATTCACCTAGAATCCTGTATTTATTACATTTGGACCTCTTTGGCCCAATAAATGTACAGAGTCTAGGAGGGAAGTATTACACTTTAGTAATTGTAGATGACTTCTCTAGGTTCACTTGGGTGTTCTTCTTGAGAACTAAGGCTGATAACTTCAAAGTTCTTACAGATTTTCTACTGCGTGTGCAGACTGAGTATTCTACTCAGGTTGCCTTGATCAGAAGTGAGCATGGTACTGAGTTTGAGTCTCTTCTCATGCAAGAATTCTGTGAGAAAGAAGGTATCAAACATAGCTTCTCTGCTCCTAAAACTCCCCAACATAATGGGGTAGTGGAAAGGAAAAATAGAACCCTGATTGAAGCTGCTGGTACATTATTGGCAGATGCTAATATGCCTCTCTCGTATTGGGCAGAAGCTGTTAGCACAGCTAATTATGTGCTAAACAGAAGTCTTATACACAAGCTTAAGTGTAAAACTCCTTATGAGTTGCTTAAAGGAAAGAAACCTAAAATAAATTATTTTAGAGTATTTGGCTGTATAGTATACATTCATAATAATAATAAAGATTACCTTAGAAAGTTTGAAGCAAAAGCTTCAATGGGAATTTTTCTTGGATATTCCCAAGTAAGCAAAGCTTATAGGGTATTTAATAAATCATCTTCTAAAATTGAGGAATCTATGCATGTGTATTTTGATAAATCTCAGATGTTTTACAAGGAGAAGGAAACTTCCCCTTCCTCAAGTTCATTGCAGATACCAGAATCTAGTAAAGATGTCACTCAAGAGATTCTCCATCTATCAACTCTTCATATCACTGAATCAGACAGTGATGAAGATTTTGCAGAAGCTGTTGTTGTTCCACCAATAGTAGATCAAATTCCTCCTGAGGAATTAATCCCAACTATTGTTGAAGATCACATCCCACCTGCTGATGTTGTCACGCTTAGAGATCATCCTACATCTCAAGTGATAGGAGACATATCAGCTGGTGTTCAAACAAGACATCAATTAAGACAGGATGTGATGCATGCTTATTTGCTTTCACAGATTGAACCCCTCACCATTAAAGATGCTGAGCTAGATCCCCACTGGATCATTGTTATGCAAGAGGAACTCAATCAGTTTGAAAGATGTAAAGTATGGACTTTGGTTCCAAGACCTAAAGGCCAACTGATCATAGACACCAAGTGGGTGTTTAGAAACAAGTTGGATGCAAATGGAATCATTATAAGGAACAAAGCTAGGCTTGTAGCTCAGGGCTACAGATAGGAGGAAGGTATAGATTATGACCAAACCTTTGCTCCTATTGCAAGGCTAGAGGCAATAAGGATCTTTCTAGCCTATGCAGCCTATATGAAGTTTAAGGTTTTTCAGATGGATGTCAAAAGTGCCTTTCTAAATGGTGAGCTAAAGAAAGAGGTATTTGTTGAACAACCACCTGGGTTTGTTTCTTCAACTCAGCCCTCACATGTTTTCAAGTTGCAAAAAGCTCTTTATGGACTCAAACAAGCACCCAGAGTCTGGTATGAGACTCTAGCTAGTTTCCTGTTAGAGCACAACTTTGTTAGGGGAATAGTTGATAGAACCCTTTTCGTCAAGCACCACAAGGACACAATCCTGTTAGTTCAAGTGTATGTGGATGACATTATTTTTGGTTCCACTGATCCCAAACTATGCAAAAAGTTCTCTGACTTGATGTATTCTAAGTTTGAGATGAGTAGTATGGGTGAGCTGTCTTACTTTCTTGGTCTCCAAGTAAAGTAAGATACTGATGGCATCTTCATCTCCCAATCCAAATATGCCAAGGAATTGGTAAAGAAGTTTGGGATGGCTGATGCTTCAGCAATGCATACACCTATGGCTACTAATGTAGTTATAGATTCTGATGATCAGGGAAAGCCTGTTGATCAAAAGAATTATAGGGCCATTGTTGGTTCCCTATTGTATTTAACTACAAGTAGGCCAGATATAATGTTTGCTACATGCCTGTGTACTAGGTTCCAGGTCAACCCCAAGGAATCTCATCTGATTCTTCTCAAGAGAATCTTGAGATACCTGAAGGGATGTCCAAATCTAGGACTATGGTACCCAGCTGAATTAGAATTTGAATTAATTGGATACTCTGATTCTGATTATGCTGGTTGTAGAGTTGACAGGAAAAGTACCTCAGGAACTTTTCAGTTCTTGGGAGAGAGATTGGTCTCTTGGTTCTGTAAGAAGCAGGCTTCTGTCTCAACTTCAACTGTAGAGGCTGAATATATTGCAGCTGCCAGTTGTTGTTCACAGATCCTGTGGATTCAAAACCAGCTTTTGGATTATGGGTACACACACAAGAATACAAAAATCATGTGTGACAGTACCAGTGCTATCTCCATTGCACAAAATCCTGTGCACCACTCTGGAACCAAGCACATTGAGATTAGACACCATTTCCTGAGAGGTTGTGTGGAAAAGAACAAGATCAGCCTTGAGTTCATATCCACTAACCTTCAGAGAGGTGATATTTTCACCAATCCATTAAGTGAACAGAAGCATCTGTTCTTTTTGGTTCAACTAGGCATGATTAATGGAAAAGACTAAGTGTGACGTCTGTCTTTGTTGAAACTTGTTTGAAGATTGTCGAACGACGTTCGAAGATAGTCGATCGGATCAAGCCTATCATCGACCTATGGTTGATGATAGCTTATCTGCTTGAAGATCGTTGAACGACGTTCGCAGATCGTCGAACAGGTCGAGCCTATCGTCGAACTCTGGTTGACGACAGCTTGTTGTTTGTGAAGACAGAAATAGTCGAACGATGGATCGACTACTCTGCTTCAGGAACGATCGTCGAACGACAGTTCGACTATCGTCTCCAGTATCTTTTAAAATAGATCGATGATTGATGGTTTAATTTAAAACCGATGGTCGACCTAGGTTAAGAGATCGTTCTTTTTATCGTCGACGGAGAACGTCTTCTCGCATTCCGTCTTTCTGCTTGCTCCCTGTCTCGCGATTTCTGCCGTTTCGCCTTCGCCATCTTTCTCGTCTTCTCCAACTCCTTCGATGGCGATTGCTCCAGCCCTCCTGTCCGTAGTAAAGTTTGATGCTGGCTTCAGTGTGGACTTCGACTCTTTCAGCTGCTGCGAGTCTGCAATAGTGGAAATCCTCAACTTATGCAAAGATCAAGGATTGGAAAAGCTCATGTCAACAAGAATAAAGATAAACATTCCCGAGATTAAAGAATGGGCATTTACTTCGTCTTCCAATGACGATTCTATGACCGGAACAATAGGCAGAGAAGAGGTAATTTTGACTCCCACCGTTTTAACTGAAATTTTTGGATTATTGAATGGGGAAGAGGATTATGAGCAGGATACCCCTGAGTTTGGGAGGATGTTAACTGAATTAGGACATGCCAACGACATTCCTTCTAAGCTGCTCAAGGTGAATTTTCCGATGAAGATTATGTTCCTTGCTGAACTAGTCGGAAAAGTGCTACTGGGAAAGCACTCTGCCCATGATAATATTACCAGGCAACAGTTTGCCCTGATGTGTGCCATCGTGAACAAGAAGCAGATTAATTGGGCAGGAGTTCTGTTTGATTTGATAAGGAAAAAGAATAGCAAGAAGGAATTCACCCTGGGTAGGGTGGTTGGGATTTTTCTAAAGGAGAAATATCCCCATTTATTGGTCTCAGTCTCTACTTCAATAAATGCCAGCAAAAAGATGGACCCAACTTTGTTTGTCAAGTGGAAAAGGAGTTTTCTGAAGCCCACTCCAGCAGGGGTTACTCCAGTTGCATCTGAGAGCACAAGGACTGCTTCAGTCACTCCCACCCTTCAAGAAGCAGGCTCAGCCATTCTCTCCGTTCCATACACTTCTTCTGCATTACCTTCAACCTCTACTGAAGTTCCACCATCTACTTTAGTTGAAGTTCCATCTTCTGCATCTCATCTTCTTGATTCATCTACAATTCTCCATGCATCACCTTCAGCATCTCCTCTCCCTTCTCATCTTGCTAGGATATCTCATCCTAGTTTTGATTTATTGGCTTCTGAGCTCTCTACTCCTCCTCAGTCCCCAATTCTTCATTCTGATCATGTTGATATTCTTGCATCCACCCATCATTCTCCAGTTCACTCTCCATCTCATCAAGAATACACCATCCCTGCTGATCATCCATCTTCTGTGATTCCCCCACCTTTATTTGAAATCACCCCAGCTTTCATTTCTAGCATCCTGGAGTTAATTACTCCTTCAATCAAAATCATGATTAAAGAGGCAATTGCTCCCCTTGCTTCCTCCATCTCTTCTTTGACTGCTGCCATCCAAGCCCTCTCAAAATCTATTGAGCCCTCTTCATCTAGGGGCCTGGTTTCAGTTTCCACTGAAATCAGGCAGGGGGAGATGCTTTATGAAGATGTCTCTGAGCTGCCCTTGGCCTCCCTTCCAGCAGATCCTCCTGCAGATGCAGAAAAAGAGATAGAAGAATCAGCTCCTCCTCCATTGTCTGAAACAGATATTTCTGATGCTGTAATGAAATCTGAGTTTGTTGTCAAAGTATGCCTAGAAGAATGCTCCACTCCCCTAGTTGCCCTCTACTAAGAAGGAGTCATTACTTCCTTCCTAGATGAATTATGGGAGTTAGGACACTCAAAGGAAAATTCTGAAGGTATCCCTTTTACTCATTTTTTAGACTTGATAACTGACATGTTAGTATGGGAATATCTAGAAGGAATGATAAAAAGTCATTTAGCAAATTTGTGTTCATAGTACTATAGATATAATGGAAGAAGTATTAGCTTTCCAAGAGCTTGATCATCAACCAACTCTAGAAGCTCAACCTGAACCAGAACCAATTGTTCAAGATCCTGAGACTGCTCAGCCAGCTCAGTTAGCAGTACAAGAAGAACTGGTCCCCATGACAGTTACTGATGAACAAGAAAAGGCTTCAAAAATTCAAATTGAAAAGTCTACTGTCTGGGATGACACTCCTGGATTAGATTTAGATACTCTTCTGGCACAGGATGCCATGGAAGAAGAGTTAGAAAAAGCTGCCTTAAAAGAGAAGGAAAAAGCTGTGCAAGAGGCGATTGATCCGTATGATCTTCCTCCTTCAAATTCTGAGGATGAGGATGATTCTGATGAATCTGATGAGTCCAAGAGAAAGAGATCCACTAAGAAGAAAAGGGAAGCTGTGGCTCCTCCTCCTCCAAATCCTGACAATGATGTCCCCTACTATATCTTGAAAGGCATTGATCCTAAATCTAAAGAATTTCAGCACTGGATGGCATTTTCTAAGAATCAGTAGAAGTTCAGAAAGAAGTCTAAGAGGTATGACAGTCCTGCCCCAAGATGGACTCCTAGAGGTCCTCCTCCTTGACCTCCCAGTGCAGGAGCCTCTGGAAACCTATCTACAAATCCTTCTGCTCAGTCTGACAGGTTTAACACATCTCAGTCCTCTCAAAGGAAAAGTTCTCAAGGATATCAAGGCAGAACGCAATCTGGCTATCAAAGACATGATGCTGATGTAAAGGAACAAGTGAAGGAGGTGGTCTATCAAAAACCAACTTTTTCTCCTCCTCCTTCCAAAGAATTCAAGAGCACATCCTCTTCAAAGCCATATCATGCAGTGAAGGCTGTTTCAAAAGGTAAAAGAATTATTTTCTCTGAAAAATCTAGCAAGAAATTTGCTGAGTTTACTCCTCCTTCTTCTCTAGTTATTCAGGATAAAGAGCCAGCTGAAAGCCTGCTAGATATGTCTATTAAATTTAAAGCTGTGAAACCTATTGATACAACCTCTGAAAATATGTATGAAAGCCAAGAGCTTGATCCTAATTTCAGGATGGCTCGATTTCTTGAACTTGTTGGATCAGCCCAAATTAAGAAAGCTAAAGCTGAAGGTAAAGACACTGTAGGATTAACCACTATGTCCAAATTCAGAATGAAGGAGATTGATAAATTCCAGGTTAGACCTGAGGTATTTGACCCTTCAAAATACATGGAAAAGCATCCTGAAGCAGTTGTCCCAAGGGCATCAGAAACTAAAATCATTGGAGAGCAAGATCTAAAGTGGCAAAGAAAGAAGCTCTAGACCCCTTTAGGAAAATTACTTTTGTTCCTAGTTCTTCTGAACCTAAACCTAATTCTGAAGCTCCTTAAAAATTTCATTGATTGACTGTTATTTACTTATCTGTTTGATTGATATTTTCTGCTTAGCTATTTCCCTTCATGCATTTTATTTATTTTCAGTAATTAGTTTTGTTTCTTTGTTGTTGAGAGACTTAACTCAAATAGGGGGAGATTGTTGGTACCCTAGTTTTGATTTGAGTTCAGTCTTCTCTTTTAGTCTTTTGACCCAAGATTTATCTATGGTCAAAGGTTAGTTGCTTAGTTAGTTTGCTCTAGTTTTAGAATTGTCACTTTTCCAGATGTAAATTTGGTTAAGTTGTTTTTTGTTCGACTATGGTCGAACGCTGCTCGACTATCGTCTATCGACTGATCGACGATCGTCTATCAGTTGCTCGACGTTTGTCTATCAGCAGATCGTCTATCTCTGAGTTAGTTCAACTCTTGTTAGCTCGACGTTCTGTAGAATCTGCCTCGCCGATCGTCGAACCTCGCTCGACTTCTTTTGACCAGACAAATTTCTTGATAGTTCGACTATCTGCTTGGATAGTTCAACTGTCTGATAGTTCGACTATCTGTTTGATAGATCGACTATCTGTTTCGGTTTATAGATCGATTATCTGTTTGATAGGTCGACTATCTGCTTTGTTTGATAGTTCGACTATCTGCTTGGATAGTTCAACTGTCTGATAGTTCGACTATCTGTTTGATAGATCTACTATCTGTTTCGTGTGATAGTTTGACTATCTGTTTGATAGGTCGACTATCTGTTTTGTTTGATAGTTCGACTATCTGTTTGATAGGTTGACTATCTGTGTTTCTTGATAGTTCGACTATCTGCTTGGATAGTTCAACTATCTGATAGTTCGACTATCTATTTGATAGTTCGACTATCTATTTGATAGTTCGACTATCTGTTTTCTTTGATAGTTCGACTATCTATTTGATAGGTCGACTATCTGTGTTTCTTGATAGTTCGACTATCTGCTTGGATAGTTCAACTATCTGATAGTTCGACTATCTGTTTGATAGTTCGACTATCTGTTTTCTTTGATAGTTCGACTATCTATTTGATAGGTCGACTATCTGTTTTCTTTGATAGTTCGACTATCTGTTTGATAGGTCGACTATCTGTTTTCTTTGATAGTTCGACTATCTGTTTGATAGGTCGACTATCTGTTTTCTTTGATAGTTTGACTATCTGTTTGATAGATCGACTATCTATTTTGCTTTGGTAGTTCGACTATCTGTCTTGATAGTTTGACTATCTGATGGCTCGACTATCTGTTCTGATAGTTCGACTATCTACTGTGGTAGTTCGACTATCTGCTTGGATAGTTCGACTATCTGTATCGTTCGACTATTTGTCTGATAGGTCGACGATCTCTGTACTTCGTTCGACGATCTCTGAGGGTCGTTCGACGTTTTGCAGTATGTCTTTAATAATTTTGTCCTCTTCTATTTTATGATTTATTTCATATTTATTTGGCATATTATTTCTGTTAATTTGTGATATTATTTCCATGCAATCTCTGCTCCATTCCTTATGCATGAGCCAATCTTTATCTAACAAAGTGGTTTGTCTTATTAGTTAAAATGCAATTTCTGCTTTATCTGCCAGGCTGTCCTTTATAGCCGTTAGACTCAGAAAGTCTTTTCTGGCTTTAAAGAGTTCTTTCTGATGTGACATTTTTCTTGCACCCTTATTATCTGATTGGTTATGCAGCTTCTTAGAAAGCTTTATCCTCTTATAGTATGTCTGTATGCAGGTTTTGTTTTTGCTTTATGCTTTTTGCAGCCCAGATTACTGATGCCAGAAGAAGACAAAGATTCAAACTCAAATTAAAGCCGTTGCAAAGGCTCATATAAAAAGAGCTTCTTTTGAAAGAAGAAGATACTTAGACAATAGAACTGATACATAGAAGATATACACTCAGCAACATAGAGAAAGAGAGAAAGCAAGAAAGTTCTACAGCTCTCAGTATTTCATATTCAACTGAGAAGATCAAAGCTCTTCTGCATTCTTCTTCATCCTGAGTTCATCTGCTTACAGGAAGATTTTCACTCAGAGGCCTTTAGAAGAAGAAGAAGAAGAAAGGAAGCTGTTTGAAGAAGAACACCTGTTCCATATCAAGAGTCTTCTTCAAGCTTCTCCTTCAGAACTTCAAGACAATTCTTTGTCTTAGTTCAGAAGAGTTCCTGCACCCTGAAGCAAGACTCTTTCCTGGATATTCTCTAAGCCAGGGGAGCCTTGATTCTTTAGAGCTATCTAGCTCTATGCAATCCACTAGCTTCTCTAATTTGGTTAACAATAGAGAAGAAGCCTTAACTCTCTCAACCTCATGTACAAAGGGTTATTACTCCCTTCAAAAGTGAACCATTTGTGGCAGGGCACCTGATCAATAACCTGTGTTGGATTTTGAGCTCCTGATCAAAAGCTCAAAGGGTCTACTTGATCTACCTGAAGCAGATTAGTTGGTGACAGGGCACCTGAACAAAAACCTGTAGTGGATTCCTACCAGGGTGGTAGAAGAGTGGACGTACATATTTAGAGGGAACCACTATAAAATTTCTTGTGTCGTCTGTGCTGTTTATTTAATTCATTGTACTGTGGCTGTGAGTAGAATTAACTAAGATTGCTAGTTGCTGTGATTGGATCCCAAGCTTAACTGTAATTACAGTTAGCTCTCTCTTATGCACTACACTTTGTGTTAGGCTCTAGGGTTATCAATATTTATAAACTAATTCCGCAAATTAACTCTAAGGGAGTTGAGTTGGGTGTTCTAATTTTTGAATACTCTATTCACCCCCCCTAGAGTTGTATCTATAATCACTTTCACAAAGCCCCTCCCAAAAGATGTCGAGCTCATGTACCACAAATTTAAGATAGCCTTGAATAACGTGGCGGACTCCTCCACTCAGCTGAATCCGGAACCCAAGGGCCAAGATATCATTGTCCTTTCTATAGACCAGACCGGTCGAGGACATAGCGGTGAGATATCCACACCGCAGGCCAAGGACCCTCTCGACAGCCCGCAGAATTAGGCGTCTGATGTACGTCTGCGGGCCTCGCTCCCCAGCTTTGGGACCACGGGGCTGGACTCGCAGAAGCCGAGGTCGCCTACTCGCCCTTCTTCATAGCAGCCTCTTTCTCCTACCTCTGCGGGGGGAGGTATTGAGGTAATCCGCACCCTCAGCTTTATCCGTCTCTCTCCATAGGCTCCTTGTATGGCCGTGGCAAGGTTTTAGGAAATCCTCATCCTCGCGTCGACCAGGAGGAGCCAGGTTTGCGTGGTAGGTTTTGACTTCCCCGAATCCTGTTCGACTTCGGCGATGCTCGCCCCCTTTACTTAATACTACAACTATTCACGCAGACCTCACGGTTGAATTTGAGGCTGACGAATCCACGGGCCAGGTTCGATACTCTCCCCTCCCTTCTCCACGCACTCTGGACGTCTTCCTGGATTTCAAGCTGGAGGGCCCCGAATGGTCGAGGCGAGAACAGCTGGTTCTCAAGAAGCTGGTGCGCGAGCTCTACGAGGTGCGGTGAGACAACAACAGGCTGTAGCGGGAGTGCGCGCGGCTTACAGACATGGAGGGGGTCGACCCAGCATTTGAGGAACCATCTTCTTCTATGCTCCTGGACGAGATCGACGAGAACCTTCAGATCGTTCACAGGAATCTGGGGCGACTCCGTGAGCTCCACGCACGATGACCCGCGACGACAGGGTCGCGAGACCGGGGTAACTAGAGATGGCCCTCATGATGGGCCTACCGGTACACGCCCCTGTTCTCCCCTAGTCCGCGCATGTCGGGGGTTTTTCATTTCCTCTTTGGGCCTTATTCGGATCAAGCCTGTAATAATTTGGATAATAATTTTTCTATCATTGATAATACCTTTGAATATAACAATTAACGTCCCATCAATCTCATCTCGCAATAGCACGAGGTTAGATCAGGGCGGTCGGCAAGTTGGAGGCGGCGAGCTGGGGTAGGCGAGTTGGTATGCCCAGCCGGTTTGTTCCCAACATTTTCCCTCTATAAATATGACTGCCCACCAACCCCTATCATGCCTTTATTTCCTACATACTTTTTCCCTTTGCTTACACTACCTCCGGTGCCCACCCTCTCGGTTTTGGCAGGCTTGGGTAAGGGGAACCCTGATTCTGACAGGTGGGCCAAGTGTGCTCGGAACTTTGCCGAGCACTGCTTCTTTGAGGGGAACACAACCACGGAAGAGCTCATCGAGTGCGTGGATGACTATGTTCCCTATGGCTTTACGGCTTGCCTCCCGGTTGAGCATGAGGCCATCAAATCCTTTTACCCGAACATGCTCGCCTTCCCCATCTTGCACTTTGAGGTGGGGTTGCTTCTGCCTCTCTGGCCGGAAATCTGCCAGATGCTAAAATACTACGGCGCGGTGCCTGCGCAGCTTAACCCGAATGTCGTCGCTATGATGGTTGCGTTCGCTTTCTACCTCTGCCGGGAGTGGATAGAGTTCAACTTGACGGTCTTTCGGAAGTTGTTCTCTTACAAAGCCACACCCGAATGGGTTGCCTTCCTCGGTGGTTCTTCCATAAAGATTCGCGAGGTCGCGAACAAACATCATAACTGGATGTCCAAGATCATCTTCATCAAGGGTGATCTCGACAACATCCCCTTCTCGCCCCAGCAGAAGGTTGAGGAGGTATATCACCCCCCTCAGTATCTGGTAATGACGTCGAGCTCCAAAAATTCTTCCTCCATAAGGATTTAGAGGTCGCCTACCTCCGTTGAGGCCTCAATTTTCTCCTGCCCGCCACCATGGTGAAGGTGTGCCTCGATTCCACTTCAGTTTCGCTAGGTTCGGCAGAAATAATACCAAAACTTTTACTAAGTTTTTCCTACAGGGGAGCAGCTCATCCCCGAGAACCCACCTTTTGCGGACTTGGGGCTTTACACTGACCCACTCCAGCTCGCTCGAGTGGCCACGCTAGCTTGCCGAGATGAACAGGATGCGTCCCAGCCCTCCTCCAGCATGAGGCGGTTGGTCACAGAGGGGTTGGGCTCGCCTCACCAACCCCCGGCTCAGAAGAAGAAGAAGGCTAGGGTGGTCTCCAGGAGGGAGGGGCTGTCCCCCAAATACATGGACTCGCTTGCGACCTCTCCTGACGCCTCGCCGGAGAGCCCGCTAAAAGAAATATTAGGGGAAGGATATAGGGGGCGTGGGCCTCCCGCCCCTGAAGTTACTGAGGGGGTTGTGCCCCGCGAGCTGGGTCTGCCCAAGAAACACACCCTTTTCGGCATGGGGGAGAAGTGCAAGGACTCGGCTGGTGAGCCGATGGTTAAGTTGGACAAGATGACCCATTGTGTCTCCATCTCCACTCGCCACCCTTCTTGGGGTGCTCGCAAACCTCCCACATCCCACGACTATGCTCTCGGCTTTGGCCTTTATGGTCATGATGGTGTCGAGGCTTACAAACATATGACCCCTCGCCAGCTGGGTCACGAGGGTCTGTGGGCCCATATGCGGTCCTTCAAACTGCACCACATGATGGTGCGCCGTGGCTTCAACCTTAGCCGGCTCCTATTGAAGGCCGAGCAGGAGCGTGACGTGGCAAAGGACAAAGTCCCTGATGCGGAGAGACAGTATGGCATCGCCGAGGATCTTCTTGCGAGAGCTACAAGAGGGATGGTAAGCGTCCACTGCCTCTTCCCATTATCACTTGTAGTTTTTGCGACGGTATTCAGTTTTCGATTTACAGGATGCCGAGGCCGCGTGCAAATTGTATACTCACGCAACCTGGTTGGAGGAAAAGGTCGCCCAGCTATGAGCTCGCCTTGCCGAGCAAGAAGCTCACTCCGGCGAGCAGGAGACTCGTGCCGTAGAACAGGGAGCTCGAGCTATCCAGCTAGATCCCGAGGTGGGGCGGTTAAAGGAGCAGAACTGGGGGATCCATGGAGAGCTCCTTCGGCAGGTAGAGCTTCTCTTCACCGAGGGTGGCGGCGTGCCCACCTACCCCAATCAGAGGCCGCGGGTCTTTGTCGAAAAGGAGGTCATGGAGAGGCTGCGAGTTAATTTGATCGAGTCTGCCGAGTGCATTCTAGACGTCATGAGGGGTACGGGGATACTGGCAGAAGGTTGCAAGGAAGTCGTGGTTCCGGACCTCATGACAGGTCTATTCCCGCCGAGCCCGCCCGACGAGAAGGAAGACAGCTTCACCTCATTTTTCGGGGAGATGGACAAGGGCCAGCGGCATGGGGGCGAGGACAGCCATACATTGGGGGAGGAGGGTGAGAGCTGACAGCATACCTTTGTAATTTCTTCCCCCCCCTTTTGTAAGCTCGTCAAGGCAAGTTCTTATTTTGTAACATCCATATTAAAGAATGAAGAACATCACTTGTGTAATTTTTCTATCTTTTTTTTTTCTTTGGACTTGTTTATTATGATGCAGTCATCTATGAGTTTTCCATCTCGGGAGACCTTGCCAAGCTCATCCTCGTCATTAGAATGCCGAGTCAGTACGTATGCTTGTATTGGGCCCTGAGTGCCAACAGTCGTTTGGTCTGTGAGTGTTTGACTCGCCCGCAGGAGCTTGACTTGCCCGCAAGAGCTTGAATTCTCTATGAGCGCTCAACTCGCCTGTGAGCGCTCAACTCTCCTGCGAGCGCTCAACTCGCCTGCGAGCGCTCAACTCTTCTGCGAGCGCTCAACTCTTCTGCGAGCGCTCAAATCTTCTGCGAGCGCTCAACTCTTTTGCGAGCGCTCAACTCTCTTGCGAGCGCTCAACTCTCTTGCGAGCACTCAACTCGCCGACGAGCGCTCAACTCGCCTATGAGCTATAGCCCTCCTCCTTTTGCCTTCGAGATCCCAGGTGCTACCACCGGGCAAATTGGTTAGGTGAGAGCCTGACAACGGTTGTTGAACATCCTCCGGGCTTAGCCCCAGGGTCATAACGACGTCCATCAAGACCCTAGCCCTGCCAGCTAGGTGGAAGCTTGACATTAGGAGCATCGAGACCTAACCCCAGCGCGAGAATACTTAGAACACTTTCCACTCCCGGGTGCTACCACCGGGCCAATCAACTAGGTGAAAGCCTGACGGCGGGTGTTGAACATCCTCCGAGCTCAGCCCTAGGGTCATAACGACGTCCATTGAGACCTTTTACCCCAACCCTGCCAGCTAGGTAGAAGCCTGGCAGCGGGAGCATCGAGACATAACCCCAAAGCTAGAATACATAGAACACTTGCCACTCCCGGGTGCTGCCACCGGTCCAATAAACTAGGTGAGAGCCTGACAGCGGGTGTTGAACATCCTCCGGGATCTGCCCCAGGTTAATAACAATGTCCATCGATACCCCAACCCTGCTAGTAAGGAGTAAGCCTGATAGCAGGAGCAACGAGACCTAACCCTAGAGCGAGAATACTTAGAACATTTGCCACTCCCGGGTGCTACCACCGGGCCAATCAGCTAGGTGAGAGCCGGTCGACGGGTGTTAAACATCTTCCGGGCTCAGCCCTAGGGTCATAACGATGTCCATCAAGACCCTAGCCCTGCCAGCTAGGTGGAAGCCTAACAGCGAGAGCATCGAGACCTAACCCGAGAGAGAGAATACTTAGAACATTTTCCACTCCCGGGTGCTACTGCCGGGCCAATCAGCTAAGTGAGATCCTGACAGCAGTTGTTGAACATCCTCTGGGCTCAGCCCCAGGGTCATAACGACGTCCATCAAGACCCCAACCCTGCCAGCTAGGTGGAAGCCTGACAGCGGAAGCATCGAGACTTAACCCCATAGCGAGAATACTTAGAACATTTGCCACTCCTCGGTGCTACCACCGGGCCAATCAGCTAGGTGAGAGCCTGATGACAGGTGTTGAACATCCTCCGGGCTCAGCGCCATGGTCATAAAGACATCCATCGAGACCCCAACCCTACTAGCTAGGTGGAAGCCTAATAGTGGGAGCATTGAGACCTAACCCCAGAGCAAGAATACTTAGAACATTTTCCACTAACGGTGAGCGTCTGAACCTCACCTACAAATAAGGTAGCTGCCAAACAAGAGATTTAAAGAATTGGACAATTTATATTCATAAAGAGGAAGCACAAACAAGGTTTATGGATAGAAGCGTTTCAGGTCATCGCCACTCCATGTATGGCTCAGGGTTTCGCCACTACATTCTGGAGGCAGTATCCTCCCAACCTTAGTGCTTCCTGTACAATATAGGGCCCTTCCCAGTTGGGGTTAAGTTTTTCGATTGCGGTTGAACTTCCTGCCGCATTTACTTTTTTCAAGATCAGGTCCCTTTCTGCGAACTGTATGACCCTGACAGGCTTGTCAAAGTACCTAGCCATTCTTCATTTTACCTCCTCCTTTCGGATGGCGGATTGGTCGCGCAGCTCCTCCACCATGTCTAGGGAGATTCATAGCTCTTCCTCATTCTCGGCTTTCCACTCTTCCCGAACTTCCTGGGCTTCTGCCACTCGAGGTGTTCGGACTTCAAACTCCACCGGAAGCATGACCTCACAACCATGGGAAAGCTTAAAGGGAGTCTCACCCGTTGCCATTTTTGGGGTAGTTCGCAAGGCCTAGAGGACTGAAGGGAATTGCTTGACCCAGCTCCTCTTCAAGTTTTCCACCTTCTTTTTCAGTAAGTTGACGATGATCTTGTTCGCTGCCTCCACCTGCTCGTTGCTCCTAGGGTGGTGAACTGAAGCAAACCTGAAGTCGATCTCGAGCTGCCCACAGAAACTGATGAACTCGGAGCTAGCGAACTGAGGCCCGTTGTCCGTGACTATGACCTGGGGTAGCCCGTGCCTACAGATAATTTCCCCTCCAAACAAAATTTCTGATCACCTGGGAGGTCACTTTGGCCAGCGCCTTCACCTCCAATAACTTAGAAAAATAATCGATTATTACCAACAAGGACCTTCTCTGCCCGCTGGCCTGAGGAAAAGGCCCTACCAGATCCATCCCCCATATTACAAAGGGCCAGGGAGCCATGATGCTCCTGAGCCGCTGAGCTGGTTGTAGTTGGAGGGGGCAAACATCTGACATTTGTGACATTTCTTTGCAAACTCGCCAACATCATGGACCAGGGTAGGCCAAAAGTATCCCTGCCTGAAAATCCTTCCTTCCATGGTTCGACCTCCTGAGTGACTACCGCACTCCCCGGAGTGGACCTCCTCCAAAATCCTTGGTAACTCCCTCTCGGCCACACAATGAGCCAACAACCCTGAGAGAGTATTTCGATATAACTGCCCATCGCGCATGTGGTAGTATGCATACTTGTGTTTGAGTTTCTTCCTATCCATCCCCTCTGGGTACCTCCCCGTGGACAAGAAAGTGACGAAGGGATCCATCCATGTGGGGTGCTGATCCACCTCCATCAGCTCCCCCTCTTCGATGGATGGGCGGAATAGGTCGGTGATGGTACCTCCCATCTGGTGGCCGTGCTTGGCTAACTGATCTACCTGCTCATTCTCCTTCCGCGGGACATGTCAGATGGAGAAGGTTTGGAATGTAACGATGACCTCCTTCACATTTGCCAAATATAGGTGAAGGGCAGGCTCTCTCGCCTCAAACTCCCCGTTGATCTGGGAATCCAGTGAGGACCTCCACATCAAGTACCCCCAATTCCCTGATTAGGCGTAGCCCAGCAATCACTACCTCGTACTCGGCCTGGTTGTTAGTAATGGGAAAGTGCACCACCACCGTTTGCTCGATCCTTGTTCCCTGATGGCTCTCAAATATCACCCCCACTCCCAGGGAATGCCTCCCCGAGGCGCCATATACCATACCTTCCAGGGGGCAAGATGAGTGAGTTCTGCCTCCGCCACTTCAACCACGCAGTTTGCTAGAAAATCAGCCATTTCTTGGGCCTTGATTGAGAGGCGGGAATGAAGGAGATATTGAACTCGCTCAACTCCACCGACCATTTGGCCAACCTGCCCGAATGCTCCACCCCCTCGAAGATGTTGCGGAGGGGATGGTCAGTCACCACTCGGATCGAGTGTGCCTGGAAGTAGGTCCTGAGTCTCCGAGCTGAGATGACCAGAGCGAAGGCCAGCTTCTCTAAGTGGGGATAACAGAGTTTTGCCTTCCTTAGGACCCGACTTACATAATATACGGGGAGTTGATTCTTCCCCTCTTCCCGAACTAGGACGGAGCTTAAGGCCTCTAACCCGACCTCTAGATACAAAAATAGGTCCTCCGCCTTCTTTGTCCATTGGAACAGGGGGCCTGAGTCAACTGCCTCTTCAAGGACTAGAATGCCTCCTCGCATTCCCAAGTACATTCAAACTTCTGTCTTCCCCTCAAAGTTTTAAAAAAGGGGGAGCACTTCTCGCCAGCCCGGGAGAGGAATCTGCTCAATCCTGCCAGCTTCCCTGTCAGCCGCTGCGCCTTCTTAGCATTCCGAGGTGACCCTAACTCCATGATTTTCCTCACCTTCTTAGGGTTGTGCTCCACACCCGCAAGGGTAAGGAGATGGCCTAGAAACTTGCCTCTGCTTTCCCTGAAGACACACTTCAGGGGGTTCAACCGCATCTTATACTTGCGTAGGGTGGCGAAGGTTTCCTCCAAGTCCCGGAGGTGAGAGTCAACATCTCGACTCTTGATCATGAGGTCATCTACATATACCTCCAGGTTCCTCCCCCTTTGCTCTCGGAAGACCTTGTCCATCATCTTCTGATAGGTTGTTCCTGCATTCTTTAGCCCAAAGGGAATCATTTTGTAGCAGTAGCACCCATCCCCGGTGATGGAGACATCTTTAATGTCGGGAGGGTGCATCCTTATCTGGTGCTAACCTTAAAACGCATATAGAAAACTCATTACAGGAAAACTGACGGCTGAGTCAACCAGCGCGTCGATCCAAGGCAAGGGGTAACAATCCTTGGGATATAATATATTAAGCAAAGAAAAATCAACACACATGTGCCACCGGCCGTCTCCTTTTATAACCATTACTACAATGGAGACCCAACCAGGGTATTGTATTTCGGATACAAAGCCAGCCTTGAGAAGCTTGACAACCTCCTCCCTGATCGGCTCGGCCAACTTGTTCGCGGTGGACCTCTTCTTTTGCTGGACAGGGCGAGCTCCCGTGTCCAGGTTGAGGAGATGGCAGGCCACTTCAACATCGATCCCCGGCATCTCCGCAGCGCTCTAGGCGAAGACGTCCACATTCTTTTGGATGCACTCCAGTATCCTTCCCTGGGCCTCCGGGGTCATCCCCCCGTTGATGCGAACCTTCTCCTCCCTCCCTCGTAGGGTGAGAACCTCCATCTCAACTACCTCCTCTGCTGCCTCCAGTCGGGACTGATCCCCCATTCTTCAACATCCTCCCCTCCTAGGATAAGGACTTCTTCCTCAGCCTCCTCCCCAACCATCGCTCTTGCTGACTCCTGGACTTCCTCTGCCTCCTCCTCCCGAGCACGGTTCTGCTCTACCTCCATCGCCTCTACCTCCTTCTCCGCCTCCTCCATCTTCCGCTCCATCTCCTTGGCACATTCTTTCAAAAGATGAAGTATACCGCTGTCACATAGTATTCCCTCGCCCCTTGGGATCGCCACAGACTCGGACCTGGACCCCTTCCGCGTTGAACTTAAGACATTGGTGGAAGAACAAAGGGATGCACCAGAAAGAACTGATGAGGGGTCGCCCAAATATGGCATTGTAGCTACTGTTGACATTCATGATACGGACCTGCAGTTCCTAGACTGCCCCCAATCTGACATGGAGTCCCACTCCTCCTTCCACTTCCTTCCTTTCCCCGGAGAATCTGAAGAGGGGTCCATCCGAGTCTAACACCCTCTTTAACTCCACCTTCATCGCGTAAAATGGCTTTTTGAAGATGACGTTGACGGAGCTCCTGTTGTTGACGAGGATCCGGGAGACGGTGAAATTCTTGATGGCTGTCTGAATGACCATTGCATCGTAGAAAGCATCCTCATGGCCCGACATGTCCTCCCTTGAAAAGGTGATCCTATCATCTGGGGGCAGGGTCTGGGATGTTAAGCCAACACTCCTTCGATACATGGCATGGAGGCTCGTCATGCGGGAAGCCTTGACCCCTAACCCCCCCCCCCCCCCGTGGATCACTCTGATCCCTCCCCGTGTTCCGACATCGGCCCAGTCTATGTATTTGTTCTCCTCTGCCCGAGGCCAGACTTCTTCAATCTGCACGCCCTGCTGGTCTTACCACCGCTGCTCCTTATATCCCCTCATCTTGAGGAATTCCGGGCACGTGGCGGTGGTGTGACCATCCTCCTGATGGAAGTCACAATAGGGTAGGTCCACCCTGACCTACCTTCTTCTTCTTGGCTATCCTCTCCTCCTTCCCCCCCCCCCAGGGCAATTTCCATAGCCTCCTTATCAGGGAGAGGGGGTATATGATCCTGCCTCCCGCCCTGGGGGCAAAACTGACCATGGACACCCTGAAGATTATCCCCTCCATGATAACATATCCGTGTCCCTTGGTCCTGCCACTCCAGCCTCCACCCCAACCGATTGGTCGGCTCCTAGCACCCTTAACTGGGCTGTTGTGGCTATTCCCTCTGCCGAGGCTCAACCCTCCTCTCCACCTGAAATCGGCCACACCTTGGCCTCTCCTCCTCTATTGCCCACCTAGCCAACCTTCGGGCAAACTCCGGGTGCGCCGCCTCCATAACAGCCTCCCATGCCGCCCTCTCCATGAGTGCCTCAAAATACACTGGAGGCATCCTCTTCAGCTCCATAGCAAAGAACCTGTGCTGGAGGCCCAGGGTAAAGGCTACCATCATTGTGTGCCCATGCATTTCCTACACCTGGGATAGTTCCTCCTGGAACCTATCTATGTAGCTACCCAGGGTCTCGCCTGTCCCCTGCTTGATGCAGAACAATGACTCCGCCTCCTTCTTCCTCTTCCTGGACGTGGTGAACTTCAGCAAGAAACCCCGACGTATGTAACATCCCATTTTCCAATTAGACCCCCCCTTAGGAGTGACTTGAGCATAACTAGGTCATATGAGTTAACCTAGGTGAGCCCAGGAGACCAAGTGACCTAAAAACCTAGTTGAGACCCACTTGGTCTGCAAATAGTAATTTTCAAAACTCTGATTTTGGGTGGCCTAGTAGGTTCATTGTGACTCTAAAAAATTCCCTTAGACCTAATGTGGGCCTAATGAGTCACCAAGGACCCACTTGGGTCAACCATAGTGGTCAATTTGACCAAGTCAACCCCAAGCCCAAATCAAGTCAAACCTAGCCTATATGGGCTAACCCAACCTCAAACCACCCTCCCCCTTAGGCTAACTCTTGCATGATTATTTTTGTATGATGTTTGGTTGCCTATATCCTAGGGAATTGTCCAAGTCAACATTGGTGACTAGGAGAGAGAAGGTGAGCTCCATTTTCATGTTAATGGAGGAGAGAGAAAAATTCAAGAGAGAGGGAAGGAGGAATTCAGCCAAAGGGAGGCCAAAGGACACCCTTAATGGCTGAATTCAACTCCCCAGGGGAAGGGGAGAAGTTTTCAACCATTTCCCGGCCACCTAGGCCTTGGTTCAGCCCCCCTCCTCCATGGCCGAACCCTCCTTTATTGGCCATTAATGGCTTCTTCCAAAACCACCTCCCCCCTCCCCTCCTGGCCATTTATACCCCATCAGCAAGCTAGGGTGAGGGATTTCGAAACCCTAGATAGGAGGGAGAACCGCTGCCGGAGCCACCAAGAAGAGGAAACGCCGCCGCCGCCGCCGCCATGCATTCCCGTCGCTCCACCCGCATCCGAGCCCGAACTCCGGTCCTCCTCCTCTCCTTCTCTCATGCTTAGATCCTAGGAATGTTTAGAAATCAATTTCATTCCCAATCGAACCAGATCTATGTTTTAGAATTTCAGAAAAATTTCATTTTTTTTGGGAGCTTTTGAAGCTCTCGGCTAGGGCGGCGCCGCCACCTCCGGCCGCCCTAGCTCCGGCCAGGGATAGCCCCCACCACCGGGAACAAATGGGAGATGTTTCCCGGTGGAGGCTCCGCCTCAGGCCGCCGGGAAATGGCCCGCAAAAACCACCTACGCGGGTCTATTTTCGGCCCATCAGGGAAGATGAACAGGAGCCACCTGATGGCGCTTCAAGATTCGTGCAGGATCAGTTTTAATTCTTTTAAATCTTTTTTCTGATTTTCTGTTTTTTGTAAAACTGTTTTCATTGTAATTGGATTTTAGGCCCCTTATGGGCACCTACTGAAAGAGTGTATAGCATGAAAGTTGTCGGTCCTTTTAATACCTACAATTTGATATGCTGTGGTGAAATTTTGGTAGAGAACCTAGACTTGTAGGGCCATTTAATTATGGGTATGTCCTAGGTTTAGGGCAGTTTTATTATAAAAATTATTTAGGCCCTTTGGAGGCTTGTTCTTTAAAATTAATCAACAGGAATGTTGTAGGCTATTTAATTACCTACAATTTGATATATTATGGAAAATTATAGGTCAAGTCTTCTGACCTATAGGGCCATTATGCTAGGGTAGGTCCTACAAATAGGGCAGATCTTTGAAAAATTCCCCACACCTAATCTTTGGTCTAAATGCTTTGAATTTTAGACAGCGGCTTGATATCACCTAGGCCTAGCTCCTGTAAAAATTGGAATCCATTTAAAGAAGTGTAACCTAGGGTTTTGCCCTAAACCTAGAAAAGCTATGGTAAGGTAGTTGAAGGGTCAAATGACCTCCAAACCCTCCCAAACTTTGGTGAGGTGTCTCTGGTATAGGTATCTAGGTCTGGTTCAAATTTCAACTCATTTGGTTGAGTTTTGATTAGGAATCCTCTAAACCCTAGTTTTGACCTAGTAGAAGGAAGCTTAGTGAGAAGGTTCTTTGCACTCTGGTATGACCATCTCACCTCAACAGAGTTTGAGCTTTTGACCACTGATTTATTTTTGTCCTAAGATTACCCTTAGGGAATATGGGATGAATTAGGGTAATTTTACCCTAGGGCCCAGGTTAAAACCCTAAAGGTGGACTTTGGGGGTTTGTGAAGGACATAGGGGCAAATGCCCTTGTATGGCCTTGAGATTTAGTGGAGAGGTTGTTAATGAGTTTGTAACTCTCTGGTTGTATTGTTAGAGAATTTTGATGTAGGTAGCTACCTCAAAACTTAAACCCTAGTTTTAGGATAGAAGGGATTTTAGGTCAAAACAGTATCTTAAACTCTTTAAAAAACCATGAAATTTGGGTAGTGTGTTTCTAGGGTAGTTAGGACACTTGGATAATTTTACTAGAATTTTTGGATAGGTATTTCTAGTACTTCATTCATGAATGTGGGTATAGCGCTTTTTGATGTTTTATTTATTAAAGATTTTTAATTAAAATAAGGCCCCCTTGAAACTCTGCAATTAAATGTTTTTGGTCAGTAGGAATGCCCATGAATTTTAGTTCAATTTTATGTTGATTAAACAGAATAGTTCCTTCACAAGTATTATTGAAGGGCTCTATGTTTTTAAAAATATTTTATGGCATAAATAGTCTCTGCAAAATTATGAAAGTTGGTAAATGGTGTTTTCAAATCATTATGAATCAGTGGGATTTTCCTCTGGATTTTTGGAGTTATGTATTTAGTACTGGATTCACAAGCTTGCTAGATTAGGGTTTTAGAAAATGATTTATTATAAATTAATTTCCAGCAGGAAAATTATGAAACTTTTATAGTACTGTTTTCATGGTATTTCTAATATCCTGTAATTAATCCAATTTATTTGGAAGAGAATTTGATGTAGTTTATTCATTAGACATGAAGGAAATGGTTTATTGCAAAAATAAGTTTAGGCCCTTACACCATAGGGAAAATTGCCAAACCTTGGATATGTCATTTTTAGATACATTAATATTTGTCTTAAATTTATCATGATTTATACATGACTGAAAAATATAATCCTTGTACAAATTTGGAAGACCTTGGATTTTAGTAAAATTAATTAATTATTAGATTAATTGGAAAAATTGTTATTATCGGAAATCGATTCAATAATGTCATGATAGGCCCCCAGTAATTAACTTAGGCTGTTCAGATGAAAACACAAAGGACATCCTATCATAGACATCACTTAGTATAAGGTGGTCTGCATTTAGTAATTTTGGGAAATGAGTAACAAGATAAGATTTGGGTTAGCATAAGGACGGCTTGTGTTGGTTGGATTTAAAGAAAGAGGATGGATCACCATAGGAGGTCTCAAGTGTGGTGAGGAATGAGTTGATGCGCTCTAAGGTGCGCGGGACCGACGAAAGATCGCCGTCCCTGTAAGAGTGAAGAGTCAAATCCACCCTAGGTTTAGTTTGATGCAATTTATAGAGGGAACGGGTAATGGAAAAACAACCAATAACAATAAGTGCCTTGCGAAAGGGAACTTCGGGCCGTAATGCCTCCGTCTTGGTTCCTAGTGCCCTTTGAGAGCCCTTCACGGGGTATGCCGGGAGCAGTCCTGGGCTAACGTAAATCTTAAAACAAACGAAAGAGTAATTAGCGTAATAGCGATTCACATTGCACACACTCATTAGTTAGGGTTGGTAATGGTTAAGTCGTCCCGAGGTGTTCAAGGGGGCGTCGTCCCGTGGTGTTCTAAGGGATGAAGTCTGGAGATGAGCCAGACGGTTTAGTCCGGGGAATTTGGTCTCGGAAGTGGTTTATACGGACGGTTTAGTCCGGGAGTTCGACACTTTAAAAATTATTATATATTAAACTGCTGCATGTGCATAAAAATAGGAAGATTAAGGTGGTGGGTTTTCGATATCGGGGAGTTCGATTGCACCGACACCGATATCGTTGACTCGGCAAGGTTACTAGCACTTAGCCAAGGTTAAGTCCGGCGGACCAGTCGGCAAGAGTACGCAGGAGTCTGCCTCATGCACCAGGCGTTGAGGGAGTACAATAGGTCAGACCAGTGATGTTTTTACTTATTTTGAGGTGGGCGAGGCCCAACCCACCGCTTCCGTTTGCCACTACGGGAGTATCCTGGGAGTTATCTCCAGAAAGGGGGAACTAAAGGTTTGTGTACATAAAGTTGGGTGTGTGAGTTGCACTGCTTGATCATCATACCCACCATATAGCTGCATGCCATAATCATTCATAACAACCTTGACACCTAAAATATAAGTGGAATGGGACGCTTATACTTTAGGACTTGCAAAACGACCCCTTGGTCTATAAGCTTGTGTGGGCAAGTTTATAAATTAAGGTCAATTTGAAATATGTAAATCTGCTGCTTGATAACCGACACCCCAACGTATAAGCGGTATGGGACGCGTTATATGATGGGAGCCTTGCAAAAGATCCTTTGGCTTATATGTACTCACATAAGCGAAGGTTTAATTTCTTACTTACTTCCTTTCTGTTATACCTATTACAACACTTATATTGCTCCCCTGTCATAACTTACTAGTTAGGTCCACCGTCATATGCTTTGGAATTTATCTCCACTTTCATGTCCTCCCCTTTCTTCCTCTCCGCCCGGTGCCTTAGAGCATGGGGGAAGGGGTGGGGGATGATAGGGCTTAGTCTTTTAGACTAACGGTTTTCGAACGTTATCATATTAGGGGATCGCGGAGCCCAGCATGGAGGAGTAGCCCAGGAGGCTGGTACGCTTGGAGATGGGGCAGTCTAGCACTGGAGTCCAGACTGCAGGGACCGTGAGTCCTGACCTTTAGTAGAGTTTTAGTCTTGCTTCCGCATTGAGTGATTTTGTAGTGAGGACTTGATGTACCGGGCATGAGCCCTTATATTTCTAGTATTATTGTACTCTGATGTTTTCTGTGGACACTCCCTTCGTGGAGTTTTTATTTATATGTGATATTTTCTTCTGGTGGACTTGCTTACTTTTCTTGCTTGGTACTTATTATGATCGAAAAGGCCGGCAGAATCAGCGCGTTGCAGTGACGACCTACCCGGGTGCGAAGGTGTCACCTCAAAGCGGTGGTTCTGGGCATAAGACCCCGGGTTTCAAAAAAAAATGGGGGGGTCTTACAAAGTGGTATCAGAGTGGAACCCCGATCGATCAAATAGCAGTCCACTAAAACCCTGGGTCACCCCCGCGCGAGTTTAGTTTGGGGTCAAACTAAGCAGCTGAAGCAGTGGTGTGCCCATAAGGGGAATCACATATAATTGTCCACCTTTAGTTCTTTCGAACCATTTTCTCATAGTAAAATTTTTCTTTTCGCAGCCCTCAGTGCAGCCTACTCCACAGGGTGAGGTCTTGCAGACTTCGGATGTTGCACCACCTCCACCAGCTCCCGCTCCTTTCCTTTAGACGGATATGGGGCAGACTTTGACAGCCATCCTAGAAGCCTTCAGGGCTCAACAGGCTCCGGCTCCACAGTTGATTCCGGGAGCCAACTGGCTGAGTATATTCCGAGGACTTTCTCCCCCATCCTACTTAGGGATAGAGATGGCAGTTCGGACAGAGGAGTGGCTGGACATCATGCATGAGATGCTGATTGGGATACGATGCCCGGTGGAGAAGAGGGTGGCATTGGTGGTCTCTTGCCTAGAGTCCCATGCCAAGAGGTGGTGGAAGACGCTCCTGGACAAGACTTATGCCGACAGGGAGGTTGCGGAGGTCACTTGGGGAGAATTCAGGGTCGCGCTGTTGGAACATTTTGTTCCGCAGTCAGCCAGGGATGAGCTTGAAGATTGGTTCTTACAACTAAAGCAGGGCACCAGGTCGGTGGTGGAGTACCATCGGGAGTTCGATCATCTAGACCGATATGCAGATTCTTATCAACTGGACGAAGCCGGGTACACCAAGAGGTTTTACAAGGGCTTGAAGGAGGATTTGAGGGAGGCTTTATTGTTCGTGTCCGATGGGCCTATTCCTCGGATTCTAGAGATGTCCAAGAGGATCGAGGCAGACTGGCACGCTACCCGAGGCCGGAAGAGGCCAATGGAGGATCAGAATCGTGGAGCAAGAAATGAGCAGCGACGAGGCCGTGCTACAGATGTGGGCAGGATGGAGGATCAGCCTCGTCAGGAGGTGAGACAGGAGCCGAGGGAGCAGGTGACTCTGGCTCCCCAGCCTCTCCAGATGCGGGAGATACCAAGGCCACAGATGCAGGATGTGTAGAGACCAGGAGGGAGGGCTTACCCTCCACCAGAGTGTTTTCACTGCCGTCAGGTGGGGCATATCAAGAGGAACTGCCCTATGAGAAGGGGGGCCCTCTAGCGCCACAGATTGCCCCCACCTGCTCAGCACTATGGAGGCCGAGGACGCGGTCAAGGACAAGGATACCATGGCAGAGACCGTAGGAAGGAAAGGGAGCAGGTATATGCACTGGACCTGGCCCAACCCCGGCATCCTGAGCAAGTGATCACAGGTACGACAATGTTTTGTTTGCTTTATTTTAATTCTTTTTCCATCCTTTCCTAGGAAACTATTGTCTTTAGCATTAGGTAGTAAAAACCAAGAACAGAACTCTAAGATAAGTCACAATCTCAGACATTGTCTTCATTTGCGGCAAACCCGCACACACTCTCTTCGACACGGGTGCCTCACACTCGTTTGTGTCAGAGACCTTTATCCAAGGGTTGGATGGCGTGGAGAAATTCACGGGGTCGATGATGAAGATACGGCTACCAGACGAGTCGGAGTTGTTCACCTCATCCCATTGCAATATGGAGGCATGGATAGGCGGGAAACCTTTCGAAGCGTCAGCGACGATCTTGCCACTGCCAGATTATGATCTGATTCTGGGTATGTCATGGCTCCACTGGAACCATGCCCAGATTGACTGCTTGGCCAAGAAGGTTACCCTTAGATATGGGGATTCTCTCATCGTGATGGAAGGTATTAGACCTACGTCCTATATTTTCTTATCTTCTATTCAGGCCATCAAGGCCCATCTGCAAGGAGATATGGTATATCAGGTGCTGTTCGAGATGACCGAGGAGAAGGACCGGATTGCCAATATACCGGTGGTTTGTGATTACGCCGATGTGTTTCCAGAGAAGCTGCCAGGATTGCCTCCGCATAGGGAGAAGGATTTCCAGATTCAGTTGGTGCCAGGGGCTAAGCCGATATCCAGGGCTCCCTATCGGATGGCCCCGAAGGAGTTGGCAGAGTTTCGGACTCAGTTGCAAGAGTTGGTGGAGGCGGGATTTGTTAGACCAAGTTCTTCTCTATGGGGAGCTCCGGTCCTATTCGTGAAGAAGAAGGATGGGACACTTCGCCTGTGCATCAATTATCGAGCACTAAATAGACTGACCGTCCGGAATACCTATCCGCTCCCCCGGATAGACGAGTTGTTTGACCAGCTGGAGGGAGCCCACTATTTCTCGAAGCTAGACTTGAGGTCAGGATACTACCAGCTGCGGATCCAGGAGGAGGATATTCTGAAGACGGCCTTCAGTAGCAGATATGGCTTGTATGAGTTCACCGTGATGCCCTTCGGGCTCATAAATGCGCCGTCGGCATTCATGAGCCTCTTGAACCGGGTTTTTGAGGCCTACTTGGACGTGTTCATTATAGTATTAATAGACGACATCCTGATCTACTCTAGGACGGAGGAGGAGCACACTCGGCATCTGGCACTGACTCTACAGAGGTTGCGGGAGCATCACCTTTATGCGAAATTCAGCAAGTGTCAGTTTTGGTTGAAGGAGGTGGCTTTACTAGGCCATATTATCAGCAGAGCCGGGTTGGCAGTGGATCCGGCAAAGATTCAGGCAGTTCGAGATTGGCCGCCGTTGATGACATCCACCGATGTACGAAGTTTCTTGGGACTTGCCGGTTATTACCGGAAGTTCGTGGAAGGTTCTCTCAAATTGCCCTCCCCCTCACATCTTTAACAAGGAAGGAGATGCCTTTCGTTTGGACCGCGCAGTGCCAGGCGGCTTTCTAGGAGCTAAAGGACCGACTCATCTCAGCCCCGATTTTGGCCCTTCCATCTGGAAAGGAAGGATTCCAGGTGTATACCGACGCATCATACCAAGGGATGGGAGCGGTGCTGATGCAGAACGGACATGTCATAGCATATGCCTCCCGCCAGCTGAAGACCCATGAGAGGAACTACCCGGTGCACGACCTCGAGATGGGAGCGGTCGTTTTTGCTCTGAAGGTCTGGCGCCATTATCTTTATGGAGTCCACTGCGATATCTTCTCCGATCACAAGAACTTGAAATACGTGGACATGCAGAAGGAGCTGAATATCAGGCAGAGGCACTTGGTGGAGTTCTTAGCAGATTATCAATATGAGATGCACTACCATCCAGGGAAGGCAAACGTGGTGGCCGACGCGTTGAGTCGGAGAGCGGCCACTTCCGAAGATGGGCCCCAGGTTATGTCCATGGAGCTAGTTCGGTCCTTCAGAGATATGCAGATATCCCTAGTGTCCGAGGATGATCCAGAGCTATATAGGGAGAATCTGGCATCGATAGTGGCCATAGATGATATTCGGGACCGCATCCGGGACGAACAGAGGACAGATGCATGGGCAGAGCCGATATTCCGAGCCTTGGAGGAGGGTTCGACAGGAGATTATTACCTGAGAGACGGATTGCTACATTTCATAGGCAGGGTTTTTATACCCGCAGGAGGCCGGGTTCGGGAGGACATCATGGCGGAGGCGCATTGTAGTAGATATTCTATACACCCGGGGATCATGAAGATGACGGCAGATTTGAAGAAGATGATGTTTTGGCCAGGGATGAAGAAGGACATTACGTACTTCGTGACCCACTGCGAGACGTGCCAGTTAGTTAAGGCAGAGTGTAGACATCCCGCTGGTTTATTACAGCCACTCCCGGTGCCGGAGTGGAAATTTGAGGACATCGCGATGGACTTCATCCATGACCTACCTCGATCACGGACGGGAAATGATTTGATCTGGGTGATCGTGGACCGTCTGACGAAGGTGGCTAGGTTCATCCCGATCAGGAAGGATGACTCTGTTGGAGTGTTGGTTCGGAAGTTCATGGAGCAGTATATTCGTTATCACGGCATGCCAAGGACGATCGTATTAGATCGAGATGGGCAGTTTACGTCCAGAGAGTGGAGATCGGTGCAGGCTTACCTTGGCTCCCGACTGACTTTCAGTACGGCCTTCCACCCCCAGACTGACGGGCAGACGGAGCGTACCAATCGGACGCTGGAAGACCTTCTGAGACTATGTATTGTAGACCGCGGAGAGCCCTGGGAGAAGATGCTGCCATTGGTGGAGTTCTCGTATAACAACAGTTACCAACCCAGCATACGGATGGCTCCTTACGAGGCCTTGTATGGGAGAAGGTGTAGGACACCGTTATCTTGGCTGCAGGACGTGGATCCGAAGGTTCTAGACTCAGAGTTTGTGGAGGACACCGAGGCTCAGGTGAGACTGATCCGGGACCAGATGTTAGAGGCGCAGAGCAGGCAAGCGAAGTATTATGACGCTCGGCATTGTCAAGTGGAGTTTCAGATCGGGGACCGGGTGTTTTTGAAGATCCGGCCGATGCATGGAGTTTCACGGGTGCGGGGTCATCGGAAGAAGCTCAGCCCGAGATTCATGGGACCGTTCAGGATCCTGGAGCGGATCGGTCCTCTAGCTTACCGGCTGGAGCTGCCACCGGAACTGGCTAGCTTGCACAATGTTTTTCATGTATCATCACTCAGGAGGGCTCTACTACGCCCAGAGTTGCAGATACGGCCACTGATGGGCCGGTAGCCTCGGATCGGTCTGTGCATTTGGAACCGATAAGGATCGATGACCAGAGGATACGAGTCTTGCGCCGCAAGAAGATCCCGCTAGTCAAGGTCTTGTGGAGGAACCACGAACGAGAGGAGCATACTTGGGAGCCTCAGGACCTGATGCAGGAAAAATATCCGGAGCTTTTTAGTCAGGTATACCTCGCAACTCCTCCGGTGTATTAGTGTTTTTCCTTATTTTCTTGTGCTAGTAGAATTATTTAAAAAGGTAGAGGCTAATCCTTTGTTTATTGGGGCTAGCCCTCGTTTTGTTTAACTTAGCAGGCGCTTCCACCCTTCATGGGATGTTACAAGCTTAGGCTACCCCGGTAGAAATCCCCGTAGACTTAACCTTAATTTCGAGGACGAAATTTTTGTTTTGTTTATTGGGATTTGTAACATCCCATTTTCCAATTAGACCCCCCCTTAGGAGTGACTTTAGCATAACTAGGTCATATGAGTTAACCTAGGTGAGCCCAGGAGACCAAGTGACCTAAAAACCTAGTTGAGACCCACTTGGTCTGCAAATAGTAATTTTCAAAACTCTGATTTTGGGTGGCCTAGTAGGTTCATTGTGACTCTAAAAAATTCCCTTAGACCTAATGTGGGCCCAATGAGTCACCATGGACCCACTTGGGTCAACCATAGTGGTCAATTTGACCAAGTCAACCCCAAGCCCAAATCAAGTCAAACCTAGCCTATATGGGCTAACCCAACCTCAAACCACCCTCCCCCTTAGGCTAACTCTTGCATGATTATTTTTGTATGATGTTTGGATGCATATATCCTAGGGAATTGACCAAGTCAACATTGGTGACTAGGAGAGAGAAGGTAAGCTCCATTTTCATGTTAATGGAGGAGAGAGAAAAATTCAAGAGAGAGGGAAGGAGGAATTCAGCCAAAGGGAGGCCAAAGGCCACCCTTAATGGCTGAATTCAACTCCACAGGGGAAGGGGAGAACCCTCCCCTAGGCCACCTAGGCCTAGGTTAAGCCATTTCCCGGCCACCTAGGCCTTGGTTAAGCCCCCCTCCTCCATGGCCGAACCCTCCTTTATTGGCCATTAATGGCTTCTTCCAAAACCACCTCCCCCCTCCCCTCCTGGCCATTTATACCCCATCAGCAAGCTAGGGTGAGGGATTTCGAAACCCTAGATAGGAGGGAGAACCGCTGCCGGAGCCACCAAGAAGAGGAAACGCCGCCGCTGCCACCGCCATGCATTCCCGTCGCTCCACTCGCATCCGAGCCCGAACTCAGGTCCTCCTCCTCTCCTTCTCTCATGCTTAGATCCTAGGAATGTTTAGAAATCAATTTCATGCCCAATCGAACCAGATCTAGGTTTTAGAATTTCAGAAAAATGCCATTTTTTTGGGAGCTTTTGAAGCTCTCGGCTAGGGCGGCGCCGCCACCTCCGGCCGCCCTAGCTCCGGCCAGGGATAGCCCCCACCACTGGGAACAAATGGGAGATGTTTCCCGGTGGTGGCGCCGCCTCAGGCCGCCGGGAAATGGCCCGCAAAAACCACCTACGCGGGTCTATTTTCGGCCCATCGGGGAAGATGAACAGGAGCCACCTGATGGCGCTTCAAGATTCGTGCAGGATCAGTTTTAATTCTTTTAAATCTTTTTTCTGATTTTCTGTTTTTTGTAAAACTATTTTCACTGTAAATGGATTTTAGGCCCCTTATGGGCACCTACTGAAAACGTGTATAGCATGAAAGTTGTAGGTCCTTTTAATACCTACAATTTGATATGCTGTGGTGAAATTTTGGTAAAGAACCTAGACTTGTAGGGCCATTTGATTATGGGTATGTCCTAGGTTTAGGGCAGTTTTATTATAAAAATTATTTAGGCCCTTTGGAGGCTTGTTCATCAAAATTAATTAACATAAATGTTGTAGGCTTTTTAATTACCTACAGTTTGATATATTATGGAAAATTATAGGTCAAGTCTTCTGACCTATAGGGCCATTATTCTAGGGTAGGTCCTACAAATAGAGCAGATCTTTGAAAAATTTGCCACACCTAATCCTTGGTCCAAATGCTTTGCATTTTGGACAGGGGCTTGATATCACCTATACCTAGCTCCTGTAAAAATTGGAATCCATTTAAAGAAGGGTAACCTAGTGTTTTGCCCTAAACCTAGAAAAGCTAGGGTAAGGTAGTTGAAGGGTCAAAAGACCTCCAAACCCTCCCAAATTTTGGTGCGGTGTCCCTGGTATAGGTATCTAGGTCTGGTTCAAATTTCAACTCATTTGGTTGAGTTTTGATTAGGAATCCTCTAAACCCTAGTTTTGACCTAGTAGAAGGAAGCTTAGTGAGAAGGTTCTTTGCACTCTGGTATGACCATCTCACCTCAACAGAGGTTGACCTTTTGACCACTGATTTATTTTTGTCCTAAGATTACCCTTGGGGAAGATGGGATGAATTAGGGTAAGTTTACCCTAGGGCCCAGGTTAAAACCCTAAAGGTGGACTTTGGGGGTTTGTGAAGGACATAGGGGCAAATGCCCTTGTATGGAATTGAGATTTAGTGGAGAGGTTGTTAATTAGTTTGTAACTCTCTGGTTGTAATGTTAGAGAATTTTGATGTAGGTAGCTACCTCAAAACTTAAACCCTAGTTTTCGGGTAGAAGGGATTTTAGGTCAAAACAGTATCTTAAACTCTTTTAAAAGCCATGAAATTTGGGTAGTGTGTTTCTAGGGTAGTTAGGACCCTTGGATAAATTTACTAGAATTTTTGGATAGGTATTTCTAGTACTTCATTCATGAATGTGGGTATAGCCCTTTTTGATGTTTTATTTATTAAAGATTTTTAATTCAAATAAGGTCCCCTTGAAACTCTGGAATTAGATGTTTTTGGTTAGTAGGAATGCTCATGAATTTTAGTTCAATTTTATGTTGATTAAACAGAGTAGTTCCTTCACAAGTATTATTAAAGGGCTCTATGTTTTTAAAAATATTTTATGGAATAAATAGTCTCTGGAAAATTATGAAAGTTGGTAAATAGTGTTTTTAAATCATTATGAATCAGTGGGAGTTTCCTCTAGATTTTTGGAGTTATGGATTTAGTACTTGATTCACAAGCTTGCTAGATTAGGGTTTTAGAAAATGATTTATTATAAATTAATTTCCAGCAGGAAAATTATGAAACTTTTATAGTACTGTTTTCATGATATTTCTAATATCCTGTAATTAATCCAATTTATTTGGAAGAGAATTTGATGTAGTTTATTCATTAGACATTAAGGAAATGGTTTATTGCAAAAATAAGTTTAGGCCCCTTAGACCATAGGGAAAATTGCCAAACCTTGGATATGTCATTTTTAGATACATTAATATTTGTTTTAAATTTATCATGATTTATACATGACTGAAAAATATAATCCTTGTACAAATTTGGAAGACCTTGGATTTTAGTAAAATTAATTAATTATTAGATTAATTGGAAAAATTGTTATTATCGGAAGTCGATTCAATAATGTCATGATAGGCCCCCAGTAATTAACTTAGGCTGTTCGGATGAAAACACAAAGGACATCCTATCATAGACATCACTTAGTATAAGGTGGTCTGCATTTAGTAATTTTGGGAAATGAGTAACAAGATAAGATTTGGGTTAGCATAAGGACGGCTTGTGTTGGTTGGATTTAAAGAAAGAGGATGGATCATCATAGGAGGTCTCAAGTGTGGTGAGGAATGAGTTGATGCGCTCTAAGGTGCGCGGGACCGACGAAAGATCGCCGTCCTCGTAAGAGTGAAGAGTCAAATCCACCCTAGGTTTAGTTTGATGCAATTTATAGAGGGAACGGGTAAGGGAAAAACAACCAATAACAATAAGTGCCTTGTGAAAGGGAACTTCGGGCCGTAATGCCGCCGTCTTGGTTCCTAGTGCCCTTTGAGAGCCCTTCACGGGGTATGCCGGGGGCAGTCCTGGGCTAACGTAAATCTTAAAACAAACGAAAGAGTAATTAGCCTAATAGGGATTCACATTGCACACACTCATTAGTTAGGGTTGGTAATGGTTAAGTCGTCCCGAGGTGTTCAAGGGGGCGCCGTCCCGTGGTGTTCTAAGGGATGAAGTCTGGAGATGAGCTGGATGGTTTAGTCTGGGGAATTTGGTCTCGGAAGTGGTTTATACGGACGGTTTAGTCCGAGAGTTCGACACTTTAAAAATTGTTATATATTAAACTGCTGCATGTGCATAAAAATAGAAAGATTAAGGTGGTGGGTTTTCGATATCAGGGAGTTCGATTGCACCGACACCGATATCGTTGACTCGGCAAGGGGACTAGCACTTGGCCAAGGTTAAGTCCGGCGGACCAGTCGGCAAGAGTACGCAGGAGTCCGCCTCGTGCACTAAGCGTTGAGGGCGTATGATAGGTCATACCAGTGGTGCTTTTACTGGTTTTGAGGTGGGCGAGGCCCAACCCACCGCTTCCGTTTGCCACTACGGGAGTATCCTGGGAGTTATCTCCAGAAAGGGGGAACTAAAGGTTTGTGTACACAAAGTTGGGTGTGTGAGTTGCACTGCTTGATCATCATACCCACCATATAGCTGCATGCCATAATCATTCATAACAACCTTGACACCTAAAATATAAGTGGAATGGGACGCTTATACTTTAGGACTTGCAAAACGACCCCTTGGTCTATAAGCTTGTGTGGGCAAGTTTATAAATTAAGGTCAATTTGAAATATGTAAATCTGCTGCTTGATAACCGACACCCCAACGTATAAGCGGTATGGGACGCGTTATATGATGGGAGCCTTGCAAAAGATCCCTTGGCTTATGTGTAATCACATAAGCGAAGGTTTAATTTCTTACTTACTTCCTTTCTGTTATACCTATTACAACACTTATATTGCTCCCCTGTCATAACTTGCTAGTTAGGTCCACCGTCATCTGCTTTGGAATTTATCTCCACTTTCATGTCCTCCCCTTTCTTCCTCTCCGCCCGGTGCCTTAGAGCGTGGGGGAAGGGGTGGGGGATGATAGTGCTTAGTCTTTTAGACTAACAGTTTTCGAACCATATCATATTAGGGGATCGCGGAGCCCAGCATGGAGGAGCGGCCCAAGAGGCCGGTACGCTTGGAGATGGGGCAGTCTAGCACTGGAGTCCAGACTGCAGGGACCGTGAGTCCTGACCTTTAGTAGAGTTTTAGTCTTGCTTCTGCATTGAGTGATTTTGTAGTGAGGACTTGATGTACCGGGCATGAGCCCTTATATTTCTAGTATCATTGTACTCTGATGTTTTCTGTAGACACTCCCTTCGTGGAGTTTTTATTTATATGTGATATTTTCTTCAGGTGGACTTGCTTACTTTTCTTGCTTGCTACTTATTATGATCGAAAAGGCCGGCAGAATAGGCGCGTTGCAGTGACGACCTCCCCGGGTGCGAAGGTGTCACCTCAAAGCGGCGGTTCTGGGCATAAGACCTCGGGTTTCAAAAAAAAAAGGGGGTCTTACAGCGTAGGTCCTCAAAACAGTAAATGGAGCTGGCAGGGAGCATGTGGAACCACTCTCTTGCTTTCTCCCAGAGGGTTATGACAAAGAATCATCACTTAAACCCATCCGACATTTGTCAGATCAAGACTACGTCCTCGAACCATTGGACGTGCAGGTCCGGGTCTCCCTTCCCTGTGTAGTAGGACGTCTCCGGCTCCCAGAACCCCTCTAGAACTGAGGCAGAAGAAATCAGCTCGCTGAAAGGACTTCTACCCATAACGGGGCGAGCTGGGAACTCTTCCCCTGCTGTCTCGCCGAAATGATACTCGCCTGCCGAGCCGGGGAATATGACTCACCCCCATAGCTCGCGCTCTCCTCCTCCAGCGACCTCCTTCCCAGCTTGCAGGATAGGCGCATCGTCGCCCAAGGCTAGGGCGGCGACCACGGGAACTACTAGTGTCTCGCTCTCGGCCCGCATGTCGAGTGCGACTCTGACGAGCCCGAACACTTCCTCTCTGAGCTCCGTGGACATCCTTGCCGTTTCAGGATGGGGAGGGGGTGGCAAGTTTCCCCCGCCTGAACCTCATCCTTCATCTACAACCATCGAACTTGCAGAAGATTTTCTTTGCTGATCACGCTCCATGCTCACCGTACAAAAATGTTGAAACCGAGAATTCGGTCTCGAGGAGTTCACCCTTGGGTAAGGGGTGATCGCACACGTACTTCTCTCTCACAAGTCCGAAAAACCATGGAAAAAGAACTAGGGACGGACCCAAGTCTCCAGAATGGAGGTCCCTCCACACATGTGGAAGATCCAAGAGCGCTTCCCCTCCTTAACTAGGTTTTGAAGCTAAGGTATCTCTGAAAGTGCTAGAAGACCGGGAACAAGTGAGCATGTATTTCTGAGATACCCTTTGGGTCCTTTTTATAGGATTCTGAAAATGGCCTGCAAATAATAAAATCTCGCTGTTCTGAATAGCTATGTGCAGTCCAGATTGGTCTGCCAACAGCGCAACTCCACTGTTCTGGGGGGCTAGGGGCATACCAATAGGGCAACATGGTAAAAACACAGGATGGACCTAGAAGAACAACCCTTTGAATCCTCTACTCGCCCTGGAGGGGTGGGGGGGGGAGGAGTGCCCAACGGAGCTCACATTCGCCTCCCTTCCTAGGGCTCGGGCGAGTATGGGATCGGACGAGTATGGGCTCAGCCAACTCTGCTCGCCTGATGCCCATCCCCTGCTCGCCGTGATCTCTTCGACGAACTCCGAGCTTGGCCCAATGAAAGTCGAGCTCATCCTAGACATCTCCCGCGAGCTCGCCTCGACATCCATCCCCATTCGTCGTGTTCGGCTCGATGAAGGCTGGACTCGGCCTGATGGAATCCGGGCTCGCCTGGGGCTCTAGGCAGTCTAAACCGATTCGCCGGGGCTCCTGTCAACCCACTCGCCGGATACGGGGTTGTATATCAGCCTTCCTGAAAGCTGACTTAAAAGAAGAAGTCAATATTGAGCAGCCTCAAGGTTTTGTAGTTCATAATTCACTTGATTATGTTTAAGAAAAAATTGAGAGAAAAATGGACAAGAGATAAATAAACCACAAATTTTATTGCTCCAAAAAGGTGAGTAATACATAGGTATGCCCCTTATTTATAGAAAACGGTGGAGGAGAGAGAATACAATACACGATGTGAGACTAAGTACAAGTTGCGTTGACTGAGCTGTTTGACATGCACAAACCGCTCACTACGCAAACCATAACATTACATCCTCCGGATACAAGAGAAGGCCGCCACAATCTATACAAGGCCACCAGACAAGCCGCAAAGCTGCACCTGTAGATAGCTAACAGAGTGCAGTGTGGTTAACCACTAGGCTAAAGCTGCTGCAAGCCACCAAATCGCATACTGCGGGTTGTCACCAGACCGCAGAGAATATAACCATTAGACCACTGATGCAGCTTCAATCAAACCACCATGACTCCACAAGACTATTACGGCTAACACCCAAACCGCAGTGGTTTACATCTAAACTGTTGTAATGCCTGATAGTTTAACTTTCAAGGCAGCCTAAACACCTAGAGGGGGGGGTGAATAGGTTCTGCTTCTCTTTCTAAAACTTCTAGACAGAATTCAATTTATTAACTAATATGAAAACACAGCAATCACAGAAAACAAAACATCACAGATTGCACTATGTTTTATAGTGGTTCCCCAAGGTCTGGGTACATCCACTTTCCCCCTTCACCTATCTAGCTGTATGCTAGATTCGGCCAAACTTCCACTTATCTCAGATCAATAGATCTTACAACTCAGAACCCAACTGGTTCCTACAACTCAGGCACAACTGCCCTACCTCAGCCTTGCCCCAAGGCCTACAACTCAGAGAATATCCTTCTCCTACACTCAGGCAATCAGCCCTACCACTCAGAGTTCAACACTCCTACACTCAGCCTTTATAACATAGGCTTACAACTCAGATCTGTATAAACAGATCCTACAGAAATATAGAAAAGATTGTTTAAATTGTCTTGCCAAGTTGAGAGAGAAAAGGCAATGACAATTCTTAATCAGCTGATGCAATCAACTGTTTCTTAGCCTTCTTCAAAGCTTCTTGAAAATGTACTTAGCTGAGTTGATTCCAAACAGCTTCTTGAGAATCCACTGGTGGATTCCTTCTTCTTCTTCAAATTCTGACTTGATCTCTCTCTATCCAGAACTTTGAATGATTCTTCTGAATTCTGATTAGAACTCTTCTTAGATCTACCCTTAGATAGTCTTCTTAGATCTCCCGGAGAAGATCTTCTTAAGTGCCTAGCACTTTCTTGAAATGAGTAGAATGTAATCCTTCTCCACTTTCTGATCCAATGTATTTCAAAGGGTCAGTTCTATATGTTGTTCATTGTCTTCTTCTCCTTCTGAATCTGTCTATTTATAGACATTCTTCATGGTAACCGGCTGATCCGGTTTCTAACCGTTTTCTGACAAGTCTGACAACTTCAGTTAACTGGTGATAACCCACAGCTGTCAAGTCTTCAAACAAGTCCCGTGCCTTAGTGTTGAAACAGTCTGTCAGAAAGTGTCGAGACCATCTGTCTATTTGTGTCGACACAATTGACTTTGGTGTCGACACTGCCTTCAGTGATGTCGACTAAATTGCCTTTGTGTCGACACATCTTCTTCTGAAACTAACTTGGTCTTTGACTCTGCAGTGTGTCGACACAAGTCCTGTGTGTCGACACAGTTGTTGTAGAATCATAACTTTAGTAAGTGTTGACTTAGCCTTCAGGTGTCGACTATTTTCTTCTGTGTCGACATATTCAGATGATGTCGACAAACTTGAGATCGACTATACTCTTCAGTGTCGACGCATTCTCCCAATGTTGAGGTCGACGTTTTTCTTCTGTGTCGACACAATTTCCCAGTGTTGTGTCGACTTACTTCTTCTGTGTCGACACAATTTCCCAGTGTTGTGTCGACTTACTTCTTCTGTGTCGACACAATTTCCCAGTGTTGTGTCGACTTACTTCTTCTGTGTCGACACAATTTCCCAGTGTTGTGTCGACTTACTTCTTCTGTGTCGACACAATTTCCCAGTGTTGTGTCGACTTACTTCTTCTGTGTCGACACAATTTCCCAGTGTTGTTGTAGACTATGTTATGTGTCGACACTTTTTCCCAGAGTAGTGTCGACTTACACCTTCTGTGTCGACACACTTTCCCAGTGTTGTGTCGACAACTTTCTTCTATGTGACGACACATGTTCCTTTATGTCGACACTTGGACTTAGAATTTTTTCTGTAAACTTTAACAATTCTTTACCTGCACATGTCAACTCAAAACAACATCAAATACAACATGATGTATATCATTGAGCTAGGTTGGGCTTCTTCAAATCAGGTACACATTTTCCAATGTACCCAACAATCTCCCCCTATTTGGAGAAGTCATAACCCTTATAGCCAATGATATACACCATTTAGAAATAGTATAAAATGATGATATATGACAATACACAGGGATACTTAATTATAAACAAAATAATAAGAACATCATGGATAAAACAATCTATCACAGATTTAACAATATTTTGTTTATTACTGGGTAATGTTTGATTACATGGTTTTTCTTTGACTGATCACATTACAAAACATTATGAAAGAACTAAACATTATCAGGATTGATTAGGCTCTCTAATAACAATCCCTTGGCCAGATTTAATTTTAGCTGTCACAGGACTTCTGATTCTTCAGCCATCTTTTTTCCTTTAAGATCAGCTTTCTTCTTAGCTTCTTCCTTGAGCCTTTGCCTTTCAAAATAGTGAAAAGGCTTTGGGAAGTATTTGCTTGGCTCCATAGCATCAGGTGGAAGTCTTCCCAGCTTAGCTTTCCTTCTGAATTGTACAATGGCTTCTTGTCTTGCCTCATACTTCTGCCATTCCTGCTCATTGTACCACTTGCCCCTTTCATGAACTTGATCTTTGACAGCTTTCCATGCAGTGAGTATTATATTTCTGGAAGTAGGACTCCACTGCTCAAAATCTGGCTTCAGCTCAGCCTGCTCTCTAAATCTTTTCTTTGACAGTAGAGCATCTTGCTGTTCTTGCAAATTTACCTCAGGCTTATCAACCTTTCCAAAGATAACATTTACAACCTCCTTTGAAGGACTATACATATATTGCACTTGCTGATCCAATATATCAAAATCTGGAGGGGGGTATATGACTTGGGCAACCTCAGGTTGGTCACCTTCAAGTAGTCCTGTTTGTAGACCTGACTCAGCCACCATGTTATCATCACACAATGGTGGATATCCCAATGTGGCTCTTATACTATTGGTCACCCATTTGGCATGCTCAGAGCCTGCATGAATTAGCATCCTCTCCCCCTTTATGGCTTCTCTTGATACATGATCTCTAAGATCTTCTTTCTGGAATCGAATTTGGCCATCCAAATAATTCACTCCCTCCTTGAAAAATGGTCTTAACTTTTGAAGCTTTTCAGATATTTCCTGTTGAGAGGTTGTGATGGCAGTCTTAACAGATGCAATAGCAGCCTGAAAATTCTTATCAAATTCTTCCATTTCTTTGGCTCTATTTGCAGGCATCCCTGGCACAATCTTCTTCACCTCTTGAATGATCTCATTATGAGATTCAGTTAAATTGTCATTCATTCTTATTTGATTTTCCAGAACATAACCTTGCTTCAAAGCAATATCATCCACCTTTGTAGAGATAGCCTGCTGTTGTTTAGCCAGATAAACTACAGCATTGCCACCCTTGTGGAAGCAATCTGTCATTTCAGTTTTGTTCAAGTTGACTTGAAATTGGATAGATTTGATATCTTGGGCTAAGTCAAACTGCAGAGTTTTGTTGCTTTCATCAACATATTTCTCTATGGCCACCCTGTGGTCATCCAATTTCACCTGTAAATCCACCAAGAACTTGTTATAATCAACTTCAGGAGGTGGTGGTGGAGGTGTTGTCTGTAAAGCCTGCTTATAAGTCTTGCTTCTTCTTTTAAATACAACCAGTTTTCTTTTCTTAGCCAACCTGGCTTCTTCAGTTTCAGATTCAGAAGTACTCTCAATGTGAACTCTATCTGCTTCAGTGCCATGTTGCTCAGTTTCAACATGTACTGGCTCCCCCTCAATTCTTTGCTCCTCCTCTACTTCTTGTACTTTTTCAATCTCTTGAACTTTCTCCACTCCTTGTTCTAGCTCTATGTCAAGAGGCTGCTCAACATCTTGGTCCTCTTCTATTCTATCAGTAGCTATGTCAGCATTAGGAAATAACTCATCCAGAGTGTATTCTTTTTGAACTGGAGCACCTGAAGATAAGTCATTAGGTGCATCCTTGTGCACATTCTCAGGCAGCTGCATATCTGGAGTAGGAGAAGACACATGCTCCCCCTGAACCTGTGCAGAGAAAAAAAAACTTTTAGAAAGTCTTTTATAGTAAAATACATTTGCTCCCCCTACACCTGTACCACTTGTACCTGAGCAGGGGTAGATACATTTTGAGCAGGAGATTGGACTGGCTCCCCCTGCATCTGTGCAGATGTATCTACTTGATGAACTATAGTGGAGGCAGGTTGTTCTTCACTCTGTATCCTAAGTGGGTCCTCTTGTTGTTGCTCAGTCTCGTGAGCTGGAGAAGGGGATTTCACAGGGGTGTCTGGCCTGCTCTCTTCAGGCACATCCTTAGACAGCACCCTTTCCCACCTGGAGAATAGTCTCATGTCCATCCTTCTCATATGATTGATTTTAGATCCTGGCAGTTGCTGCATCACTTCAGGAATTGCTCCATTGAGATATAGACTTATGATCCTAGCCATGTTAGGCTTCTTGATCCCTTCTTTAATCTTGTCAAATAGGATTACTGACCAATCAGTAGGAATTGTAAAGGCAATCCTGGTCATAAGGTTGAACATATAGGCAGAAATCCTATCATGTCCACCTGTCTTGCAGAGAATTACTTTCCCAACTATTTCAGACAAGAACTTTCCTTGCTGATTCATACCCTTCCTATTGAATGCAGCTCCAATCTTCATGTTTGAATCCAAACCACACCATTGAAGGGCTTCCCTTGTCTTAGAACTAGGAACCTCTTCTTCATTTTCAACTACATGTAATTGCAAAAACTTTCTCAAACCTCTTTGGGTAATCTTAATCTTAGTCCCGTGAACAATGGACTTGATCTTGAGTTCAGTAGAATGGACTGATGCTGAGATAAAGAACTCGTGCACCTCCTTCTTCCAGATCTTGGATGGTTCTGAGACAAGAAATTCTAACCCTGATGCGGAGAGAAGGGTGATAACTCCTTGAACATCAGGCGGCGCCTCTGCAAAGGCCTGGCGCACCAACTCATACCCTTCATTAACATTGTCTTCAATCCTTGGCGCCATCGAGTCGTCGAGAAGGCTTGAGAGAGGAGAGAAAGAAAGATTGTCGACACAGGGTTTGAGTCTCGAAAACCTTGAAAGCGTGTCGACAATAAGAGCTTTTGACCTATTTATTGGTTTTGTTGAAAGAAGTTCAAAAGGCGCCAAAAACAGTCTAAATGTGTCGACACAGACGGAATGTGTCGACACAAGCTTCTATTAACTCGACATTTCTTCAGCCTACTATGTGTCGACACCAATATGTGGTTATGTCGACACCTTAGGATACATAGTAGAAAGACAGAAATTCTGTGTCGACACTAAGGACAAGTGTCGACACATATTTTGTAAGTGTCGACACCATAATTCTGGTTGAGTCGACATTACATTCCTGGTTAAGTCGACAATAAAACTCTTAAGTGTCGACACATATTCTCTGTGTCGACACAATATTTCTGACTTGTCGACATAATTTCTCTGAGTCGACACATTATTACTGAATGTGTTGACACATTCTTACTTAGCCAATTTCTGTAACTTCAATGTGTCCTTTTTAACACTTGATTATGTTGTTACTACTTTTACTTACTTATAAACCATTTCAATAGCATTGTTAATGATTTTGTTTAATACATTAATCAATGGTTAACATACCTAATTCAATTTTGAATTTATTGAATTTGGTTTCATCTAAAGGCTTAGTAAATACATCTGCTATTTGATAATCTGTTTTTACAAATTCCAATGAGATGTCACCTTTTTCTACATGTTCTCTAAGAAAATGATATTTGATTTCTATATGCTTAGTTCTACTATGAGAGACTGGATTATTAGCAATAGAAATAGCACTCTTAGAATCACATAAAAGGGGTGTTCTACTTACCTGAATACCATAATCTTTAAGCTGATGCTGCATCCATAATAGCTGTGCACAGCAGCTTCCTGCAGCAATATACTCTGACTCAGCTGTGGAAATTGCCACACTAGTCTGTTTTTTACTACTCCAAGATATTAGTCTTCCTCCCAGGAATTGACAAGTACCTGTAGTACTCTTTCTATCCTCTCTACATCCTGCAAAATCTGCATCTGAATAGCCTGTTAGTTGAAAATCTCTATTCCTAGGGTACCAAAGACCTAGAGTAGGAGTGCCCTTTAGATATCTCAGAATCCTTTTTACTGCAGTATAATGAGATTCTTTAGGGCAGGCTTGGTACCTAGCACAGACACATGTTGCATACATAATGTCAGGTCTACTAGCAGTGAGATATAGTAGTGACCCAACTATTCCTCTATACAATGATTCATCAACAGGTTTACCTGCCTCATCTTTGCATATTGGCATACTTGTGCCCATAGGAGTTCTCATGGAGGAGGATGACTCCATACCATATTTTTTAATTAATTCCTTGGTGAACTTAGACTGGGATATGGACAATCCATCATCAGTCTGTCTTACTTGGAGTCCCAAGAAGAACTTAAGTTCTCCCATACTGCTCATCTCAAACTTCCCTTGCATAAGTTTGGCAAACTTTTTACAAAGGTTGTTTTCAGTAGATCCAAAGATTATGTCATCAACATAGATCTGGACTAAGATGATATTTCCTTTGGATTCCCTAAGGAATAGAGTTTTGTCTATCTTTCCTCTTGAGAATTTATTCTCAATGAGGAAGGTAGACAGGGTTTCATACCAAGCCCTTGGAGCTTGTTTTAACCCATACAAAGCTTTCCTAAGCTTATACACAGAATCAGGTTTAAGAGGATCTACAAAACCTGATGGCTGCTCTACATATACTTCTTCTTTAAGATCACCATTCAGAAATGCTGACTTTACATCCATCTGGTATACTTTGAAGTCTTGGTAGGCTGCATAGGCAAGGAACATTCTGATTGCCTCCAGCCTTGCTACTGGAGCAAAGGTTTGATCAAAGTCAATCCCTTCTTCCTGCCTGTATCCTTTTGCAACCAATCTTGCTTTATTCTTTATTATTATTCCACTTTCATCTAGCTTGTTCCTATAGATCCACTTAGTCCCAATTATGTTGTGGCCTCTTGGTTTAGGAACAAGCTCCCAGACCTTGCACCTTCTGAACTGATTCAGCTCCTCTTGCATAGCATCAATCCAGTGCTGGTCTTGGATAGCTTCTTCAAACTTCTTAGGTTCCATTTGAGACAAGAAACTAGAATGCAAAACTGTGCTTTGATTTCTGCTTCTAGTTTGCACTCCTTGTCTTGGATCACCAATTATCTGATCAGTAGGATGATCTCTTAGATATCTTATAGCTGGAGGTAGATTCCCTTCAGGTTGAGCATCTCCAGCTTCTTCATTCTGCTGTTCCTCTTGGTTTTCATCAGCTTCCATTATCTCTTGTACTCCCCCTGGACAGCAGCCTTCATTTTCCAATGCTCCCTCTTCCTTTGAAGCTTCAGCAATGGAGAGCTTGTCCATCTTCTTGCTTATACCTGTTGAGTCATTTGATCTACAAGACAATTCACAATTGATTAATCTTGTTTCATCAAATACAATATGCACAGATTCTTCAACAACTTGAGTAGTTAAGTTGAAGACTCTATAGGCCTTACTATTTGTGCTGTACCCAACAAATATCCCATCCTGGGATTTGGCAGCAAACTTAGTCAAATAAGACTTACCATTGTTAAGTATATAGCACTTGCAGCCAAAGATCCTAAAATAGGATAGATTTGGTTTTCTGCCTTTCACAATCTCATAGGGAGTCTTCCTGTGGCTTTTGGTGATAGAAGCCCTATTGATGACATGACAAGCAGTGTTAACTGCCTCAGCCCAAAAATATTCTGGGAGAGTGGTGTCACTCAATAGAGTTCTACCAGCTTCAATTAATGATCTATTCTTTCTTTCAGCAATTCCATTTTGCTGAGGTGTTCTAGGTGAGGAGAACTCTTGGAAAATCCCAAAGTCTATACACAAGTTTGTCATGCTTTCAGATTGAAACTCAGTACCATGGTCACTTCTGATTTTGACCACTGTACTGTTCAGTTCATTCTGAATTTGCTTTACAAACTTAAATAATACACTTGGGGTTTCAGATTTTTGTCTCAGAAAGAACACCCATGTAAATCTAGAATAGTCATCTACAACCACTAGTGTGTAGACCTTCCTACCTAGACTGTGAACTGGCATAGGACCAAAAAGATCCATATGCAAGAGGTATAAGCACCTCACAGAATCCTTGTTTTCAAGGCTTTGAAATGAGGTTTTTGTCTGCTTGCCCTTTTGACAAGCTGAGCATACCCCTTCCTTTATACACTTAACTTGAGGCCCATTCCTCACTAGTTCTTTACTAAAGAGTTGGCCAATTGTCTTGTAGTTTAGATGAGCCAATCTCTTGTGCCACTTAACACAATGAGAAGCATTGTCATCAGCTACAAGACAAATGGGGGATGCCTTATTCTCACATTCAAAATTAAGGCAATACACATTTCTCTTCCTATACCCAGTCAATATGATCTCTTGATCACTTGACCTTTTGATATGACATCCATCCTTACCAAATGAAATGTCATATCCTAGATCACTCAGCTGGCTTATGCTTATTAGATTATGTTTCAAACCTTTTACATAGGCCACTTGGGTGATAGTAATTAGGTTTGAAGAGATGTTACCAAATCCTTTGATGACTCCTTTTTCAGATCCACCAAAGATCACTTTATGTCCATCTTTGACAGATGAATACTCCTTCAGCAGCCCCTTTGTTCCAGTCATGTGCCTGGAACAACCACTATCCAAGTACCATATAGGGGCATGGTAACTTGGATTCACCTGCAATACAGAATTACTTACCCTTAGAACCCAAGTAAGTCTTGGGTCCTTGGTTCAGGTTAGCCTTAATAAAGTTATCATAACCTCTTCTAACAGGTAGACTCTTATTCTTTATAACACTTGTGTTATACCAGCAGTCCAATGCAAAATGACCCCTCTTGCCACAGCACCAACATTCAAACTTATTGTATCTAGATCTAGATACATCCTTGTCAGAAGCATTTCTGTTCATTGCTGGTGCTGTTGCAACTTCTCCTACTGGTTTCTTAAAACCATAGGGCTTATGACCATAGGTAGGCCTGCTTGCCTTAACACCCTTGTTCTTCAGAACATTTGTCTTGATATGATCCTGAATGTCTTCATGATCATATATGTTAGAAGGCACTTTCTCCTTACCAAACCTTATGGGGACTGAAAGGTTTAGTGGCTGAATAGGGGCTTTGCCTTTCCTCTTGAATCTGCCAGCCCTGGAGTTACCCTTAAATCCTAATCCAGCCTTACCCTTCTGAGTGACAAATTCATCTATCAAGGGTAAGACAGATTTTGGCTTAGAGTAACTAGCCACTAAATCCCTTTCAATTCTCAGTCTGTCCTCCAGACTCTTCACTTGATCATTAGTATAATTAATTGTGCCCATCTGAATAATAGTTATATTCTTCAGCTTGGCAATTTCAGCTAACTTTTGATCAAGGACTTTTTCTAACTCAGTTGTTGCAACCCTTAGATCAGCAATTTCCTGAGCCTGTGATTTAACCAGGTTCTTGCTTTTCTTAAGGGCCTGCAACAAGTCCCCATACTTGTCTATCAATTGATAGACATCTCCTTCAGATTCAGATGCATCTTCATCACTTGATGCAGATGTAGCTGATTCTTCACTTGTACTACAAACATATGTACTGGAAGGACAGTTTACCTCATTAGGACCAGACTGATTCTGGCATAGGTCCTCTTCTGATCTAGTCATCAACCCCATGCATTGATGTTCATTGATGGGGTCTAGCAACTGCATAAACTCCTCTTCCTCAGATGCAGCATATAATCCAATATATGCTTCAGCTTCAGATCCTGATTCTGAAGTTGACTGGTCTGACAGACTTTTATCTTTCTTTGCTACAAAGGATTTCTCCTTCTTGCCTTTCTGATAAGTCTTCTTCTTTTCTGAAGATTCCTTCCTTTTGTCAGGACACACAGCCACTACATGTCCAGGCCTATTGCAACAATAGCAGACAATCTTTGAAGTAGTGGCTTTGCTGGGCTTTGACCTGCTTTTCTCTTTCCTAGATGACCTTCTTTTCTGATAATAGTCATCTACTTGCTGTGATGATGAAGGCCTAGACTTCCATTGCTTCTTTTTCAAGAACCTTTGAAATTGCCTAGTGAATGCAGCAAAGTCTGCATCTGAATCACTGCTGACTGAACCCTTATCTGAATTTTCAGAACTACCTTCTTCAACTTCCTTAGGAGGAGATGGTGATTTCCTCCTATTCTTTCTGGTGGCTTCAGCATTAAATGCCACAGTCTTTTCTCTATGCTCTCCTCTTGAGTTTCTTTCCTCCTCCTTCCTTACCATAAGTTGCATTTCATAGGATAGCAACTTTCCAAACAGAGTTGGAGGAGATATCTCTGCCAATTTTGCCACTTCTCTTATGGCACAGATCTTTGTATCCCAATCCTTTGATAAGGATCTTAAGAATTTGTCATTCAGTTCATAGGTACTGAAGACTCTTCCATAGGAAATTAGCTCATTCACAATTCTATAGAATTTCTTATAGCACTCAGTTATGCTATCAGATTTTCCTTGTCTAAAACTTTCATACTCCTGATTTAGCATAGATTTTCTGTCCAGCCTTACCTCTTCTGATCCCTCCATGTAGACAATCAATGTGTCCCACATCTCCTTGGAGGTCTTGCAGTGAATCAGATTCTGAAAAGTTGAATCATCTATGGCACTGACAATGATGTTCTGTGCCCTTTTGTCCATGGTTGCCAAGATGATTTCATCCTTGGTCATTTCAGAATAAGTCTTTGGTGTTTGGATATTTGCATCAAGAACAGATATCTTCATTGGTATGAAGGGGCCTTCCTGTACTGTGATGTAAATCCTTGGGTCAGATGCTTCCATAAACAATCTGACTCTTTCTTTCCAGATCCCAAAGATTTCCTTCTTGCATATGGGTAATTTCATTGACCCTAGCTCCTTATGATTCTCTCCAGAACCCATCTTCTTGATTCTTGAATCTGCCTATCAGATCTACCTCAGACTGTTAAGTCCTTTTTGAGTAACCTCCCTCTGATACCACTTGATAGTTTAACTTTCAAGGCAGCCTAAACACCTAGAGGGGGGGGTGAATAGGTTCTGCTTCTCTTTCTAAAACTTCTAGACAGAATTCAATTTATTAACTAATATGAAAACACAGCAATCACAGAAAACAAAACATCACAGATTGCACTATGTTTTATAGTGGTTCCCCAAGGTCTGGGTACATCCACTTTCCCCCTTCACCTATCTAGCTGTATGCTAGATTCGGCCAAACTTCCACTTATCTCAGATCAATAGATCTTACAACTCAGAACCCAACTGGTTCCTACAACTCAGGCACAACTGCCCTACCTCAGCCTTGCCCCAAGGCCTACAACTCAGAGAATATCCTTCTCCTACACTCAGGCAATCAGCCCTACCACTCAGAGTTCAACACTCCTACACTCAGCCTTTATAACATAGGCTTACAACTCAGATCTGTATAAACAGATCCTACAGAAATATAGAAAAGATTGTTTAAATTGTCTTGCCAAGTTGAGAGAGAAAAGGCAATGACAATTCTTAATCAGCTGATGCAATCAACTGTTTCTTAGCCTTCTTCAAAGCTTCTTGAAAATGTACTTAGCTGAGTTGATTCCAAACAGCTTCTTGAGAATCCACTAGTGGATTCCTTCTTCTTCTTCAAATTCTGACTTGATCTCTCTCTATCCAGAACTTTGAATGATTCTTCTGAATTCTGATTAGAACTCTTCTTAGATCTACCCTTAGATAGTCTTCTTAGATCTCCCGGAGAAGATCTTCTTAAGTGCCTAGCACTTTCTTGAAATGAGTAGAATGTAATCCTTCTCCACTTTCTGATCCAATGTATTTCAAAGGGTCAGTTCTATATGTTGTTCATTGTCTTCTTCTCCTTCTGAATCTGTCTATTTATAGACATTCTTCATGGTAACCGGCTGATCCGGTTTCTAACCGTTTTCTGACAAGTCTGACAACTTCAGTTAACTGGTGATAACCCACAGCTGTCAAGTCTTCAAACAAGTCCTGTGCCTTAGTGTTGAAACAGTCTGTCAGAAAGTGTCGAGACCATCTGTCTATTTGTGTCGACACAATTGACTTTAGTGTCGACACTGCCTTCAATGATGTCGACTAAATTGCCTTTGTGTCGACACATCTTCTTCTGAAACTAACTTGGTCTTTGACTCTGCAGTGTGTCGACACAAGTCCTGTGTGTCGACACAGTTGTTGTAGAATCATAACTTTAGTAAGTGTTGACTTAGCCTTCAGGTGTCGACTATTTTCTTCTGTGTCGACATATTCAGATGATGTCGACAAACTTGAGATCGACTATACTCTTCAGTGTCGACGCATTCTCCCAATGTTGAGGTCGACGTTTTTCTTCTGTGTCGACACAATTTCCCAGTGTTGTGTCGACTTACTTCTTCTGTGTCGACACAATTTCCCAGTGTTGTGTCGACTTACTTCTTCTGTGTCGACACAATTTCCCAGTGTTGTGTCGACTTACTTCTTCTGTGTCGACACAATTTCCCAGTGTTGTGTCGACTTACTTCTTCTGTGTCGACACAATTTCCCAGTGTTGTGTCGACTTACTTCTTCTGTGTCGACACAATTTCCCAGTGTTGTTGTAGACTATGTTATGTGTCGACACTTTTTCCCAGAGTAGTGTCGACTTACACCTTCTGTGTCGACACACTTTCCCAGTGTTGTGTCGACAACTTTCTTCTATGTGACGACACATGTTCCTTTGTGTCGACACTTGGACTTAGAATTTTTTCTGTAAACTTTAACAATTCTTTACCTGCACATGTCAACTCAAAACAACATCAAATACAACATGATGTATATCATTGAGCTAGGTTGGGCTTCTTCAAATCAGGTACACATTTTCCAATGTACCCAACAATGCCCATTGGTCAGAAAACTGTGGCTTCCACTGAATAAACATACCAATAGCTCGTTGAGATTATCCGCTAGAAGACTGATAGGACAGGCCTCGGCAGCTAGTTCAGCTAACTGCCCGAACTGAGTTCCTACACTCCCCATCAAGCTGGAGCATATATGTCAACCAGGCCTAGCTTTCCACAAACCTCTGTGAACGAAGTAACTGGTTTCCTGAAGAAATCTGCCAGCTCTTTATCAGAATTAACAAATGGAGTGCTTATCTGATGCTTCATTCTCTAATGAAAGACCGGATTCTTCGAAATATATATAGCTGCTTTATTGTCACAGAACATTGGTAGGGGGTGATCATAAAACTCTCGCAGATACAGTAAGAGAGTTCGAAGCCACTTCAGCTCACAAGCAGACAGAGCAATGCTTCTATACTCTGCTTCTACACTCAATCTGTCAACTACATCCTGCTCTTGCTCTTCCAACTGGCTAGATTTCCTCCAACAAAGGTGCAAAAATCGAATGTTGATTTCATGTCATCCTTATCATCTGGATAGCTTGCGTCAGAATAAGCCTCTACTTTTAAATGTCCCCTTTTCAGGAACAAGAGCCCGTTCCCTGGTGCACCTTTCACATACTTGAGAATCTTTAGAGCTGACTGTATATGACACTCCCTTGGAGCTTGCATAAAATGACTTACTTACCAACCGCATGGCAGATGTCTTGTCTTGTAATAGTCAGATAGATGAGTTTACCAACAAGACGTCTGTACCTGGTTATATCTTCAAGGAGAGGAGAAGATTCACTCCAGTATTTGTCATGTCCAACAGCCATAGGTGACCGAGCAGGTTTAGCTCCAAGAAGACCTTTCTCTTGTAAAAGATCTAGAGCATACTTCCTCTGTGAAAGAACGATAGATCCAGGTTTTCGAGATATCTCAATCCCCATAAAATACTTAGGAGACCTCATATCCTTCGTAACAAAATGCCGGAGCAGATGCTGCTTTGTCTTTTCATCGCCTTTCATATCATCCCCAGTAAGAAGGATATCATCCACATAAACCGCAAGAATTACAAGTCTAGATGAGGTTTTTCGAATAAACAAAGTGCGATCTGCAGCACTTTGAACAAACCCAGCAACATAAATAACCTCGTTAAATTTTTCAAACAAGGCTCTTAGACTTTGTTTAAGACCATAGATTGCTTTCTTCAACTTACACACCCGAGACTCCCCCTGAGCAACATACCCAGGAGGTTGCTCCATATAAACTATCTCATTCAAATCCCCATAAAGAAAGACATTCTTTACATCTAACTAAGGCATTTCCCAATCTCTGTTCACATCCATAGAAAAGAGAACACAGATCGTAGTAATCCGGGAAACAAGAGAGAATGTATCAAAAAAAACCACACCAAAAGTTTGCGTAAATCCTTTGGACACAAGACGGGCTTTGTAACGATCAACTGTACCATCATGAAGATACTTGATAACAAAGACCCAATGACAACCAACCACATCGACACTAGGAGTAGTAGGAACAAGAGACCAAGTACCCAATTTAGTTAGATTTTTCATCTCCTCATCCATAACAGCTTTCCAATATGGAATAATCAGAGCATCATGATAAGATGCACGAAGAACATTGGTCGAGAGGGCAAAAGCAAAACTCTGCGCCCGAGGAGACAGTCTGGTGTAAGATAGCACACAACCAAGAGGATGCTGAGTGCACGAACGAACACCTGTCCTGAGAGCAATTGGAAGATAAAGATCAGTCATGTCTACTTGCTAAGGTCCATTCGAAGGAGAGGCAGGCAAACTAGGAACCATAGGTAGCGCCTCAACAGAGGAATTAGGTATAACAGGAGATTCATAAGTAGAAGAAGAAATAGTAGGCTCAGTACGAGGTGCAGAAATAAGAGGAGAAGGAACTGAATCATCATAAGAAGGAAGAACAGAGGAAGGAGAGAAGAATGAAACATTCTCAAAGAAAGTGACATCGACAGAAACATACTGCCAGCGGATAATAAGATCATAACACATGTATCATTTCTGAGTTGGACAAAAACCCAAAAAGATACATTTAATCGAGCGTGGTGACAGTTTGTCACGACCAAAAGAAGGAGCATGAACAAACATAGTGCACCTAAAGACACGAGGAGACAAAGGAAAAGGGTTCGCATCAGGATGCAAGATAGAAAAGGGAGTCTTCCCACCGATAGCAGAGGACGGAACACGATTAATTAGAAAACAAGAGAGAAGAACCGCATGCCCCCAATAAGACTTAGGAACATGCATATGAGTAAGAAGACTCCAAGCCATATCTTGCAACTGACGATTCTTTCGTTCAGCAACACCATTTTGTTGCGATGTATAAGGGCAAGTGATTTGATGAACAATATAATGATCCATACAAAATGACGTAAACTGATGACTAAGATACTCCTTAGCATTATCAGATCTAAGGATTTTAACATAAGTATCAAACTGTGTATGAATCTCATTGTAAAAAGCAGTGAAAATTGAATAAAGTTCAGAACGTTCGCGCAACAAATATAACTATATACAATGGGAAAAATCATCAATAAATGTCACAAAATATAAACTACACCTACCAATAGTTTAAGTAGGAGCAAGACCCCATATATCAGAATGTACAATATCAAACGAACGAGAAGAACTACATCCTTTTTTGGCAAGAAAAGTAGAACGATGATGTTTCCCAAACTGACAAGCTTCATAAGGAAGAGAAGAATCTTCCCGAGGTAAATCTGGCAAAAGCTGATAGAGGATTCGAGGAGGAGGATGTCCAAGTCGAAGATGCCACTGAAGGAGAGAAGAGTAGGCAGAAAAGGCAGAAGAAGTATCAAGATAGAACAAGCCACCACTCTCAGTCTAAGTAGCTATCATCTACTTGGACCGAGGAACCTAAAAAGCATAGGTAGAAACAGTAAATATCGCTTCGCAGCCCAACTGCTTACAAATAGCAGTAATAGAAAGAAGATTGCATGAAAAGTTGGAACATAGAGATTGTCCCGAAGCAGAAGAGAAGGAGTAACATACATAGTGCCAGACCCGTGAATCGGGGACGGAGAGCCATCAGCAATAAGAATAGGAGGCAAGTGGTTACTCTTACTAAGTGAATAAAAAATCAGAGAATTCCCTGTCATTTGATTGGTTCCACCGGAGTCAATAAGCCACCTACCCATGATAGCTAACGGAGCAACACCAGAAGTAGAGAGAGAAGTAGTAGACTTCTTAACAGAATCACTAGAAGCAGGACAAAGATGAGGGTGTTTGACCCAACAACGATAAATCAAGTGGCCAATCTTGCCACAATGAGAACAAAGAAATTTCGAATAACCACGGCCGCCAGTACGACCACCCCCACCACCAGAATTATCGTGATTGGCAGGATGAGCAACAATATCATGAGAGGGAGAGGGAAGCAAAGGACGCTAAAGTAGAGTAGTAATAGAAAAATACGAGCAGTATTTGCATCAAGAGTAGGAGTGTCCGCCTCGCCAAGAATATATTGACGAATCACGTCATAGGAGTCAGTGAGACGAAGCAAGTAACAAACCACAAGGAGCTCCGAAAAATATTTTTGTTGCTCAGCAAGATCAGAAGAAAAGGGACGGTGTTGAAGAAGTTCAGCCCCAAGAATTTAGACCTCCTGATAAGCAGTAGTAGGAATCATAATAGGACGAGCAAAAAGATCCTCATATAGAGTATAGATGCGTGAAGTCTGAGCCCCCTTGGAATATAGAGCAGCAAGATGATTCCAGTCAGCTTTGACAGTCTGATCATGTCTGATGACAGGAAGACATTCATCCAACAAATTGTTAGCCAACCAGGTACAGACCAAGACATCAGATGCATCCCAATCATCAAAAGAGGGTGATCCAACAGGAGGGGGATCATCAGTCAAACGGGAGCACTTACACTGAGAGCGTAAAAGAAAGTCAAAGGATACACTCCAGTCAGGATAGTTTGGGTCTGTAAGCTTGGACACAGTATCCAAATTACCAGAAGCAAACATAATAGGAGAAGCAAGAGAGAGGAGAGGAGAAAGTAACAGAAGAAGACGGAGTATCCATGAATAGGAAGGACAAGCCGCACGAGCAGGCAAATAAACTGCGCGAACAAGCAGAAAGAAAACCTGCGAGAACAGAGAAAGAAACCGCCCGGTCTCGGTATCAACACACCAGCAGGAAAAGGACTGCGACCAAAAGGCGTGACCAAAATAAGCAGAGATCGCCCGGTCTCAGTGTCAACACACGAGCAGCAGGAAAAAGGCTGCGAACAAAGGCAGTACCAAAGGAAAGAATCCACACAAACAGAAAGGAGTACAATAAACTACGCGAACAAGTCACAAACAACACGACCAGAAGATAGGGAGGGAAGCCGAAAAAAACTTGAAGAAGAGAGGGCAAGGGAAACTGTGCGGGTAGAAAAAAAATCAAACCATAGGAAGGCAGATAAAGGGAATGGAGAAAAGGACCAGTTTTCCTCTGATACCAAGTAAAAAATGAGAGAAAAATGGACAAGAGGTAAATAATTCGCAAATTTTATTGCTCTAAAAAGGTAAGTAATACATAGGTATGCCCCCTTATTTATAGAAAATGGGGGAGGAGAGAGAATACAATACATGATGTGGGACTAAATACAACTCATGCGGACTGAGTGGTTTGACATGCATAAACCGCTCACTACACAAACCATAACATTACATCCACCGGATACAAGAGAAGGCTGCCACTATCTGTACAAGACCGCAAGACAAGCCGCTAAGCTACACCTATGGATAGCTAATAGACCGTAGTGTAGCTAACCTCTAGGCTGAAGCTACCACAAGCCACCAGACTACATACTATGGGTTGCCACCAGACCGCAGAGAAGATAACCATTAGACCATTGTTGCGGCTTCAATCAGACCACCATGACTCCACAAGACCGCTGCGGCAAACACCCAAACTCTAATGGTTTACATCTAAACCATTGTAGCACCCACTGGTCAGAACACTGCGGCTTCCACTGAATAAACATCCAACTAGCTCGCTGAGATTATCCGATAAAAGACCGGCAGGCCAGGCCACAACTACTAGTTCGGCTAACCGCCCGAACTGAGTTCCAACAGTTTATAGACTTAGGAAAGCTCTATATGGCCTGAAGCAAGACCCTAGAGCATGGTATGAGACTTTGTCTAGATGGATAATTGGCTCCCTTCTATATCTTACTACAAGTAGGCTAGACATCATGTATGCTACATGTCTTTGTGCTAGGTATCAGGCTTGCCCTAAAGAATCTCACCACTCTACAACTAAGAGAATTTGATGTATCTTAAGGGCACTCCAGATCTTTGCCTATGGTACCCTAGGAATGAGGAGTTTGAACTAACAGGCTATTCAGTTGCAGATTTTGCAGGCTGCAAAGAGGATATGAAGAGTACATCTAACACTTGTCAATTCTTGGGAGGGAGACTGGTATCTTGGAGCAGCAAGAAACAAACCAGTGTTGCAATATCAACTGCAGAGTCAGAGTACATCTCAGTAGGAAGCTATTGTGTTAAATTGTTGTGGATCTAGCACTAGTTTTAATACTACAACCTCTAGATAAGTAGAACTCCTCTATTCTGTGATTCTACTAGTGCAATCTCAATTACTAGGAATCCTATCTCCCATAGCAGGACTAAGCACATAGAGATTAGATATCATTTCATTAGTGAGCAAGTGGAATGTGAAGACATCACCCTTGAGTTTTTTCCAACAGACAAGCAAGTGACTGACATCTTCACTAAGCCACTAGATGAAGCGAAGTTTAACACCTTCAAATTTGAGTTGGGTATGTTAAACTTAGTATAACTTCGATTTCTCCTCATCTGGTTTCAAGTTATTTGCCATTTTGTAGATGGAATTATAATTTAAAGAAATGAAGATTTTCCAATTATGGGGGAGCATATCCAGCACAATTCCAACATTTCACTGCTACCTATTTGAGGGGGAGCAGGTGATAAGATGATCAGATGATCAGGTGAATCCTACCAGCTATTTGCTGAAGTCAGAAATGGGGAGGATAAGATGATCAGATGATCAGATAAGTGAGGTAACAGTAATTCAGGGGAAGCAGATACAGTGATGTTCCATTCTACAAGCAGGGAAGTGTGGTAACTATAGATCACTTCTCAATTATATAATTTTCTTTTATTATGCATATTGCTGCATGGTTTTGTGTATGCCATTGACTCACTTTCTTAAGAGTTTTGACTTCCTCAAATACTGGGAGATTGTTGGGTCCATTGCCCATAATGTCTTAGATTTGAGGAAGTCAATCTTGTCAATGATATATATATAGTTGTAGTTAATAGTTATGGGACAGGCTAAAACAGTAATTACCTAAGTTGGAATGAGCAGAAATGTGGCTAATTCCACAGGCGTTGAGTGCTTAAGACACTCAACACCATACAACAAAAATCTATGAGTTAAACTCAGTTCATAACTCGTCGAACTTAGTTCAGAGTTCATCGAGCTGAGCTCACCATTCGTCGAGCTAAATTCAGAGTTTGAGATTTTGAGTTCGTCGAGCTCAGTTCAGAATTCATCGAACTGAGTTCAGAGATCGTCATGCTAAACTCAGAATTTGAGATTCTGAGTTCGTCGAGCTCAGTTCAGAATTAGTTGAACTGATTTCTAAGTTCATCGAGCTAAACTCAGAGTTTGAGATTCTGAGTTCGTCGAGCTCAGTTCAGAATTTGTCGAACTGAGTTCAGAGTTCGTCGAGCTCAGTTCACCATTCGTCGAACTCAGTTCAGAGTAAGGCAGGCTGAGTCAGTCAAAGCCTAAAGTTAAGAGGGATAAATGTGGCTAAGTACACAGGCGTTAAGTGAAGGTCATTCACTCAACGCCATAGCCTCATATGTGTTGAGTAACACTCACAGTCTAAGCCAGTGTTTTTAAACAAAGAAAATTGACTAAGGCAAAAAGCATTGAGTGAGGCATGCTCATTTGACACTATCAACGCCTATGTTGCAGAAAGACTTATCTAAGGCAAAAAAGCATTGAGTGAGGGTTATTCACTCAACACTCTCTATGCAAGAAAAACAGGAAGATTTTGCGAAGGCAAAAAAGCGTTGAGTGAGGCTTTTTCACTCAACACTATCAACGCCTAGATAGACAGAAATCTGTCTAAGTATTTTGGTATTGAGTGAAGTTCATTCTCTCAACGCCTATTCTACTGATGCTTTATATTGGCTAAGTCCACAGGTGCTGACGTCAACAAAATCGACAAAGTCAATTAAGTTCAAATCAGGTACGTAGAAGCTATAAAACACGACAAATCGACCGCGGAGCTCCTGTACGTCTACTTTCATTAAAGCATGACGCAACTGGAAGTTGCAGGTGGGGCCCACCAATCTATAAAATTCGTTGATTGACGAACAACAAAAGGGAAGAGATGGGCCAAGACAAAAATAACTTTTAGGGCTTACAAAATTCAAAAAGGATAGCAGCCGTCTTCATCTTCCCCGCCATTACTGCATGTGAAAAGCTTGAAGCTCTCCAGAAGGAAAAGTTCAGTTAGCTGTGCAAGTCTCCATCTGCCACAGCAGATTCATAATCAGTTCTAAAGAAAGAAGAACCTTCATCCTTAAGCCGGTTCAGTGAGCTGCTTGAAGCTCTCCACAACAAGTTTATATATTAACTTCTGAGTTCCTCCAGGAAATCTTTTCTCTACTGTGAGGAGGGTTGGAGCAAAAATTTCACTTCTCTAGTTGTTAACACAGAGAAATTTCTCTGTGTCAAATTTAATTAAACTATTTCTTATTGTAGGATACTTATGGATCTTAGCTGTAGGGCCTTGGGGCAGAGGTAGGGCAAATTTTCCTGAGCTATAAGAGAGGGCTCCTCTCTGAGTGTAGGATCCCGAGGGATCTGAGGTAGGTGAGTTTTACTCACTGAGTAGTAGGGCAATATTTCCTGAGCTGTAGACGAGTTATCTCTCTGAGTTGTAGGAGCAAGTTTTCTTTGAGGTAGGGATATCCTCCATAGCCTGAGTGGTAGGGCTTAATTGCCTGATATAGGTGATACTTGTATCAGTGAGTGTAGGTATTTGTGACTGAGATGTAAGTCTTGGAGGAGACAGAGAAATCCTAAGGGATCTGATGTGTAATCTCCTTGGAGCATTGTAGTGGAGAAGTGCCTTGACTAATAAGAAGTTAACAAGGTGGGAGGAGAGTGGATGTACCCATAATTTTGGAGAACCACTATAAAATACTTGTGTGCTTTTTTGTGTTTGTTTTTCTTTTATTATTTGCAGGTGTTAAGGACAAGCTCTAGATCACCCTAAGCTGAAAGTTTAAAGAAAACAACAAGATATTAAAAAAATTATCAAAAGACCTAGACAAACCTATTCACCCCCCATCTAGGTTACCAGCTACCTTGAAAATAAGATCTTTCAACCTTTTGACCTTCAAAATAGCCACCGGTCACCACATCAACTACACCTCCAAAATAGCCATAAAGCACTACATGTAAATCCCCAGCACAAAACTTTTCCCTCTCCACCTCCAAAAAGCCCCTATATACCCATACAACATCTCTGACAATCATCGGAGTTCATCTTCGGTCACCTCTGGTGGTCCTCCTATACCTCCCATACCTATTCCTACATTTTGAGTTTTCTGGCAATTGCTGAAAAATGTATCTGACTACCACCACCACCGGTAGCCACCTCCGGCCACAACTAGCCACCAACCACCCCCTCAAACACACATAACAACCATAACTACCTTCATCACTACCCACTACCCCCATTTTCTCTTCTTCCTAACCACACCATTAATCCCTCACCCAAATAACCTGTAACACCCCAAAACTTTTTTAGGAACGGATAGCATTCTAAGGAAAATTTTGTGCCTGATTAGGTTCACACGGCCTGTGATACATGCATGTCCAGGGCCGTGTCGTGCCTGAGGTTGATGAAATGCAGTCGAAGATCCTCGGAGTCAAGACAGGTAGGGCACACGGCCTGTGACACGGGCATATCATGGGCCGTGTCCTGCTCTATGTTATGCCGGGATGTGTTGAGTGAGTTACATGGCCTGGGACATGGGTGTGTCCAAGGGCATGCCTGACACACGGCCTGTGACATGGGCATGTCACATGACTGTGTTTTGTACGGGATGCGACGGTTTCAACGTCGATTGGGGCACACGGCCTATGAAACGGGCGTGTCTATGGTTGATACGGGCGTGTCCCAAGCAGTGTCAGAGGTCATGTCCTGTTCTGTGTTTACTGGTTTATGGCAAGTTTGAGACATGCCCTGTGAAATGGGCGTGTCACAAGCCGTGTTCGGCCTAGAAAAATGATTTTAGGTGTGAATTGTGGCCGTTCATTTCCTTCAAATAGGATCTGACGGCTCTGCCTTTCCCCTGCTGGTATATGGCCGGGAGATTAGGGTTTAACCCTATTTCATTTCACCCATTCTCTTTCTAAAGGGATATAGAGAGGGGAGAGCAAGGAGGAAGGTGAAGAAGGAATCCGTCTGCCGGTGGATCTTCAGAGCCCTGATTCTCGAGCCGAGTCCAGATCTGTGGAGGCGAGGCCGTTGCGGTGCTTTTCATCCGTCTAAGTTTCTTCTCTTCTTCATGGCGCCGAAGCTAACCTCTAGGGTAATGATTCTCTTCTTGGACATGTGAAGTCCTCTTCCTTTTTGCATAGGAAACTCCTTCCCGTGAGTGAGCGGTGAGTGTGAGGTATTCCTTCAGGTGGACATGAATAGTCCTCGTTGTTTTGCATATAGAGTCCGGAATCGAAGTACGAACATAGGCATGGTGTGTGAAGCCTACCCAGACAAGTTGGTCTGGATCAGTGATGTTTTTATTATGCTTATAGTGCCGGAGAAGACTCCGTGCCGTTTGATTTTTGGGTTTTCTATGCGGTACATTGCAATAGGGAGTCTTGGGGATTAACTCCAAGGTGCACCCAGAAATCTGGGCAGAAGCGAAGTTCTGTCATTTGGTGGCCTGGGAGCCAACCTTGTGCATAACTGGGTTTTGTACTTTTGCTTGATCGATATTCGGGCTTCGGGGAAGCTTAACTCATGTCGATGACTTGAATTGTTATAGTGGTGTGAGCAACAGGGTGAGCGGAACTATACTCGCTCTATGTGGTTCGGTTTAAGAGGCCTACCGATGGCATAGAGGACGGATATTAGGCTTCGGCTGAAAAAACTGTTAGCTCACGTTATTGAAGTCCTAGGGGTGGTGGTGGATCGAGTTAACCGAGAATGTATCATGAGTGCACGGGGTGTGTGCCTACGCCTGTTGTGTACTGTTATTTCACTATCCTGTTTGGTTATACTAATAATATGTAGAGAAGGAGCACCGCCTCCCCAATTAAGGGGCGGGGTCATTATATTTTAGTCAGCTTTAGCTGACCGTTGCTTTTTTTTGCCACCGCTATGGTGGAATGTTGATTGCAAGTGTTGTGGAGCCTAGTGGCAAATAACAGGCTGAAGACCTTGTGCTGAGCCGGCCCTTGAAGGCCAATGCAAACGTTTACTTTTATACTCATGTGTGACCGTCCTGCGTGCCGATGTTTGGAAGACACTTATTGTTTTAAGTAAACTCTTGTAAGGCCATAAGGCCAAGTACTTTGTGTATTTGTACGCTCATTCCTACTTTGTTTTTTTCAGTGGATATTCATGCTGTGGCTTGGGTTCTTTTCTTTGCAACATTTAAAATGCTTTTACTAGAATGTGCTCTATGTAGGACGTGTATTATTGGATGGATGGTTTCATTTATTAACCCTTCAGTGTAACATCCCAATTCGCGCTAGGCCCCTCCTGCATGTTTTTGAGTCAGGAGAGCTGACTTGGGCCCAGGGAGTGCTGGCAACTAGGCATACACTTGTGTAAGGGAGGAGAAATTGGTCCAGAATAGAACACGGGTGGTGACACGGGCGTGTCCATACCCGTGTGGTACTCTGGTGTCTTTGCATATGATTTGTGAAATTTCCACAGAAGGACACGGGTGGTGACACGGGCGTGTCCCTACCCGTGTGTGCTTGACACGGGCGTGTCCATACCCATGTGGCTCTTTGGAAATGATGTGGATTCCTTGCTGTATTTCCCGAGCAGGACACGGGTAGAGACACGGGTATGTCCCTACCCATGTGTGTGTGTTCATCGAGCAGAGATCGACTAAAAGCATCGACCGTATTTCCCGAGCATGACACGGGTAGTGACACGGGCGTGTCCCTACCCATGTGCGCACAACTCGAAGAATCGACGACCGTGTTCCTCCCGAGCAGGACACGGGTAGTGACACAGGCAGTGACATGGGCGTGTACCTACCCATGTGCATCCAATCAGCAGTTCGACGTTTGTCGAGCAGAGCTCGTCGAAACGTCGACCGCGTTCCTCCCGAGCAGGACTTGAGTAGTTACACGGGCGTGTCCCTACCCGTGTCATTCAATTTCGTGTTATGACGAATTTTCTGTCCGCGTCGTTTTGAAGGGACACATTTACTACCTGATTGGGGTCCAATGAGAGGTCTACACGTGGCTATGCAGTTACCCACTTCCACATAAAAAGGTGAGAAAAACCCTTATCATTTCTACTCTTCCTTCCAAGCCATTGCTGTAGAAAACTGCTAGAGAGGAAGAAGGTGCTGGAGCCGATCTTCTTCCCGTGAAGAACTAACACTAACTGAGGAGAAGAAGATACCGCCAAGAAGGATGACAAGATCCATGGCTGGAAATGGTGGAAACGCCGAAAATGAGGTGAGCTTCCTCCCCTCTCCCTTGGTGCTAGATCTATAGTTATTTCTAGGAGAGATATCGACTCAGAAGAGTCTTGATTTGTGAGGTGAAGATTTCCTAGGATAAGACCATTCTAGGGCTCATGCCCTAAGGATATTGATGTCTTTAACCTTTCCCCTCTCCTTGAGTAGATGGTGGATTTGATTCGTGAAGAGGAAATGGTCTCATGAGGGTGAATAAGGGTAGAGGAAGTTCTGGAAATGGTTTGAACATATGGCTTGATGAAGAAGATGAACCGATGTCGTTCATCTTGCTTTAAGATGTGTGCAGAAATCTGTTTTCTGCTCGCAGCAGCCTTCATGGCCATTTTAAGACATGATACGGCTAGATCTGGGATTTTAACTAAACACAAAAGTCGTAACCCTTAGAAATACCTTTCCAACGAATAGTTAAACATCTTCACTGGATTCCTATAGCCTCGGGAATCCCCATTTGAAGTTGTTGTACAGTAATTATTCCGACACATGTAATTTTCGTGTCTGTTTTGTATCTGCTTTGGGATTGTGGAGAGATTGTGGTACAGTAACGTTGATGTCTCATTGAGTTCAGATTACAAGTAATCGTAATAAAATTATATTAATGACTTTTGTTGGATAGATCCTCAATGAACAAATGGTGTAGTAAAGTGCACCTGATTAAGTGCTTTGGTGAAAGTTAGTGAACGGATGGATTGATGAGTTTGGATGGTCGGAATGATTTAAGTATGTGAAATATTGAGGATGTATTTGATAATGGTGATGTGTTGAATAATGATGAGTTTGGCTTGAACATGTTGAATATAATTGGTAATGACTGTTATGAGCAAATGATTATATGGATGATGAATATGTGAGGTACCTTTATGTCCACAATGAACCCTTAAGTGTCTGTGGCACTAGATCGTGGAAGGGTGTGAGTGCGGGTGTTTGACCGTACTGGTTTGGTAATGTTGAGAATAGACGTAAGTGGACGGTTGGGCTTAGTCCTTGATGTTCATTACCGAGGCTCCTTCCGTGCCACGATGATGTGAAATTACATGCGGTGTGAGTCGACATGCGGTGTCGTAATCCTAGGTTAAGGATAGTGTGGCAGGTCTACGGGCTCGCCAGTCATCACACCGACGGGAGTTGGCAAATAGACTTTGGACGGTTTAGCTGTGTCCTCAGGTCTCATTCCCGAGGCCCTCTCCGTTCCACTATATAGGCTAGGTTGGGCTGTGTTCTTGGTGCAGATCTACCCAAGACCCCTTATGAGCCGTAGTACGCATGTGAGCTCTTCTGTTGTGTTCTTAGCATTGAGGCATATGGAGGCCTAGGCCAGGTAGTGTGGATGCCCGCCTAGTAGTGGAGATGTTCGCTCTACTGTCACCGGCTGGCCACGACGGGTAACGCATGAGAGGTTAGCTACTTGCTCGAATAGTGGGAACTACAAGTCTGTGTCGACATAGAATATGCATGTGCGTGATCATGGGTGAGTCATTGCATTGCATTCATATCATTACAAACATTACATACATAAGATCCTCATCGTATAAGTTTGTATGGGCACTCCTTTATGATGAGTTACTTACTGTTAAGCCGATCCTTAACTTATAAGTTTGTATGAGCATTCTTATAAGTTGAGTTACTTTCTATTGTAGCTTTACATTTTTCATATACTGTTGTAGATGATAGAACTGATACAGTAGAAGGTTTACTCATTCATTATACAGCTGATATACTTGATATTTCTCACTCTATACCACCTGTTTATACTACTGCTAATGTATATATATTGTACCCTTATTCCTTTCTCCGCCCAGTGCCGAGGAGTCGCCAGGGGAGTGGATGTGATAGCCACTTAGTCTTTATGACTAACGGTTGCTACGTCTTCCTTTTTAGGAGGAAACCCCATAGACAGAGCAGCAGCAGGTCATGCAGTAGGACAGATAGGCCAGGATGACGGGACCTGAAGGGACGGTGCCTTCGCTACCATTAGTAACTGATGTGAGTTTGAGAGACTCATGATATAGCCCCTTTTGGCAATTTTTCACTCGTACTCTGACACTATAGAAGCTTGTTGTAGCTTCTATTATATGTTGTACTTTTGGACTATATACTTGTGTGTGGATTTGGCTCCATGTTATATGCTTGGTTGGGTTAGCAATGTGTGATATTTGTTATAGCCGGCAGGATAGGCGTCTTGTAGTACAGGTTAGCATGTGTGCTAACGCTATCGCAAGGCGACTGTTCTGGGCATAAGACTCCCCTTGTGCCGTATTTTGTGTTCCGGGAGTGGGGTCTTACATTCGGTCTGTCAGTGGTATATGGCATCGGGCCCGAGTCGGACCTACTGCTATATGCTATGTGACTGATAGGGGTGTTACAATTTGGTATCAGACTACCAGTTTCGGTCTTGCTTATTAGAATTTGTGGGCGAATTATTTTAAGGGGTAGTGATCATATGTATGTGCGTCATTGTTATAAAATAAAAGAACCCATAAATGTCCACTTAAGAATGAAAATACACATGTTTGATGAACCAACATATTTCTATAATTGCTTTTTGCAATTTTGTTCGGTCATTTAATGGTGTTTTGTACGTGTATAGGTGACCAGGAGTGGTGCAGGGCCTTCAGAACACCCGCATTCTGAGGCAAGTAGTGCACCGAATGATGTGCTTACAACCCCTCCTTCAGTAGAAACTATAAGATTGGTGGCTGAAGCGGTGTTTGTAATGATATATGCTCAGTCAGCAAGGAAGGTGCAGCACCCAACCCCTGAGGTGGAGCAGGTACCGCTACAAGTGGCAAAACTTAGAAGGGTTGAACAAGTGGTGGTGGAGCCGTTGATACCTAGAAGAGCGACTGAAAAGCAGCTCAAACATGTTATGGACTTTAACCCTCCGGTGTTCTCGGTGACTGGAACCCCATCCCATGCGGAGGATTGGCTCTCCAGAGTAAAGAGAGTCTTCACGGATATGGAAACGGAGGAGTTGCAGAAGACCACCATAGCCACTTTCCTTTTGGACAGAGTGGCGAGGTTGCGGTGGCAAGGTTTAGAGCAACATCACTTGGGTGGAAGGAAACTCACGGACGTCTCGATGGAGGAATTTTTGAGACTATTCTTGGCAAGGTACCTTACCTCGGCTCAAAGGATCGCAATGGAGAATGAGTTCCAAAGACTGGTGTAGGGAGATAGTAGCATGGACAAGTACCTTCACGAGTTCACACGGTTGGGTTGTTACGCTAGCACCACTATGGTTGATGAGGAGCGTAATACCAACCAGTTTTACGAGGGTTTGCGCGATTATCTAAATGTTGATGCGTGAAATGCGACACCGCCCAGTTAACAGGTTGTTCGATCTCACAAGCAAGATGAATAGGAGGGTTGCGGGGATAGTGGCGAGGTTTGATGGAGCAAGGGAGAAGCTTGCTCGAGCAGAGAAGAAGCTTGATCAGGAACTCTCGAGCAGACACTGCTTTGGCGGTTGGGCTCTGATGGTTAGATCGAGAGAGAAAAAGAGAAGAGAGGGCCGCTTGCGGCGGCAACATCAGACTTCGCCCATCGCGGCCTGAATGCCTGTCTTGCGACGGGCTTTCATTTGATTAGAAAAGAAGTTACAGCTTGAGGTTGCACCTTTACATGGAAAGCAGAATAAAGGGTACAAGGGGGGAAGCTGGCGGCTAAGGAGAGGAGAATTCCAGAGGCCGCGCGGACTGACCAGGGAGGTCGGTAGACCGTGTGGTTAGCTGATCAAGGAGCTCGCTGGACTTAGCTGGGTGGACTGCTTGATCAAGCAGAAAGAAGAGAAAGAGAGCAGGTCGCGTGGACTGGGAAACAAGGTTCGTAGAAACTGATGCCGGGATCTCGACGCCTCTGCCGTGTCGTCTCGTCTCCCCGAATGAGAGGTATGGGGGCCTATTTATAGGCCTGAGGAGGTAACGGTCTTGGTAACGTCACCACCAACAAGGTGGTGAGCTATGCGAGTACAATACTATTGGTACCCTAGGTTTTGATTTGAGTTTAGACTTCTCTTTCTGTCTCTTGACCCAAGATTTATCTATGGTCAAAGGTTTGTTGCTCTAGTTTTAGAGGCATCACTTTTCCAGATGTAAATTTGGTTAAGTTGTTTTTCGTTCGACTATGGTCGAACGCCGCTCGACTATCGTCTATCGGCTGATCGACGATCGTCTATCAGTTGGTCGACGTTTTGTCTGCGTTGATAGCTCGACTATCTGTTGATAGGTCGACTATCTGTTTGCTTTGGTAGTTCGACTATCTGTCCTGATAGTTCAACTATCTGATAGCTCGACTATCTGTTGATAGGTCGACTATCTGTTGTCTTTGATAGTTCGACTATCTGCTTGGATAGTTCAACTATCTGATAGCTCGACTATCTGTTGATAGGTCGACTATCTGTTTTCTTTGATAGTCCGACTATCTGCTTGGATAGTTCAACTATCTAATAGCTCGACTATCTGTTGATAGGTCAACTATCTGTTTGCTTTGATAGTTTGACTATCTGCTTGGATAGTTCAACTATCTGATAGCTCGACTATCTATTTTGTTTGATAGCTCGACTATCTGTTGATAGGTCGACTATCTGTTTTTCTGTGATAGGTCGACTATCTGTTTGATAAGTCGACTATTTGTTTTGTTTGGTAGTTCGACTATCTGTCTTGATAGATCGACTATCTGATAGCTCGACTATCTGTTCTGATAAGTCGACTATCTGCTGAGGTAGTTCGACTATCTGGATCGTTCGACTATCTGTCTGATAGGTCGACGATCTCCGTGCTTCGGTCGACGATCTCCGAGGGTCGTTTGACGTTTTGCTGTATGTCTTGAGTAGTTTTGTCATCTTCTATGATGTGATTAATTTCATATTTATTTTGGCATATTTTATAAAAGATTATCTGAATAAATTGTGATATTATTTCCATGCAATATCTGTTCCATTCCTTATGCATGAGCTAATCTTTTCTGACAAAGTTGTTTGTCTTATTAGCTGAGATATGATTTCTGCTTTATCTGCTAGGCTGTCCTTTATAGCCGTTAGACTCAAAATGTCTTCCTTGGCTGTAAAGAGTCTTTTCTGATGTGACTTTCTCTAGTTTTATTTCATCAGAATTATTTGCAGCTTCTTAGAAAGCTTTATCCTCTTATAGGATATCTGTCTGCAGTATTTTTTTTTGCTTTATGCTTTTTGCAGCCCAGCTTGCAGAGTTCAGTAGAAGACAAGATTCAAACTCAAGTAAGAGTCGTTGCTGCTGCTGCTATATAAAGACTTCTTTGAAGAAAGAAATCAACTAGATCTAATATTCAAAAAGCTAATAGCAGCATTCAAGCTTAAGAACTTACAGTTTCCAACTGCTCTCAGCTCATTCACATCTAACTGAGAAGAAGTTTTAGTTCTTCACTCTTCTTCAACCTAAGTTCTCCTGCTTACAGGAAGATCTTCACTCAGAGCCTTTTGAAGAAGAAGAAGAAGAAGATAGCTGTCTGAAGAAGAAATTTTATTTCATATTATTTATCTTCTTGTAGCTTTTTCCTTCAGTATTTTCTGAAGTATTTCTGCACTGAAGCAAGACTTCACCTGGACGTTATTTAGCCAGGGGGAGCCTTGATTCTTTTAGAGCTTTCTAGCTCAGTGCAAGTTATTATGCTTTTCTAATCTATTGTAAAATAGAGAAGACACCTTAACCTCCTTTCCCCCTCCTGTAAAGGGTTATTACTCCCTTCAAAAGTATCCCTTGGTGGCAGGGCACCTGATTAAAAACCTGTGTTGGTTTTTTAGACACCTGATCAAAAGTCTAAAGGGTCCCTAGATCTACCTGCAGCAGATCTTGTTGGTGGCAGGGCACCTGATCAAAAACCTGAGTGGATTCCTACCTTGTTGGTAGAAGAGTGGACGTACTCAAGTTGTTTGGGGAACCACTATAAATTCCTTGTGTCGTCTGGATTGTTTATTTAATTCTCTGTGCTGATTGGCTGTGATTAGATTTTAACTAGGTTTGCTAGTTGCTGTTTAGGATTCCAAGCATTAACTGTAATTACAGTTGGCTGCCTTTTGTGCACATCACTTGTGTTAGGCTGTAGGGTTTAATCTCAAATATCTATAATCTTCATTCCGCAATTAACTCCAAGGGAGTTGAGTAGACAGTCAAGTTTGCAAGTGCAATTTTTTATTACTCTATTCACCCCCCTCTAGAGTAGTATCTATACCCTTTTTCTTTTAATTGGTATCAGAGGGAGGTTTGGCTGACTGAATAGGCTAACACCTAAGTCAAAAGATCCTGATAGATACCAAAGTTTATTGATATTCACTTTCACTATCATGGCCCAGTCCAAGGATTACTCTAGCACCAGACCTCCAGCATGCAACTTGGCTAAGTTTAGCATCTGGAAGGCAAGGATTAAACAATATATGAACTCTATTGATGAAAGTATTTTTGCTTCTATTTTGACAGGACCACCAAGAGCACCTGCTGCAGCTACTGCCTCATCATCAACTGATATGAGTGCAGTGCCTCCTCCAGACTACAATGATGAATACAAAAAGGCAAAGATAGCAGATGCTAAGGCAATGAACATTCTGGCTCAGACAATGTCTGATGAAGTATTCCAGAAGGTTGCTGACTGCTCCTCAGCAAAAGCAATATGGGATACACTGAACCAGATTGTAGCTGGTTCAGCTGATGAAAGGAAGGACAGGAGGTCCAACCTTATCTCACAGTATGAGAACTTCAAGAAAACTGATGCTGAATCAGTAGAAGCTATGTACACAAGGCTCAGCTCAATCATCAATGAGCTGAGGACTCTTGATAAGGATATTTAATTGACAGAAGTCAATGATAAGATTCTTATGTGCTTCCCTAACACATGGGATCTGAGGATCTGGCCTATCAAGGAGGCTAGAAGCACAAATGAAATCTCAACAGAAGCCCTTCTCGGCATGCTCAAGTCTTTTGAGCAAGTGTTGAACTCCAGGGAAGCTGAGGCTGAAGCAAAGACCCCAACTCCTACAAGAAAAGAGCAAACCCTTGCTCTCAAAGCTACTGAAGCTTCTGAGGGAAGCCAGTCCAATGAGGAACTGATGGCATTATTTGCCAAAAGGTTTCTCAAGATGGGATGGAAGGAATTCAGAAAGAAATCTTCAAAGTATGAAGATAAACCAAGGTATGATCGTACTCCTTCTAAAGAAATAATCTTCTATGGTTGCAGGAAGCCTGGACATATTCTTCTAGATTGTCCAGAGGAAAAGAACAAAGATAAAAGAAAAGACAAGGATCAGCACAGGAAGCATTCCAAGCCATCCTCCTACAAGAACAAAAAGAAGGAGAGAGGCTTTGTTGCTGAAACCTGGAGCGATTCTGATAAGGAATCTTCCTCCTCAAGCTCCAGTGAGGATGAAGAAGAAAAGAAGACAAAGGAAGTTTGCCTGATGGTAATTGATGCCTGCAGCAATCACTCAGCTGCAGAGAACTCAGATTCTGATGAAGAAATGCCAACTAAAGATGAGGTATTGTCTTCTTATGACTTTACATCTGCTGAATTTAAATCTGATTTTAAATCTTTATGTTTAGATTTAATTAGTTCTGAAAAGGAAATAAAAGAGCTTAGAATTAAACTAGCTGAATCTGAATTGATTTCTAATGAAAACATTAGGTTAACAGCAGAACTCACTAATGCTAGTGAAGAAATAAAATTCCTTAAGAATGAATTAGCTAAGTCCAAATGGTTAGAAGAATCTCTGAATGGTAGAAGCCTTAAGTTGCTTGAAATAACCAGCATGTCTAACACTAGGTCAGGCAATAACAAATTAGGCTTAGGAGCATCTTCTAGTGAGCCCCCAATCATTCTTAAAAACCAACTTTCAACTCCAGTGAATTTTATTTCATCTAGTGGAATAAAAAACACTGAGCAAGTTAATCAAGTTAATAGAGCTTTAAATAAAGCTAAAAGAGAGAAAAGAAAACAAAAATTTAAGGAATTACAAAGAGCGTCGAACGCTGCTCGACGATCGCAGGCCCAATGGTCGAACGGAGATCGACGATCTGGGTACCAATCGTCGAACGCCGATCGACGTTTTCAACAAGAATTTCAAAACTCCAACCAGAACTTTAGAAACCCGAATATGAATAGAAACCCTAGGTTCGTTGACCCATCATCTGCATGAAGAATCCCACCTAGGAGATCTTACCCGTTAGGTTATCACCCTCAGCCTGCTTATTCATTTATTTCCAGTTTTTCTTATGTGAAAAACAAGGGACCCAAGGTTACCTGGGTCCACAATGTTTAAATTGATTTATTTGCAGGTGAAGACCTATCCTATCACTCAAAATAAGTGGTATTTGGATAGTGGTTGCTCCAAGCACATGACAGGAAATAAAGAACATCTGTCAAGGTTCAAGGCAAAGCTTGGCCCAAAGGTAATCTTTGGAGATTCAAGCTGTGGTCAAACTGAAGGCTATGGCAGGATGACAATTGGAGCTGTATCATTTAAGAGAGTTGCTTATGTAACTGGACTGAAGCATAATCTAATTTCAGTAAGTCAGTTATGTGATGCTGGATACCAGGTATCATTCTCTAACTCTCTTTGTAATATTACTTTAAATAATAATGTTGTATTAGTAGGTATTAGACAAGGTAACATTTATTTAGTAGATTTTAACTCAACTCACTCTGAAATCTGCTTGTTTAATGAAGTAACCAATAACAATACTTTATGGCATAAAAGGCTTAGCCATGTTAACCTCAAGAATATATCTAGGTTATCTAAACACAACCTTGTTAGAGGTTTACCTTCTTGCCCCTACAAGAAGGAGAGCTTATGCAAGGCTTGTCAATTAGGCAAGCAAACCAAGAATTCATTTAAATCAGTAAATAAAAGTGATTCTCCTAGAATCCTGTATTTATTACATTTGGACCTATTTGGTCCAATAAATGTACAGAGTTTAGGAGGGAAGTATTACACCCTAGTCATTGTAGATGACTTCTCTAGGTTCACTTGGGTGTTCTTTTTGAGAACTAAGGCTGATAACTTCAAAGCCCTTATAGATTTTCTATTATGTGTGCAGACTGAGTACTCTACTCATGTGGCTTTGATTAGAAGTGATCATGGTACTGAGTTTGACTCTCTTCTCATGCAAGAATTCTGTGAGAGAGAAGGTATAAAACATAGCTTCACAGCTCCTAGAACTCCCCAACAAAATGGGGTAGTTGAAAGGAAGAACAGAACACTAATTGAAGCTGCTGGCACATTGTTGGCAGATACTAATATGCCTCTTTCCTATTGGGCAGAAGCTGTTAGTACATCCAACTATGTCTTGAATAGAAGTCTGATACACAAGCTTAAGTGTAAAACTCCTTATGAGTTGCTTAAAGGAAAGAAACCTAAAATAAATTATTTTAGAGTTTTTGGCTGTGTAGTTTATATTCATAATAATAATAAAGAATACCTTAGAAAATTTGAAGCAAAAGCTTCAATGGGAATTTTTCTTGGATATTCCCAAGTAAGCAAAGCTTATAGTGTATTTAATAAATCATCTTCTAAAATTGAAGAGTCTGTTCATGTGTCCTTTGATGAATCCCAAATGTTTTACAAGGAGAAGGAAACTTCCCCTTCCTCAAGTTCATTACAGGTACAAGAATCTACCAAAGATGTCACTCAAGAAATCCTCCATCTTTCAACTCTTCATATCAATGAATCAGACAGTGATGAAGACATTGCAGAATTTGTTGCTGTACCACCAATAGTAGATCAAATTTCTCCTGAGGAATTAATCCCAACTATTGCTGAAGATCACATCCCATCTGCTGATGTTGTCATACTTAGAGATCATCCTACATCTCAAGTGATAGGAGACATATCAGCTGGTGTTCAAACAAGACATTAGTTAAGACAGGATGTGATGCATGCTTGTTTCCTTTCACAGATTGAGCCCCTCACCATTAAAGATGTTGAGCTAGATCCCCACTGGATCATTGCTATGCAAGAGGAACTCAATTAGTTTGAAAGATGTAAAGTATGGACTTTGGTTCCAAGACCTAAAGGCCAACTGATCATAGGCACCAAGTGGGTGTATAGAAACAAGTTGGATGCAAATGGAATCATTGTAAGGAACAAAGCTAGGCTTATAGCTCAGGGCCACAGACAGGAGGAAGGTATAGATTATGACCAAACCTTTTCTCCTGTTGCAAGGCTAGAGGCAATAAGGATCTTCTTAGCCAATGCAGCCTATATGAAGTTTAAAGTTTTTCAGATGGATGTCAAAAGTGCCTTTCTTAATGGTGAGCTAAAGGAAGAGGTATTTGTTGAACAACCACCTGGGTTTGTTTCTTCAACTCAGCCCTCACATGTATTCAAGTTGCAAAAAGCTCTTTATGGACTAAAACAAGCACCAAGAGCCTGGTATGAGACTCTAGCTAGTTTCTTGTTAGAGCACAACTTTGTTAGGGGAGTTGTTGATAGAACCCTCTTCATCAAGCACCACAAGGACACAATCCTGTTAGTTCAAGTGTATGTGGATGACATTATTTTTGGTTCCACTGATCCTAAACTATGCAAAAAGTTCTCCAACTTGATGCATTCTAAGTTTGAGATGAGTAGTATGAGTGAGCTGTCTTACTTTCTTGGTCTCCAAGTAAAGCAAGATGCTGATGGCATCTTCATCTCCCAATCCAAATATGCCAAGGAATTGGTAAAGAAGTTTGGGATGGAAGATGCTTCAGCAATGCATACACCTATGGCTACTAATGTAGTTATTGATTCTAATGATCAGGGAAAGCCTGTTGATCAAAAGAATTATAGGGCCATTGTTGGTTCTCTATTGTATTTAACTGCAAGTAGGCCAGACATAATGTTTGCTACATGCCTTTGTGCTAGATTCCAGGTCAACCCCAAGGAATCTCATCTGACTCTTCTCAAGAGAATCTTGAGATACCTAAAGGGATGTCCAAATCTAGGACTTTGGTACCCAGCTGAGTCAGAATTTGAATTGATTGGATATTCTGATTCTGATTATGCTGGTTGTCGAGTTGACAGGAAAAGTACCTCAGGAACTTGTCAGTTCCTGGGAGAGAGATTGTTCTGTAAGAAGCAAGCCTCTCTCAACTTCAACTGTAGAAGCTGAATATATAGCAGCTGCTAGTTGTTGTTCACAGATCCTGTGGATACAAAACCAACTTTTGGATTATGGGTACTCACACAAGAACACAAAAATCATGTGTGATAGTACAAGTGCTATCTCCATTGCAAAAAATCCAGTGCACCACTCTAGAACGAAGTACATTGAGATTAGGCACCATTTCCTGAGAGATTGTGTGGAAAAGAACAAGATCAGCCTTGATTTCATATCCACAGACCTTCAGAGAGGTGATATATTCACCAAGCCCTTAGATGAACAGAAGCATCTGTTCTTTTTGGTTCAACTAGGCATGATTAATGGAAGAGACTAAGTGTGACGTCTGCCTTGTTGAAACCTGTTTGAAGATCGTCGATTGACGTTCGAAGATAGTCGATCGGATCAAGCCTATCGTCGACCTATGGTTGAAGATAGCTTATCTGCTTGAAGATCGTCGACCGGCGTTCGAAGATAGTCGAAAAGGTCGAGCCTACCGTCGATCTATGGTTGACGACAGCTTGCTGTTTGTGAAGACAGAAATAGTCGAACGATTGATCGACTACTCTGCTTCAGGACCGATCGTCGAACGACCGTTCGACCATCGTCTCTAGTATCTTTTAAATAGATCGACGATCGCTGTTTTAATATAAAACCGATGGTCGACCTAGGTTAAGAGATAGTTGCTTTTATTGTCGATGGAGAGCATCTTTTCGCATTCCGTCTTCCCGCTTGCTCTCTGTCTTGCGTTTTCTGCCGCTTCGTCCTCGTCGTCTCTCCCTCGTCTTCTCCAGCTCTTTCGATGGCGATTGCTCCAGCGCTCCTAGCAGTAGTGAAGTTTGATGCAGGATTCAGTGTAGATTTCGACTCCTTCAGCTGCTGCGAACCCGGAATAGTGGAAATTCTTAATCTGTGCAAAGATCAAGGATTAGAGATGCTCTTGTCCTCCAGAATAAAGATAAACACTCAAGATATCAAAGAGTGGGCATTCACTTCGTCTTCAACTGATGATTCGATGACTGGCACCATTGGCGGAGAAGAGGTAACATTGACTCCCGCTATTTTGACTGAAATATTTGGATTGATTAATGGGGAAGAAGAGTATGAGCAAGATACCCCTGAGTTTGGAAGGATGTTGACAGAGTTAGGACATGCCGAAGGCATTCCCTCTAAGCTGCTCAAAGTAAATTTTCCGTTTAAGATTAAGTTTCTTGCTGAAATAGTCGGAAAGGTGCTACTGGGAAAGCACTCCGCCCACGATAATATTACAAGGCAGCAATTTGCACTGATGTGTGCAATTGTAAATAAGAAACAGATTAATTGGGCAGGCGTTATGTTTGATTTAATCAGGAAAAAGAATGGCAAGAAAGAAGTTACCCTGTGAAGGGTAGTTGGGATTTTTCTGAAGGAGAAATACCCCCATCTGTTAGTGTCAGCTGCCACCTCCATAAACGCCAGCAAGAAGATGGATCCATCCCTGTTTGCAAAGTGGAAAAGGACCTTCCTAAAGCCCGCTCCCGCAGGGGTTGCTCCAGTTACATCTGAGAGCACCAGGATTGTCTCAGTCACTCCCCCCCCCTTCTAGCAGCTGGCTCAGCAAATCTAACCCTTCCATCTTCTTCATCTTCTTTGCCGTCTACTTCAGTTGAAGTTCCCTCAACTTCAATTGAAGTACGACCTTCTGCTTCTCCTCTTGCATCTCCTCCTACATCTCCTCTCCCGACTCATCTTGCTGGGATCTCTCATCCCATTTTTGATTTGTTGGTGTCTGAGATTTCTACTCCTCTTCATTCTCCAATTCCTTCTTCTGATCACATTGATCACCCTACATCCACTCATACATCTCCAGTTCCATCTCTAGTTCATTCTCCAGCTCATCATGCATATACCATCCCTGCTGATCTTCCATCCTCTGAAATTCCTCCATCATCATCATCATCATCCTTTGAAATAACTCCAGCATTTATCTCTAGCATTGTGGAGTTAATTACCCCCTCAATCAAAATTATGATTGAAGAGGCAATTGCTCCTCTTGTTTCATCTATATCTTCTTTGACTGCTGCTATTCAGGCACTCTCAAAGTCTGTTGAGCCCTCTTCTTCTAGGGGCCTGGTTTCAGTATCTACTGAAATCAGGCAGGGGGAGATGCTTGATGAAGATGTCTCTGAGCAGCCTTTGGCCTCCCCTCCAGCAGATCATCATGTAGTGGCAGAGAAAGCAATAGAAGATTCAGCTCCTCCTTCTTTTTCTGAAAAAGAAATTTCTGATGCTTTGTTGAAATCTAAATTTATTGTCAAAGCTTGTTTAGAAGAATGTTCTACTCCCTTCGTCGCCCTATACCTAGAAGGAATTATCACTTCCTTTCTAGATGAATTATGGGAGTTAGGACACGCAGTGGTCGATTCTGAAGGTATTTCCTTTACTTACTTTTTAGACTTGATAACTGATATGATAGTTTGAGAATATCTGGAAGGCATGATTAGATGTCATTTAGAAAAATTTTATTCATAATACTACAGATAAAATGGAAGAAGTTCTAGATGTTCAAGAGCCTGTTATCCAACCAGCTCCAGAAGTTCAACCAGAACCAGCTGTTCAAATTTCTGAGGTTGCTCAGCCAGAAGTGCAAGCAGAACTAGTCACTATGAAAGTTTCTGATCTTCAAGAAAAAGGTGCAGATGTTCAAATTGAAAAATCTACTGTATGGGATGATTCCCCGGGTTTGTATTTAGATGCTCTCCTGGCACAGGATGCCATAGAAGAAGAACTAGAAAAAGCAGATCTTAAGGAAAAGGAAAGAGCTATGCAAGATGCATTTGACCCATATGATCTGCCTATTTCTTCCAATTCTGAAGATGAAATAGATTCTGATGAGTCTGCTGAGTCAAAAAGAAAAAGAATTGCTAAAAAGAAAAGGAAAGCTGTAGCTCCTCCTCCTTCTAATCCAGATAATGATACCCCTTATTATATACTGAAAGGAATTGATTGAAAGTGAAGGGATAGATACTACTCTAGAGGGGGGGTGAATAGAGTTATCAAATTTTGCACTTGACAAAACTTAATCGTCTACCCAACTCCCTTGGAGTGAAATGCGAAATGAAAAGATTATAGATATGGAGATAACCCTAAAGCCTAACACAAGTGTTGTGCATAAACTCAAGCTAACTGTAATTACAGTTAAGGCTTGGAAATCCTAATCAGCAACTAGCAAACCTAGTTATATCTATTCACAGCCACAATGCAGGAATTAAAACAAGGCAAGCCAGACGACACAAGGAAATTTATAGTGGTTCCCCAAACAACTTGGGTACGTCCACTCTTCTACCAACAAGGTAGGAATCCACTACAGGTTTTTGATCAGGTGCCCTGCCACTACAAGATCTGCTTCAGGTAGATCTAGAAACCCTTTAAACTTTTGATCAGGTGTCTAAAAACCAAACACAGGTTTTTGATCAGGTGCCCTGCCACCAAGGGATACTTTTGAAGGGAGTAATAACCCTGTACAGGAGGGGGAAAGAAGGTTAAGGTGTCTTCTCTATTTTACAATAGATTAGAGAAGCACAATAACTTGCACTGAGCTAGAAAGCTCAAAGGAATCAAGGCTCCCCCTGGCTCAAAGAATGTCCAGGTGAAGTCTTGCTTTAGTACAGAAAACTTTCAGTAAGAACTGAAGGAAAAACTACAAGAAGATAAATAAAATATAAAAGAGAAATTCTTCTAGCAGCTATCTTCTTCTTCTTCTTCTTCAAAAGAACTCTGAGTTTGAACTTCCTGGAAACAGGAAAACTCAGGTTGAAGAAAAGCAGAAGAGCTTAACACTTCTCAGTTGAATTGAGGATTGCTGAGAGCAATGAACTTGATCTTGAAGAAATCTTGAATGCTAATTGAAAAGCTCTTAGAATAACTGGTTAACTAACTGAAATCCTTCTCCAAAGGATTCCTTTTATAGCAGCAACAAGCAACGGCTCTCTTCAATTTGAACTGTTTGTCTTCTTCTGAAACTTGAAACCTGGGCTGTAAATATCACAAAGACAAACAAACTCTGCAGCAAGATATTCTATAAAAGGGATAAACCTTTTTCAAGGAAGCTGCAGGAAGCAATCTGATAATAAAGTTACTAAATAAAATCACATCAGAGAAAAACTCTTTATAGCAAAAAGAAGACTTTTCAGTCTAACGGCTATAAAGGACTGACAGCAGATAAAGTAAAATACAATGTCAGCTAATAAGACAAACAACTTTATCTGAAAAGATTTTACTCAGGCAAAAGGGATGGGGCAGATATTGCCTGGAAATATTATCACAAAACAACTGAAATAAAACATGCCAGATAATATATTAATTTGTTAAATAGAATAAATAAATACAAAATATAAAGGCAGACAGAAAACGTCGAACGACCCTCGGAGATCGTCGACCGAAGAACGAAGATCGTCGAACTATCAGATAGATAGTCGAACGATCTAGATAGTCGAACTATCAAAGGAGATAGTCGAACTATCGCAACAGATAGTCGAACTATTAGAAGATAGTCGAGCTATCAGATAGTCGAACTATCAACAGATAGTCGAACAATCAAGGCAAAACAGATAGTCGAACTATCAACAGATAGTCGAACTATCAAAGACAAACAGATAGTCGAACAATCAACAGATAGTCTAACTATCAGATAGTTGAACTATCAAAGCAGATAGTCGAACTACCAAGCGAAAACAGATAGTCGACCTATCAACAGATAGTCGAACTATCAACGCAGAACAGATAGTCGAACTATCAGAGAACGACAGATAGTCGAATTATCAGAGAACGACAGATAGTCGAATTATCAGAGAACGACAGATAGTCGAATTATCAGAAGAAAGCAGATAGTCGATCTATCAACAGATAGTCGAGCTATCAAACAACGCAGATAGTCGACCTATCAAACAAATAGTCGAGCTATCAGATAGTTGAACTATCCAAGCAGATAGTCGAACTATCAAAGCACACAGATAGTCGAACTATCAACCGATAGTCGAACTATCCTCGTAGATAGAACGTCGAGCAACTGATAGACGATCGTCGAACAGTTAGTTGACGATAGTCGAGCGGCGTTCGACTATAGTCGAACGAAAAACTACTTAACCAAATTCTTCATCTGGAAAAGCGAGGACTCTACAACTAGACCACTAACCATTGACCATAGATATTTCTTGGGTCAAGGGACAAAAGGAGAAGACTAAACTCAAATCAAACTAGGGTACCAACAATCTCCCCCTATTTGAGTTAAGTCTCTCAAAAACTAAAACATAGAACTACCTATAGAGCAATAAAATTAATACAGGAAATAGATAATAATTAACAGTCAATCAGATAAATAACAACAATCAAACAAAACTAAGGATCTACAGAGTCTGGCTTAGGGTCAGAAGAGCTAGGAACAAAGGAAACTTTCCGCAAAGGATTAATGGCCTCTTTCTTAGACATCTTCAAGTCTTGCACGCCAATAATCTTTAATTCTGCAGCCCTTGGAACAACTGCTTCTGGGTGCTTTTGCATATACTTTGAAGGGTCAAAGAAATCAGGGCTAACCTGGATTTTATCTAGTTCCTTCATTCTGAACTTTGACATTGTAGAAAATCCTGTAGAATCCTTTCCTTCAGCCTTAGCTTTCTGAATTTGAGCTGAGCCAACAATCTCAAGAAATCTAGCCATCCTGTAATCAGGATCTAGTTCTTGGCTTTCATACACATTTTCAGAAGATGTATCAACAGGCTTAACAACTTTAAACTTAATTGATAAATCTAATAAACTTTCAGCTATGTCTTTTACTTCTTGAATAACCAGAGACGATGGAGGAGCAAACTCAGCAAACTTTTTGCTAGATTTTTCAGAGAAGATGGTTCTGTTACCTTTTGCAGCATCCTTAGCAACATGAACTGGAATACCAGAAGAGATCCTTTTCTTAGGAGAAGGAGGAGGTGAAAATGTTGGCTTTTGATACACAACCTCCTTTACTTGTTCTTTAACTTCAGTAACATGCCTTTGAGAACCAGAATGAGATATCCCTTGGTGGCTTTGAGAGCTTTTCCTTGAAAGGTGCTGAGAGGGAGCAGATTTTGCTGACGGAGAAGAAGGATTAGCAGAAAGGTTGCCAGAGGCTCCTGCACTGGGAGGTGGAGGAGGAGGACTTCTGGGATTCCATCTGGGGGTAGGACTATCATATCTCTTAGATCTCTTTCTCTCTTTTTACTGGTTCTTGGAGAACCACATCCAATGTTGAAACTCTTTTGACTTGGGGTCAATTCCTTTTAGAATATAATATGGAGTGTCATTATCACGATTGAGAGGAGGAGGAGCAACAGCTTTTCTTTTCTTCTGTGCAGCTTTCTTTTTCTTTGAATTCTCAGATAAATCTGAATCCTCTTCATCCTCAGAATGAGATGAGGGAGGATTGTCATATGGGTCATAGGCTTCAGAAACAGCCTTTTCCTTTAAAGCAGCTTTCTCCTTTTCTTCTTCTATGGCATCCTGAGCCAGAAGGGAATCTAGGTCAAGTCCTGGGGAATCATCCCAAACAGTTGATTTTTCAACTTGTGAATCCTTTTCTTTTTCTTCTAACAAAGATTGTACTCTTTGATTCCAAGCATCTCTTGCTTTCTCTTCTTCCAAACTCAATACAGGGGTGTCATCTTTGATTTCATCTTGATTTTCAGACACATCTTCTATATCTTTTTGCACAACTAAAGCATCTGCAACAGATTCTCGAACAACTACTTCTATTTGAGCAGCTATATCTTCTTTAATATAATCTGTAGATTCACGATCACAAATCTGCTAAATAATCTAAAAGCATTCCTTCTAGGTATTCACAAGCTAGCAAATCAATTGACTCGTCAATAAAACGGATGAGTGAATTACCTTCATACTTTACCAACTCCCAGGATTCATCTAGATAGGATGTAATAATGCCTTCTAGGAAACGGGCAACCAAAGGAGTGGTGAGATCTTCTAAACAAACTTTTACAGCAAATTCAGATAACATAATTGCATCAGATATTTCTTTTTCAGATAACACTGAAACTGATTCTTCTTGAGCTGGAGCAGTCTCTTCTTGAACTGTCATCACTAAATCTATCAGAGGATCTGCTGGAGGATCTGCTGGAGGGGAGGCAGGACGCTGTGAGACATCTTAATAGAACATCTCCCCCTGCCTGATTTCAGTGGGAACTGAAACCAGGCCCCTGGAAGAAGAGGGCTCAGCAGATTTAGAGAGGGATTGGATGGTAGCAGCCAACGTAGCAATGGAAGAAGCAAGTGGAGCAATTGCCTCTTCAATCATGATTTTGATTGAAGGGGTAATCAACTCCAAAATGCTGGAAATGAATGCAGGGGTGACTTTAAAAGAATGTGGGGGAACGGCAGATGATGGAAGATCAGCAGGAGGAATGTGTTCCTGTTGAACTGGAGAACGAACAGGGGATGGAGAAGATGTGGAGAAGGAGAGGATATTTCAGAAACCAATAAATCAAAACTGGGTTGAGATGTCCCAGCCAGATGAGATGGTATAGGAGAAGCAGGAGGAGAAGGGATAACAACCGTGGTTGTATCTCGAACAGGAGAAACAGAAAGTCATACTTCAGCTGAAGTTGATGGAACTTCAACTGAGGTAGACGGAACTGAAGAAGATGGAACTACTTCAGTAGAAGTTGATGGTAAGGCAGAAGAAGATGATGGAAGAGAAGGATGAGCTGAGCCAGCTTCTAGCAGGTGAGGAGTGACTGAATCAGTCCTAGTGCTCTCGGATGTCGCTGGAGCAACCCCTGTGAGAGCGGGCTTCACAAACGTCCTCTTCCACTTGGAGAACAAGTTCGGGTCCATCTTCTTGCTTGCATTAATTGTTGTAGCAGTTGAAATCAGCAGCTGGGGATACTTCTCTTTCAGAAAAATTCCAATAACCCTGCCTAGGGTAACCTCTTTCTTACTGTTCTTTTTCCTTATCATATCGAACATTACTCCTGCCCAATCAATCCTTTTCTGATTAACAATTGCACACATCAGTGCAAATTGTTGCCTTGTAATGTTGTCATGAGCAGAGTGCTTCCCAAGGAGCACTTTTCCAACTATCTCAGCAGGAAATTTTATCTTGAAGGGGAAATTGACCTTGAGCAGCTTGGAGGGAATACCTTCGGCATGTCCCAGCTCAGTAAGCATTCTTCCAAACTCTTGAGCATCTTGCTCATAATCTTCTTCGCCATTAATCAATCCAAAAACTTCAGTCAGAATGGCGGGAGTTAAAATAACCTCTTCTTCGCCGATAGAGCCGGTCATCGATTCGTCGGTGGAGGACGAAGTAAATGCCCATTCCTTAATTTCGGGAATATTTAACTTAATCCTTGAAGACATTAGTCTTTCTAGACCTTGATCTCGGCATAACTGAAGAATTTCCACAATCCCTGCTTCACAGCAACTGAATGCGTCAAAATCGACGCTGAAACCTACATCAAACTTTACAATAGCTAGCACTGCTGGATAAATCGCCATTGAAGGAGCTGGAGAAGACGGAAGACGACGAGGGAGACGAAGCGGCAGAAAATCGCAAGCGGGAAGACAGAATGTGAAAAGTCACGCTCCGTCGACGATAAAACAAAAGATCTTTTAACCTAGGTCGACTATCGGCTTTATATTAGACCGTAGATAGTCGATCTATTAAAAAGATACTGGACCCGATGGTCGAACGGCCGTTCGACGATCGGTCCAGAAGCAGAGTAGTCGATTAATCATTCGACTATTTCTGGCTTCTCAAACAACAAGCTGTCGTCATCTAGAGATCGACGATAAGCTCGACCTGTTCGACGATCTTCGAACACCGGTCGACGATCTTCAAATAGATAAGCTATCATTAACCAGAGGTCGACGATAGGCTTGATCCGTTCGACGATCTTCGATCATCGTTCGACGATCTTCAAGCAGGTTTCAACATTGGCAGATATAGTCACACTTAGTCTCGTCCATTGATCATGCCTAGTTGAACTAAAAAGAACAGATGCTTCTGTTCATCTAAGGGCTTGGTGAATATATCACCTCTCTGAAACTCAGTGGATATGAACTCAAGACAAATCTTGTTCTTTTCCACACAATCTCTCAGGAAATGGTGCTGAATCTCAATGTGCTTCGTTCTAGAGTGGTGCACTGGATTTTGTGCAATGGAGATAGCGCTGGTACTGTCACACATGATTTTGGTGTTCTTGTGTGAGTAACCATATTCCACAAGCTGGTTTTGAATCCACAGGATCTGTGAACAACAACTAGCAGCTGATATATATTCAGCCTCTGCAGTTGAAGTTGAGACAGAAGCCTACTTCTTATAGAACCAAGAGACCAATCTCTCTCCCAGGAACTGACAAGTTCCTGAGGTGCTCTTCCTGTCAACTCTGCAACCAGCATAGTCAGAGTCAGAGTATCCAATTAACTCAAATTCTGATTCTGCTGGGTACCAAAGTCCTAGATTTGGGCATCCCTTCAGGTATCTCAGGATTCTCTTGAGAAGAATCAGATGAGAATCCTTGGGGTTGACCTGGAATCTAGCACAAAGGCATGTAGCAAACATTATATCAGGCCTACTTGCAGTTAAATATAATAGGGAACCAACAATGGCCCTATAATTCTTTTGATCAACTGGCTTGCCGTGATCATCAGAATCAATAACTACATTAGTAGCCATAGGTGTAGGCATTGCTGAAGCATCAGCCATCCCAAATTTCTTTACCAATTCCTTGGCATATTTGGATTGGGAGATGAAGATACCATCAGCATCTTGCTTAACTTGGAGACCAAGAAAGTAAGACAGCACACCCATACTACTCATCTCAAACTTAGAGTGCATCAGGTCAGAAAACCTTTTGCAAAGTTTGGGATCAGTGGAGCCAAATATAATATCATCCACATACACTTGAACTAACATGATTGTGTCCTTGTGGTGCTTGACAAAAAGGGTTCTATCAACTACTCCCCTAGTAAAGTTGTGCTCTAAAAGGAAACTAGCTAGAGTCTCATACCAGGCTCTGGGTGCTTGTTTTAGTCCATAAAGAGCTTTCTGCAACTTAAACACATGTGAGGGCTGAGTTGAAGAAACAAACCCTGGTGGTTGTTCAACAAACACCTCTTCCTTAAGCTCACCATTCAGGAATGCACTTTTGACATCCATCTGAAAGACCTTAAACTTCATGTAGGCTGCATAGGCCAAGAAGATCCTTATTGCTTCTAGCCTTGAAACAGGAGCAAAGGTTTGGTCATAATCTATACCTTCCTCCTCTCTGTAGCCCTGAGCTACAAGCCTAGCTCTATTACTTACAATAATTCCATTTGCATCCAACTTGTTTCTATACACCCACTTGGTGCCTATGATCAGTTGGCCTTTAGGTCTTGGAACCAAAGTCCAAACTTTACATCTCTCAAACTGATTGAGTTCCTCTTGCATAGCAATGATCCAGTGGGGATCTAGCTCAGCATCTTTAAAGGTGAGGGGCTCAACCTGTGAGAGGAAACAAGCGTGCATCACATCCTGTCTTAATTTGTGTCTTGTTTGCACACCAGCTGATATGTCTCCTATCACTTGAGATGTGGGGTGATCTCTAAGTGTGACAATATCAGCAGGTGGGATATGATCTTCAGCAACAGTTGGGATTAATTCCTCAGGAGGAATTTGATCTACTGTTGGTGGAACAACAACCGCTTCAGCAATGTCTTCATCACTGTCTGATTCAGTGATCTGAAGAGTTGATAGTTGAATAATCTCTTGAGAAGCATCAGGTACCTGCAATGAACTAGAGGAAGGAGAATTTTCCTTCTCCTTGTAAAACATCTGAGACTCATCAAAAGATACATGCACAGATTCTTTAATTTTATAGGTTGATTTGTTATAAACCCTATAAGCTTTGCTTACTTGGGAATATCCAAGCATAAATCCCATTGAAGCTTTTGCTTCAAACTTTCTAAGGTATTCATTATTATTATTATGAATATACACTACACAACCAAAAATTCTAAAATAGTTTATTTTAGGTTTCTTTCCTTTAAGCAACTCATAAGGAGTTTTACACTTAAGCTTGTGTATCAGACTTCTATTCAAGACATAATTGGCTGTACTAACAGCTTCTGCCCAATAGGAAAGAGGCATATTAGCATCTGCCAACAATGTGCTAGCAGCTTCAATGAGTGTTCTGTTCTTCCTTTCAACTACCCCATTTTGTTGGGGAGTTCTAGGAGCTGAGAAGCTATGTTTGATACCTTCTCTCTCACAGAATTCTTGCATGAGAAGAGAGTCAAACTCAGTACCATGATCAATTCTGATCAAGGCCACATGAGTAGAGTACTCAGTCTGCACACATAATAGAAAGTCTGTAAGGGCTTTGAAGTTATCAGCCTTAGTTGTCAAAAAGAAAACCCAACTGAATCTAGAGAAGTCATCTACAATTACTAGGGTGTAATACTTCCCTCCTAAACTCTGTACATTTATTGGGCCAAAAAGGTCCAAATGTAATAAGTACAAGATTCTAGGAGAATCACTCTTATTTATTGATTTAAAAGAGTTTTTGGTTTGCTTGCCTAGCTGACAAGCCTTGCATAGGCTCTCCTTCTTGTAGGGGCAAGAAGGTAAACCTCTAACAAGGTTGTGCTTAGATAACCTAGATATATTTTTAAGGTTAACATGACTAAGCCTCTTATGCCACAAAGAATTGTTATTAATTGTTACTTCATTAAATAAATAGATTTCAGAATGAGTTGAATTGAAATCTACTAAATAAATATTACCTATTCTAATGCCTACTAAAACAACATTATTATTTAAAGTAATATTACAAGAAGAGTTAGAAAATGAAACCTGGTAGCCAGCATCACATAGCTGGATGACTGAGATCAAATTGTGCTTCAGTCCTGTCACATATGCAACTCTCTTGAAAGTAACATCTCCAATTGTGATCCTGCCATAGCCTTCTGTCTGACCACAGCTGGAATCTCCAAAGATAACCTTTGGGCCGAGCTTAGCTTTGAACTTTGACAGATGATTTTTATTTCCTGTCATATGCTTGGAGCATCCACTATCCAAATACCATTTATTTTGAGTGATTGGATAGGCCTTCACCTGCAAGACATTTATTTAGACAGTGTGGACCCAGGTAACCTTGGGTCCCTTGTTTTTCACATAAGAAAAACTGGAAATAAATGAAAATGCAGACTGAGGGTGATAACCTAATGGGTGAGATCTCCTAGGTGGGATTCTCCATACAGATGATGGGTCAACAAACCTAGGGTTTCTATTTTCATTTAGGTTTCTATGGGTTTGATGATGATTTTGAAAATCATGTTGAAAACGTCGATCGACGTTCGACGATGGGTGCTCAGATCGTCGAGCTTCGTTCGACCATTGTGCTTCCGATCGTCGAGCGGCGTTCGACGCTCTTTGCATTTCTTTAAAAAATTTCTTCCTCTTTTCTCTCTTAGCTTTATTTAAAGTTTTATTAACTAGGTTTACTTGCTCAGTGTTCTTCATTCCACTAGCTGAAATGAAGTTCACTGGAGTTGAAAGATTATTTTTAAGAAGAACTGGGGGTTCACTGGGAGAAGCTCCTAAGCCTAGTTTGTTATTGCCTGACCTAGTGTTAGTCATGCTGGTTATCTCTAACAGCTTAAGGCTTCTACCATTTAGAGATTCCTCTAACCTTTTAGACTTAGCTAACTCTATTTTAAGAAATTTAATTTCTTCACTACAAGTAGTGAGATCTTCCTTTAACTTACTATTTTCTGTAGCAATTAATTCTGAGTCAGCTAACTTATTTCTAAGTTCTTTAATCTCCTTTTCTGAACTAATTAAGTCTAAGCATAAGGATTTAAAATCTAATTTAAATTCTTCAGAAGTGAAGTCATAAGAAGATAGTACCTCATCTTCTGTTGGCATTTCTTCTTCTGAATCTGAACTCTCTACAGCAGAGTGATTGTTGCAGGCATCTATTGCCATCAGGCAAACTTCCTTTGCCTTCTTCTCTTCCTCATCCTCACTGGAGCTAGAGGAGGAAGATTCTTCTTCTGTATCACTCCAGGTTTCAGCAATGAAACCTCTCTCCTTCTTCTTGTTCTTGTCGGAGGATGGCTTGGAGTGCTTCTTGTGGTGTTCCTTTTCTTTCCTTTTATCTTTGTTTTTCTCCTCTGGACAATCTGGTAAGATATGTCCAGGTTTCCTGCAACCATAACAGATAATTTCTTTAGCAGGTGAACGGTCATACCTTGGTTTGTCTTCATAGCGTGAAGACTTCTTTCTGAATTTCTTTCTCCCCATCTTGAGAAACCTCTTGGCAAATAATTCCATTAGTTCCTCATTTGATTGGCTGCCTTCAGAAGCATCAGCAGCCTTAAGAGCTAGAGATTGCTCTTTTCTTGTTGGAGTAGGGGTCTTTGCTTTAGCTTCTGCTTCCCTTGTCTTCAGCACTTGCTCAAAAGACTTGAGCTTGCCAAGAAGGGCTTCAGTTGAAATCTCATTTGTACTTCTGGCTTCCTTGATGGGCCAGATCCTCAGATCCCATGTGCTAGGGAAGCACATAAGAATCTTATCATTGACCTCTGTCAATGATATGTCCTTGTCCAGGGTCCTCAGCTCATTGATGATTGAGCTGAGCCTTGTGTACATAGCTTCAACTGATTCAGCATCAGTTTTCTTGAAGTTTTCATATTGTGAGATAAGGTTGGACTTTCTGTCCTTCCTTTCATCAGCTGAACCAGCTACAATCTGGTTCAGTGTATCCCACATGGCTTTTGCTGAGAAGCAGTCAGCAACCTTCTGGAATACCTCATCAGACATTGTCTGAGCCAGAATATTCATCGCCTTGACATCTGCTATCTTTGCCTTCTTGTACTCATCGTTGTAGTCTGGAGGAGGCACTGCACTCATATCAGATGATGAGGCAGAAGGAGCAGCAGGTGCTCTTGGGGGTCCTGACAAAATAGAAGCAAAGATGCTTTCATCAATAGAATTCATATACAATTTGATCCTTGCCTTCCAGATGCCAAACTTAGCTAAGTTGCATGCAGGAGGTCTGGTGCTAGAATAATCCTTGGACTAGGCCATTATAGTGAATATCTATAATCCTTGGTATCTATCAGGATCTTGTGACTTAGGTGTTAGCCTATACAGTCAGTCAACCTCCCTCTGATACCAATTGAAAGTGAAGGGATAGATACTACTCTAGAGGGGGGGTGAATAGAGTTATCAAATTTTGCACTTGACAAAACTTAAGCGTCTACCCAACTCCCTTGGAGTGAAATGTGGAATGAAAAGATTATAGATATGGAGATAACCCTAAAGCCTAACACAAGTGTTGTGCACAAACTCAAGCTAACTGTAATTACAGTTAAGGCTTGGAAATCCTAATCAGCAACTAGCAAACCTAGTTATATCTATTCACAGCCACAATGCAGGAATTAAAACAAGGCAAGCCAGACGACACAAGGAAATTTATAGTGGTTCCCCAAACAACTTGGGTACGTCCACTCTTCAACCAACAAGGTAGGAATCCACTACAGGTTTTTGATCAGGTGCCCTGCCACCACAAGATCTGCTTCAGGTAGATCTAGAAACCCTTTAGACTTTTGATCAGGTGTCTAAAAACCAAACACAGGTTTTTGATCAGGTGCCCTGCCACCAAGGGATACATTTGAAGGGAGTAATAACCCTGTACAGGAGGGGGAAAGAAGGTTAAGGTGTCTTCTCTATTTTATAATAGATTAGAGAAGCACAATAACTTGTACTGAGCTAGAAAGCTCAAAGGAATCAAGGCTCCCCCTGGCTCAAAGAATGTCCAGGTGAAGTTTTGCTTTAGTGCAGAAAACTCTTCAGTAAGAACTGAAGGAAAAACTACAAGAAGATAATAAAATATAAAATAGAAATTCTTCTAGCAGCTATCTTCTTCTTCTTCTTCTTCAAAAGAACTCTGAGTTTGAACTTCCTGGAAGCAGGAGAACTCAGGTTGAAGAAGAGCAGAAGAGCTTAACACTTCTCAGTTGAATTGAGGATTGCTGAGAGCAATGAACTTGATCTTGAAGAAAGCTTGAATGCTAATTGAAAAGCTCTTAGAATAACTGGTTAACTAACTGAAATCATTCTCCAAAGGATTCCTTTTATAGCAGCAACAAGCAACGGCTCTCTTCAATTTGAACTGTTTGTCTTCTTCTGAAACTTGAAACCTGGGCTGTAAATATCACAAAGACAAACAAACTCTGCAGCAAGATATTCTATAAAAGGGATAAACCTTTTTCAAGGAAGCTGCAGGAAGCAATCTGATAATAAAGTTACTAAATAAAATCACATCAGAGAAAAACTCTTTATAGCAAAAAGAAGACTTTTCAGTCTAATGGCTATAAAGGAATGACAGCAGATAAAGTAAAATACAATGTCAGTTAATAAGACAAACAACTTTATCTGAAAAGATTTTACTCAGGCAAAAGGGATGGGGCAGATATTGCCTGGAAATATTATCACAAAACAACTGAAATAAAACATGCCAGATAATATATTAATTTGTTAAATAGAATAAATAAATACAAAATATAAAGGCAGACAGAAAACGTCGAATGACCCTCGGAGATCGTCGACCGAAGAACGAAGATCGTCGAACTATCGGACAGATAGTCGAACGATCCAGATAGTCGAACTATCAAAGGAGATAGTCGAACTATCGCAACAGATAGTCGAACTATCAGAAGATAGTCGAGCTATCAAATAGTCGAACTATCAACAGATAGTCGAACTATCAAGGCGAAACAGATAGTCGAACTATCAACAGATAGTCGAACTATCAAAGACAAACAGATAGTCGAACTATCAACAAATAGTCTAACTATCAGATAGTTGAACTATCAAAGCAGATAGTCGAACTACCAAGCAAAAACAGATAGTCGACCTATCAACAGATAGTCGAACTATCAACGCAGAACAGATAGTCGAACTATCAAAAGATAGTCGAGCTATCAGAGAACGACAGATAGTCGAATTATCAGAAGAAAGTAGATAGTCGATCTATCAACAGATAGTCGAGCTATCAAACAACGCAGATAGTCGACCTATCAAACAGATAGTCGAGCTATCAGATAGTTGAACTATCCAAGCAGATAGTCGAACTATCAAAGCACACAGATAGTCGAACTATCAACCGATAGTCGAACTATCCTCGCAGACAGAACGTCGAGCAACTGATAGACGATCGTCGAACAGTTAGTTGACGATAGTCGAGCGGCGTTCGACTATAGTCGAACGAAAAACTACTTATCCAAATTCTTCATCTGGAAAAGCGAGGACTCTACAGCTAGACCACTAACCATTGACCATAGATATTTCTTGGGTCAAGGGACAAAAGGAGAAGACTAAACTTAAATCAAACTAGGGTACCAACATTGATCCTAAGTCAAAAGACTTCCAGCACTGGATGGCTTTCTCCAAGAATCAGCAGAAGCAAAGGAAAAAGTCAAAGAAGTATGACTCTCCTGTTCCAAGATGGAATCCTATAGGTCCTCCTCCTCCACCTCCCAGTGCAGGAGCCTCAGGAAACTTATCTGGAAAACCTGTTGCTCAGTCTGAAAGATTAAATCCATCTCAATAAGCTCAAAGAAGAAGTTCACAAGGATACCAAGGTAAAAGTCAAACTGGCTATCAAAGGCCTGATGCTGTTAAGGAACAGGTAAAGGAGGTAGTGTATCAAAGACCAACATTTTCTCCTCCTCAGTCCAAAGAACTTAAAAGCTCTACCTCTCCTAAGCCAGATCACTCTGTGAAGGATGTTTCAAAAGGTAAGCAAATTATTTTATCTGAAAATTCTAGTAAGATATTTGCTAAGTCTGCTCCCCTTTCTTATCTAGTTATTCAGGATAAAGAACCAGTTGATATATCTTCTGAGATTGTTTATGAAAGCCCAGAGCTTGATCCTAATTTTAGGATGGCTCGTTTTCTTGAACTCGTTGGAGCAGCTCAAATTAAGAAAGCAAAAGCAGAAGGAAAAGACACTGCAGGATTGACCATAATGTCAAAATTCAGAATGAAGGAGCTAGACAAATTCCAGGTTAGACCTGAAGTATATGATCCTTCAAAGTATATGGAAAAGCATCCTGAGGCAGTTGTCCCAAGAACAACAGAATTGAAAATCATTGGAGAACAAGTCCTGAAGCTATCGAGAAAAGAATCTCTAGATCCCTCAAGAAAGATTACTTTTGTTTCTAGCTCTTCTGATCCTAAATCTAACTCGGAAGCACCTTAATTTTTCATTGATTGACAGTTAATTGCTTATCTGTTTGATTGATGATATCTGCTTAGTTATTTCTCTTTATGCATTTTATTTTACTTTCAGTAATTAGTTTTGTATGTTTTAATTGTTGAGAGACTTAACTCAAATAAGGGGAGATTGTTGGTACCCTAGGTTTTGATTTGAGTTTAGTCTTCTCTTTCTGTCTCTTGACCCAAGATTTATCTATGGTCAAAGGTTTGTTGCTCTAGTTTTAGAGGCATCACTTTTCCAGATGTAAATTTGGTTAAAATGTTTTTCATTCGACTATGGTCGAACGCCGCTCGACTATCGTTATCGGCTGATCGACGATCATCTATCAGTTGATAGACGTTCTGTCTGCATTGATAACTCGACTATCTGTTGATAGGTCGACTATCTGTTTGCTTTGGTAGTTCGACTATCTGTCCTGATAGTTCAACTATCAGATAGCTCGACTATCTGTTGATAGGTCGACTATCTGTTGTCTTTGATAGTTCGACTATCTGCTTGGATAGTTCAACTATCTGATAGCTCGACTATCTGTTGATAGGTCGACTATCTGTTTTCTTTGATAGTTCGACTATCTGCTTGGATAGTTCAACTATCTGATAGCTCGACTACCTGTTGATAGGTCGACTATCTATTGATAGGTCGACTATCTGTTTGCTTTGATAGTTCGACTATCTGCTTGGATAGTTCAACTATCTGATAGCTCGACTATCTGTTGATAGGTCGACTATCTGTTTTGTTTGATAGCTCGACTATCTGTTGATAGGTCGACTATCTGTTTTTCTGTGATAGGTCGACTATCTGTTTGATAGGTCGACTATTTGTTTTGTTTGGTAGTTCGACTATCTGTCTTGATAGATCGACTATCTGTTAGCTCGACTATCTGTTCTGATAGGTCGACTATCTGTTGAGGTAGTTCGACTATCTTCCTTGATAGTTCGACTATCTGGATCGTTCGACTATCTGTCTGATAGGTCGACGATCTCCGTGCTTCGGTCGACGATCTCCGAGGGTCGTTTGACGTTTTGTTGTATGTCTTGAGTAGTTTTGTCGTCTTCTATGATGTGATTAATTTCATATTTATTTTGGCATATTTTATAAAAGATTATCTGAATAAATTGTGATATTATTTCCATGCAATATCTGTTCCATTCCTTATGCATGAGCTAATCTTTTCTGACAAAGTTGTTTGTCTTATTAGCTGAGATATGATTTCTGCTTTATCTGCCAGGCTGTCCTTTATAGCCGTTAGACTCAAAAAGTCTTCCTTGGCTGTAAAGAGTCTTTTCTGATGTGACTTTCTCTAGGTTTATTTCATCAGAATTATTTACAGCTTCTTAGAAAGCTTTATCCTCTTATAGGATATCTGTCTGCAGTATTTTGTTTTGCTTTATGCTTTTTGCAGCCCAGCTTGCAGAGTTCAGTAGAAGACAAGATTCAAACTCAAGTAAGAGCCGTTGTTGCTGCTGCTATATAAAGACTTCTTTGAAGAAAGAAATCAACTAGCTCTAATATTCAAAAAGCTAACAGCAGCATTCAAGCTTAAGAACTTACAGTTTCCAACTGCTCTCAGCTTATTCACATCTAACTGAGAAGAAGTTTTAGTTCTTCACTCTTCTTCAACCTGAGTTCTCCTGCTTACAGGAAGATCTTCACTCAGAGCCTTTTGAAGAAGAAGAAGAAGAAGATAGCTGTCTGAAGAAGAAATTTTATTTCATATTATTTATCTTCTTGTAGCTTTTTCCTTCAGTATTTTCTGAAGTGTTTCTGCACTGAAGCAAGACTTCACCTGGACGTTCTTTTAGCCAGGGGGAGCCTTGATTCTTTTAGAGCTTTCTAGCTCAGTGCAAGTTATTGTGCTTCTCTAATCTATTGTAAAATAGAGAAGACACCTTAACCTCCTTTCCCCCTCTTGTAAAGGGTTATTACTCCCTTCAAAAGTATCTCTTGGTGGTAGGGCACCTGATCAAAAACCTGTGTTAGTTTTTTAGACACCTGATCAAAAGTCTAAAGGGTCTCTCGATCTACTTACAACAGATCTTGTTGGTGGCAGGGCACCTGATCAAAAACCTGAGTGGATTCCTACCTTGTTGGTAGAAGAGTGGACGTACCCAAGTTGTTTGGGGAACCACTATAAATTCCTTGTGTCGTCTGGATTGTTTATTTAATTCTCTGTGCTGATTGGCTGTGATTAGATTTTAACTAGGTTTGCTAGTTGCTGTTTAGGATTCCAAGCCTTAACTGTAATTACAGTTGGCTGCCTTTTGTGCACATCACTTGTGTTAGGATTTAGGGTTTAATCTCAAATATCTATAATCTTCATTCCGCAATTAACTCCAAGGGAGTTGAGTAGACAGTCAAGTTTGCTAGTGCAATTTTTGATTACTCTATTCACCCCCTCTAGAGTAGTATCTATACCATTTTTCTTTCAAATACTGAGTCTGCTCCATGCCGCGCGATTAGGGACTTAGAGCTGGAGATGGCTGTTGCTGAGCGAGCTCGTGCCAGGCTGTGTGAGCTGAGGAGGAGTTTGCCCACTGCTGGATAGAAACGGACACCCGGAAGCTGGAGGGCTAGCTGGCGCACTGTAGAATGAGTCTGCCCAGCCCGCTGTAGAGAGGAGGCAGATCACCGGCTGTCGAGCTGGGGCTCATCAAGCGGACTGCACAACGAGCCTGCCTAACTCGCGATGGACAGGTTGAGCAGGCTGCCTGCTGGAGGCTTGTCTCCATTGCCTGGAGATAAGTACTATCGACCTGGCGAACTGAAGAGTCCAAGTAATGCCTATTGGAGAGAGCCGCTGTTTAGTGGTGGTATCCTTTGCTCTGGTACGAGGGTAGGCGACCTGGCAGACTGACTAGAGAGGTTAGCAGACCGCGCAGTCAGCCGATTAGGCAGCTCGCTGCATGAGGTAGGCAACCTGTCAGACTGAGATCGAGTCTGCTTACAGCTGGCAGACAGGAGTGCTGGTTGCCATCTTGATGTGCGGGCTGGAGAGCCGGTGGGAGGAGCAAGTACGCCTCCCTTAGGCGGACTGAAGACCGAGTCCTCTACCTTCTGCCGAATAGAAGGAGCAGGTCGTGCAGAGTGGCTGAGCATCTAGCGAGCGATCTGGGCAGATAGGAATTCGAGTCCGCCACTCAGTTGAGTAGCTCGCACCTGAGAGGAAGAATGAACCAGCAGACGCTTAACTGATCTAACCGCGCGGCCTATAGGAGCGGACTGAGGAAGAAGTCCTCAGCCCCTACAAAACGAGCGGCTGTTGCGCGACCTGGGCGGTCAGACCGTGGAGACCGCCCTAGCCGTGCGGACTGAGCAGACTGAGAAGTCAGTCTGTCCACCCTTAAAAGGAAAGGTTGACATGCCGCAACCTCCTAGAGCAGGCCGCTACTTACGAGCTGGCTACCTTGGGAGGGATCGCCGATTTCTGGGTTAATATAATCCCCTCACTTTTTCAAGTTCAGAAGAGAACTTCGAAAAAGTAGGAGACCCACGAAAATCGTGATCCTTCCCTCGAGAAAAGGAAGGGGTAAGGAGAGATGGAACCTGATGTATCTCCTCAGAAAAAATATGCTAATTCCTGTCTTTTTCCTACGAAGGAAAGAATCAATATAGGCAGAAATAGGTACATCTTATGCGTACCTGGGTTGCTTTTGCAAAATGAAGAAGGCATGAATGTCTCCTAATGGGCTCTGCAAAACAATGAAGGAGGGAAAGAAAAGAATAATGATAACTTGCAAGTACCTTAAGAAGGCTTGCAAGAACCTGTTAATTTCTGCAAGAGGAGTAAATCACAAGTATGATATAAAACTAAGTTACAAGTAACTGGATAGAACTTGCAAATATCGACTAATCACTACAAAGGGAAGAGTGAGCAGTAGATATAAAATGAAATTAAAATGCAAGTACCTGGATGGAACTTGCAAATATTTGCTAATCTATGCAAGAGAAGATTAAGCAACAAATATTATAGGAAAGTAAGCTGCAAGTACCTGAAGGGAACTTGCTAATATTTGCTAATCTCTGCAAAAGAAGAGTAAGCAATAGATATGATAGGAAAGTAAGCTGCAAGTACCTGAAAGGAACTTGCTAATATCTAATAATCTCTGCAAAAGAAGAGTAAGCAACAAATATGATAGAAAAGTAAGCTGCAAGTACCTGAAGGGAACTTGCTAATATATACTAATCTCTACAAAAGAAGAGTAAGCAACAGATATGATAGGAAATTAAGCTGCAAGTACCTGAAGGGAACTTGCTAATATCTGTTAATCTCTGAAAAAGAAGAGTAAGCAACATATATGATAGAAAAGTAAGTTGCAAGTACCTAAATAGAACTTGCTAATATCGGCTAATCTCTACAAAAGAAGAGTGAGTAGCAGGCATAGAAGAAAGAAAACTAAGTCGCAAGTACCTGGATAGAACCTGCAAATGTTGACTGTTGATATGATAAGATATAATTGGATAACAGAAGAGATACATGGAAAACTCTTCTATTAACTGAATAAAGATCAAACCGCGATAATGATTGTCCTTCGTGATCAAGTATGATGTTTTATACATGAAATCTTGATCAGCAAGATGAAACCATTTTAATTTAGACTTATAACAACATGACTTGTCAATCAAGGAGAACCATATACTTTGATTAAATGATTCGTGTCGCTAGTATTTGATAAGAGAGCTTATGGATAACCATCTTATAGAACTTTATGCATGCAGCGTATATTAGATGATCATAAACCAAAAAGATATTGCCAATCCTTGCAATAGGTTGAATTTAACCTGCCAACCTGCAAGAAGGCAGAAAAGACAAAGGAGGGCTAAAGCGGGCTGGCCGCGCATCCTTTGAAGGGCACAGAAGATAAAAAAGCAAACGCAAGGAAATTCCTGCAGAGGAATCGACTAATGCACTACTCTCTTGCCTTGGGTTACAAGCATCGCTAATTAATTAGACTAGTTGCGCCAAGTGGCCTATTGCTTGTCTGCGAATTGATCAGCGGAATTGTGGGCCCTGCGAAGGCACGGATCGAGAGTACCAACGAGTGTTCGGCCGTCACAGTTGTGAGATGATCGAAGAGAAAAGGATACACTTGAGGGGCGGGGCGGGGCAGGAGGGGTGGTGGTGGGCAGAGCCTACCGTAACTGGCCAGGTACTGTGGCACGTGGCTATCGGGCCGGAGGCCCGTGCCTGTCTCTATTTCGCCGAATGGTAAAGCCTTTTGGAATTTTCCTTACCCTTCATAATCTGGCAGGCTTCTAGCATGGCCTCATCGAGTCCACAACATTTTAATTCATCATCTTGTGACTGATGCACAGAAGCAATTTGCGGAGGTGGGGCTAGTAGCAGTAGCAATTGTTCGTGGGAACGATCCTGGCCTGGGAAGGAGTGTCAATGATGATGTTGGAACTTTTTTGTTTTCCAGGAGTGGGATGAAAAACTTTCCGAGGAGACCTCGGAGGCTGTATGTAAGGAGGATTTTTCTCAGCTACAAGCCGGGAGACAAAGCTAGGGTTTCTCTTCTCATCGCGGATGTATGAATTGGATAATCTAATCAACTCTTGGTATGTCCTCGGTGCTCGGACGTCAGCCTCAAACTTGAGTGGTCCTTCACACAGACCGTGAATAAGAGCCACTCAATACATTTCTTGATCGACGATCTCGATGTCTAAGATTTCTTTTTGGAAACGATCCACAAAATGAGACCAAGTCTCGGTCTCTCGCTGCTTGATCTCAAAGAGGGCTTCTGGACCTCCCTTCCTCTTAGTAGAAGTAGAAAATCTGAGCAGAAACTCTCTTCGTAAATTAACAAAGGAAGAGATTGACTGAGGATGTAGTCCATAGAATCAATCCCTCACTTGACCATCAAAGGTCGTTACAAGGAGTTTTCATTTGGTAGTATCTGAAAGATTCTTGAGAGCTACGGCCGATTCAAAGGCTTGAAGATGTTTAACTGGATCAGTCTCCCCAGTGTAAATGGGCAACCGTGGCTCTCTGAAGTTAACTGGAGTCGGTTCATATCGAACATTCTCTATAAATGGTGACTGCTCTTCTTGCTCTCCTACAACATAAGGAAAAAAGGGAGCATAAGTTACAGCTGCAGAGGAGCTGGAGGATAGAAGGGAAAAGCTGCTGCGAAAGGAGGAAAGACAGGAGTTGAAGAGTAGGGATAACTTCCCTGAAAATTAAGGAATCTTGCTGGACTTCCTCGAGTAGCTTCTCGAAAGAATTTCTGACAAGCTACAAATTCGTCATTCTGAGACCGCAAGGGGGCTGCAGGCCCTTGCGAAAAGTTTGGAGTGTAAAAAGGAGGATAGACCGGTGGATAGGCCGGTGGGTAGACTTGAGGAGTCTCGAATGATGGTGCCAGATTGATTTGAGGAGCTGGCGCTGCTGAAGATTGCGCTTCCAATCGTTGAGCGTAGCAGCTTGAGTACGGTTGATCGCTTGAAACTGTTGTACAGTTTCTCTGTGAGATTGCTCCAAGGACTCCCAAAGAGAATACTCACTGGAACTTATAGCAACGCTCTCAGCTGGTTGATGGTCTGATATGAGTAACCACTGATTTCACTATTTGATCGAGATCTGAAGGTCGCGTAAGGATTGTGTTGAAAGAACCCCCGATCATCCAGGGTGTTTGCGATAGCACGTGTAGCTGCTGCCATAGTTCTGTTCTCTGCGGTCAACAATCAAACACTTTGCGTACATAAAGGATAACGGATAACACAGAATCTACCCCGCTTATAGCCCTCTCCCTGAGTTTCCACGGCATCGTTAAGCCGTCGTTATCGAATTGTATCGAGTGGATGAGTTACTTTCGACTGTTGATGCGCAAAATGCGACACCGCCCAGTTAACGGGTTGTTCGATCTCACAATCTAGTGAATTGGAGGGTTGCGGGGATAGTGGAGAGGTTTCATGGAGCAAGGGATAAGCTTGCTCGAGCAGAGAAGATGCTTGATCAGGAACTGTCGAGCAGACGCTACTTTGGCGGTTGGGCTCTGATGGTTAGACCGAGAAAGAAAAAGTGAAGAGAGGGCCGCTTGCGGAGGCAACAACAGACTTCGCCCATCGCGACTTGAATGCCTCTCTTGAGACGGGCTTTCCTTTGATTAGAAAATAAGTTATAGCTTGAGGTTGCACCTTTACACGGAAAGCAGAATAAAGGGTACATGATGGGGAAGCTGGAGGCTAAGGAGAGGAGAATTCCATAGGCCGCAAAGACTGACCAGGGAGGTCAAAATACCATACGGTTAGCTGATCAAGGAGCTCGCTGGACTTAGCTGGCAGGAGTGCTTGATCGAGCAAAAATAAGAGAAGGAGAGCAGGTCAAGCGGACTGGGAAATCGAGTCCGCAGGAACTGATGTCGGGATCTCGATGCCTCTGCCTTGTTGTCTCGTCTCCCCGAATGAGAGGTATGGGGTCCTATTTATAGGCCCGAGGAGGTAACGGTCTTGGTAACGTCACGACTGGTGAGGCGGTGAGCTGTGCGAGTACAATGCTGAGTCCGCAAAGTCCGCACCAGGCTGTGCGGTTAGGGACTTGGAGCTGGAGATGAGCACTGCTGAGCGAGCTCGCGCCGGGTTGTGCGAGCTGAGGAGGAGTTCGCATGCTGCTGGGTAGAAGCGGACACCGGGAAACTGGAGGGCTAGCTGGTGGACTGCAGAACGAGTCCGCCCAACCCGCTGTAGAGAGGAGGCAGATCGCCGGCTTCCAAGCTTGGGCTCATCTGGTGGACTGCGCAACGAGCCCGCCTAACTCGCGGCAGACAGGTTGAGCAGGCTGCCTGCTAGAGGCTTGTCATCATTGCTTGGCGACAAGGACTGCTGACCTGGCAGACTGAAAAATCCAAGTCGCGCCTATTGGCGAGAGCCGCTGTTGATGGGTGGCATCCTTTGCTTGGGGACGAGGGTAGGTGACCTGGCGGACTGACCAGAGAGGTCGGTAGACCACACGGTCAGCCAGTCAGGCAGCTCGCTGCATGAGGTAGGCGACCCTTTAGACTGAGATCGAGTCCGCCTACAGATGGCGGATAGGAGTGCTGGTTGCCGTCTAGGTGTGCGGGCTAGAGAGCCGGTGGGAGGAGCGAGTCCGCCTCCCTTAGGCGGACTGAAGACCGAGTCCTCCACCTTTTGCCGAATAGAAGGAGCAGGTCGCACGGACTGGCTGAGCATCTAGAGAGCGATCTGGTCAGATAGGAATTTTAGTCCGCCACTCAGTAGAGTAGCTCGCTCCTGAGAGGAAGAATGAACCACCAAACGCTTAACCGATCTAACCGCGTGGCCTGCAGGAGCGAACTGAGGAAGCAGTCCGTAGCCCCTGTAGAACGAGCGGGGGCTGCACGACTTGGGCGGTCAGACTAGGGAGACCTCCCTAGCTACGTGGAATGAGCGGACTAAGAATTCAGTCCGCCCACCCTTAGAAGGAAAGGCTGACAGGCCACAACCTCCTGGAGCAGGCCGCGACTTGCGAGTTTGCTACCTTGGGAGGGATCGCCGATTTCTAGGTTAACACTAAAGCTACTACTCTCGGGGCCTATGACGCAGGGCTTCCTAACCCTGGTCAATACGACCCAATCTTTAGAGAAAGATATGAAGAGAGTACAAGTAAATTACTCTAGTTCAAAAAGGACGGATTTCAAAGTGTCGAAGTCCTCAAAATCCGTGTTCCGTAAGTGGAATAAGAAGGCTAGGACTTCAGGTCCAACCCCTTCTTCTGGTGCATCTGGGGCAACTATAGGCTGAACCCCGGGCGCATGCTATAATTGTGGGAAGCTGGGAAACTATGACCGAGATTATCGGAGTGGATGCCCAATGTCCGAGAAGAAACCTGGAGCAACCTATGAGGAGAAGGGCAAGGCGGTGGAGTCAACCGCATCCCACTATGCTCTAGCTCAGCCTAGGGTTTATAACTTTGGCAAGCAAGAGGCCATAAAGCAAGTTGACGTGGTGACAGGTATGGTTTAAATTTATAGCAATTTAGCTTTAAATACATGTTACCTTGCACATGTTAGTTTATTACTGCTTGTGCTAGGCTTTGTTTTGATTTTCGATAATCTGACAAGAGCACTATTCGATACAGGAGCTTCGTACTCCTTTTTTCCGAAGGATTTGTATCGTGCATCGGAGTACCTTCTTCGATGGCCAAGGACAAATTGGATGTGTTGTTGCCTAATGGGTGCTCAATGCACACAGATAGAGTTTGTTGCGTAAAGATACAGATTGGGAGTCAAGAGTTTGACTTGCAAGCATCGCTACTGCCGTTAGTGGAGTTCGACGTGATATTTGGTATGGACTGGCTCTCAGAGAAGCAAGCATACAATGATTGCTACCGCAAGGAGGTCATACTGGGGACTGATCGTGAGATGACTTTTGCAGGCTTGAAAGGGTCGAGCAAGACTTTGATGTCTGCTCTTCAGGTGGTTAAGACAGTTTGTGCTGGTGCAGATCTATTCTTCACACTAGTGGAGGCTTCAAATCCTAAGCCTAGTTTGGACAGTATCCCAATTGTATCCAAGTATCCTTACGTGTTCCCTAACATTCTACCTGGAACCCCACCTCAGCGAGAGATCAACTTCTCTATTGAGCTTGTGCCAGGTGCCAAACCTTTGTCACGCTCTCCGTATCGGTTAGCGCCTAAGGAGATGGCGGAACTAAAAGTTCAACTTCAAGAGCTGTTGGAACCGGGTTATTTGCGTGCGAGTTCATCGCCTTGGAGTGCACCGATAATCTTTGTTAAGAAGAAGGATAGAAGCTTGTGACTCTGTATTGTTTACAGAGAGCCTAATAAGTTAACGGAGAAGAATAAGTATCCGATCCCAAGGATTGACGATCTGTTCGATCAGTTAGTTGGGTCATCGGTGTACTCGAAATTGGATCTTAAGTCCGGATATTACCAGCTGAGGATAAGTGAAACAGACATCCCCAAGACAGCTTTCAGCACGTGGTATGGGCATTATGAGTTCACCGTCATGCTGTTTGGGTTGAATAATTGATGGTTTCAAAGTAAACTTGATGTGAATTATTTCTACACTCTAGTATAAACTATATAGATGGGCATAAGCTAGTTTGATTTAACTTTCAGGCAAGTGCACCTATCAATCATAGCATATGAGAAATCTACATATCATGTCGTATTCCACAGGGTCTTTTCAAATACTCATACTCAACCTCACTATGACTACTTGGACAAAGAAACATTGGAGGATTAAAGATGATAAAAAAGCCATAAGTCAAAGAGCATTCGCATGAAAATAATCCCTCATTAATTCATTTCTATGTAATCATGTAATAATACGGTAATCAAATTTGTAGTATTGTAAGGGTTAAACATCTATCAAATTCTCTCTCGAGCAATTCAAAATCTAAATCTAAGTTGAGTAAACTTTTTCTTTAACAATTTACAACACTCAAATTTGCATTAAAATAAAGTACCCTATCTACAACATAAATTCATGAAAACCTATCTCTAAAATACCATGAATCCATTTATCCGTATCACATCATCCAAATAACATATCTCTCGATCATGCAATTTGAAAGACAAAGAGAAATAACACCTAAATATGAACATATAAACATCATCACAGCCTTTCAATTTCTCAATCTAAAAAGTTGGAATTCATGTAAAACAAAAACTAAATTCATAACTAGGAAAAATCTCTTTGTTTGAAAGCCTACATATGAATAAAATACAAAAAATTGATGAAAACAATAACATACCTGATTACCGAATTGTTCAAATAAAATTTTCATGCGAAATAAAAAAAAGTTAGATCACCAAAAGAAATGAAAGAATAAAAGAGATACATGAAAGATTAGAAGAGATACATGAAAGATTAAAAGCATACGAAAAATCTCCTTCAATTCCTCCTTCTCTTGGGTGCTCCACTTTCGTCCTCCAGAAGTTCTCCAAATGAAATAATCCAAAAGTTTCAATTCTAATTTTTCTACAGGTTTTTATTGTCTCCTTGCAAACAGGGTCGGACATGGGTTCCAACACGGGCGTGTCAGAGGTTGTATGGACGGTTCAAAGGAGGTTGCACATGAATAGGCATGTTTAGTTATGGGATGTGTCATCTGACACGGGTGCTGACATGGCCGTGTTGTTCTTCATGTTCTTCGCACACGAGTGTGTTGGCAGCGGAGCTTGAATTTATCCCGAAAAGGACACGGGTGGGCACACAGTCGTGTTCCCACCCGTGTGGTGCTCTGTCTTTTTCTTCCAAAATCTTCTAATCCATCTCGAATAGGACACGAGTAGGGGCACGAGAGTGTTCCTACCCATGTGCGCCCAATTCTTGTCCTGTCATCAGCCATGTTGGATCCGTGAACTCCTCTGTTTGCTCCAAGACTTTTAGTTCCACTGATTTGCAATACCTGCATTAAGAAAATGAATGAATAAATGAATAGCTCAATACATGAAATATTAGAAACTCTAAAATGTGCTCTTCTATTCATGATAATACCAATTCTTAACTATTCTCGCGTAATTACTACATTGGGAGGTAGAAAGAAGTGGACATGATTACAATTATGATAGTAAAAAGCCTATCATAATTGTACTCATGAAATACCCCCAGACTTAAATGTTTGCTTGCCCGTAAGCAAACTAATTCATAAACTTGGGTTACCAATAAATAATTTTTCTTCCGCACACTGGTTTTTATGAATTCAAAGTGAAATTTGATGTTTTTATTATATAGGAAATAATATAGCAGACTTTTCTAAATATAACTTTATCTTAAAATTTCTCCAGTATATCTGTTAACTATCTTTCACTCTTCCTTAGAAATAGGATTATTATCATCCATAATAATTATGAGGAGAAAATAATAATCTTAATAAGATATGCATTAGTATTTCAAAACTTATAAGTACCAATATTGATAGTCATGAGCTTACCTTTTTACATCCTCTCCACGACACTAGTTAGAATTAGTAAGGTTGGATCCTTAGGACTTGTATTAGGATGTAACTTTTTTGGCTTAGGATAGAAGACTATAGGTGGGGTAATCAAAGATAACTTGATGGTTTTTATATCACACCTAGATAATGATTGAGCCTCTTGCTTTGTAAATACCTTAATATACATCAACATTATAAAAGTACCCCCAGACTTTACAATTATTATACTTCCCATGTTTTTGATGGATACTCTATATTTTTGTTAATTTTCTTATCCAAGGGTCCATAGTAGGGATCACTCCAAGTGGATGTAAGTGTACACGCACTCATGCCACATATCACTATGTTTTTTTCAAGGGTTCATAGTAGGGATCATTCCAAGTGGGTGTAAGTGTACACGCACTCAGGCCACATATCACTATGAACAAACTTATTCCAAGAAGATCTCAATGATAGGTATGTCAATAGGTAAGGATTTGGCCTTGTTTAATTTTAGTAGTAGAGTATCAAAAGGAATAGGGATTAGGTCCAAATTGGGTGTGCAAGGGTATAATGTTTAAGGTTTTGGGATTGCAAGGCTCAAGCTATCCAAAAGGCGGCCTAAGTTATTTCCACCCTCACAAATTAACCTATGCAAAAGTTTTGAGGATTGCTAGAGGGTAAGTTCTAGACATCAATAGAGAGTATTCTTTATTTTGATTCCCTAATACAAAATTATCAAAATATTATACTCAATCGACTTACTTTATTATAGATAATTATATTTTCTAAAATAGACTGTGAAAAGGGATAGATACTACTCTAGAGGGGGGGGGGGTGAATAGAGTAATAAAAAATTGCACTAGCAAAGTTGACTGTCTACTCAACTCCCTTGGAGTTAATTGCGGAATGAAGGTTATAGATATTTGAGATGAAACCCTAAAGCCTAACACAAGTGTTGTGCACAAAAGGCAGCCAACTATAATTACAGTTAAGGCTTGGAATCCTAAACAGCAACTAGCAATCCTAGTTAAAATCTAATCACAGCAAATCAGCACAGAGAATTAATTAAACAATCCAGACGACAAGAGGAATTTATAGTGGTTCCCCAAACAACTTGGGTACGTCCACTCTTCTACCAACAAGGTAGGAATCCACTCAGGTTTTTGATCAGGTGCCCTGCCACCAACAAGATCTGCTTCAGGTAGATCCAGAAACCCTTTAGACTTTTGATCAGGTGTCTAAAAACCAACACAGGTTTTTGATCAGGTGCCCTACCACCAAGGTATACTTTTGAAGGGAGTAATAACCCTTTACAGGAGGGGGAAAGGAGGTTAAGATGTCTTCTCTATTTTACAATAGATTAGAGAAGCACAAGAACTTGCACTGAGCTAGAAAGCTCTAAAGAGTCAAGGCTCCCCCTGGCTAAAAGAATGTCCAGGTGAAGTCTTGCTTCAGTGCAGAAAACACTTCAGAAAATCTGAAGGAAAAAGCTACAAGAAGATAAAGAATATGAAATGAAAATTCTTCTTCAGGCAGGTATCTTCTTCTTCTTCTTCTTCAAAAAGCTCTGAGTGAAAATCTTCCTGAAAGTAGGAGAACTCAGGTTGAAGAAGAGTGAAGAGCTAAAATTTCTTCTCAATTGGATGTGAACGAGCTGAGAGCAGTTGTAAACTGTAAGTTATAAGCTTGAATGCTGCAGTTAGCTTTTGAACTCCTTTTTCTTGAATGAACTGGTTTTTGGCTATGTGAACTAGTTGATTTCTTTCTCCAAAGAATTCTTTATATAGCAGCAGCAGCAACGACTCTCATTTGAGTTTGAATCTTGTCTTCTATTGAAATCTGCAAGCTGGGCTGCAAATAGCATAAAGCAAAACAAATACTGCAGACAGATATCCTATAAGAGGATAAAGCTTTCTAAGAAGCTGCAAATAATTCTGATAAAATAATACTAGAGTAAGTCACATCAGAAGAGACTCTTTATGGCCAAAGAAGACTTTTTGAGTCTAACGGATATAAAGGACAGCCTGACAGATACAGCAGAAATCATATCTCAGCTAATAAGACAAACAACTTTGTCAGAAAAAGTTTGGCTCATGCATAAGGAATGGAGCAGATATTGCATGAAAATAATATCATAAATTTATTCAAACCATCTTTTATAAAATATGCCAAAATAAATATGAAATAAATCACATCAAAGAAGATGACAAAATTACTCAAAACATACAGCAAAACGTCGAACGACCCTCGGAGATCGTCGACCGAAGCACAGAGATCGTCGACATATCAGACAGATAGTCGAACGATCCAGATAGTCGAACTATCAAAGAATATAGTCGAACTACCACAACAGATAGTCGAACTATCAGGACAGATAGTCGAGCTATCAGATAGTCGATCTATCAAGGCAGATAGTCAAGCTACCAAAGAAAACAGATAGTCGACCTATCAACAGATAGTCGAACTATCACAGAAAACAGATAGTCGACCTATCAACAGATAGTCGAACTATCACAGAAAACAGATAGTCGACCTATCAACAGATAGTCGAACTATCAGATAGTTGAACTATCCAAGCAGATAGTCGAACTATCAAAGAAGACAGATAGTCGACCTATCAACAGATAGTCGAGCTATCAACCAAAACAGATAGTCGACCTATCAACAGATAGTCGAACTATCAGATAGTTGAACTATCCAAGCAGATAGTCTAACTATCAAAGAGAACAGATAGTCGACCTATAAAACAGATAGTCGAACTATCACAGAAAGCAGATAGTCGACCTATCAACAGATAGTCGAGCTATCAAAGCGGACAGATAGTCGACCTATCAAACAGATAGTCGAACTATCAGATAGTTGAACTATCTAAGCAGATAGTCGAACTATCAAACACAATAGATAGTCGACCTATCAAACAGATAGTCGAACTATCAAACACAACAGATAGTCGACCTATCAAAAAGATAGTCGAACTATCAACGCAGACAGGACGTCGACCAACTGATAGACGATCGACAAACAGTCGATAGACGATAGTCGAGCGGCGTTCGACCATAGTCGAACAAAAAACAACTTAACCAAATTTACATCTGAAAAAGTGACGCCTCTAAAACTAGAGCAACAAACTAAACAACTAACCCTTGACCATAGATAAATCTTGGGTCAAGAGACAGAAAGAGAAGACTGAACTCAAATCAAAACCTAGGGTACCAACAATCTCCCCCTATTTGAGTTAAGCCGCTCAACAATTAAATACAAAACTAAATACTGAAAATAAATAAAATGCATGAAAAAAAAATGATTAAGCAGATAACATCAATCAAACAAATAAGCAAATAACTGTCAATCAATGAATTTTTAAGATGCTTCAGAATTAGGTTTAGGTTGAGAAGAACTAGGAATGAAAGTAATTTTTCTAGAAGGATCTAGAGCTTCTCTCCTTGACAACTTCAGGTCTTGTTCTCCAATGATTTTTGATTCTGATGCTCTTGGGACAACTACCTCAGGATGCTTTTCCATGTATTTTGAAGGATCAAATACCTCAGGTCTAACCTGGAATTTATCGAGCTCCTTCATTCTGAATTTTGGCATAGTGGTCAATCCTGCAGTGTCTTTCCCTTCAGCTTTAGCTTTCTTAATTTGAGCTGAGCCAACAAGTTCAAGAAAACGAGCCATCCTGAATTTGGATCAAGCTCTGGGCTTTCATACACATTTTCAGAAGATGTATCAACTGGCTCTTTATCCTGAATAACTAGATAAGAAGGAGGAGCAGACTGAGCAAATATCTTGCTAGATTTTTCAGAGAAAATAATTCGCTTACCTTTTGAAACATCCTTCACAGCATGATCTGGCTTTGGAGAGGTTGAGCTTTTGAGTTCTTTGGAAGGAGGAGGAGAAAAAGTTGGTCTTTGATACACCACCTCCTTTACTTGTTCCTTAACAACAACATCAAGCCTTTGATAGCCAGATTGAGTTTTACCTTGATATCCTTGAGAACTTCTCCTTTGTGATGACTGAGATGGGTTGAACCTTTCAGACTGAGCAGCAGGGTTTGCAGATAAGTTTCCTGAGGCTCTTGCACTGGGAGGTGGAGGAGGAGGACCTCTAGGAGTCCATCTTGGGACATGACTGTCATAACTCTTTGACTTCTTCCTTTACTTCTGCTGATTTTTAGAGAAAGCCATCCAGTGCTGGAAATCTTTTGATTTAGGATCAATTCCTTTCAGGATATAGTAAGGAGTATCATTATCTAGATTTGGAGAAGGAGGAGCCACAGCTTTCCTTTTCTTTTTAGCAGATCTTTTTCTTTTAGACTCATCAAATTCATCAGAATCAATATCATCCTCAGAATTTGAAGAAATAGGAAGATCATATGGATCAATTGCTTCTTGCACAGCTCTTTCCTTCTCTTTTAGAGCAGCTTTTTCTAATTCTTCTTCCATGGCATCCTGTGACAGGAGAGCATCTAAATCCAATCCAGGGGAATCATCCCATACAGTAGACTTTTCAATTTGAGCATCTGAAGCCTTTTCTTGTTGATCAGAAACTGTCATGGTGACCAGTTCTACTTGCACTGCTAGCTGAGTTGGCTGAGCAGCCTCAGAAACTTGAGCAACTGGTTCTGTTTCCGTTTGAACTTCTGTAGCTGGTTGGTGATCAGGCTCTTGAACATCTAATACTTCTTCCATTTTATCTGTAATATTATGAATAAAATTTTGCTAAATGACATCGAATCATTCCTTCCAGGTATTCCCAAATTATCATATCAGTTATCAAGTCTAAAAAGTGAGTAAAAGGGATACCTTCAGAATTGTCCTTTGCGTGTCCTAACTCCCATAATTCATCTAGAAAGGAAGTGATAACTCTTTCTAGGTATAGGGCGACCAGGGGAGTAGAACATTCTTCTAGGCAAACCTTGACAATAAAATCAAACTTCAATAAGGCATCAGAAATTTCTTTTTCAGACAAACTTTGAGGAGGAGCTGATTCGTCTATTTCTTTCTCTGCCACTGTAGGAGGATCTGCTGGAGGGGAGGCTAATGGCAGCTCAGAGACATCTTCATTAAGCATCTCCCCCTGCCTGATTTAAGTAGATACTGAAACCAGGCCCTAGAGGAAGAGGGCTCAGCAGACTTTGAGAGTGCTCGAATGGCAGCAGTCAAAGAAGAGGTGGAGGAAGCAAGGGGAGCAATTGCCTCTTCAATCATAATTTTGATCAAAGGAGTAATTAACTCCAAGATGCTAGAAATGAATGCTGGAGTGATTTCAGATGATGAAGGGGGAATCTCAGTGAATGGATGATCAGCAGGAATGGTGTATTCTTGATGAATTGGAGAATGAACTAGAGATGGAGAGTGAGATGGAGAAGGATGGGTGGATGCAGGATGATCAATGTGATCTGAAGAAGGAATTGGAGACTGAGGAGGAGTAGAAATCTCAAAAACCAACAAATCAAAACTGGGATGTGAGATCCCAGCAAGATGAGACGGGAGAGGAGATGCAGGAGGTGATGCAAGGAGAATTGTAGATGAATCAAGAAGATGACAAGCAGAAGGTCGTACTTCAATTGAAGTTGATGGAACTTCAACTGAAGTAGACGGTAATGCAGATGAAGAAGATGGAAGGGAGAGATTTGCTGAGCCAGCTTCTTGTAGGAGAGGAGTGACTGAGGCAGTCCTGGTGCTCTCAGATGCAGCTGGAGCAACCCCTGCGGGAGCAGGCTTCAGAAAAGTCCTTTTCCACTTGGCGAACAAGGTTGGATCCATTTTCTTGCTGGCATTTATGGAGGTAGCAACTGAAACTAATAGATGGGGATATTTTTCCTTCAGAAAAATCCCAACTACCCTACCCAGGGTAACTTTTTTCTTGCTGTTCTTTTTCCTGATCAAATCAAAAAGAACTCCTGCCCAATTAATCTGTTTCTTATTCACAATTGCACACATCAGTGCAAACTGCTGCCTTGTAATATTATCATGGGCGGAGTGCTTTCCCAGTAGCACTTTTCCGACGATTTCAGCAAGGAACTTAATCTTAAACGGAAAATTTACCTTAAGCAGCTTAGAGGGAATGCCTTCGGCATGTCCCAGCTCTGTCAGCATTCTCCCAAACTCTGGGGTATCTTGCTCGTAATCTTCTTCCCCATTTATCAATCCAAAAATTTCAGATAAAATGATGGGAGTCAATGTTACCTCTTCTCCGCCAATTGTTCCGGTCATTGAATCATCATTTGAAGACGGAGTAAATGCCCATTCTTTGATCTCTTGAATGTTTATCTTTATCCTGGAGGACATGAGCTTTTCCAAACCTTGATCTTTTCATAGATTGAGAATTTCCACTATTCCAGATTCGCAGCAACTGAAAGAATCGAAATCCACACTGAAGCCTGCATCGAACTTCACCACTGTCAGGAGCGCTGGAGCTATCGCCATTGAAGGGGCTGGAGAAGACGAGGGAGACGGCGAAGGCAAAACGATAGAAATCGCGAGACAAAGAGCAAGCGGGAAGACGGAATGCGAGAAGATGCTCTCCGTCGACGATAAAAAGAAAGATCTCTTAACCTAGGTCGACCATCGACTTTATATTAAAACAACGATCGTCTATCTATTTAAAATATACTGGAGACGATGGTCGAACTGTCGTTCGACGATTGGTCCTGAAGCAGAGTAGTCGATCAATCGTTCGACTATTTCTGTCTTCACAAACAACAAGCTGTCGTCAACCATAGATCGACAATAGGATCGACCTGCTCGACGATCTTCAAACGCCGGTCGACGATCTTCAAGCAGATAAGCTATCATCAACCATAGGTCGACGATAGGCTTGATCCGATCGACTATCTTCGAACGTCATTCGACGATCTTCAAACAGGTTTCAACAAGGCAGACGTCACACTTATTCTCTTCCATTAATCATGCCTAGTTGAACCAAAAAGAACAGATGCTTCTGTTAATCTAAGGGCTTGGTGAATATATCACCTCTCTGAAGGTCTATGGATATGAACTCAAGGCTGATCTTGTTCTTTTCCACACAATCTCTCAGGAAATGGTGCCGGATCTCAATGTGTTTCGTTCTAGAGTGGTTCACAGGATTTTGTGCAATAGAGATAGCACTTGTACTATCACACATGATTTTTGTGTTCTTGTGTGAGTACCCATAATCCAAAAGCTGGTTTTGTATCCACAGGATCTGTGAACAACAACTAGCAGCTACTATATATTCAGCTTCTACAGTTGAAGTTGAGACAGAAGCCTGCTTCTTACAGAACTAAGAGACCAATCTCTCTCCCGGGAACTGACAAGTTCCTGAGGTACTTTTCCTGTCAACTCGACAACCAGCATAATCAGAATCAGAGTATCCAATTAACTCAAACTCTGATTCAGCTGGGTACCAAAGTCCTAGATTTGGACATCCCTTCAGGTATCTCAAGATTCTCTTGAGAAGAATCAGATGAGATTCCTTGGGGTTTACCTGGAATCTAGCACAAAAGCATGTAGCAAACATTATATCTGGCCTACTTGCAGTTAAATACAATAGGGAACCAACAATGGCTCTATAATTCTTTTGATCAACAGGCTTTCCCTGATCATCAGAATCTATAACTACATTAGTAGCCATAGGTGTATGCATTGCTGAAGCATCAGCCATCCCAAACTTCTTTACCAATTCCTTGGCATATTTGGATTGGGAGATGAAGATGCCATCAGCATCTTGCTTTACTTGGAGACCAAGAAAGTAAGACAGCTCACCCATACTACTCATCTCAAACTTGGAATGCATCAAGTCAGAGAACTTTTTGCATAGTTTGGGATCAGTGGAACCAAAAATATTGTCATCCACATACACTTGAACTAACAGGATTGTGTCCTTGTGGTGCTTGACGAAAAGGGTTCTATCAACTACTCCCCTAACAAAGTTGTGCTCTAACAGAAAACTAGCTAGAGTCTTATCCCAGACTCTGGGTGCTTGTTTGAGTCCATAAAGAGCTTTTTGCAACTTGAAAACATGTGAGGGCTGAGTTGAAGAAACAAACCCAGGTGGTTGTTCAACAAATACCTCTTCCTTTAGCTCACCATTTAGAAAGTCACTTTTGACATCCATCTGAAAAACTTTAAACTTCATATAGGCTGCATAGGCTAGAAAGATCCTTATTGCCTCTAGCCTTGCAACAGGAGCAAAGGTTTGGTCATAATCTATACCTTCCTCCTGCCTGTAGCCATGAGCTACAAGCCTAGATTTTTTCCTTGCAATGATTCCATTTGCATCCAACTTGTTTCTATACACCCACTTGGTGCCTATGATCAGTTGGCCTTAAGGTCTTGGAATCAAAGTCCATACTTTACATCTTTCAAACTGATTGAGTTCCTCTTGCATAGCCAATGATCCAGTGGGGATCTAGCTCAGCATCTTTAATGGTGAGGGGCTCAATCTGTGAAAGGAAACAAGCATGCATCACATCCTGTCTTAACTGATGTCTTGTTTGAACACCAGCTGATATGTCTCCTATCACTCGAGATGTAGGATGATCTCTAAGTGTGACAACATCAGCAGGTGGGATGTGATCTTCAGCAATAGTTGGGATTAATTCCTCAGGAGGAATTTGATCTACTATTGGTGGTACAGCAACAACTTCTGCACAGTCTTCATCAATGTCTAATTCAGTGATATGAAGAGTTGAAAGATGAAGAATCTCTTGAGTAACATCTTTGCTAGATTCTGGTACCTGTAATGAACTTGAGGAAGGGGAAGTTTCCTTCTCCTTGTAAAACATTTGAGATTCATCAAAGGACACATGAACAGACTCTTCATTTTTAGAAGAAGATTTATTAAATACCCTATAAGCTTTGCTTACTTGGGAATATCCAAGAAAAATTCCCATTGAAGCTTTTGCTTCAAACTTTCTAAGGTATTCTTTATTATTATTATGGATATAAACTACACAACCAAATACTCTAAAATAATTTATTTTAGGTTTCTTTCCTTTAAGCAACTCATAAGGAGTTTTACACTTAAGCTTGTGTATCAGACTTCTATTCAAGACATAGTTGGCTGTACTAACAGCTTCTGCCCAATAGGAAAGAGGCATATTAGCATCTGCCAACAATGTGCTAGCAGCTTTAATAAGGGTTCTGTTCTTCCTTTCCACTACCCCATTTTGTTGGGGAGTTCTAGGAGCTGAGAAGCTATGTTTGATACCTTCTCTCTCACAGAATTCTTGCATGAGAAGAGAGTCAAACTCAGTACCATGATCACTTCTGATCAAGGCCACATGAGTAGAGTACTCAGTCTGCACACATAATAGAAAATCTATAAGGGCTTTGAAGTTATCAGCCTTAGTTCTCAAAAAGAACACCCAAGTGAACCTAGAGAAGTCATCTACAATGACTAGGGTGTAATACTTCCCTCCTAAACTCTGTACATTTATTGGGCCAAATAGGTCCAAATGTAATAAATACAGGATTCTAGGAGAATCACTTTTATTTACTGATTTAAATGAATTCTTGGTTTGCTTGCCTAATTGACAAGCCTTGCATAGGCTCTCCTTCTTGTAGGGGCAAGAAGGTAAACCTATAACAAGGTTGTGTTTAGATTACCTAGATATATTCTTGAGGTTAACATGGCTAAGACTTTTATGCCATAAAGTATTGTTATTTGTTACTTCATTAAATAAGCGGATTTCAGAGTGAGTTGAGTTAAAATCTACTAAGTAAATATTACCTTGTCTAATACCTACTAATACAACATTATTATTTAAAGTAATATAACAAAGAGAGTTAGAAAATGATACCTGGTATCCAGCATCACAAAACTGACTTACTGAAATGAGATTATGCTTCAGTCCAGTTACATAAGCAACTCTCTTGAATGTTACAGCTCCAATTGTTATCCTGCCATAGCCTTCAGTTTGACCACAGCTTGAATCTCCAAAGATCACTTTTGGTCCAAGCTTGGCCTTGAACCTTGACAGATGTTCTTTATTTCCTGTTATATGCTTGGAGCAACCACTATCCAAATACCACTTATTCTGAGTGATAGGATAGGTCTTTACCTGTAAAAAAATAAGTTAAACATTGTGGACCCAGGTAACCTTGTGTCCCTTTTTTTCACATAAGAAAAACTGGAAATAAATGAATAAACAGGTTGAGGGTGATAACCTAATAGGTAAGATCTCCTAGGTGGGATTCTCCATACAGATGATGGGTCATTGAACCTAGGGTTTCTATTTTTATTCTGGTTTCTAAAGTTTTGGTTGAAGTTTTGAAATTCATATTGAAAACGTCGATCAGCGTTCGATGATGGGTGCCCAGATCGTCGATCTCCGTTCGACCATTGGGCCTGCGATCGTCGAGCAACGTTCGATGCTCTTTGTATTTCCTTAAATTTTTGTTTTCTTTTCTCTCTCTTAGCTTTATTTAAAGCTTTATTAACCTGATTAACTTGCTCAGTGTTCTTTATCCCATTAGCTGAGATAAAGTTCACTGGAGTTGAAAGATGGTTTTTAATAATGATTGGGGGTTCACTAGAAGATGCTCCTAAGCCTAATTTATTATTGTCTGACCTAGTGTTAGACATGCTGGTTATTTCAAGCAACTTAAGGCTTCTACCATTCATAGATTCTTCTAACCTTTTGGACTTAGCTAATTCATTCTTAAGGAATTTTATTTCTTCACTACAATTAGTGAGTTCTCCTGTTAACCTAATATTTTCATTAGAAATTAATTCAGATTCAGCTAGTTTACTTCTAAGCTCTTTTATTTCCTTTTCAGAACTAATTAAATCTAAACATAAAGATTTAAAATCTGATTTAAATTCATCAGATGTAAAATCGTAAGAAGACAATACCTCATCTTCTGTTGGCATTTCTTCATCAGAATCTGAACTCTCTACAGCTGAGTGATTGCTGCAGGCATCAATTGCCATCAGGCAAACTTCCTTTGCCTTCTTTTCTTCCTCATCCTCACTGGAGCTTGAGGAGGAAGATTCCTCATCAGAATCGCTCGAGGTTTCAGCAACAAAACCTCTCTCCTTCTTTTTGTTCTTGTAGGAGGATGGCTTGGAATGCTTCCTGTGCTGATCCTTGTCTTTCCTTTTATCTTTATTCTTTTCCTCTGGACAATCTGGAAGAATATGTCCAGGCTTCCTGCAACTATAGCAAATTATTTCTTTAGTAGGAGTACGATCATACCTTGGTTTTTCTTCATACTTTGAAGATTTCTTTCTGAATTCTTTCCTTCCCATCTTGAGAAACCTTTTGGGAAATAATTCCATCAGTTCCTCATTGGACTGGCTTCCTTCAGAAGCATCAGCAGCTTTGAGAGCAAGGGTTTGCTCTTTTCTTGTGGGATTTGGAGTCTTTGCTTCAGCCTCAGCTTCCCTGGACTTCAGCACTTGCTCAAAGGACTTGAGCTTGCCAAGGAGGGCTTTTGTTGAGATTTCATTTGTGCTTCTGGCCTCCTTGATAGGCCGGATCCTCAGATCCCATGTGCTAGGGAAGCACATAAGAATCTTATCATTGACCTCTGTTAATGAAATATCCTTTTCAAGAGTCCTCAGCTCATTGATGATTGAGCTGAGCCTTGTGTACATAGCTTCAACTGATTCAGCATCAGTTTTCTTGAAATTCTCATACTGGGAGATAAGGTTGGACCTTCTGTCCTTCCTTTCATCAGCTGAACCAGCTACAATCTGGTTCAGTGTATCCCACATTGCTTTTGCTAAGGAGCAGTCAGCAACCTTCTGGAATACTTCATCAGACATTGTCTGAGCCAGAATGTTCATTGCCTTAGCATCTGCTATCTTTGCCTTTTTGTATTCATCATTTTAATCTGGAGGAGGCACTGCACTCATATCAGTTGATGATGAAGCAGTAGCTGCAGCAGGTGCTCTTGGTGGTCCTGTCAAAATAGAAGCAAAAATACTCTCATCAATAGAGTTCATATATAACTTAATCCTTGCCTTCCAGATGCTAAACTTAGCTAAGTTGCATGCTGGAGGTCTGGCGCTAGAGTAATCCTTGGACTGGGCCATGATAGTTGATAGTTTAACTTTCAAGACAGCCTAAACACCTAGAGGGGGGGGGGTGAATAGGTTCTGCTTATTTATAAAAACTTCTAGGCAGAATTCAGTTTAATGGCTAACACAATAATCACAGCAATCACAGAAAATAAAACATCACAGATTGCACAATGTTTTATAGTGGTTCCCCAAGGTCTGGGTACATCCACTTTCCCCCTTCACCTATCTAGCAGTATGCTAGATTCGACCAAACTTCCACTAATCTCAGATCAATAGATCCTACAACTCAGAACCCAACTGGTTCCTACAACTCAGGCACAACAACCCTACCTCAGCCTTGCCCCAAGGCCTACAACTCAGAGAAGACCCTTCTCCTACACTCAGGCACACAGCCCTACCACTCAGAGTTCAACACTCCTACACTCAGCCTTTATAACATAGGCTTACAACTCAGATCTGTGTAAACAGATCCTACAGAAATATAGAAAAGTTTATCTAACTGTCTTGCCTAAATTGAGAGAGAAAAGGCCAAGACAATTCTTGATCAGCTGATGAAATCAACTGAATCTGAGCTTTCTTCAAAGCTTCTTGAATAAGAACTTAGCTGAGTTGATTTCCAAACAGCTTCTTGAGAATCCACTGGTGGTTTCTTTCTTCTTCTTCAAATTCTGGCTTGATCTCTCTCTATCCAGCACTTTGAATGATTCTTCTGAATTCTGATTAGAACTCTTCTTTGATCTATCCTTAGATAGTCTTCTTAGATCTTCCAGAGAAGATCTTCTTAAGTGCCTAGCACTTTCTTGAAATGAATTGGATCGTAATCCTTCTCAACTTTTTGATTCTCAACAATGTTTTCCAAAAGTTACTTTCTCCTTCTGAATCTGTCTATTTATAGACTTTCTTCATGGTAACCGGCTGATCCGGTTTCTAACCGTTTTCTGACAAGTCTGACAGCTTCAGTTAACCGGTGGCAACCCACAGCTGTCAAGTCTTCAAACAAGTACTGTGCCTTAGTCTTGAACCACAAGTTGTCGAGACAGTCTGTCAGAAAGTGTCGAGACCATCTGTCTATCTGTGTCGACACAATTGACTTTGGTGTCGACACAGTCTTCAGTAATGTCGACTAAGTTGCCTTTGAGTCGACACAGCTTCTGAAAATAACTTGGTCTTGACTCTTCAGTGTGTTGACACAAGTCCTGTGTGTCGACACAGTTGTTGTAGAATCATAACTTAGTAAGTGTCGACTTAGCCTTCAGGTGTCGACACAGTCTTCTTTTAACTCTGCTGTAATGTGGCGACTTAATCACAATGTGTCGACACATTCTGCTGGTGTCGACAAACCTAAGGTCGACTATATTCTTCTGTGTCGACACATTTCCCAATGTTGAGGTCGACGCTTTTCTTCTGTGTCGACACAAATTCCCAGTGTTGTGTCGACTTACTTCTTCTGTGTCAACACTTTTTCCCAGTGTAGTTGTAGACTAACTGCTATGTGTCGACACTGCTTCCCAGTGTTGTGTCGACTTACTTCTTCTGTGTCGACACTTTTTCCCAGTGTAGTTGTAGACTAACTGCTATGTGTCGACACTGCTTCCCAGTGTTGTGTCGACTTACTTCTTCTGTGTCGACACTTTTTCCCAGTGTAGTTGTAGACTAACTGCTATGTGTCGACACTGCTTCCCAGTGTTGTGTCGACTTACTTCTTCTGTGTCGACACTTTTTCCCAGTGTAGTTGTAGACTAACTTCTTCTATGTGTCGACACATCCTTCTCTGTGTCGACACTTGGACTTAGAATTTTTCTGCATACTTTATCAATTCTTCACCTGCACATGTCAACTCAAAAACAACATCAAATACACCTTGATGTATATCATTGAGCTAGGTTGGGCTTCTTCAAATCAGGTACACATTTTCCAATGTACCCAATAATCTCCCCCTATTTGGAGAAGTCATAACCCTTATAGCCAATGATATACACCATTTATAAACAGTACTAAATTGATGATATATGACATAACAGGAATACTTAATATAAACAAAACATAAAAACAATCCATCACAGAATGCTCATTATAATATGCCAAACAACATTTTGTTTATAACTGGGTAATGTTTGATTACATTATTTTACATTTAATGATCACATCACAACATTACAAAAACACTATGAAGGAACTAAAAACATAATCAGGATTGATCAGGCTCTCTTATGATAATCCCTTTGCCAGATTGAATTGTAGCTGTCACAGGAGCTTCTGATTCTTCAGCTATCTTCTTTCCTTTTTGATCAGCTTTCTTCTGAGCTTCTTCCTTGATCCTTTGCCTTTCAAAATAGTGAAAAGGCTTTGGGAAGTACTTGCTTGGCTCCTTAGCATCTGGTGGCAGCCTTCCCAGCTTAGCTTTCCTTCTGAATTGTACTATTGCTTCCTGTCTTGCCTCATACTTTTGCCATTCTATCTCATTGTACCACTTCCCTCTCTCATGAACTTTGTCTTGTACAGCTTTCCATGCAGTGAGTATTATGTTCCTTGAAGTAGGACTCCACTGCTCATAATCTGGCTTGAGTGCAGCCTGCTCTCTGAATCTCTTCTTTGCTAATAGAGCATCTTGCTGTTCTTTCAGAGTAGCCTCTGGCTTATCAACCTTCCCAATGACAATATTATTAACCTCCTTTGGAGGACTATACATGCCTTGAACCTGCTGATCAATCATGTCAAAATCTGGAGGGGGGTAAATGACTTGGGCAATCTCAGGTTGATTGCCTTCAAGTAGATTTGTTTGTATTCCTGACTCAGCCACCATAGCATCATCACACAATGGGGGATATCCCAATGTGGCTCGGATACTATTGGTCACCCATTTGGAGTGCTCTGAGCCTGCATGAATTAGCATCCTCTCCCCCTTTATGGCTTCTCTAGATACATGATCTCTCAGATCTTCCTTTTGAAATCTGATTTGGCCATCCAAATAATTCACACCTTCTTTAAAAAATGGTTTTAACTTTTGAAGCTTTTCAGATATTTCTTTTTGAGAGGTTGAGATGGCAGTCTTAACAGAAGCAATGGCAGCTTGAAAATTCTTATCAAATTCTTCCCTTTCTTTGGCTCTATCTGCAGGCAGACCTGGAACAATCTTCTTTACCTCCTCAATGATCTCATTATGAGATTCAGTTAAATTATCATTCATTCGTAACTGATTTTCCAATACATAGCTTTGCTTCAAAGCAATGTCATCCACCTTTGTAGTAATAGCCTCCTGTTGTTGAGCTAGATGAACCACAGCATTACCACCCTTGTGGAAGCAATCTGTCATTTCCTTTTTATGCATGTTGACTTGAAACTGGATGGACTTTATATCCTGAGCTAAGTCAAACTGAAGTGACTTGCTATTTTCATCAACATACTTTTCCAGAGCCATCCTTTGTTCATCCAATTTTACCTGTACATCTACCATAAAATTGTTATAATCAAAGGCTGGAGATACCTGTAGAGGTGTTGTCTGTAAAGCCTGCTTATAATTCTTGCTTCTTCTCTTAAATACAACAAGTTTTCTTTTCTTTGCCATCCTGGCATCTTCAGTTTCAGTTTCAGATGAAGTATCTAAATGAATTCTTTCTTGAGGAGGATGAATTGTATCTGTCCCAGTGACCTGTTGCTCAGCCTCAACAACCACTGGCTCCCCCTCAACCTGTGGCTCAACTTCAGCTTCCTGATCAATGTCCATACCTATGGACTTCTCAATCTCTGGTCCACCTCCAACTTTATCAGTAATAGTATCAACATCAGGGAATAACTCCTCCAGAGTAAATTCCAGTTGAGTTGTAACTTCTGCAGCAGTTAAATCTTGGGATAAGTTTAACTGTGCTTCCTCTTGCACTTGTACTTCAGTATTTGTAGTATCTAGAGGAGGAGTGGACACTAGCTCTTCCTGAACCTGTGCATTAATAATAATATGAGCAAAGTCTTTTATAGTAAAATACATTAGCTCCCCCTACACATGTACCTGATCAGGTGCAGATACATTTTGAGCAGGAGTGGAAACTGGCTCCCCCTGCATTTGTGCAGGTGTTGACACTTGCTGGACTATAGTTGAGTCTGGCTGATCTTCAACCTGTGTCCTGAGTGGGTCTTCTTGTAGTTGTTCAGTTTCTTGATTTTGAGTAGGGGATTTCACAGGGGTGTCTGGCCTGCTCTCTTCAGGCACATCCTTGGACAGCACCCTATCCCACCTAGAGAACAGTCTCATATCCATTCTTCTCATATGATTTATCTTAGTCCCTTGCAGTTGCTGCATTACTTCAGGAATCACTCCAGTGAGATATAAGCTTATGATCCTGGCCATGTTAGGCTTCTTGATTCCTTCTTTGATCTTGTCAAAGATCACTCATGACCAATCAGTAGGGATTGTAAAAACAATCCTGGTCATAAGGCTGAACATATAGGCAGAAATCCTATCATGTTCACCTGTCTTGCAGAGGATCACTTTCCCAACTATTTCAGACAAGAACTTCCCTTGCTGATTCATACCCTTCCTGTTGAATGCATCTCCAATCTTCAAGCCTGAGTCCAGTCCACACCATTGAAGGGCTTCCCTTGTCTTAGAACTAGGAACTTCCTCTTCATTCTCGACTACTTGTAATTGAAAGATTTTTCTCAAAGTTCTTGGAGTATTCTTCACCTTAGTCCCTTGAACATTGGACTTAATCTTGAGGCCTGTTGAGTGGACTGATGCAGAGATAAAGAACTCGTGCACCTCCTTCTTCCAGATTTTAGTTGGCTCTGAGATTAGAAATTCTAACCCTGACTCGGAGAGGAGGGTGATAACTCCTTGAACATCTGGCGGCGCATCTGCAAAGGCCTGGCGCACCAACGCATACCCCTCATTAATGTTGTCTTCAATCCTTGGCGCCATCGATTCGTCGAGTAAGCTTGAGAGAAGAGAGAAAGATAGACTGTCGACACAGGGTTTTAGTCTCGAAAACCTTGGAAGTATGTCGACAGAAAGAGTTTTTGACCTATTTATAGCTTCAGTTGAAAGAAGTTCAAAAGGCGCCAAAAACAGTCTAAATGTGTCGACACAGACGGAATGTGTCGACACAAACTTCTATTGACTCGACATTACTTCAGCCTACTATGTGTCGACACCAATTTGTGGTTATGTCGACACCTTGGATACATAAAAGAAAGACAGAAATTCTGTGTCGACTCTAAGGATAAGTGTCGACACATATTCTGTAAGTGTCGACACCATTATCCTTGTTGAGTCGACATTATATTTCTGGTTAAGTCGACAATATAACTCTTAAGTGTCGACACATATTCTCTGTGTCGACACAATATTTCTGACTTGTCGACATTATTTCTCTGAGTCGACACATTATTACTGAATGTGTCGACACATTCTTACTTAGCCAATTTCTGTTGGTTCAACACCACTTGTAAGTGTTACTTCAATGTGTCCTTTTTAACACTTGATTATGTTGTTATTACTTTTACTTACTTACATACCACTTCAATTGCATTGTTAATGATTTTGTTAATACATTAATCAATGGTTAACATACCTAATTCAATTTTGAATTTATTGAATTTGGTTTCATCTAAAGGCTTAGTAAATACATCTGCTATTTGATAATCTGTTTTTACAAATTCCAATGAGATGTCTCCTTTTTCTACATGTTCTCTAAGAAAATGGTATTTGACTTCTATATGCTTAGTTCTACTATGAGAAACTGGATTATTAGCAATAGAAATAGCACTCTTAGAATCACATAAAAGAGGTGTTCTACTTACCTGAATACCATAATCCTTAAGCTGATGCTGCATCCATAATAGCTGTGCACAGCAGCTTCCAGCAGCAACATACTCTGACTCAGCTGTGGAAATTGCCACACTGGTCTGCTTTTTACTACTCCATGATATTAGTCTTCCTCCCAGGAATTGACAAGTACCTGTAGTACTTTTCCTGTCCTCTCTACATCCTGCAAAATCTGCATCTGAATAGCCTGTTAGTAGAAAATCTCTATTCCTAGGGTACCAAAGACCTAGATTAGGAGTGCCCTTTAGATATCTCAGAATCCTTTTGACTGCAGTATAATGAGATTCTTTAGGGCAGGCTTGGTACCTAGCACAGACACATGTTGCATACATAATGTCTGGTCTACTAGCAGTGAGATATAGTAGAGACCCAACTATTCCTCTATACAATGATTCATCAACAGGTTTACCTGTCTCATCTTTGCATATAGGGATACTTGTTCCCATAGGAGTTCTCATGGTGGAGGATGACTCCATACCATATTTCTTAATTAATTCTTTGGTGAACTTAGACTGGGATATGGACAATCCATCATCAGTCTGTCTTACTTGGAGTCCCAAGAAGAACTTAAGTTCTCCCATACTACTCATCTCAAACTTCCCTTGCATAAGTTTGGCAAACTTTTTACAAAGGTTGTTTTCAGTAGATCCAAAGATTATGTCATCAACATAAATCTGAACTAAGATGATCTTACCTTTTGATTCCCTAAGGAATAGAGTTTTGTCTATCTTTCCTCTTGAGAATTTATTCTCAATGAGGAAGGAAGACAGGGTTTCATACCAAGCCCTTGGAGCTTGTTTTAACCCATACAAAGCTTTCCTAAGCTTATACACAGAATCAGGTTTAAGAGGATCTACAAAACCTGATGGCTGCTCTACATATACTTCTTCTTTAAGGTCACCATTCAGAAATGCTGACTTCACATCCATCTGGTATACTTTGAAGTCTTGGTAGGCTGCATAGGCAAGAAACAATCTGATTGCCTCCAGCCTTGCTACTGGAGCAAAGGTTTGATCAAAGTCAATCCCTTCTTCCTGCCTGTATCCTTTTGCAACTAACCTTGCTTTATTCTTCACTATTATCCCACTCTCATCTAGCTTGTTCCTATAGATCCACTTAGTGCCAATTATGTTGTGGCCTCTTGGTTTAGGAACAAGCTCCCAGACTTTGCACCTTCTGAATTGATTCAGCTCCTCTTGCATTGCATCAATCCAGTGCTGGTCTTGGATAGCTTCTTCAAACTTCTTAGGTTCCATTTGGGACAAGAAACTTGAATGCAAAACTATGCTTTGATTTCTGCTTCTAGTTTGCACTCCTTATCTTGGATCACCAATTATCTGATCAGTAGGATGATCTCTTAGATATCTTATAGCTGGAGGAAGATTCCCTTCAGGTTGAGCATCTCCAGCTTCTTCATTCTGCTGAACCTCTTGGTTTTCATCAGCTTCCATTATCTCTTGTACTCCCCCTGGACAGCAGCCTTCATTTTCCAATGCTCCATCTTCCTTTGAAGCTTCAGCAATGGAGAGCTTGTCCATCCTCTTGCATATACCTGTTGAGTCATTTGATCTACAAGACAACTCACAATTGATTAATCTTGTTTCATCAAATACAACATGCACAGATTCCTCAACAACTTGAGTAGTTAAGTTGAAGACTCTATAGGCCTTACTATTTGTGCTATACCCAACAAATATCCCATCCTGGGATTTGGCAGCAAACTTAGTCAAATATGACTTGCCATTATTAAGTATATAACACTTGCAACCAAAGATCCTAAAATAGGATAGATTTGGTTTTCTGCCTTTCACAATCTCATAGGGAGTCTTTCTGTGGCTTTTGGTGATAGAAGCCCGATTGATGACACGACAAGCAGTGTTAACTGCCTCAGCCCAAAAATATTCTGGGAGAGAGGTGTCACTCAATAGAGTTCTACCAGCTTCAATTAACGTTCTATTCTTTCTTTCAGCAATTCCATTTTGCTGAGGTGTTCTTGGTGAGGAGAACTCTTGGAAAATCCCAAAGTCTTTACACAAGTTTGTTATGCTTTCAGATTGAAACTCAGTACCATGGTCACTTCTGATTTTGACCACTGTACTATTCAGTTCATTCTGAATTTGCTTTACATAATTAAGTAATACACTTGGGGTTTCAGATTTTTGTCTCAGAAAGAACACCCATGTAAATCTAGAATAGTCATCTACAACCACAAAAGTGTAGACCTTCCTACCTAGACTATGAACTGGCATAGGACCAAAAAGATCCATATGCAAGAGGTATAAGCACCTCACAGAATCCTTGTTTTCAAGGCTTTGAAATGAGGATTTTGTCTGCTTGCCCTTTTGACAAGCTGAGCATACCCCTTCCTTTATACACTTAACTTGAGGCCCATTCCTCACTAGTTCTTTACTAATGAGTTGGCCAATTGTCTTGTAGTTTAGATGAGCCAATCTCTTGTGCCACTTAACACAATGGGAAGCATTGTCATCAGCTACAAGACAAATGGGGGAAGCCTTATTTTCACATTCAAAATTAAGGCAATATACATTTCTCTTCCTATACCCAGTCAAAATGATCTCTTGATCACTTGACCTTTTGATATGACATCCATCCTTACCAAATGAAATGTCATATCCTAGATCACTCAGCTGGCTTATGCTTATTAGATTATGTTTCAAACCTTTTACATAGGCCACTTGGGTGATAGTAATTAGGTTAGAAGAAATGTTACCAAACCCTTTGATGACTCCTTTTTCAGATCCACCAAAGATCACTTTATGTCCATCTTTGACAGATGAATACTCCTTCAGCAGCCCCTTTGTTCCAGTCATGTGCCTGGAACAACCACTATCCAAGTACCATATAGGGGCATGGTTACTTGGATTCACCTGCAATACAGAATTACTTACCCTTAGAACCCAAGTAAGTCTTGGGTCCTTGGTTCAGGTTAGCATTAATAAAGTTATCATAACCTCTTCTAACAGGTAGACTCTTATTCTTTATAACACTTGTGTTATACCAGCAGTCTAATGCAAAATGGCCTCTCTTGCCACAGCACCAACATTCAAACTTATTGTATCTAGATCTAGATACATCCTTGTCAGAAGAATTTCTGTTCATTGCTGGTGCTGTTGCAACTTCACCTACTGATTTCTTAAAACCATTGGGTTTATGACCATAGGTAGGCCTGCTTGCATTAACACCCTTGTTCTTCAGAACATTAGTCTTAATATGACCTTGAATGTCTTCATGATCATATATGTTAGAAGGCACTTTCTCCTTACTAAACTTTATGGGGACTGAAAGGTTTAGTGGCTGAATAGGGGCTTTGCCTTTCCTCTTGAATCTGCCAGCCCTGGAGTTACCTTTAAATCCTAATCCAGCCTTACCCTTCTGAGTGACAAATTCATCTATCAAGGGTAAGACAGATTTTGGCTTAGAGTAACTAGCCACTAAATCCCTTTCAATTCTAAGTCTGGCCTCCAGACTCTTCACTTGATCATTAGTATAATTAATTGTGCCCATCTGAATAATAGTTATATTCTTCAGCTTGGCAATTTCATTTAATTTTTGATCAAGGACTTTTTCTAACTCAGTTGTTGCTACCCTTAGTTCAGCAATTTCCTGAGCCTGAGTTTTAACCAGGTTCTTGCTTTTCTTAAGGGCCTGCAACAAGTCCCCATACTTGTCTATCAATTGATAGACATCTCCTTCAGATTCAGATGCAACTTCATCACTTGATGCAGATGTAGCTGATTCTTCACTTGTACAACAAACAGATGTACTGGAAGGACATTTTACCTCATTAGGACCAGACTGATTCTGGCATATGTCCTCTTCTGATCTTGTCATCAACCCCATGCATTGATGTTCATTGATGGAGTCTAGCAACTGCATAAACTCCTCTTCCTCAGATGCATCATATAGTCTAATATATGCTTCAGCTTCAGATCCTGATTCTGAAGTTGACTGGTCTGACAGACTTTTATCTTTCTTTGCTACAAAGGATTTCTCCTTCTTGCCTTTCTGATAAGTCTTCTTCTTTTCTGAAGATTCCTTCTTCTTGTCAGGACAATCAGCCACTACATGTCCAGGCCTATTGCAACAATAGCAGAAAATCTTTGAAGTAGTGGTTTTGCTGGGCTTTGATCTGCTTTTCTCTTTCCTTGATGACCTTCTCTTCTGATAATAGTCATCAACTTGCTGTGATGAGGAAGGCCTAGACTTCCATTGCTTCTTTTTCAAGAACCTTTGGAATTGCCTTGTGAATGCAGCAAAGTCTGCATCTGAATCACAGCTTTCTGAACCCTTATCTGAATTTTCAGAGCTATCTTCTTCAACTTCTTTAGGAGGAGATGGTGATTTCCTCCTATACTTTCTAGTGGCTTCAGCATTAAATGCCACAGTCTTTTCTCTGTGATCTCCTCTTGAGTTTCTTTCCTCCTCCTTCCTCACCATAAGTTGCATTTCATAGGATAACAACTTTCCAAACAGGGTTGGAGGAGATATCTCTGCCAATTTAGCCACTTCTCTTATGGCACAGATCTTTGTATCCCAATCCTTTGATAAGGATCTTAAGAATTTGTCATTCAGTTCATAGGTACTGAAGACTCTTCCATAGGATATTAGCTCATTCACAATTTTATAGAATTTCTTATAGCACTCAGTTATGCTATCAGATTTTCCTTGTCTAAAGCTTTCATACTCCTGATTTAGCATAGACTTCTTGTCCAGCCTTACTTCTTCAGAACCCTCCATGTAGACAATCAATGTGTCCCACATCTCCTTGGAGGTCTTACAGTGAATTAGATTCTGAAATGTTGAATCATCTATGGCACTAATAATGATGTTCTGTGCCCTTTTGTCCATGGTTGCCAAGATGATTTCATCCTTGGTCATTTCTGAATAACTTTTTGGAGTTTGGATATTTGCATCAAGAACTGATACCTTCATTGGAATGAAGGGGCCTTCCTGTACTGTGATGTAAATTCTTGGGTCAGATGCTTCCATAAACAGTCTGACTCTTTCTTTCCAAATTCCAAAAATTTCTTTCTTGCATATGGGTAATTTCATAGACCCTAGCTCCTTATGATTCTCTCCAGAACCCATCTTCTTGAATCTTGAATCTGCCTTTCAGATCTACCTCAAACTGTTAAGTCCTTTTTGAGGAACCTCCCTCTGATACCACTTGATAGTTTAACTTTCAAGACAGCCTAAACACCTAGAGGGGGGGGGTGAATAGGTTCTGCTTATTTATAAAAACTTCTAGGCAGAATTCAGTTTAATGGCTAACACAATAATCACAGCAATCACAGGAAATAAAACATCACAGATTGCACAATGTTTTATAGTGGTTCCCCAAGGTCTGGGTACATCCACTTTCCCCCTTCACCTATCTAGCAGTATGCTAGATTCGGCCAAACTTCCACTAATCTCAGATCAATAGATCCTACAACTCAGAACCCAACTGGTTCCTACAACTCAGGCACAACAGCCCTACCTCAGCCTTGCCCCAAGGCCTACAACTCAGAGAAGACCCTTCTCCTACACTCAGGCACACAGCCCTACCACTCAGAGTTCAACACTCCTACACTCAGCCTTTATAACATAGGCATACAACTCAGATCTGTGTAAACAGATCCTACAGAAATATAGAAAAGTTTATCTAACTGTCTTGCCTAAATTGAGAGAGAAAAGGCCAAGACAATTCTTGATCAGCTGATGAAATCAACTGAATCTGAGCTTTCTTTAAAGCTTCTTGAATAAGAACTTAGCTGAGTTGATTTCCAAACAGCTTCTTGAGAATCCACTGGTGGTTTCTTTCTTCTTCTTCAAATTCTGGCTTGATCTGTCTCTATCCAGCAATTTGAATGATTCTTCTGAATTCTGATTAGAACTCTTCTTTGATCTATCCTTAGATAGTCTTCTTAGATCTTCCAGAGAAGATCTTCTTAAGTGCCTAGCACTTTCTTGAAATGAATTGGATCATAATCCTTCTCAACTTTTTGATTCTCAACAATGTTTTCCAAAAGTTACTTTCTCCTTCTGAATCTGTCTATTTATAGACTTTCTTCATGGTAACCGGCTGATCCGGTTTCTAACCGTTTTCTGACAAGTCTGACAGCTTCAGTTAACCGGTGGCAACCCACAGCTGTCAAGTCTTCAAACAAGTCTTGTGCCTTAGTCTTGAACCACAAGTTGTCGAGACAGTCTGTCAGAAAGTGTCGAGACCATCTGTCTATCTGTGTCGACACAATTGACTTTGGTATCGACACAGTCTTCAGTGATGTCGACTAAGTTGCCTTTGAGTCGACACAGCTTCTTCTGAAAATAACTTGGTCTTGACTCTTCAGTGTGTTGACACAAGTCCTGTGTGTCGACACAGTTGTTGTAGAATCATAACTTAGTAAGTGTCGACTTAGCCTTCAGGTGTCGACACAGTCTTCTTTTAACTCTGCTGTAATGTGTCGACTTAATCACAATGTGTCGACACATTCTGCTGGTGTCGACAAACCTAAGGTCGACTATATTCTTCTGTGTCGACACATTTCCCAATGTTGAGGTCGACGCTTTTCTTCTGTGTCGACACAAATTCCCAGTGTTGTGTCGACTTACTTCTTCTGTGTCAACACTTTTTCCCAGTGTAGTTGTAGACTAACTGCTATGTGTCGACACTGCTTCCCAGTGTTGTGTCGACTTACTTCTTCTGTGTCGACACTTTTTCCCAGTGTAGTTGTAGACTAACTGCTATGTGTCGACACTGCTTCCCAGTGTTGTGTCGACTTACTTCTTCTGTGTCGACACTTTTTCCCAGTGTAGTTGTAGACTAACTGCTATGTGTCGACACTGCTTCCCAGTGTTGTGTCGATTTACTTCTTCTGTGTCGACACTTTTTCCCAGTGTAGTTATAGACTAACTTCTTCTATGTATCAACACATCCTTCTCTGTGTCGACACTTGGACTTAGAATTTTTCTGCATACTTTATCAATTCTTCACCTGCACATGTCAACTCAAAAACAACATCAAATACACCTTGATGTATATCATTGAGCTAGGTTGGGCTTCTTCAAATCAGGTACACATTTTCCAATGTACCCAACAATAGTGAAAGTGAATATCTATAATCCATGGTATCTATCAGGATCTTTTGACTTAGTTGTTAGCTTATACAGTCAGCCAACCTCCCTCTGATACCAATTGAAAGAAAAGGGATAGATACTACTCTAGAGGGGGGGTGAATAGAGTAATCAAAAATTGCACTAGCAAAGTTGACTGTCTACTCAACTCCCTCGGAGTTAATTGCGGAATGAAGGTTATAGATATTTGAGATGAAACCCTAAAGCCTAACATAAGTGTTGTGCACAAAAGGCAGCCAACTGTAATTACAGTTAAGGCTTGGAATCCTAAACAGCAACTAGCAATCCTAGTTAAAATCTAATCACAGCCAATCAGCACAGAGAATTAATTAAACAATTCAGACGACACAAGGAATTTATAGTGGTTCCCCAAACAACTTGGGTACGTCCACTCTTCTACCAACAAGGTAGGAATCCACTCAGGTTTTTGATCAGGTGCCCTGCCACCAATAAGATCTGCTTCAGGTAGATCCAGAAACCCTTTAGACTTTTGATCAGGTGTCTAAAAACCAACACAGGTTTTTGATCAGGTGCCCTGCCACCAAGGTATACTTTTGAAGGGAGTAATAACCCTTTACAGGAGGGGGAAAGGAGGTTAAGATGTCTTCTCTATTTTACAATAGATTAGAGAAGCACAAGAACTTGCACTGAGCTAGAAAGATCTAAAGAGTCAAGGCTCGCCCTGGCTAAAAGAATGTCCAGGTGAAGTCTTGCTTCAGTGCAGAAAATACTTCAGAAAATCAGAAGGAAAAAGCTACAAGAAGATAAAGAATATGAAATGAAAATTCTTCTTCAGGCAGCTATCTTCTTCTTCTTCTTCTTTAAAAAATTCTGAGTGAAAATCTTCCTGAAAGCAGGAGAACTCAGGTTGAAGAAGAGTGAAGAGCTAAAACTTCTTCTCAGTTGGATGTGAACGAGCTGAGAGCAGTTATAAACTGTAAGTTGTAAGCTTGAATGCTGCAGTTAGCTTTTGAACTCCTTTTTCCTGAATGAACTGGTTTTTGGCTATGTGAACTAGTTGATTTCATTCTCAAGAGAATTCTTTATATAGTAGCAGCAGCAACGGCTCTCATTTGAGTTTGAATCTTGTCTTCTACTGAAATCTGCAAGCTGGGCTACAAATAGCATAAAGCAAAACAAATACTGCAGACAGATATCCTATAAGAGGATAAAGCTTTCTAAGAAGCTACAAATAATTATGATAAAATAATACTAGAGAAAGTCACATCAGAAGAGACTCTTTACGGCCAAAGAAGATTTTTTGAGTCTAACGGCTATAAAGGACAGCCTGGCAGATACAGCAGAAATGATATCTCAGCGAATAAGACAAACAACTTTGTCAGAAAAAGATTGGCTCATGAATAAGGAATGGAGCAGATATTGCATGGAAATAATATCATAAATTTATTCAAACAATCTTTTATAAAATATGCCAAAATAAATATGAAATAAATCACATCAAAGAAGATGACAAAATTACTAAAAACATACAGCAAAACGTCGAACGACCCTCGGAGATCGTCGACCGAAGCACAGAGATCGTCGACCTATCAGACAGATAGTCAAACGATCCAGATAGTCGAACTATCAAAGAAGATAGTCGAACTACAACAACAGATAGTCGAACTATCAGGATAGATAGTCGAGCTATTAGATAGTCGATCTATCAAGACAGATAGCCGAGCTACCAAAGAAAACAGATAGTCGACCTATCAACAGATAGTCGAACAATCATAGAAAACAGATAGTCGACCTATCAACAGATAGTCGAACTATCACAGAAAACAGATAGTCAACCTATCAACAGATAGTCGAACTATCAGATAGTTGAACTATCCAAGCAAATAGTCAAACTATCAAAGAAGACAGATAGTCGACCTATCAACAGATAGTCGAGCTATCAACCAAAACAGATAGTCGACCTATCAACAGATAGTCGAACTATCAGATAGTTGAACTATCCAAGCAGATAGTCGAACTATCAAAGAGAACAGATAGTCGACCTATCAAACAGATAGTCGAACTACCACAAAAAGCAGATAGTCGACCTATCAACAGATAGTCGAGCTATCAAAGCGGACAGATAGTCGACCTATCAAACAGATAGTCAAACTATCAGATAGCTGAACTATCCAAGCAGATAGTCGAACTATCAAACACAATAGATAGTCGACCTATCAAACAGATAGTCGAACTATCAAACACAACAGATAGTCGACCTATCAAACAGATAGTCAAACTATCAACGTAGACAGAACGTCGACCAACTGATAGCCGATCGTCGAACAGTCGATAGACGATAGTCGAGCGGCGTTCGACCATAGTCGAACGAAAAACAACTTAACCAAATTTATATCTGAAAAAGTGACGCCTCTAAAACTAGAGCAACAAATTAAACAACTAACCTTTGACCATAGATAAATCTTGGGTCAAGAGATAGAAAGAGAAAACTAAACTCAAATCAAAACCTAGGGTACCAACAGAGTGATTATTAGTTAATAATATAGAGGACTAATCTTAAAAATAAATTATATAAAGAAAATTAAGCTAATGAATTTCTATAAATAATTACTAATCAACAAATTTGTACACTCAATGAGTCTACTTCAATTCATTTTAATCAGCGAGCAAAAGAAAATTAATTAGTTATAATCCCAAATGAGTGAATTATTGAAAGCTTAAAGGAGAAATTTTTTTTTAGTAAGGGTGTATAACAACCTTGAGTACTATGATAGCAAAAATATAACCAATTGTAATCATGTCCATCAGATAAATTATATAATTGAAGAACATCCATCCCCAAACTCAAAATTTACAATGTCCTCATTGCAATGTATAGAACTGAGAGAGCAATTTGACCAACATACAAAGAACTGACTATCATGAATATAAAAGAGCATACAAAGTAAAAAGGAGCAAATATGATAATATATATAATATCTGATAATACAGGTACAAATAAATGCTATTGAAATACATGTCTAAATAAACAGTGATACATGTCAGAAATATGCTGGAGGGTCGTCCTGATCGTCCTGGAAGTGAGGCGGGCAAGGAGCTATCGGTGGTGGGCTGGAGATCCCCAAGTGAGTCTTGAGCTGAACTATAGCGTCCTCAGTCGGCTTCTAGGATTCCTCTATACGCTGAAGGCACAGTGAGAGCTGGGTCTCATAGAAGTGTTGGAAATCCCGTGAGTACTGAGAACGTGCTCGAGGAGGAGCAACAAAAGATTCACCCTGAGTTTAAGTTGACTGGGCTTGTGAGATCAGTGGCTCATCAGGGTCAGGATCTACCTCGTCGTCCTCTTCGTCATCCGTCTGTGGTCCACGCCTAGCAAGGGAATAAATAATGCCACCCCGGCCCTGACGGGCGGTGACGAGGCGGAGGGATCGAAGACTAGCCATAGTGGTAGGAACAGTCTTCGCGACCACAGTCATGGGGGAAGGGCAGAGAATATGTGCATATTCTTCGCCAGGCGGGTAATGTAGGGTGCTACACAAATAGACCCTATGCGTGAGTTGTCGGCCTGGTGAAGGATGAACTATGCGAGCAGATAACCCAGATAGATAGGGTAACATGACGACATGCTATAAATATATAGCATATCCTACCTACTAACTACACCAGAGCTTTCCCCCCGACCGCTCAAAGTGTGACTAAGTAAATGATGTATGTAGTGGAGGGTGGGAGAACTCAGCTTGGAGGCCTTAGACCTCTTGGCCTCATAAAGAGATAGATCAAAAGTAAGGCAGGGCCAGATGTTGGGTGCATGGTCACGAGTGGGGAGATCAAAATGTAGATCGGGGTAGGAGGCACTAAAGAGGAACGAGTCCTTATACACCCCTAAGTATTGGGTGAACTGGAGAAGGGAGAGTGTATGAGTAGTGCCCACTACTCAAAATGAGATGAACCCCTCTTGCCCGTTTGTGTGCTTAGTGAAGGCGGGTCTAAGATTTAAATAAAATTATATCATGAACTCTAATGTGAGTTCCTTAAATCCTAACTCATCGATAACAAAAAATTGTTGCCACCCCACTACAGAGATCAACTCCCTAACATCTCCAGCTAAATTTATTTCCTCTAGGATGCTCCAGTCAATCGATCGAATGTCTTGATACCTTTTCGACTGTAGGCAGTTGTAGCGGTTGATGTATGTTGGATCTATGAATACCAGCGGCACAGCAGCATCGCGCCTTTCCGTAGACAATCCCTGAAGATCCGGGTGACGTTGGCGACCGCCTTGGGCACCTGCTAAAGACATGATCTGTGGACAATGTAAGGATTTTTAAGACATGAGGAATAGATAAGAGGAGGAAAAATTAGGAAAGAAATAAGAAGGGGGAGAGAGTGGAGTAGAAGAAAAAGAAGTTGAATAAGAACATAAACCAAAAATTGTTACCTACTAGGAGACATCGCGACGAGAGTAGGCGAATCCACTAACTTTGAAGGCCAAAAAGTTAACCGGCCCTGGGAACAAGGGGTATAGGAAAATGATGTTTGGAAACCAGGGAATGAAGATGGAGATGACCAGAACACGACCATATATAAAGAAGATGAACACGGGTTCACACACGGCTGTGTGTGCACCCGTGTTAAGGAATCTTTACCGTGTGGACCACGGGTATCGGCGAGACGTGTGGTTAAACTTCACGGGAAAGCAACGTGTCAGGCGGACACGGTCAACAACACGGGCATATATGTACCCGTGTCCTGCTCTGGCACAGTGCATTAAAATGCACACGGGTAATGACACGGCTGGGTAGGTAGCTGTGTCCTTCTCGAGAATAAAATCATCGAACAACGACACGGGTTTGAACATGGTCGGGTGTTAAGCCGTGTCCTTCTTGGGATGGACATCGTCGATCAGCGACACGACGGAACACATGGTCGGGTGGCTACCCGTGTCCTTCTCGGGAACATACTTGTTCAAAACTGGAATAGGCACACGGGAACCAACACGTGTGTGTGTGTGTGTACCTGTGTCCTTTTCTGGATGATTATGCAAAAATTGGAACTGTTTCGACACGACAACCCACACGGGTGTGTGTTAACCCGTGTAGTGCTCGGGATAAAATCTTCCTCCTCTAGGTTTCATATTAAACACGACTGGGTGAAAGGATGTGTTATGGACACGGCTAGGCACACGGGCGTGTTCTTACGTGTGTGCTCCTCCTAATTTGAAATTCCTCCTAAGTGATTTTTATAAAAAAATTTATCTTAACATATAACTAGATTTTTACTAAAAATTTTATAAACTTAGAAAAAGTATGACATTTTACGTAATCCTAGTCTAGACGGAGGAATGATTCTTGACGAGCAAAATCTTGAGGAAGCACACCATAGTAAAGTTTTAATCGGTGCCCATTGACTTTAAAATCTCCCTTCTCAGGGTGGGTTAGCTCGATGGTGCCATAGGGAATGACTTCTTTAACTTGGAAGGGTCCAGACCACTTAGACTCTAACTACCCTGGGAATAAACGCAGTCTGGAATTAAAAAGGAAGACTTGGTCACCTTTTTGGAATGTCTTGGGTTTGCGAAGATGACGATCATGGAATAGTTTAGTCTTCTCCTTATAAATCCGGGAGTTATCATAAGCCATGGTTGTCCACTCATCTAATTCATTAAGCTGAAGTTTCTGTTTCTCCCCTATAGAATTAATGTCAAAATTCAAAGAGTGTATTGCCAAAAACGACTTGTGTTCTAATTCTATAGGCAAGTGACATGATTTACCGTAGACTAATCTAAAGGGGTTGGTCCCTATAGGTGTTTTGAAGGTAGTCCTATATGCCAACAAACAATCGTTTAGCTTCTTAGACCATTGATTTCTATTCCCTTCTATAGATTTTTATATGATCTGCTTAAGTTCTCTATTTGAAACTTCAACTTGACCACTAGTTTGTGGATGATAAGGAGTGGCTATTCTATGTGTAACTCCATATTTTTGCAATACTTTATCTGGCTGTAGATTACAAAAGTGTGAACCTCTATCGATAATAAGTGTACGTGGTGTGCCAAATCGTGCGAATAAGGATTTTAAAAATTGGATTACTACTCTACTATCTTTAGTAGGCAAAGCTTACGCCTCAACCCACTTTGATACATAATCTACAGCTACCAAAATATATTTATGCCCATAAGAAACTAGAAATGGTCCCATAAAGTCAATCCCCCATACATCGAACACTTCACATTCAAGAATAAAGTTTTGTGGCATTTCATGTAGTTTAGAAATATTACCTGATTTCTGACAAGATTCACATGAAAGCACATACCTTTGTGCATCCCTGAAAAGAAGGGGCCAATAAAAACCAGAATCAAGAACCTTTTTGGCAGAGCGTTTTGCTCCATAGTCACCACCAGTATGACCTGAATGATACTACTCAAGGATTTTCCAACCATCCTCCGCTGATACACACCTTCGTATAACGTAATCTGCATATATCTGAAAAAGAAAGGGGTCTTCCCAGAAGTAATATTTCAAGTCAAAGAAAAATTTCTTTTTCTGCTGATATGAAAAGTCTTCTGTAAGGACCTTAGCCACAAGATAGTTTGCATAATCGGCAAACCACGGATAATCAAGATTTATATTTATAGATAAGGCAAATAAGATTCCTCAGGGAATGTATCAGAAATCTCAGATTCATCTAACATTGCTCGTAGTGGTGGTAAAAGAACACAACAAATTAAACTATGCTTTGCTTCTGCTTTAACTAGCAAATATCTAAGGGCAGAGTGATCTATGTATACTACCACCTTAAACAATGTTAAATAAGATGTAAATTTATCAAAGGCAAATACCACTGCTAGAAGTTCTTTATCCGTAGTTGTATAGAATATAGGGTGAAAGTGTTTTGCTAGCATATATTAAGTGTTTTGCTAGAATAATATATAGGGTGAAAGTGTTTGTTTCGGCGTTGTCCTAAAACAGCTCCTACTGCTAAACTGCTAGCGTCACACATGATCTCAAACGGTTGAGTAAAATCAGGTGCGATCATAAAAAGAGAATTAATTAATCTTTCTTTTAAGAACTCAAAGGCATGTAGACACTCTTGTTCAAAAATAAAAGGTATGTCTTTTTCTAAAGGCCTTGTAAGTGGTTTAGCGATTTTAGAGAAGTCTTAAATGAACCGGCAATAAAATCCGGCGTGTCCTAAGAAACTTCTCACTGCCTTAATGGAGGTTGGTGGTGGTAACTTTTCAATGGTTTTTCTTTTCGCTCCAACTACTTGAATTCCTTGGCTTGAGATCTTGTGGCCAAGTACTAATCCTTCTTGTACCATGAAATGACACTTATCCCAACTAAGTACTAGGTTTACTTCCTCACACCTCCTAAGAACTTTCTCTAAATTATTCAAACACAAATCAAATGATTCACAAAAAATAGAGAAATCATCCATAAATACTTCCATAATATCTTCAACATATTAATTAAAGATGACTAACATGCACCTTTGGAAAGTGGCGGGTGCATTACATAAACCGAATGGAATACGTCTATAGGCAAATGTACCAAATGGGCAAGTAAATGTTGTTTTCTCCTAGTCTTCTGGTGCTATGGTGTTGGATCCCTAGTTGGATTTGGGTGAGGTTCACTAAATTAGGTTAAGTATGACCCTTCTTGTATAGTCTAGGGTTATAGGTCTTCATTAGATCATAGGGTAGCTCAACAGGTCATATTGATCAGACCAAGCCCTCAAAAGACTTAGAAGACTGAAGAAACTAGAACAAGGCAGAGATTTATCTATTTTAAGAAGGCGTTCGACAAACTCTAAAGTGAGCTCAATGATCTTCGTTCTCAGTTCGACGATCTCAGAATCTCTTCTCTGAACTGAGATCGACGAAAGATGAACTGAGCTCGATGATCTCTTGTCTTCTATCAGGAATGAGTTCGACGTTCTTCTATCTAAGTTTGATGATCTTGGAGCCCAATATGGAAAGCTGTATTTCAGTTTAGAGTTCTCAAGGCTCAGCTAGACGAATGAGTGGTTTGAGTTCGACGATCTTGGATCTCAGATCGATGTTTTCTATCATTTCAGTTTCTACTTCTCTGTAGTTATTTCAAATTGTCTAAGGCTTACTTTCTGGCTTATTTTACTCTGAGTAATTAATGATTATATTCTCTTAATATAGCCGTTCATATGGCATCATTAATTACTGTATTTCACATAGTCATTATACAGCTAATTCTTGGGACAGTTAAGGAATTAATTTATTGCTCTTCTAGCCGTTGTCCAAGTTCCAAGATTTCAGCAGCAATTCAAGGCAATCAAATTAAAAGACCAATTTTCTACCGATGATATTGTGAAGTTTTTTAAAACTCAGAACAATAAGGAATCATTCAAGAGAAAAAGTTATGTACGGTCTTCATCTAGTGTTCTTCTTCTAGCAAGCTTTCAAGAGACAATCAACTTCATTTGTCTACAGTTTTCTGGAGAAATTTTTCAAGTAGACCGACTCACCCTGCAAATCTCTCAATCTTCTTGGACTGTACTTTATCTCAGGGGGAGCTTTGACACCATCAAGGATCCATAAGTCTTCTCAGTTGTTTTGAGAAAAGAGAAGACAACATATAGTTTTTATTTTCTTCACCCTACTTTACAAAAGGGTTTCTAACTCCCTTCAAAAGTTAAACACTTGGTTGCAAGTCTCCTTATCAAAAGACTTGATTTGGTTTTGGGTACCTGATCAAAAGCCTGACGATTTTCCTGATCTACCCTAATTAGATCTTGTGATGATAGGGCACATGAGCAAAAACCTGATTGGTGGCAGGGCACCTGATCAAAAACCTGAGTGGATTCCTACCAGAGTGGTAGAAGAGTGGATGTACCCAAGTTTAGGGGAACCACTATAAATTTCTTGTGTCGTCTGTGATGCTCTTTTATTTTTATTGTGTGGTGCTTGCTGAATAGTTTAGATTTATTTCTGCACTATCTGATTACACATATAAGTATTACTATTTTAATTCCGCAATAAAAATATAATAGGTTTTTAAAATACTCTATTCACCCCCTCTAGAGTTAAATAGATCTAACCCCTCAGGTGGTATCTTTCATACCATCCTTCAATTGGTATTAGAGGTTGTGTTTCTTTGGTTTAACAGATTCACTTCTAAACCAAGATCCTTGTTAGATCTATCTCTTTCTAGGGTGTTGTTACAGTAATGGAATAGAATAAAGATTATGCTAGCACCAGACCTCCAGTCTGCAACTTGAACAAATTTTCACTCTGGAAGGCATTAATCAAGCTTTACATAAATTCTATTGATGAGGATATTTTCAATTCAATTTTGACAATACCCCCTCAACCTATGACTGCAATAATATCTGAAACTCATACAGTTCCACCACCTGAGTGAACTGATGCTCAGAAGAAAGTCAAAATAGCTGATGCAAAAGCTATGAATATACTGACCCAAACTATGTCAGATGATATTTTCCAAAAAGTGGCTGAGTGCACTTCAGCCAAAGAAATTTGGGACTCCCTAAAACAGATGGGGCAGGCTTAATAGATGAGAGAAAGGACATAAAATCCCTCCTAATATCTCAATATGATAACTTTAAGAAGGAGGAATCTGAAACAGTGGCAGAGATGTATAACAGGCTTAATGTTATCATCAATGAACTAAAGACCCTAGATAAAGATATCCCCTTAACTGAGATTAATGACAAGATCCTAATGTGATTCTCCAGCACTTGGGATTCCAGGATTTGTCCAATCAAGGAAGCCAGAAGTTTGAATGAGATATCCACTGAATCTCTCCTTGGAAAGCTAAAATCCTATGAGTAGTTAATCAAGACCAGAGAGGCTGCTAAACTGAAGGCCTCAACCTCTTCAAGGAAGGAACACAATATTGCTTTCAAAGCAACAGAAGAATAAGAAACCCTTCCTGCCAATGAAGAGCTGATGAGCTTTATGGCCAAGAGATTTAATAAGTTGGACAAGAAGGACTTTAGAAGGAAATCATCAAGAAGTGATGAAAAACCTAAGTATGACAGAACTCCTACCAAGGAGATTGTCTGCTTTGGATGCAGAAAACCTGGGAACATTCTCGTTGAATGCCCAGAGGTATAGAAAAGAGATAGAAGAAAGGAAAAAGAGAACAAGAAGCATTCCAACAAGCACTCCAATAGACATTCCTACAACAACAATAAAAGAAAGGAGAAAGGTTTCATTACTGAAACCTGGAGTGAAACTGAAGAGGAGACTTCGTCTTCCAGCTCCAGTGAAGATGAGAAAGAAGCCAAGGCAAGGGAAGTGTGCCTTATGGTAATTAATGCTTCTTACAATAAGTCAGAAAATGAAGAATCTGATGAGGAATCAGAATCAGAAGAAGACTAGGTAATATCTTCCTTTGATTTTAATTCTGCTGATTTTAAGAATGAATTCAAATCACTGTGTAATGATTTAATCAACTCAGAAAAAGAAATTAAAACTCTTAGAGACAAGCTAGTTAAATTTGATAACATATTTGCTGAAAACATCAAATTAAAAGATGACTTAGACCTAGCAAAAGAACAAATAATAACTCTCAAAACTAAATTATGTGAGGCTAAGCAACTTAAGGAATCTCTCAATGGGAGAAGCCTTAAACTGATGGATATCACAAGCACAGTAAATGCCAGGCTAAATGGAAAGCTGGACTTAGGTGCTTCATCAAGATTACCTCCAATAATTTAGAAAAATATTCTTTCAACTCCCATAAAATTTGTATCAGATAAAGGAAAAGAAGTAATATATAATAATCAAACCAAAGAAGTCTCTCACAAATTTAAAAATAGAAAGAAAAGAAACAAGAAAAATCTAAAAAAAGACAATGTTCAACAGATTTCGTCGAACTCAGATCGACGAAATGTGTCTAGGCCGTCGAACCAAGATCGACGATCTATGAACGTAAACTCTAGTAATAATAATTCGTCTTAATACAATCGACGAATCTTGTATGGTTCTTCGAGCAGAGATTAACGAACTTGAGGTATAGAAAATGAATGTATTCATTCTATGAGCAGAGATCGACGATCTCATCCCATATCATCGAACTCAGATCGACGAACTTACAACACTTCGTCGAACCCAGTCAAACTTAACAAAAATCATAACTTTAATAGAAATTTTAATCAAACTAGAAAACCTGTTAATCCATTTTTTAATTGGGAAATTCCACCTAGGAGATACCATCCCTTAGGATATAACTCTCAACCTGAATTTTTTGTTATATCAACCTTTTCCTATCAAGAAAATAAAGGGCCCAAGGTAATCTGGGTCAAGAACAACAAATTTTTACCTTTGTAGGTAAAGAGCTATCCTGCTTTTTATCAATAATGGTATCTGGATAGTGGATGCTCCAAGCATATGACTGGCAGCAAGGATAACCTAAACAATTACAAGTCTAAGCTGGTACCAAAGGTGATCTTTGGTGACTCAAATTGTGGTCAGACTGAAGGCTTTGGAGAAGTTAAGATAGGAGCAGTTACTTTCAAAAAGGTTGCATATGTAAGTGGACTGAAACATAACCTCATCTCCATTAGTCAACTATGTGATGAAGGTTATCAGGTTTCTTTTAACTCAAGCTCTTGTATTATTTCTACTAAAGAAAACAAAACTATTTTAATTAGAAATAGACAAGGCAACATATATGTAGTTAATTTTCTATCTACAACAACAGATATTCGTTTATTTAATCATGTTAGCAATATGAATGAATTATGGCATATAAGATTAGGTCATGTTAACCTGAAAAACATTGCTAGGTTATCTAAAGACAACCTTGTTAGAGGATTGCCTTCTGGTCCCTACAAGAAGGAAGGCCTCTATAGGGCTTGTCAATTAGGCAAGCAAACTAAATCTAGCTTTAAATCAGTTAATAAGAGTGATTTACCTAGGATCTTTTACTTGCTACACATGGACATTTTTGGCCCTATTGTTGTACAAATCCCTGGAGGGAAATCTTATACTCTAGTAGTTGTAGATGACTTCTCAATGTTCACTTGGGTGTTCTTTCTGAGATCTAAGTCAGATACATTCAAGGTTCTTATAGATTTTCTCAAGACCATACAGATTGAGTACTCTACTCCAGTTATATTGATCAGAAGTGATCATGGTACTGATTTTGAGTCTCTTTTTATGCAAGAGTTCTGTGATAAGGAAGGTATCAGGATCTGCTTCTCAGCTCCTAGAACTCCTCAACAAAATGGGGTAGCTGAAGAAAAATAGAACCCTAATTTAAGCTATAGGGACATTACTTGTAGATCCTTATATGCCCCTATCCTTTTGGGCAGAGGTTGTGAGCACAACAATTTATGTAATGAACAGGAGTTTAATACAAAAACTTAAAAATAAGACTCCCTATGAATTGCTTAAAGGGAAGAAACCTAAAATCATCTATTTTAAAATATTTGGTTGTATATGCTATATTCATAATAATAACAAGAAATATGTCAGAAAGTTTGAAGCTAAGGCTATAGAGGGAATTTTTCTGGGATATTCCCAAGTCAGCAAAGCTTATAGGGTATTCAATAAATCCACTTTGAAAATTGAGGAATCTATTCATGTATCTTTTGATGAAACTAACATGTCTTATAAGGAGAAAGAAATATCTACCAATAGCACATTGTAGGTACCTCACTTGTGTGAGAGATCAGATTATCTAAGCCTCACCCAAGAGGTTCCAACACATCCCTCTCCACAAGTTGTAGAAGAAAGTGAAGAAGAAAGCTAAGAGGTGACTTAACCCTATCCAACAGCTAATGAAATTACACAAGAGGAATTTATTCCCCAAGCTGTTGCCCAACCAGCTCCTCCCACTAATTTTGTAATACTTAGAGATCATCCTAGATCTCAAGTGATTGGAGACATTTCAGTTGGTGTGCAAATAAGGCATCAACTAAACAATGATGTGATGCATGCTTGCTTCATTTCTCAACTTGAGCCCCAATCCATTAAAGATGCAGAGCAAGATCCCCACTAGGTCATTTCAATGCAAGAGGAGGTCAATAAATTTGAAAGATGTAGAGTTTTGGAATTGGTTCCTAGACCCAAAGACTACATAGTCATTGTAACAAAATGGGTCTTCAGGAACAAATTGGATGTTGAAGGCAACAACATAAGGAATAAGGCAAGACTTGTAGCATAAGGATATTCATTGGAAGAAGGAATAGACTATGATCAAACCTTTGCTCCAGTGGCAAGGCTTGAGGCTATAAGAATTTTATTAGCTTATGCTGCCTACAAAAGTTAAAGGTCTACCAAATGGATGTCAAGAGTGCATTCTCAATGGAGAACTCAAATAAGAAGTATATGTGGAGCAACCACCAGGTTTTATCTCTCCAACCTGTCCCTCTTTTGTCTTTAGATTGCATAAAGCTCTCTATGGTTTAAAGCAAGCTCCAAGAGCTTGGTATGAGACCTTAGCTAGCTTCATGTTAGAGCATAAATTTTCTAGAGGCATTGTAGATAAGACTCTTTTTATTAAGTATCATAATGATAAAATCTTGATAGTACAAATTTATGTAGATGATATTATATTTGGCTCAACTGATCCTAAACTATGCAAAAGGTTTTCTGACCTTATGCATTCAAAGTTTAAGATGAGTAGCATTGTTGGGTATTATATCCAAATTACCTGGATTTGAAGAAGACTCCAGTCAAGCTAAGATGGATTCACAATGTATTTGATGATTTTCTATTAAGTTGTGCTTGCAGCTATTCCATACGAGGTACACACCAATGTCAGGGTACAGTGGGTCAATATACACGGGTCTACACAACGTAATCCCTCGTTGAGCAGAACAGTGTGTTGACTCACGTGTGCTCTCTCTATTGGAGTGTACTTACTTTCAAGTACAGGGTCAAGATAGATCAAGAGCAGAAGAGGAGCAAAGATGGGTCAAAGAACAAGTTCATAGGAAGGAAGAGAAAAAATGTCTATGTAAAAAATCGACGGGAATCACTAAGTGATTCTCGCCGATTCGACGGGAATCATTAGTGATTCTCGCCGAATCGTCGAGAATCAATAAGTGATTCCCGCCAACTTCATCCGGCTGACTGTCCTTCTACAAGAATTCTACTAAAGCGGAATCGACGGGAATCACTAAGTGATTCTCGCCGATTCGACGAGAATCACCTTGCATTCCCGCCGATTCCCTCCGAATGACCAAATTTCTAACTTGAATTCTGCCAAGGCAAATTCGACGGGAATGCTGAGTGATTCCCTCCGACTTCGACGGGAATCACCTGCGATTCTCGCCGATTTTGCCTTAGGCAAAATTCTCGTTCTCTGGACCAATCCAAGTTCGTTGTGCGCCGTTTTGACCGAGACTAGGGCTTCTCCTTGTGGGCCCCACAAAAGTCATTTAGGGTTGACTTCCAGTATATATACTCGCATATTTGAACATACTTCCAGATCAAAAAACATAAAATAAAACTGAGGTCGAGCGTGCCCTAGCCGATCACAGAACTTCACTGATCGCCGTCGCCGCTCGCAAGCTAGTCACCGTCGCTGATCTCAGAGATTCTTTGATCTTCTGACGATAGTACCGAGGAAAGCCTAGCGTCTCACGCTTCTCTCTCGAGATCTCTTGTCTCTCGATTTGTTGAACGAAGATAGTTCTTCATTCCGAATCGATTGAGACGACTGATCCGATTGAGATCATTGGTAGACCTTGCTTGCTTCGTCAAGAAATTTGGATCTACAAAGCATCGCCGCCGCATTCACTTTCCGCCGCCGATCTTGTCAAGATCCTCTCCAAGAGAGAACACCGGTCGTGGATTCTTCGTCTCTTTCAAGAAAGCTTAAACGAACAAAGAAGGACATCGGGATCTCCAAAAGTTTGTTTGTATTTTCTTTACATTCAAGTTTAGTTTATTGTAAAGGAATTTTGATTCCTAGTTGTAAGGGTTGGGTGCAACCCGTGGCGGTGGAGTTGTGACTCTTTTTGTTGGAAGGGTTCCTTCCGTAGTATGAGGATTGGATTTCAATCCGGTTGGAGAAGTGACCGAGTCGTCCCTTGGTGGGAGATAGGTCGAAGGGGGAGAGTGGACGTACCCAAATCGGGGAACCACTATAATTGCTTGTGTGCTTGTCTGTGCTGTGTTTATTTATTTATGCAGGTAATTTAAATTCCGCAAAAGACTGCATGACACCTATTTCCCCCCCCGCCATAGGTGGATTTAGTTGACACTAGAGACTTTCAAGTGGTATCAGAGGGAGGTTGCTCAACAATAAGGTTAACACCTTGAGTAAGATCCCATCTCTAGTGTGAAGAAGAAAACAAGACTCAAGCATGGAGTTGTACACTGATGTCTCTCCCCTGAGATTGCCTGCATGCACAAAAGAATATTTTCCCATCTGGAAAATTAGAGTTTAGTTTCATCTGGAAGCCGTTGACCCCCGTGCTTTATTCATTATGGAAGAGGGTCCTTTCATTCCCATGAAGGCTTCTGAATCTGGAGATCTCCAAATCCCTAAGAGCACCGCAGAGATGACTGAAACTGAGCTCTCACTATTCAACTTAGACAAGCTGTTACGACAGATCATCTCTGATATTTGGTCAGGATCCTCACTTACAAGATTGGACAAGTGTAAGACTGCAAAATCCATGTGGGAAACAATCTCTGACCTCATGGAGGGAAAGAAGACTGCCGAGACTGAATGCCAGCAAGAGGAAGAAGCATATGTAGGGGTCCTCGTCTCTGATGATGAAAGTCCAGAACAACTTCTCAGTATTAGGGCTCCAGTTTCTCTATCTGAGACTGAAGAAGAGATTGAGGAATGCAGTTGTGATGAAGCTTAAACCTCAATCTCTACAGACCATAACTCCAATCCTGATCAGCACAATTAGGATCCGGTATCTTCCTCTTCTTGCTCCCTTCCTCTTGTATTTCCTTAAGATAGGAGAATGTTGGTACCCTAGTTTTGATTTGAGTTCAGCCCTCTCTTTCGGTCTCTTGACCCAAGATTTATCTATGATCAAAGGTTAGGTGTTTAGTTAGTTTGCTCTAGATTTAGAGTTGTCACTTTTCCAGATGAAAATTTGGTTAAGTTGTTTTTTGTTCGACTTTGGTCGAACGCCCCTCGACTAACTTCTATCGACTGTTCGACGATCATCTATCAGTTGCTCGACGTTTGTCTGCCAGCAGATCGTCTATCTCTGAGTTAGTTCAACTCTTGTTAGCTCGACGTTCTGTGAAATCTGCCTCGCCGATCGTCGAACCCCGCTCGACGTCTTTTGACCAAACAGATTTCTTGATAGTTCGACTATCTGCTTGGATAGTTCAACTATCTGATAGTTCGACTATCTGTTTGATAGGTCGACTATCTGTTTCGTTTGATAGTTTGACTATCTGTTTGATAGGTCGACTATCTGCTTTGTTTGATAGGTCGACTATCTGTTTCGTTTGATAGTTCGACTATCTGTTTGATAGGTCGACTATCTGCTTTGTTTGATAGTTCGACTATCTGCTTGGATAGTTCAACTATCTGATAGTTCGACTATCTGTTTGATAGGTCGACTATCTGTTTTATTTGATTGTTCGACTATCTATTTGATAGGTCGACTATCTGTTTTCTTTGATGGTTCGACTATCTGTTTGATAGGTCGACTATCTGTTTTCTTTGATAGTTCGACTATCTGCTTGGATAGTTCAACTATCTGATAGTTCGACTATCTATTTGATAGGTCTACTATCTGCTTTCTTTGATAGCTCGACTATATGTTTGATAGGTCGACTATCTGTTTTGTTTGATAGTTCGACTATCTGTTTGATAGGTCGACTATCTGTTTTGCTTGATAGTTCGACTATCTATCTTGATAGGTCGATTATCTGTCCTGATAGTTCGACTATCTGCTGTGTTAGTTTGACTATCTGCTTTTGTAGTTCGACTATCTGTATCATTCGACTATCTATTTGATAGGTCGACGATCTCTGTGCTTTGTTCGACGATCTCCGAGGGTCGTTCGACGTTTTGCTGTATGTCTTTAATAATTTTGTCCTCTTCTATTCTATGATTTATTTCATATTTATTTGGCATATTATTTCAGAAAATTTGTGATATTATTTCCATGCAATCTCTGCTCCATTCCTTATGCATGAGCCAATCTTTATCTGACAAAGTGTTTTGTCTTATTAGTTGAAAATGCAATTTCTTCTTTATCTGTCAGACTGTCCTTTATAGCCGTTAGACTCAGAAAGTCTTTTCTGGCTGTAAAGAGTTCTTTCTGATGTGACCTTTTTCTGGCACCCTTCTTATCTGATTGGTTATGCAGCTTCTTAGAAAGCTTTATCCTCTTATAGCATGTCTGTCTGCAGGATTTGTTTTTGCTTTATGCTTTTTGCAGCCCAGATTGCTGATGCCAGAAGAAGACAAAGATTCAAACTCAAATTAAAGCCGTTGCAAAGGCTCATATAAAAAGAGCTTCTTTTGAAATAAGAACAGAGATACACAGTCAATAATATACATAGAATACAGATATACTCAGCAGCATAGAAAAAGAGAGAAAGCAAGAAAGTTCTACAGCTCTCAAAAATCCACATTCAACTGAGAAGAGCAAATCTCTTCAGCATTCTTCTTCATCCTGAGTTCATCCTGCTTACAGGAAGACTTTCACTCAGAGGCCTTTAGAAGAAGAAGAAGAAGAAGAAAGGAAGCTGTTTGAAGAAGATCATCTGTTCCACATCAAGAGTCTTCTTCAAGCTTCTCCTTCAGAACCTTAAGACAATTCTTTGTCTTAGTTCTAAAGAGTTCTTGCACCCTGAAGCAAGACTCCTTCCTGGATATTCTCTAAGCCAGGGGGAGCCTTGATTCTTTTGAGCTATCTAGCTATGTGCAATCCACTAGCTTCTCTAATCTGTTAAACAATAGAGAAGAAGCCTTAACTCTCTCAACCTCCTGTACAAAGGGTTATTACTCTCTTCAAACGTGAACCATTGGTGGCAGGGCACCTGATCAAAAACCTGTGTTGGATTTTGAGCTCCTGATCAAAAGCTCAAAGGGTCTACTTGATCTACCTGAAGCAGATCAGTTGGTGGCAGGGCACCTGAACAAAAACCTGTAGTGGATTTCTACCAGGGTGGTAGAAGAGTGGACGTACCTATATAGAGGGAACCACTATAAAATTTCTTATGTCGTCTGTGCTGTTTATTTAATTTATTGTACTGTGGCTGCGAGTAAAAATAACTAGGATTGCTAGTTGCTGTGATAGGATCCCAAGCTTAACTGTAATTACAGTTAGCTCTCTCTTGTGCACTACACTTTGTGTTAGGCTCTAGGGTTATCAATATCTATAAACTAATTCCGCAAATTAACTCTAAGGGAGTTGAGTAGGGTGTCCTAATTTTTGAATACTCTATTCACCCCCCTCTAGAGTGGTATCTATCATCACTTTCAATTGGTATCAGAGGGAGGTTTTCTGATTGTACAGGCTAACACGTGAGTCACAAGATCCTGATAGATACCAAGCTTATAGATATTCACTTCATGGCCCAGTCCAAGGATTACTCAAGCACCAGACCTCCAGCATGCAACTTAGCTAAGTTTAGCATCTGGAAGGCAAGAATAAAGTTATATATGAACTCTATTGATGAGAGTATTTTTGCTTCTATTTTGACAGGACTACCAAAAGCACCTGCTGCAGCTACTACTTCATCATCAACAGATATGAGTGCAGTGCCTCCTCAAGATTACAACGATAAATACAAAAAGGCAAAGATAGCAGATGCCAAAGCAATGAATATTCTGGCTCAGACAATGTTTGATGAAGTATTCCAGAAAGTTGCTGACTGCTCCTCAGCAAAAGCAATATGGGATACACTGAACCAGATTGTAGCTGGTTCAGCTGATGAAAGGAAGGACAGAAGGTCCAACCTTATATCCTAGTATGAAAACTTCAAGAAAACTGATGCTGAATCAGTTGAAGCCATGTACACCAGACTCAGCTCAATCATCAATGAGCTGAGAACTCTTGATAAGGAAATTACATTGATAGAGGTCAATGATAAGATTCTTATGTGCTTCCCTAGCACATGGGATCTTAGGATCTGGCCTATCAAGGAGGCCATAAGTACAACTGAAATCTCAACAGAAGCTCTCCTTGGCAAGCTCAAGTCTTTTGAGCAAGTGCTGAAGACCAGGGAAGCTGAGGCTGAAGCAAAGACTCCAACTCCAGCAAGAAAAGAGCAAACTCTTGCTCTCAAAGCTGTTGATGCTTCTGAAGGAAGCCAATCTAATGAGGAGCTGATGGCACTCTTTGCCAAAAGGTTCCTTAAGATGGGAAGAAAAGACTTCAGAAAGAAATCTTCAAGATATGAAGATAAACCAAGGAATGATAGATCTCCTACTAAAGAAATCATTTGTTATGGTTGCAGGAAACCTGAACACATTCTACCAGAGTGTCCAGAGGAAAAGAGCAAGGAAAAGAGAAAGGAAAAGGAACATCACAGGAAACACTCCAAGTCATCCTCCTACAAAAACAAGAAAAAAGAGAAGGGATTTATTGCTGAAACTTGGAGTGATTCAGATGAGGAATCTTCCTCCACAAGCTCCAGTGAGGATGAGGAAGAGAAGAAGGCAAAAGAAATCTGCCTTATGGATATTGATGCCTGTAGCAATCACTCAGCTGTAGAGAGTTCTGATGATGATGAAGAGATTCCTACAGAAGATCAGGTATTATCTTCATATGACTTTTTTTCTTCTGAATTTAAAACTGAGTTTAAATCCCTTTGCTTAGACTTAATTAGTTCAGAAAAGGAGATTAAAGAACTTAGAAATAAGTTAGCTGAATCAGAATCTATCTCCATTGAAAATGCTAGGCTAGAAGCAAAACTCATTAAATCTAGTGATGAAATAAAATTTCTTAAAAATGAACTAGCAAAGTCCAAGAGATTGGAAGAATCATTAAATGGTAGAAGCCTTAAGTTGCTAGAAATCACCAGCATGACAAACATTAGGTCAGGCAATAATAAGCTAGGCTTAGGAGCTTCATCATGTGAACCCCCAATTATCCTTAAAAATCATCTTTCAACTCCAGTGAACTTTATTTCAACTGATGGGATAAAGAACACTGAGCAAGTAAGACAAGTTAATCAAGCCTTAAATAAAGCTAAGAGAGAGAAGCGAAAACAAAAATTTAAAGAAATACAAAAAGCGTCGAACGCTGCTCGACGATCGCATGCTCAGTGGTCGAACGATGCTCGACGATCTGTGCATCCCTCGTCGAACGCCGATCGACGTTTTGAACATGAATTTCAAAATTATAATCAGAACCCTAGAAACCTGAATATGAATAGAAACCCTAGGTTTGTGGACCCATTAACTGTATGGAGCATCCCACCTAGGAGATCTTACCCTTTAATTTATAAACCTCAACCTGCTTATTCTTTGATTTCTAGTTTTTATTATGTGAAGAATAATGGACTCATGGTTACCTGGGTCCACAATGTTTAACTTAACTCACTGCAGGTGAAGACCTATCTTATCACTCAGGACAAGTGGTATTTGGATAGTGGTTGCTCCAAACATATGACAGGGAATAGAGAAAATCTGTCAAAGTTCAAGGCCAAGCTTGGACCAAAGGTGATCTTTGGGGATTCTAGCTGTGGTCAAACTAAAGGATATGGTAGGATTACCATTGGAGCAGTAACTTTCAAGAGGGTTGCATATGTAACTGGACTAAAGCATAACCTTATCTCAGTAAGTCAGTTATGTGATGCAGGATATCAGGTATCATTCACTAACACTCTTTGTAATATTACTTTAAATAGTAATGTTGTGTTAGTAGGTATTAGACAAGGTAATATTTATTTAGTAGATTTTAATTCAACCCATTCTGAAATCTGCTTATTTAATGAAGTAACAAATAACAACACTTTATGGCATAAAAGTCTTTGCCATGTTAACCTCAAGAACATATCTAGGTTATCTAAATACAACCTTGTTATAGGTTTACCTTCTTGCCCCTACAAGAAGGAGAGCCTATGTAAGGCTTGTCAATTAGGCAAGCAAACCAAAAATTCATTCAAATCTGTAAATAAAAGTGATTCACCTAGAATCCTGTATTTATTACATTTGGACCTCTTTGGCCCAATAAATGTACAGAGTTTAGGAGGGAAGTATTACACTTTAGTAATTGTAGATGACTTCTCCAGGTTCACTTGGGTGTTCTTCTTGAGAACTAAGGCTGATAACTTCAAAGTTCTTACAGATTTTCTACTGTGTGTGCAGACTGAGTATTCTACTCATGTTGCCTTGTTCAGAAGTGATCATGGTACTGAGTTTGAGTCTCTTCTCATGCAAGAATTCTGTGAGAAAGAAGGTATCAAACATAGCTTCTCTGCTCCTAGAACTCCCCAACAAAATGGGGTAGTGGAAAGGAAAAATAGAACCCTGATTGAAGCTGCTGGTACATTATTGGCAGATGCTAACATGCCTCTTTCCTATTGGGCAGAAGCTGTTAGCACAGCTAATTATGTCTTGAACAGAAGTCTTATACTCAAGCTTAAGAGTAAAACTCCTTATGAGTTGCTTAAAGGAAAGAAACCTAAAATAAATTATTTTAGAGTATTTGGTTGTGTAGTATACATTCATAACAATAATAAAGAATACCTTAGAAAGTTTGAAGCAAAAGCTTCAATGGGAATTTTTCTTGGATATTCCCAAGTAAGCAAAACTTATAGGGTATTTAATAAATCATCTTCTAAAATTGAGGAATCTGTGCATGTATCTTTTGATGAATCTCAGATGTTTTACAAGGAGAAGGAAACTTCTCCTTCCTCAAGTTCATTGCAGGTACCAGAATCTAGTAAAGATGTCACTCAAGAGATTCTCCATCTATCAACTCTTCATATCACTGAATCAGACAGTGATGAAGACTTTGCAGAAGCTGCTGCTGTACCACCAATAGTAGATCAAATTCCTCCTGAGGAATTAATCCCAACTATTGCTGAAGATAACATCCCTCCTGCTAATGTTGTCACACTTAGAGATCATCCTACATCTAAGGTGATTGGAGACATATCAGCTGGTGTTCAAACAAGACATCGATTAAGACAGGATGTGATGCATGCTTGTTTCCTTTCACAAATTGAGCCCCTCACCATTAAAGATGCTGAGCTAGATCCCCACTGGATCATTGCTATGCAAGAGGAACTCAATCAGTTTGAAAGACGTAAAGTATGGACTTTGGTTCCAAGACCTAAAGGCTAACTGATCATAGGCACCAAGTGGGTGTTTAGAAACAAGTTGGATGCAAAAGGAATTATAGTAAGGAACAAAGCTAGGCTTGTAGCTCAGGGCTACAGACAGGAGGAAGCTATAGATTATGACCAAACCTTTGCTCCTGTTGCAAGGCTAAAGGCAATAAGGATCTTTCTAGCCTATGCAGCCTATATGAAGTTTAAGGTCTTTCAGATGGATGTCAAAAGTGCCTTTCTAAATGGTGAGCTAAAGGAAGAGGTATTTGTTGAACAACCACCTGGGTTTGTTTCTTCAACTCATCCCTCACATGTTTTCAAGTTGCAAAAAGCTCTTTATGGACTCAAACAAGCACCCAGAGCCTGGTATGAGACTCTAGCTAGTTTCCTGTTAGAGCAAAACTTTGTTAGGGGAGTAGTTGATAGAACCCTTTTCGTCAAGCACCACAAGGACACAATCCTGTTAGTTCAAGTGTATGTGAATGATATTATTTTTGGTTCCACTTATCCCAAACTGTGCAAAAAAAGTTCTCTGACTTGATGCATTCTAAGTTGAGATGAGTAGTATGGGTGAACTGTCTTACTTTCTTGGTCTCCAAGTAAAGCAAGATGCTGATGGCATCTTCATCTCCCAATCCAAATATGCCAAGGAATTGGTAAAGAAGTTTGGGATGGCTGATGCTTCAGCAATGCATACACCTATGGCTACTAATGTAGTTATAGATTCTGATGATCAGGGAAAGCCTGTTGATCAAAAGAATTATAGGGCCATTGTTGGTTCCCTATTGTATTTAACTGCAAGTAGGCCAGATATAATGTTTGCTACATGCTTATGTGCTAGGTTTCAGGTCAACCCCAAGGAATCTCATCTGATTCTTCTCAAGAGAATCTTGAGATACCTGAAGGGATGTCCAAATCTAGGACTATGGTACCCAGCTGAATCAGAATTTTAGTTAATTGGATACTCTGATTCTGATTATGCTGGTTGTAGAGTTGACAGGAAAAGTACCTCAGGAACTTGTCAGTTCTTGGGAGAGAGATTGGTCTCTTGGTTCTGTAAGAAGCAGGCTTCTGTCTCAACTTCAACTGCAGAGGCTGAATATATAGCAGCTGCTAGTTGTTGTTCACAGATCCTGTGGATTCAAAACCAGCTTTTGGATTATGGGTACACACAGAAGAACATAAAAATCATGTGTGACAGTACCAGTGCTATCTCCATTGCACAAAATCCTGTGCACCACTCTAGAACTAAGCACATTGAGATTAGACACCATTTCCTGAGAGATTGTGTGGAAAAGAACAAGATCAGCATTGAGTTCACATCCACTGACCTTTAGAGAGGTGGTATTTTCACCAAGCCCTTAGATGAACAGAAGCATCTGTTCTTTTTGGTTCAACTAGGCATGATTAATGGAAAAGACTAAGTGTGACGTCTGCCCTTGTTGAAACCTGTTTGAAGATCGTCGAACGAAGTTCGAAGATAGTTGATCGGATTAAGCCTATCATCGACCTATGGTTGATGATGGCTTATCTGCTTGAAGATCGTCGAACGACGTTCGCAGATCGTCGAACGGGTCGAGCCTATCGTCGAACTATGGTTGACGACAGCTTGTTGTTTGTGAAGACAGAAATAGTCGAACGATGGATTGACTACTCTGCTTCAGGAACGATCGTCGAATGACCGTTCGACTATCGTCTCCAGTATCTTTTAAAATAGATCGATGATTGATGGTTTAATTTAAAACCGATGGTCGACCTAGGTTAAGAGATCGTTCTTTTATCGTCGACGGAGAGCGTCTTCTCGCATTCCTTCTTTCTGTTTGCTCCCTGTCTCGCGATTTTTGCTGTTTCGCCTTCGTCATCCCTCTCGTCTTCTCCAACCCCTTCGATGGCGATTGCTCCAGCCCTCCTGTTTGTGGTAAAGTTCGATGCTGGCTTCAGCGTGGACTTTGACTCTTTCAGCTGCTGCGAATCTGCAATAGTGGAAATCCTCAACCTATGCAAAGATCAAGGATTGGAAAAGCTCATGTCAACAAGAATAAAGATAAACATTCCCGAGATTAAAGAATGGGCATTCACTTCGTCCTCAAATGATGACTCTATGACCGGAACGATAGGCGGAGAAGAGGTAATTTTGACTCCTGCCATTTTAACTGAAATTTTTGGATTATTGAATGGGGAAGAGGATTATGAGCAAGATACCCCTGAGTTCGGGAGAATGTTGACTAAATTAGGACATGCCGACGACATTCCTTCTAAGCTGCTAAAGGTGAATTTTCCGTTGAAAATTAAGTTCCTTGCTGAACTAGTCGGAAAAGTGCTACTGGGAAAGCACTCTGCCCATGATAATATTACCAGGCAACAGTTTGCCTTGATGTGTGTCATCGTGAACAAAAAGCAATTAATTGGGCAGGAGTTTTGTTTGATTTGATAAGGAAAAAGAATAGCAAGAAGGAAGTCACCCTGGGTAGGGTGGTTGGGATTTTCTAAAGGAGAAATATCCCCATCTGTTGGTCTCAGTTTCTACTTCAATAAATGCCAGCAAAAAGATGGACCCAAACTTGTTTGTCAAGTGGAAAAGGAGTTTTCTGAAGCCCGCTCCAGCAGGGGTTGCTCCAGTTGCATCTGAGAGCACAAGGACTGCTTCAGTCACTCCCCCCCTTCAAGAAGCGGGCTCAGCCAATCTATCCTTTCCATCCACTTCTTCTGCATTACCTTCAACCTCTACTGAAGTGCCACCATCTACTTCAGTTGAAGTTCCATCCTCTGCATCTCATCTTCTTGATTCCTCCATAATTCTCCATACATCACCTTCAGCATCTCCTCTCCCTTCTCATCTTGCTAGGATATCTCATCCTAGTTTTGATTTATTGGCTTCTGAGCTTTCTACTCCTCCTCAGTCTCCAATTCTTCATTCAGATCATGTTGATCTTCTTGCATCCACCCATCATTCTCCAATTCACTCTCCATCTCATCAAGAATACACCATCCCTGCTGTCCACCCATCTTCTGTGATTCCCCCACCTACATTTGAAATCACCCCAGCCTTCATCTCAAGCATCCTGGAGTTAATTACTCCTTCAATCAAAATCATGATTGAAGAGGCAATTGCTCCCCTTATATCCTCCATCTCTTCTTTGACTGTTGCCATCCAAGCCCTCTCAAAATCTGCTGAGCCCTCTTCATCTAGGGGCCTGGTTTCAGTTTCCACTGAAATCAGGCAGGAGGAGATGCTCTATGAAGATGCCTCTGAGCTGCCCTTGGCCTCTCTTCCAGTAGATCCTCCTGCAGATACAGAAAAAGAGATAGAAGAATCAGTTCCTCCAATGTCTGAAATAGATATTTCTGATGCTATAATGAAATCTGAGTTTGTTGTCAAAGTCTGCCTAGAAAAATGCTCCACTCCCCTAGTTGCCCTCTACCTAGAAGGAGTCATTACTTCCTTCCTAGATGAATTATGGGAGTTAGGACATTCAAAGGAAAATCATGAAGGCAACTCTTTTACTCATTTTCTAGACTTGATAACTGACATGTTAGTATGGGAATACCTAGAAGGAATGATAAAATGTCATTTAGCAAATTTGTGTTCATAATACTACAGATATAATGGAAGAAATATTAGCTGTCCAAGAGCTTGATCATCAACCTGCTTTAGAAGTTCAACCTGAACCAGAACCAATTGTTCAAGATCCTGAGGCTGCTCAGCCAGCTAAGTTAGCAGTGCAAGAAGAACTGGTCTCCATGACAGTTACTGATGAATAAGAAAAGGTTTCTGAAATTCAAATGGAAAAGTCTACTGTCTGGGATGACACTCCTGGATTAGATCTAGACACTCTTCTGGCACAGGATGCCCTGGAAGAATAGTTTGAAAAAGCTGCCTTAAAAGGGAAAGAAAGAGCTGTGCAAGAGGCGTTTGATCCTTATGATCTTCCTCCTTCAAATTCTGAGGATGAGGATGATTCTGATGAATTTGATGATTCCAAGAGAAAGAAATATGCTAAGAAGAAAATGAAAGTTGTGGCTCCTCCTCCTCCAAACCCTGATAATGATATCCCCTATTATATCTTGAAAGGTCTTGATCCCAAATCTAATGAGTTTCAACATTGGATGGGATTCTCTAAGAATCAACAGAAATTAAGGAAGATGTCGAAAAGGTATGATAGTCCTGCTCCAAGATGGACTCCCAGAGGTCCCCCTCCTCCACCTCCCAGTGTAGGAGCCTCTGGAAACTTGTCTACAAATCCTTCTGCTCAGTCTGATAGGTTTAACCCATCCCAGTCTTCTCAAAGAAAAAGCACTCAAGGATATCAAGGCAGAACACAATCTGGTTATCAAAGACATGATGTTGATGTAAAGGAACAAGTGAAGGAGGTGGTTTATCAAAAACCAACTTTTTCTCCTCCTCCTTCCAAAGAAATCAAGAGCACATCTTCTTTAAAGCCAGATCATGCAGTGAAAGCTGTTTCAAAAGGTAAAAGAATTATTTTCTCTGAAAAATCTAGCAAGAAATTTGCTGAGTTTGCTCCTCCTTCTTCTCTAGTTATTCAGGAAAAAGAGCTAGCTAAAAGCCCGCTAGATATGTCTATTAAATTTAAAGCTATGAAACCTGTAGATACAACTTGTGAAAATGTGTATGAAAGCCAAGAGCTTGATCCTGATTTCAGGATGGCTCGATTTCTTGAGCTTGTTGGATCAGCCCAAATTAAGAAAGCTAAAGCTGAAGGTAAAGATACTGCAGGATTAACAACTATGTCCAAATTCAGAATGAAGGAGCTTGATAAATTCCAGGTTAGACCTGAGGTATTTGACCCTTCAAAATACATGGAAAAGCATCCTGAAGCAGTTGTTCTAAGGGCATCAGAATCTAAAATCATTGGAGAGCAAGATCTAAAGCTGTCAAAGAAAGAAGCTCTAGACCCCCTTTAGGAAAATTACTTTTATTCCTAGTTCTTCAGAACCTAAACCTAATTCTGAAGCTCCTTAAAATTTCATTGATTGACAGTTATTTATTTGTCTGTTTGATTGATGTTATCTGCTTAAATATTTCCCTTCATGCATTTTATTTATTTTCTGTAATTTGTTTTGTGTATTTTATTGTTGAGAGACTTAACTCAAATAGGGGGAGATTGTTGGTACACTAGTTTTGATTTGAGTTCAGTCCTCTTTTTCTGTCTCTTGACCCAAGATTTATCTATGGTCAAAGGTTAGGTGTTTAGTTAGTTTGCTCTAGATTTAGAGTTGTCACTTTTCCAAATGAAAATTTGGTTAAGTTGTTTTTGGTTCGACTATGGTCGAACGCCGCTTGACTATCGTCTATCGACTGTTCGACGATTGTCTAGCAGTTGCTCGACGTTTGTCTATCAGTAGATCGTCTATCTCTGAGTTAGTTCAACTCTTGTTGGCTCGACGTTCTATGAAATTTGCCTCGCCGATCGAAGAACCCCGCTCGACGTCTTTTGACCAGAAAGATTTCTTGATAATTCGACTATCTGCTTGGATAGTTCAACTATCTGATAGTTCGACTATCTGTTTGATAGGTCGACTATCTGTTTCGTTTGATAGTTCGACTATCTGTTTGATAGGTCGACTATCAGCTTTGTTTGATAGATCGACTATCTGTTTCGTTTGATAGTTCGACTATCTGTTTGATAGGTCGACTATCTGCTTTGTTTGATAGTTCGACTATCTGCTTGGATAGTTCAACTATCTGATAGTTCGACTATCTGTTTGATAGGTCGACTATCTATTTTATTTGATAGTTCGACTATCTGTTTGATAGGTCGACTATCTATTTTCTTTGATGGTTCGACTATCTGTTTGATAGGTCGACTATCTGTTTTCTTTGATAGTTCGACTATCTGCTTGGATAGTTCAACTATCTGATAGTTCGACTATCTATTTGATAGGTCTACTATCTGCTTTCTTTGATAGCTCGACTATCTATTTGATAGGTCGACTATCTATTTTGTTTGATAGTTCGACTATCTGTTTGATAGGTCAACTATCTGTTTTGCTTGATAGTTCGACTATCTGTCTTGATAGGTCGACTATCTGATAGCTCGACTATCTGTCCTGATAGTTCGACTATCTGCTGTGGTAGTTCGACTATCTGCTTTGGTAGTTCGACTATCTGTATCGTTCGACTATCTGTTTGATAGGTCGACGATCTCTGTGCTTCATTCGACGATCTCTGAGGGTCGTTCGACGTTTTTCTGTATGTCTTTAGTAATTTTGTCCTCTTCTATTCTATGATTTATTTCATATTTATTTGGCATATTATTTCAGAAAATTTGTGATATTATTTCCATGCAATCTCTGCTCCATTCCTTATGCATGAGCCAATCTTTATCTGACAAAGTGTTTTGTCTTATTAGTTGAAAATGCAATTTCTGCTTTATCTGCCAGGCTGTCCTTTATAGCCGTTAGACTCAGAAAGTCTTTTCTGGCTGTAAAGAGTTCTTTCTGATGTGACCTTTTTCTGGCACCCTTCTTATCTGATTGGTTATGCAGCTTCTTAGAAAGCTTTATCCTCTTATAGCATGTCTGTCTGCAGGATTTGTTTTTTTGCTTTATGCTTTTTGCAACCCAGATTGCTGATGCCAGAAGAAGACAAAGATTCAAACTCAAATTAAAGCCGTTGCAAAGGCTCATATAAAAAGAGCTTCTTTTGAAAGAAGAACAGAGATACACAGTCAATAATATACATAGAATACAGATATACTCAGCAGCATAGAAAAAGAGAGAAAGCAAGAAAGTTCTACACCTCACAGAAATCCACATTCAACTGAGAAGAGCAAATCTCTTCAGCATTCTTCTTCATCCTGAGTTCATCCTTCTTACAGGAAGTCTTTCACTCAGAGGCCTTTAGAAGAAGAAGAAGAAGAAAGGAAGCTGTTTGAAGAAGAACATCTGTTCCACATCAAGAGTCTTCTTCAAGCTTCTCCTTCAGAACCTCAAGACAATTCTTTGTCTTAGTTCTAAAGAGTTCCTGCACCCTGAAGCAGGACTCCTTCCTGGATATTCTCTAAGCCAGGGGGAGCCTTGATTCTTTTGAGCTATCTAGCTCTGTGCAATCCACTAACTTCTCTAATCTGTTAAACAATAGAGAAGAAGCCTTAACTCTCTCAACCTCCTGTACAAAGGGTTATTACTTCCTTCAAAAGTGAACTATTGGTGGCAGGGAACCTGATCAAAAACCTGTGTTGGATTTTGAGCTCTTGATCAAAAGCTCAAAGGGTCTACTTGATCTACCTGAAGCAGATCAGTTGGTGGCAGGGCACCTGAACAAAAACCTGTAGTGGATTCCTACCAGGGTGGTAGAAGAGTGGACGTACCTATTTAGAGGGAACCACTATAAAATTTCTTGTGTCGTTTGTGCTGTTTATTTAATTTATTGTACTGTGGCTGTGAGTAGAAATAACTAGGATTGCTAGTTGTTGTGATAGGATCCCAAGCTTAACTGTAATTACAGTTAGCTCTCTCTTGTGCACTACACTTTGTGTTAGGCTCTAGGGTTATCAATATCTATAAACTAATTCCGCAAATTAACTCTAAGGGAGTTGAGTAGGGTGTCCTAATTTTTGAATACTCTATTCACCCCCCCCCCCCTCTAGAGTTGTATCTATCATCACTTTCAGAGAAGTTCAGAGGTTTGTCCATCTTTTGATGCTAGTGAAATAGACAGTTTCAATCAAAAGATTGAAACTCTTGATTCCCTTTGTAGTTCCCTTCAGAAGAGCAACTTGCTTGTGGAGAAACAAGCTATGGAAATTGCTCAGTTGAGGACCATGATGGATCTCCAATTGGAATCCATCAAGGTGAAGGACTTAAAGATCTCGGATCTAGAGTTTTCTCTAGAGACCGAGAAGAGAATAATATCTTACTTTTCCAAGGTAGATGCTATTAAGAGAAAGAGAGAAAACGGGTGGATCTCACGAATTATAAAATCGTGGAGAAATGGGGAAACTATTTTCAGACCCTCCACACCGAGTAGGAAGGGAACACATCATGCCTTCAGGTATGACCATAAGAACAACTATGGTCACTGCAAGAATGATCAACCCTCATGTGGAAATACCCATAGTGCAAGTGCTGTTATGGCTACACATGAGAAAATACACTTGGCTCATCATGAACCTTTTGTATTCACTGCCTCAGCCTCAACACTTCATGCGAGTGCAGGAACTAGCTCTCACAGTACCTCTCACCACCCTAGGACACAGGAAAAGGGGGTTGGAAAACATGTAGCAAGTATCTATGGGGCCCCCGGATGTGTGTTGAATGAAAAGAAGGCACCACCTCCCAGGCCTCATGACACTCACCACATGTTCTCCATCCACCCTCCCTCGTGTCCCAGTGGAAAGGGTAAATCTGAGAGCAGAACCTGCTTTGCCTCCTTCAGACTTAGGGTCATGACTATCTTCGTTAATAGACCTAGTCAGAAAAGGAGATACAATATTCATGAGTGTTGGTGTTGTGGCAGAGTGAGTCACTTTGCCATAGATTGTTGGCACAATCCATCTGTGCCAAGGGCAAGGGTATGTCCACATCCCTTGGCTAGAGATAGCCTTCCTGACAGAAATCCTGTAGGAAGGCATCCGGTATTTTATGCTGACAAGAACCTAGGACCCAATACATATTAGGTTCCTAAGGTAAGGTAATTCGTTTTTGCAGGATAGTCTAGGTACCCTTGAACATGATGGGACCTAGACAAGAGATGTTCCAGGGATGCTATGAAACAAGTATATAGGATAAGAGATAATGCTAACTACATTGTCCTACTTGAACTGGATACCTGTTGTACTTTAAATAGTGGATCTGAATGATCAACCTAATGATCCCAGGTACGCGCGCATTCAGTTTTGAAAATTGAATCGCATTACATAGATGTATATATATATATATCCAAACACATGTGTAGATTCCATTTCAATTTAAAGGAAAAAGAAAATCTAGTGAAATAAACAGGATTCCCGTCGGTTAGAATAATCGAGCGGAAGGAGAACCCATTGCAATCTTTGTTGTGACGAGATTTTGTCCCATCATATTTAGACAATCTTATTTCTTTGGACATAAAGAGATAAAGAAGCCATTGCAATTGCCGGAAAGACTAGGGCCACTAAAGGAACAAAAATAGAGGGAAATTTCAAATTTATCATAGAATGAGTACCTCGATTTCATTTTTGTACCTATCATAATTATAAAGATATCTTATAATAAGTCTATCTATTAGATAAAATATGAAGTACTTAATAAGAAATAAGTGCAAGGAATTAGGAATGTAGAAACCTCCACAACCAGCAGAAATATCGGAAACAGTGACAAAATTCGGAAATAAATAGCGGAACTCCTCCCGACCCTTCGCATTCCCATCGACTCTACAAAAACAGCTTCCCTGCGGAACTTGCGAAATCGTGTTTGGCCGGAGTTGACTTTCATCGCTCCCGTCGCTCCCGTCGCTCCCGTCGAGTGTTGTCCGCCCACTGTCCTCTCCCCGTCGGCTCAGTGTTCTCGTCTCTGGCATCTGTTCGACGCTCGTGTCTCAATGATCCATCGCCAGCATTCCATCCCGACACAAGCTGCTCCTTGGACTAGGGCTTCTCTCCTCTCACTGGACTAGAGCTTCTCTCCTCTCATCGCCTGACGAGAATCATTTTGCTTCCCCCCTCCGAGTACAAGGTAACGACCGTTCCTCCTTATATCATTAGCTAGTTTATAACTTGTCTATTTCCTACTAGTTCAGTTCCTAAAATCTATAGATTTAGATAAAGGTTAGTTCCTTGGATGTTACTTGTTTAGGTTTATAATGGCTCCTCGAACCACGGTCAGGCTCCTCACTGGGAATGAGTTTGTTAGGACTGGCTTCTCCAATGCTTCTGATGAATTCAGGAACATCATCTTGATGTTTGAGCAAGCCAGGCTCTCCTTTATTCTCGAGCACCCGTGAAAGGTCATAGATAAGGAAGTTCATGAGTTCTACGCAACCGCCAAGCTACGTCATGAGGACACCAAAATAAAGAGTAAGATAGCTGGACTACAGATCAAGATGACTGCTGCAAAATTATCACATCATCTGCAGCTCAACAGCTCTGTACAAGAGGACTACCTGAATGAAAATGATCGTACATAGACACTACTATTCTGTGGACTAGCTCGAGGGACCAAGGCCATCAAATGCAAGGACATGAACGAGGAAGGAAATCTCCTCTCAGATATAATAGGAAAAGTTTTGATCTGCAAGCTCGGCTCCCATGATCATATTTCAGGGGATATGTTTAAGATCCTTATGGCTATGGTGTGCAGAAAGAGATTCAACTGGGGGCCATGTTGTTTGAGAAGATTAAGATACCCTATAACTCCTAACTTTGGGAGAATCATCAGCCTATACCTGAATCAGATGGACAGAGACAGGTTTGATATGAGCAAGGGAGTTCCTCTTCACTACTTAAAGAAGATGGACTCTAGCATTTTTGATAGATGGAAGAGGGGAATTGGCCAAGGAAATGTGGCTAAAGCATATGGTGATGAAGAAGATAGAGCTCCGGAGTTCAGAAATCCTTTGGATGAGCCCAGTGAAGTTCCTGATCTGCTGCATGCATGAACTGAGGGGAAGTCTTTACCCATTCTTTCTGATGCCATCAGGATGGATGTCTCAGTTTAAGATCAAGCAGACGCCGTTACTAATATTACCCTGATCTCGAAGGATGCAGTGGATACCCTCGCTACCGATCAGGCTGATGAGGAGGAAGTGGAGGATGACATGGAGGAGGATGCTGCTGATGAGGATGATGTGGAGATTGCGGCCGCTGATGATGTAAATAATGAGCAAGCTGGAAATGAGATGGACATGAGGGAAATTGATGTTGACCTCCCCTCTGTGGAACAGGTTAAGGTAGCAGTTCCTGATGTATTTTGTGCAACAATTGAGGGGGAGACCTCCCGACAGGGGATGATGAGTATATATGAAAAAATGACAGAGGCTGCCCCAATCCCCCCTCAAGAGACTGTGAATCTATCTAGCTCCACTAGTGTATCTGCAGAAGAGAATCCTGACTCCCAGAGTCCTATCCCCCTTAAGCATGACCAGGCCATGCATCAGGATCATCCATTAGGACCAAGCCTGGCAAATCACACGGTCAATATCATTCAAGGTATAGTAGATGAACTGAAGGCCTCCTTTGAACGATCTCACAACAAGGTACTTAAACGAATTAAGCAATCCGAGGATCTGATGCTCAAGAATGTTGTGGAGATAAATCATAAGCTGGATATGATGGAACAAAGATTTGATGCTAAGTACGCTGAGGTCGGCACTGCCGTCAATCTTTTGATGCAAGGGCTACAGAAAAACACAGCTGATCTGGCTGTGGTGAATCAAAATGCACATGTTGTGGCCAACAACATCAAACTGTTCGATGCCAACATGGTCACACTCAACGCAAATCAGAAATCCCTGCTGGACGATTTTGCTCGGAATGTCAAGCATATAGATGAGTCACTGCATTCCTATGCAAACTCCATTGCTCAAGAAGCCAAAAAGGAGGAGGAGGAATATACATCTAAGATGACAGGATTACAACAAATCATAGTTGACAACTTCAAGCAGTCAAATGAGTATGTTTTTGAAAGCTGTCACTGGCTAGTTCAGCAAGCATCTGGTATACAAATTCCGGTTTCTCCTACTGATGAGGTTTCTACTGCTACTGCTGATGAGGTTGCAAGTGCTGAGGAGGTTCCTTTGAGTGAAGCTGATGCCAGAAAGGTTGTTAGGGCCACTGCCAGAGCTGCTCACATGGCTATGTTTGATCAAGAGGCCATTGCAAAAGGGAAAAGAAAACTTCAAGAAGGAACTTCCAAAGAAACTCCAGCTGAGAGGAAATCGAGATTGAAGGATTGTGAAGTTAAGAATGAACGATGGAGTCCCACGTCTAGGAGCATCATACTGGACACATTCATGCTACATCAGCGGGGAGAGCTTGATAGAAATAAAGTATATAGTCAGTATGAGTGGGAGATGTACAAAGAGTATGAGGCTAAAAGAAACATATACTTCAAGACTAACACTGTGGAACATAATGCTCCTCCACCCCGGTATTACCCGAAGCCGAAGGAATTCTTTGAGAGGCAAAGCAAGAAGTACATGGTTGAACAACTAAGAGATGCTCATGCTAAGGAGAGATAGATAAGGAATCTAGATCTATTTTTATTCTCTATATGCGTGTATATCTTTTCTTGCATTTAACTGAACAACCTTTGGATATATATATATATATATTTGATCACATGTTGATTCAATTGTTTTTCTGAATGCATTTATTATTCGGATTTCTTGTCTCACATATTGTTTATGTATATCCTTCTGGTTGGTGTAATTCATCTTAGCTAGTAGGATTTTGGCTTCTTCAAATAGGGGGAGATTGTTGGGTATTGTATCCACAATTACCTAGATTTGAAGAAGACTCCAGTCAAGATAAGATGGATTCATAATGTATTTGATGATTTTCTATCAAGTTGTGTTTGCAGCTATTCCATGCTAAGTACACACCAATGTCAGGGTGTAGTGGGTCAATATACACGGGTCTGCGCAACGTAATCCCTCGTTGAGCAGATCAGTGTGTTGACTCACGTGTGCTCTCTCTATTGGAGTGTACTTACTTTCAAGTACACGGTCGAGATAGATCAAGAGCAGAAGAGGAGCAAAGATGGGTCAAAGACCAAGTTCATAGGAAGGAAGAGAAAAAGCGTCTAAGTCAAAATCGAAGGGAATCACTAAGTGATTCTCGCCAAATCGTCGAGAATCAGTCAGTGATTCCCACCGACTTCATCCGGCTGACTGCCCTTCTACAAGAATTCTGCTAAGGCAGAATCGACGAGTTCTCGTTGATTCGACGAGAATCACCTTGCATTCCCGCCGATTCCCTCCGGATGACCAAATTTCCAACTAGAATTCTGCCAAGGAAAATTCGACGGGAATTCTGAGTGATTCCCGCCGACTTCGACGGGAATCACCAGCGATTCTCGCTGATTTTGCCTTAGGCAAAATTCCCGTTCGCTGGACCAAACCAAGTTCGTTGTGCGTCATTTTGATCGGGACTAGGGCTTCTCCTTGTGGGCCCCACAATGGTCATTTAGGGTTGGATTCCAGTATATATACTCACATATTTGAACATACTTCCAGATCGAAAAATGGAAAAGAAAACTGAGGCCGAGCATGCCCTAACCGATCGCGGAACTTCACCGATCGCCGTCGCTGCTCGGAAGCTAGTCGTCGCTGCTGATCTAAGAGATTCTTTGATCTTCCGACGACAGTACAGAGGCAAGCCTAGCGTCTCACGCTTCTCTCTCGAGATCTCTTATCTCTCGATTTGTTGAACAAAGATAGTTCTTCATTCCGAATCGATTAAGAGGACTGATCTGATTGAGATCGTTGGTAGACCTTGCTTGCTTCGTCAAGAAGTTTGGATCTACAAAGCATCGCCACCGCATTCACTTGCCGCCGCCGATCTTGTCAAGATCCTCTCCAAGAGAGAACACCGGTCATGGATTTTTCGTCTCTTTCAAGAAAGCTTCAACGAACAAAGAAGGACATCGGGATCTCCAAAAGTTTGTTTGTATTTTCTTTACATTCAAGTTTAGTTTATTGTAAAGGAATTTTGATTCCTAGGTTTATGGGTTGGGTGCAACCCATGGCGGTGGAGTTGTGACTCCTTTGTTTGGAAGGGTTCCTTCCGTAGTGTGAGGATTGGATTTCAATCCAGTTGGAGAAGTGACCGAGTCGTCCCTTTGTGGGAGATAGGTCGAAGGGGAGAGTGGACGTACCCAAATCGGGTAACCACTATAATTGCTTGTGTGCTTGTCTGTGCTGTGTTTGTTTATTTGTGTAGGTAATTTAAATTCCGTGAAAGACTGCACGACACCTATTCCCCCCCCCCCCCATAGGTTGATTTAGTTGACACTAGAGACTTTCAAGCATGGGTGAACTTTCATACTTCCTTGGTCTTCAAGTGAAGCAATCTCCTGATGGTATCTTCATCTCCCAATATAAGTATGCTAAAGAGCTTGTAAAAAGGTTTGGGATGTGTGATGCCTCAGCTATAAAAACACCTATGGCTGCCAATGTTGTGAGAGATTCTGATGAACATGGGAAGTATGTTGATCAGAAAACATATAGGGCCATTGTTGGGTCTCTTCTATATCTCACTACAAGTAGGCCAAATATTATGTTTGCTATATGTATTTGTGCTTGGTTCTAGGTGAACCTTAAAGAATCCCACTATATTTTGCTAAAAAGGATTTTAAGATATATAAGGGTTACCCAAATCTAAGACTCTATTATCCAACTAAATCTAAATTTGAATTAACTGGATTCTCAGATGCTAATTTTGATGGATATAGAGTGGACAGAAAAAGCACATCAGGAATATGTCAGTTACTTGGTGATAGGCTTGTGTCCTGGTTCTGTAAGAAGCAAACTTCTGTGTCCACATCAACTACAGAAGCTGAATATATAGCAGCTGGAAGTTGTTGCTCACAGATTTTGTGGATTAAGAATTAGCTACTAGATTATGGATACAACTTAAATAATTCAACTATATATTGTGATAGTACCAGTGTTATTTCAATAACACAAAATCTTATGCATCATAGTAGGACCAAGCATATAGAGATTAGACATCATTTCATTAGAGATTCTGTAGACAAAAAGAAAATTATTCTTGTCTTTATCTCCACTAATTTATAAAGAGCAGACAACTTCACCAAGCCATTGGATGAGAAGAAGCATCTGTTCTTCTTAAATCAGCTGGGTATGATTAATGGAGATAAGATAATTTAAATTTGTCTGTGGTCGACGATTTGTTGACAGTTCGTCGAATGGAGATCGACGATCTGTGAACTCCTCATGAAGAGTTCGTCGAATGGAGTTCGACTACCACTTCTCAGTGAAACAATTTTCGTCATACGAAGATCAACGATCCCTGCTTCAGTGAATTTTTAGTTGAACGGAGATCGACAATTTATTCGTCTTCTTCATACTGAGATTGACGAACTCATTTTCTATTAAAATACTTCGTCGGACTCAGATCGAAGATCTTTTCTTTTTCGTTGGACTGAGATCGTCTTTTCATCTTCTACAGACCTTATAATCAAAGTTTTAGACGAAATCCGTCTCGCGCTTTCAATTTCCTTTGCACTTGATCTTTGTTTCTCTATGCAGGCGATTTCAATGGTGATTTCAGCGACAACTCTCACTGGGATGAAGTTCAATGCTAGCTTTGATATAGACATGGATTCTTTCAAGCACTCCGATCAAATCTTTCAGGACATACTGCTCTTATTCAATAAGTCGCAACATCAAAAGTTATGACTATATAGATGAAGCTTCCAGTCGCGGGGAAAAGGAATGGGTTTTTACTTCGTCATCTCCAGACGCATAAAACCTAGTCGGCATATATCTGGAAAAGAGGTTATTCTGACTCATGATATTTTATCTGAAATCTTTGGATTTGTTAATTGTAACAATGATTTTGAGATGGATTCAACTGAGTTTTCTGAAATGCTTACAAGGATGGGTCACTCTTAGGGAAACCCTAGTAAGTTGCTGAAAAAGAACTTGTCAGTGGCATACAAGTTTCTTGCTGATGTAGTTGGCAAGGTGCTGCTCTGGAAGCACATCGCTCACGACCACATAACCAGGCATAATTTCTTGTTGATGAGTGCGCTGGTAAATAAGAAATCAGTAAATTGGAGCACTATCCTATTTGATTTAATTAAGAAGAAAAATAACAAAAGAGAAGTGTGTTTTGGGAGGGCTTTGGGCATCTTCCTCCAGGAGAAATGTCCCCGACTGTTGGTCTCTCCAACAATCTTCATTAATGATTCCAAGAGGCTGAACCCAGTCCTCTTTGGGAAGTGGGAGAGGACAATCAGTAAACCCTCTAAGGCTTCCTCTTCCACTATAACTTATGAGGACTTTAGGACTCCAAGTGTCAATCCCCCACCTGCTGATGAAGAGGCACCCGAAATTCCTCCTTATCCACCTTCCTCAATACTACCTCCATCACTAACCCATCAATAACCTTCTAACCATATTATCTCCACTGTCATTTCAACTACATCTCCACCTCAATCTGCTCTACCTCACTACCTACAAGACATTCCATTCACCACTTCTGCATCTACACAAATGACTCCCACCTTCAATCTCCTCTCAACAATAACATCATCCCCATCACCAGTATAATCACCAATACCTACTCCTCCACAGTCTCCACTTATTGTTGACACTCCTATGGATAACACATCTGACATCCCTCCACTCAATCCTCCAGTCATCCCCTCCACATCTACAATCATCCCTCCAATTCTACCTTCACCTCCATCAACTTCATTAAATATTTGTACTTCTTGTGGTATCACCACTTCTTCTCTCCCATCATCCACATCTGATCCATCTTCAATCATCTCTCTTACCACTCCAACCATCAAATCTCTCATAGAGGAAGCCATTGCACCTCTAATTCTCTCTATCATAACTCTCTCCACTCAACTTGATTCTATTTCTGGCCCTTCTTCATCTAGGGGCCTGTCATCAGACATCCCTGATACCAGACAGGGGGAGATGTTCAATGAAGAAGTCTCCCTTCCAGCAATTCCAGCAGAAACAACAGCAACAACAATAACAATAGTAGAGATTGTTGATATTGATATACCGGATGTAGAGCCTATAGATTTCTTAGATGCAGATTCTGCAGATGCAGTTGATTTCTTGGTCATTCTTTCTAGAGATTGCTCCATTTCTCCAGTAGTTAAACTGAATTCAATTCTAAATTCTTTTGACCTCCTATATTGAAACATTCTTTTTTTTGTTTCCCTACGTATTGCACATATATTATTTACTATACAGCTTCAGTAAGTACAAAAACTCTTAAGGCCATTCATGATAGTTTTGCTACTAACATGGTTCTGAAACCTAAAGGCCCAACCTACGTTATGGATGACAGTCCTATTCCCAGCCTAGATGATTTGATTGCACAAGATGTTACACAAGAGATTGCACAGATGCAAAATGATCCTGAGCTAAATGCTTTTCTATTGACTGACAAAGACATAGAAGATTCACAGATGGTCACAGAGATTGTTGCCTCTCCTGCAGTTGTTCAACCTCTAGCTCCTCCTCGGGCTGATAAACAAATTTCAAAGGAAACAATAAAATAAATAGATTCTTTATATGATAATCCTCAAAGTTCTTCTGAAGATGACACCGATGATGATTCTGATGATTTTGTTGATCCTAAATCTAAGAAGAAAGTTACCAAGAAGAGAAAGATTGTTCCAAAGGCTGCTCCTAAGCCTAATCCTAATAATGACACCCCTTACAATATCTTGCAAAAGATAACTCCATACCCAGGGATGCCTCAATGGATATTGCTATCCAAGAACGATCAGAAAGAAGAGGAAGAAAAGGAGAAGGTACAGGTTCCTCCTCTACTCTTCCAACTGAATCGCTGCAAGATGCCGCCATGGCCACAAACTCCACCCCTTTCAATTTTCCGTATAAAGAAAAAGTCTATGAAACATTGTTTTTGAATAAGAAAGAATTTCTAAAACATCATATGAAGAACCCTCTACCCTGGAATTAAATGAACTACCCGAACATCTTAGATATGCTTTCTTAGAAAGGGACTCCAAGCTTCCAGAAATAGTTTCGGCGTACCTCACCGATGCGCAAAATGATAAACTTATTTTTGTTTTACATAAACATCGCTGATCTATTGCTTTGAAAATTTCTGATATCAAGGGCATAAGCCCATCTTTCTGCACTAACAAAATCCTAATGGAAGATAATTCGCGTAATTCAATCCAACCTCAATGCCGCATAAATCCCAACATGAAAGAAGTAGTTAAAGGCGAGGTTATGAAATTGTTATACGCAGGAATTATCTATCCTATATCTGATAGTAAGTGGGTTAGCCCAGTCCAGGTAGCGTCGAAGAAGGGAGGGATAACGGTAGTTAGTAATGAGAATAATGAATTAATCCCGATACGGACAGTGACCAGGTAGAGAATGTGTATAGATGATTGTAAGTTAAATGAAGCCACCCATAAGGATCACTTTCCCTTGTCATTCATCGATCAAATTTTAGAAAGATTATCCGGCTATAGATTTTATTGTTTTCTCGATGGCCTCTCAGGGTACTTTCAAATTGCCATCTCCCCCGAGGACTAGAAAAAAACTACGTTTACTTGTCACTTCGGCACCTTCGCTTACTGAAGAATGCCGTTTGGATTGTGCAATGCGCCAGTTACATTCCAACGATGTATGCTCGCTATCTTTGACAAGTATGTAGGAAGCATTATGGAGGTATTTATGGATGATTTCTCCGTGTTGGGCGACGCTTTTGATATTCGTTTAGAAAACCTCACAAAAATCTTTGGAAAATTCGAAGAAACTAGCCTTGCCCTAAACTGGGAAAAATGCCATTTTATGGTAAGGGAAGGGTTAGTTATGGGTCATAAAATTTCTACGAGAGGAATTGAAATAGACATAGTCAAGATAGAAGTTATTGAGAAGCTGCCGCCGCCTATGAATGTCAAATCTATAAGAAGTTTCCTAGAACACGCAGGCTTCTACCCCCGCTTCATAAAAGATTTCTCCAAAATCACTAAACCCCTTACTCATATGCTAGAAAAAGACGCCCCATTTGCTTTTGATGACCTTTGCCCAGCTGCTTTTAATTTAATAAAAGATAAATTAATTAATGCCCCAATTATGATAGCTCCGGTGTGGGACCCCCCCCCCCTTTGAAATCATGTGTGACGTGAGTAGTTATGCGGTGGGAACCGTATTTGGTCAATGAATTTCTAAGAACTTCCACCCCATCTATTACGCAAGTAAAACACTCACATCTGCACAAGAAAACTATACCACAACCGAGAAAGAGCTTCTTGCTGTTGTTTTCGCCTTTGATAAATTCTGTTCATATATTACGCTTTCAAAAATCATCGTTTTTACGGACGACTTGACCCTCAAATATCTTCTTGCTAAAACGGATGCAAAACCGCGCATGATTTGCTGGGTCTTACTCCTCCAGGAGTTTGATTTAGAAATCTGTGATAAGCGAGGAGCCAAGTATTTGCCGTCGACCATCTCTCACGATTAGATAACCTGTACATTGAAAAGTTAGACGAAAGATCTTTTAATGATTATTTCCCCGATGAGAAGCTTCTTCTAATTAACACACCTCTTACTCCTTGGTTAGCACAAATAGCCAACTATTTAGTGGCTCGGGTGCTCCCAAAAGAGTTCTCCTCTCAGCAAAAGATGAAATTCTTTTCTGAGTTGAAGACCTACTTTTGGGAGGACCCGCATCTTTTCCGAGTCTGTGCGGACCAGGTGATAAGGAGATGTGTCTCATTTGAAGAAGGATTAGATATTTTAAAGCATTTGCATGAAGGACTGACAGGTGGGCACTATCAAGCTGCTCGCACTGCTGACAAAGTGTTAAGCACGGGTTTTTACTTGCCTAGCCTGTTTAAAGACGTGTAGGCCTTTGTGAGTAGGCTTGATAGTTGCCAACAGTCAGGTAATATTTCCAATAAAAATAAAATGCCACAAAATTATTTCCTTGAGTGCGAATTTTTCGACCTCTGGGGAATTGATTTTGTTGGCCCTCTTCCTTCTAGCTTCGGGAACAAGTACATTTTAGTCGCTGTCGATTATGTTTTGCGATAGCCAGAAGCCCAAGCTCTTCCTACGAATGATGCCCGAGTCGTAGTTATGTTTAAAAAAAAATTATTTTCTCGATTCGGTACACCGCGAGCCATCATTAGTGACAGGGGTTCCCATTTCTATAACGCACAGTTTTCTAAAATCCTTACTAAATACGGCATTACGCATAAACTTTCAATCGCCTACCACCCCCAAACTAACGGACAAGTCGAAGTAATGAACAGAGAGATAAAAAGAATTTTTGAAAAGACTGTTTCCACCTTTAGAAAAGACTGTTCAACCAAATTAGACGATGCTCTATAGGCCTATCGAACATCATACAAAACCGCCACCGGATGTATGCCGTATTAGTTGGTCTATGAAAAATCATGTAATTTACCCGTAGAACTAGACCACCGAACTTTTTGGGCCTTAAGGTTCTTTAATTTCCATCCCCACTCTTTCGACAATTTTAGAAAATTTCAACTCAACAAACTCGATGAGTGACGCTCTCACGCATATGAAAATTACAAACTCTATAAAGAGCCGACGAAACATTTGCACGATAAACACCTTAGGCACCCAAAAACCTTTAAGCTGGTCGACCAAGTTCTTTTATACAACTCACGTTTACGTTTATTTCCGGGCAAACTAAAATCACGTTGGTCTGGGCTGTTTACTGTTTTAGAAGTTTTCCCGTATGGAATTGTTTTCATTTCACACCTTGATAAGGGTAATTTCAAAGTGAATGGTCAACGTCTTAAACTGTATTTCTATTGTGATGTCAGTCCTAACTGTATAAACTCTATCTTGCATGATTTGACTTTCGAATAATTTAAAACTTTATCTTATTATTAAAACTTTGAATAGTATTTTTGGACAATATTTTGGACAATATTCTTTTATTGCATCAAGCTCAATGACATTTTTAAACAAAGGGCGCTCTTGGGAGGCAACCCAAGTTATCTTTTTTCTGTTTCTTTATTTTTCACTTTTTGCCCCGGACGGCTCCGATAAGCTGAAGCTTCTGCGATCTCCTGCTCCAACGCTGTTGATCCATCACGATGTCTAAAGAAGACATTTCAGGAAGATCCAAAGCACAAGCATGGGGGAGCGGCATCAATCAACCTTCGCGGCGCATAAATTCGGGGAAGTACCTGTTTTTCAATTTTGTACTTTTATTTATGTTTTAATCACTCTCTCTCTTAATCCCCTTCTTTTGCCATTGAGGACAATGTCCATTTTAAGCGTGGAGGAGGATTTCCTCCTTCTCTCTTTTGTTTTTTTATTGATTCTCTAAAAAATAAATAAATAAAAAGAATATTTCAAAATCAAAATAAAAAAAAAAAAAATTTAGGGTTAAGAATTTTTTCAATAGTACTCCTTTCTTTTGTTTTGTTTTTTTTCTCAAAATTCCATTTAAACAACTTTGCTAATTATAATTTTTCAAATCAATCTTTTTAATTATATTTCACAAGTAAAATGTTGGCATTGCTGTGTTTCTAATTCATGGTAGCATGTTAAGGTGAAATATTTTTCTAAAAATCGCATTTCTATTATGGTTTTTGGTTATTTATTTTCTTTACTTTCTCAAAAATCTCTCATCCACTAATTTTCTTTTATTTTTGGATAATTTTTGTAAAGTTAGCTTTTGATTAGCGTAGTAGATGTGAATGATTCTAGACTCATTTTATCTTTACTTTTAAAGTAGGTTCATAAGTCTCTGTTTAATTTCTAGGACCTACTTTTTGAAATTTTTCAAAACTAATTCTTTAGGCAAACTTTAGGAGCATGAAAATGATGTAGCCCATTTTTTTTTCGTTTGATCCTTCTCGCCAACCCTAAAAACTTTTTCCCTAGTTAACCAATTTTGAGCCTTTTTCCGATTTAGATTGATAGCTCCACATTTCCTTTTCACCAAAGCCAAATTTTTCCAACCCTTCTTATCACACTAAACTTTTTGAGCTTCATAAATTTCATGATTGTGATAGGATTGTTTTGTGTTTTTGGAAAACTTTTGGAAAAAGTATGCTCAAAATATATGTTTCTTTTTGTGGCCACTTTCAAAATTTTGATGGCCTTTGTAAAGAAAAAGAAAAAGAAAAAGAAAAAAATGAAAAAGAAAAAAATGTATGTTTTTATGAAAATTTTGAAGCTCTTTATTTTAGTTGAGCGTGATTTTAAGCCTTCATATTTATCTTTGAATTTTATTCCTAATTTTATGCCTAAACCAAGCATTTTAGTCCTATTAAGTCCTGTTGATTAATGCTCCTAGGTTTTCTTTTAGCTAAGTAGAGAAAAATAGTAGACTAGTTAAGTCTTGGATTTAAATTTAGATTTCTATTCTTTATTTAATTTGGGTATAAAATGCATCTTATGATCTAGTAACATTTCAACGCATTTTTTTCATTTTGTTGCTTTACTTAATTTTATTTAAAGAGTTTTGTTAAAGATTTTGAATGAGTTATTTTTGTTAGTAAAGCTTATAAATTATAAACTATGTTTAAATAACTATTTTAGGTTTACGTTTTTCCTTCTCCCTTCTTAGAATTTCGCATAGTACTTGTGTAAGCATAATTAGAAATTTTTGATTAGTCAATTTTTATGATAGCTAGTTTTTATATCTTTACTTGGGGACAAGCAAAGCTTAAGCTTGGGTGAATTTGATAGTTTGTTTTGTAATTAAACTATTAGGGTGTTTTTAGGTCTTTATTATGCAAATCTTGTCTTATAAACTTATATATTAACCCCCTTTTGTATTTATTAATCCCACTAATGTTTTCTGCTTTTTTTTCATGATTTCTCAATTTTCAGCTCAAAGGACCTGACACAGCCACCAACACGGTCGTGTCATGGGGCATGTCAGATGGTCTCAAGGAAGCTGGCCACTAGAGGCAAAATTCCGAAGATCATCCCGAGAGGGACATAGCCACCAAACCAGTCGTGTCGCCGCCGTCTTGCTTGCCGTGTCAACCTGGTCGTGTCAACATGGCGTGTCACCAGAAGCCGAAGATCATCTCGAGAAAGAAACGACAACTAACACGACTGTGTCGCCGGACGTGTTGCCATCACCTCCACGCCTACTTCCCGCCATAAATGCAACCCATGTCGTAGCCCATCAACTACAGTGGACACGGCCACCAACATGGCCATGTCACTGGCTGTGTCAGCATGGTCGGGCCCATTCTACCCACGGCACTATAATGATTCCCGTTAGAACCAGAGCCTGAGGACAACAAGCACAGTACACTGCCACCAACACGGCCGTGTCAGCCCCTCAAGAATTTCTATAATTTCAGCCCTTCCCCCTTGTTTTTTATAGAGTCTTGGGCTGTGTATGGAGGTTCTGCCCTTTTGTTTTCTGAAGATCTTCATGCATTTTCTTAAGTGTACTTTCTTTCTCTCTTAAGATTTACTTAACTCTAGCTTTGTACTCTCCTTCTAAACAAGTTCTTGTAATTTGTTTTAGTAGTTCAATGTTAATGCTAGCCTAGTTTTATTTTCCATGCACTTGCAATTTTCATTTCAAAGTTGTAAGCTTTCTTTATCATTAATAAAAAAGTGTTGTTTTCTCTCCTCTTTCTACCTTGTCTTCGTTATGTTCTTCTTCTCATCCCCTTTCCTCCACTTCACCATAAGTAACTAATCCTCCTTGTACTCGATCTTGATGATCCGAGGTTCGGGTTTATTAAGTTATGATGCGTTAATTTTACTTTTTCTTTTTAGGGTTTAGACCTTGGATTACTCTTGATTAAATATTGATTGGAGATATATCATCGATATATATTTTCCATCTTTGCTTTCATTCTTGGTTAGCTGAGAGGCTGATAGTTTGAAGTGAGCACTCAAGTGTACAGAGAGTTGCACGCACCCCTCGAGAGAGGATGACGTTAAATCTCCCGAATTGGAGTGAAATACAATAGCGGGGTTCATAACGTAAGACGAGTTTTAGGCCTCCGATTTAGAGTAAAGTCGGTCAGACCTTCCTAAACTCAGGTGGGCACCTCTTTGGAGAAGCGTGTTTATGTTTTAGGAACCTCCACGGTCAAGGTACTTTACCTTATTAAGCTACAGTGTTTTTATCGCATTTGTTTATTCAATTCTTGCCGAGGTGATTCTAGATCAAGTACTTCTTTTTCTAATTGTACAACCCCTTGTTTTAATCGATAGTTTTGTTCTTTCTAGTTTAGTGCAAGTAGTTCTTTCATTTTATGCAAGTGTTTCCTTTATGCTAGTAGTCTTTCCTTTTTAGTTACTAAACAACCCAAATTTTCCTTCGATAAGATAATAGCATTCGTGCGAGTAAGATTAGTCAACGGTTCCTGGATTTAAATACAATACTTGTGTCCCCTAGCTACAATTCGATAGGTATACTTGCCAAGATGGATTACTAGTTTGGTTGCTTTTCTTTTCTTAACGAATAACAGGCCACAAAGTTCGGTACTTCTTTTTCTCATCGAGTACTTTACCTTATTAAGTCGTTGTAGTATAGTGCTGTGTATTCCCGCCTGTCACACGGGTGACCCGGGTTCAGTCCCCGACAACGGCGCCAAAAATGTGGTGGCATGCTATTCGTTAAGAAAAGAAAAGCAACCGAACTAGCTGTAAGACCCTATTTTTTTCTTTTAAAACACCGGGGTCTTAGGCCCAGAACCGCCCCTTTGCGGTGACACCTTCACGCCCTGAAGGGTCATCACCACAAAGCGCCGATTCTGCCGGCCAATTCCATCACAGAAAGGTAGTAAAATGAAGTAAAAGTAAGTCCACAAGAAAATCACATATATAGAAAAGAAGTCTCCACGAAGGGAGTGTCCACAGAATAATATATCAGAGTACAAAAAATACGGGCTTATGCCCAGTACATCATGTCCTCACTATAAATCACTCATGCGGAAGAAAAACAGAACATCTACTCAAGGTCGAGACTCACGGTCCCGGTTGTATGAACTCCAGAGCTAGACTGCCCCAACTCCAAGCGCACTGGTCTCTGGGGCTACTCCCCCGTGCTGGGCTCTACGATTCCCAAAAATGATGTAGATCGAAAACCGTTAGTCATAAATACTAAGCCCTATCATCCCCTACCCCTACCCCATGGCCCCTAGGTACTGAGCGAAGAGGAAGAAAGGGAAGGACATGAGGGTGGAGATTAAATGAAAGGAATAGGTGGCAGCGAAACTAATCTAGCAATTCTATAATAAATATGACAAAAACAGAAAGTAGGAAAAGTAACTTTGACTTATGTGTGGAAGCGCATAAGCCAAGGGATCTTCTGCAAGGCTCCCATCATATAAATTGTCCCATACCACTTATACGTTGGGGTGTCGGTTATCAAATAGCAGCATATAATTATAGAATTTAACCTTAATTTATAAACTTGCCCACACAAGCTTATAGACCAAGGGGTCGTTTTGCAAGTCCTAATGTATAAGCGTCCCATTCCACTTATACTTTAGGTGTCAGGGTTAAATGAATCGATTATGCTATGACATGCAAGTGGGTATGATGGAACATGTAAGTGCAACTCACACACCCGACTCTGTGCACACAGACCTTTAATTCCCCCTTTCGGAGGCGTTACCTCCCAAGATACCTCTGTAGTGGCAGACAGAAGCAGTGGGTTGGGCCTCGCCCACCTCTAAACAAGTAAAGCACTACCAGTCAAACCTATCGTACGCCTCAACGCTTGGTGCACAAAGCGGACTCCTGCGTACTCTTGCCGGCTGGCGCACCAGACTTCTGTTGGCGAAGTGCTAACCACACTTGCCGAGTCAGCGTATTGGTGTCGGTGCATCGACCCTCCAATATCGAAGACCCACCACCTTAATTTTCTTCCCTTTTATGCACATGCAAATTTAATCATAATCAAACAAAAACCGTGCCGAAGCTCCCTGGACCAAAACGTCCATCTCTTAACCAATCGAGCCGAAGCTCCCTGGACCATTCCGTCCGTCTCTTAACCAATCGAGCCGAAGCTCCCAACAATATTCCTGTGCTAATAGTGTTTGTGAAATGTGAGATCCTAATTACTAGGTTACTCTTTTCAGCTTGTTATTACAGTTTACGTTAACCCAGGACTGCCCCCGGTATTCCCTGTGAAGGGCTCTCAAAGGGAACTAGGAACTATGATGTTAGCTGAAGCCCATCATTCCCTTTAGCAAAGCACTTATTGTTATTGGTTGATTCCCTTTACCCATTCCCTTCTCGTATTATGATAGACTAACCTAGGGTGATTTTTAACATTCCTCTCTTCGGGAAAAGTCATTCTTTCGTCAAACCCGAGCACCTCTTAACTCTAGCCAACACCACTTCTCACTACTCTTCATATCATTCTATTGTGAAATCATCCACATCTATCCACCCAGACAAAATGACTAACTCCAACAATTATCCCAGATCATGTCCTATTACAATTTAATAATTTGCTATATGCAGACCAACCTAGACTATATGTCGAACCGGTTAGGAAATGATCCAATACTCATCCAAATTCCCTAACTTATTTACTGGAGGTATATAATGATATGATTAGCCTATAATCAGAAAACTATAATTTTCCTAATTTATCTAGCATTTAATTAATTCCCTCAAAAATTCCTTTGGCTACTAGTTTGAACATGAACTACACTAAGTACTCATGCAAGATGTCCAACAAAATTATTATAAGTATTCTGCTATCTAAAAATGGTAAATCCAAAGCATCAAAATTTTTCTATCATCAAAAGAGCACTAAAACTATTTTAGCAATATTTTCTATCTTTCGATATTTATGAATCAAGTATAAAGAATATCCATTCAAAAATTATAAATTAATTATATTAGGCAGGTACAACCTTAAAAATAGCATTGGCCGAGTTTCATAATTTTTCAGCAGCAATATCATCCATAATTAATTTTTAAAACATAAACCTTTTTTTAACATTTGTGAAGGAAGTACTAGATTTACTCAACTAAAAATTATACAAAAATTCAGGAGCAACCATTCTGACCTAAAACATTTCCTTCCCAGATTTCATGGGGTTTCAATGAACAGAAAGATTCAAATAATTAAAACATAAATTAGGGCTATAACAATTGTTACAAATGAAGTGCTGGAAATAGACATCATAAAATACCAGTAAAATTGCTATAGATTCTACCCGCCTCAAAACTTACTCTACCCGAATTTCACAGCTTTTAGATAATGTTTAGTGACAGATTTTACTTAATTGGTATTTTACCCTAAAACTAAGGTTAGGGTTTTGAGGTATCTACCTAACTCCAAATCTTTCATGATTCCATCCAGATGATTTATATTATGCTAACGTCAATTCTACTGAATTTCAAGGCAATACGAGGGCATTTGCCTCCATGTCCTTCACAACCCTCAATACCCTCAATTTAGGATTTGAGTTTGGATCCTAGGGTAAAACAACCCTAAACCACACCATTTTCTCCAAGTGGGTTATAATAACCCTTCCAAGTCAGTGGTCAAAATATCAGCCTCTGTTGAGGTGATTTGACCGTTCCAACCTCTTAGCGCACTTTTTACTCAAAAATGCCTCATTAATGCCTAGTTAAGAATAGGTGACTTCCTATCCAAAACTCATCCGAATGGCTTGAAATTTTGTACAGAGCTAGGTTTTATAGCCAGGGACAACTCACCTAAATTTGGGAGGGTTTGGAGGTCATTTGACCACTTAAATAAATTCCTCTAACTTAATTAAATTAAAACAAAAACCATAGGCAAAGTGTCTCCAAATATTCCCATTTTTGGATAAACTCTAGGTATGGCTAAGGGTAACCCCCTGCCCAAATTTCGGGTCATTTGGACAAAGGACGAAGAGTGGGCATTCATTTTAGTTCCTTCCCAACTCTAGGTACAGCCCCCACTAAAATGGGTGCTGCGATCAAACCGCTTACCCAAACGAGTTGAAATCAATTTAAATTAATCTAGACTCGAAGGGCTACAACTTTCGTGACTGGCTATTTTTCCTAAATCGGCCTCTAAGTGCCTCGTTTGGTAATATCAAAAGGTGTGTTAAAAAGGAGATAATAATTCATTATAATTACTAAATGAATAATAATTGAATTTACTGTTTATCTTCCCTACCAAACATAACCCGTAAACTGAACTCAGAAAAACTTTTATTTCCTGTAGCTCTTCCGCGATTCGTCGCCGGCCGTCCGGTCACTTCTATGGCCAACCACCACCACCACCTCCTCCGTCGAAGCGATGGCTATCGGTCGGCGGTGGTTTGGCCGCCGGAGGTGGCGGTTTCCGGCGTACCCGAAAATATATTTTTCATGGTTTTTCTATGAAAACACGAGATAGGTCTGGCTCCTTTAAGCACGAACTTCCTTTCTAAGCTCCTAAGATCTACCCATAAGATAAGAAGTAGAGGAGGACCTTATTCGCGGTTTGGAGGCGAGATGAACGTCGGATTGTCATTGCGCGGTGGTGGCATCCCGAACTTCTCCTATAGAAAGAACAATAACTCAAATCCGTTTGGTCAAGAGTGTAAACTTCTCATCTTGCTCTAAGGGGGCTTTTATAGATCACCAAGTGGGGAGGGGAAAGGGTAAGCATTTATGGCCATGAAGACTCTCCTCTTAATATTATTTCGGTTACGGTGGAGGGAGAGGAAAAGGTGGAAAATGAAATGACTGATCCAGGTGGCGATTTCCTATTGAATCAACACTTTCTCATTTTAATAAGTAATTAGAGAAGGAAACGGCCCAAAAATACTCCTGGTGTAACTTTCCATACCAGAATTTATTATAACGCGTGTTAGAATAATTTCGGGCCCGAACCGACGTTTCGGCCTCTGTCACGGGCGTGACATGTCAGTCACAGGCATGACAGACCCGTGTGGAAAATTCTGAGTTCGCCGATCATTTTCTTGAGATTGACGATCGTCAAAGGGGGGTCACGCCCTAGGTCACGGGCATGATATATCGATCATGGGCGTGACAGGCCCGGGTTGTAAATTCTGTGCTCGCTGATCGTCTTCCTGAGATCGACAATCATCGAAGGGGGTCACGCACTAGGTCACGGGCGTGACATGTCGGTCACGGGCGTGACAGGCCCGGGTTGCAAATTCTGCGCTCGCCAATCATCTTCCTGAGATCGACGATCGTCGAAGGGGGTCACACCCTAGTTCACGGGCATGACATGTCGGTCACGGGCGTGACCAAGACGTGAAGCAAATTCTGAGTACGCTGATCGTCTTCCTGAGCTCGATGATCGTCGAAAGGGGGTCACGCCCTAGGTCACGGGCGTGACATGTCAGTCACGGGCGTGACAGACCCGTGATGCAAATTCTGAGTTCGCCGATCGTCTTCCTGAGCTCGACGATCGTCAAAGAGGGGTCACACCCTAGGTCACGGGCGTGACATGTCAGTCACGGGCATAATAGAACCGTGATGCAAATTCTGAGTTCACCGATCGTCTTCCTGAGATCGACGATCATCGAAGGGGGTCACGCCCTAGGTCACGGGCGTGATGGGTCGGTCACGGGTGTGACCAACCCGTGACCCGAAATTTTGGTCGATGGACTTCAATTCTTGGGTTTCCTAGGGTTCTGTCACAACAGACCGACTCCTAGGGGTCTAGCTGGAAATGGGATGTTACAAATCCCAATAAACAAAACAAAAATTTCGTCCCCGAAATTTAGGTTGAGCCTACGGGGATTTCTACCGAAATAAAATAAACTTGTAACATCCCATATGGTTTTCCTATTGAGTCGAAGCGAGATTACCTATTTGATAAACGAAGGCAATCTCCCCAATAAACAAAAGTTTAGCCCCTACTTCCTAACTGAATGTGCATGCCTAGGTTCTCAATTTCCCTTATCTAGTCCTACCGGTTCAATACAAGAAGGTAATTTATAGTATACCAAGAGGTGGTGAGGTATACCTGACTTAACAACTCCGGGTATTTTTGCCTCATTAGGTCCTACGGTTCCCAGGTGTGCTCCTCCTGACCGTGGTTCCTCCACAGAACCTTAACTAAGGGGATCTTCTTGCGGCGCAAGATTCGTACTCCTTTGTCATCGATCCGAACTGGCTCCAAGTGAACAGACCGGTCTGAAGCTACCGGCCCTTCGGTGGTCAAAATCTGCTGCTCCGGGCGTAGTAGAGCCCTTCTCAGTAAAGAAATGTGGAAGACGTCGTGTAGAGCTGCCAGCTCTGGTGGAAACTCCAGCCTGTAGGCTAGGGCCCCAATCTGCTCCAGGATCCTGTTAAGGGCCCATATACCTAGGGCTGAGCTTCTTTATCCGACTACGCACCCGTGAAACTCCATGCATGGGCCGGATCTTCAAAAACACTAAGTCCCCCACCTGAAAATCCACCTGACGATGTCGGGCGTCATAGTACTTAGCCAGTCGGCTCTGCGCCTCTAACATCCTGTCTCTGATCAGTCTCACCCTAGCCTCGGTGTCTTAAACAAAATCTGATCCTAACGCCTTCGGATCCTCATCCTGAATCCATGAAAGCGGAATCCTACATCTTCTTCCATACAAGGCTTCATAGGGAGCAATCCCGATGCTTGACTTGTAGCTGTTGTTATAGGAGAACTCGACCAGGGGTAAGAGCTTCTCCCATGGTTCCCCGCGATCCAAAATGCATAGCCTCAAAAGATCTTCCAGCGTCTGATTGGTGCGTTCCGTCTGCCCATCTGTCTGGGGATGGAATGCGGTGTTGAAGGTCAATCGCGTGCCTAAGTAAGCCTTCACGGATCTCCACTCCCTAGAAGTGAACCGGCCATCCCGATCCGACACGATCGTATTGGGCACCCCGTGGTATCGAACAAACTGCTCCATAAATCTACGCACTATTACTCCCACAGATTCATCCTTCCTGATCGGAATGAATCTTGCCACCTTCGTTAACCGATCGAAGATGACCCAAATCGAGTCGTTTCCCGTCCGTGATCGGGGGATTCCATGAATAAAATCCATCGCGATATCCTCAAATTTCCACTCCTGCACCGGGAGTGGCTGTAGCAATCCAGCAAGGTTCCTGCACTCCGCTTTCACCAACTGGCATGCCTCGCAATTAGTCACGAAGTATGTAATGTCCTTCTTCATCCCTGGCCAAAACATCGTCTTCTTCAAGTCTGCCATCATCTGAGTGATCCCTGGGTGTATAGAATATCTGCTACAATGCGCCTCCATCATGATGTCCTCCCGAATCTGGCCTCCGGCGGGTATATAGACCCTGCCTCGAAAATATAGCAATCCATCTCTCAGGGAATAATCCCCTGTCGAACCCTCCTCCAAGGCTCGAAATATCGGCTCTGCCCATACATCTGTCTTCTGTCCATCCCGGATGCGGTCCCGAATGTCATCTATAGCAACCATTGATCCCAAGTACTCCATGTATAGCCTTGGATCATCCTCGGACACAAAGGATATCTGCATATCTCTGAAGGATCGGACTAGCTCCATGGACATCAGTTGTAGTCCCTTCCCTGAGGTATCTCCTCTCAGGCTCAAAGCATCTGCCACCACGTTTTCCTTCCCAGGGTGGTAGTGCATGGTGTATTGGTAATCCGACAGGAACTCCACCAAACGTCTCTGTCTTATGTTTAGTTCCTTCTGTGTGTCCACGTATTTCAAGTTCCTGTGATCTGAGACGATGTCACAGTGAACTCCGTAGAGATAGTGTCGCCAAATCTTCAGAGCAAAAATCACTGCACCCATCTCTAGATCGTGCACTGGATTGTTCTTCTCATATATCTTCAGCTGCCGGGAGGCGTAGGCTATCACGTGCCCGTTCTGCATCAGAACGGCACCCATCCCCTGGTAGGAGGCATCCGTGTACACCTGGAATCCCTCCCTTCCCAACGGAAGAGCGAGAATGGGAGCCGAGGTAAGCCGACCTTTCAACTCCACAAAGGCCGCCTCGCACTGTGGCGCCTAAACGAAAGGGGTTTCCTTCTTCGTTAGGGATGTAAGAGGGAGTGCAATCCGGGAAAATCCTTTGACAAACTTCTGATAATATCCGACAAATCCCAGAAAGCTCCGTACATCCGTGGCTGTCTTCAACGGTGGACAATCCTGAACTGCCCGAATCTTGGTCGGGTCTACTGCCAACCCAGCACTGCTGATAATATGACCTAAGAAGGCCACCTCCTTTAACAAAAACTGGCATTTGCTGAACTTTGCGTACAACTGATGCTCCCGTAGCCTTTGTACAGTCAATGTAAGGTGTCGTGTATGCTCCACCTCCGTCCTTGAGTAGATGAGGATGTCATCAATAAATACGATGACGAATACATCCAAATACTCCTCGAATACTCTGCTCACGAGACTTGCAAATGCTGACGGCGCATTTGTGAGCCCGAAGGGCATCACTGTAAACTCAAATAGTCCGTATCTACTACTGAAGGCTGTCTTCGGAAGGTCCTCCTCTCGAATCTGTAGCTAATAATAACCTGACCTCAAGTCAAGTTTTGAGAAGAAGTGCGCTCCCTCCAGTTGATCAAATAAATCGTCAATTCATGACAGCGGGTATGTATTTCGGACCATCAATCTATTCAGCTCTCGATAGTCAATACACAAGCGGAGACTTCCGTCCTTCTTTTTGACGAATAGCACCGGGGCTCCCCATGGTGAAGAGCTTTGTCGGACAAACCCTGCCTCTACTAGTTCCTGCAATTGACTTCGGAACTCTGTCAACTCATTCGGGGCCATCCGATAAGGGGCCCTAGATGCCGGCTTGGCTCCCGACACAAGTTGTATCCTGAAGTCCTGCTCCCGGTGCGGAGGTAGACCTGGCAGCTTCTCTGGAAAACATCAGCAAAATCTCGTACTACTGGAATGTCAGTCACTGACTCCTTGACTTCCATCATCTCAAATAAAATCTGATAAACCTCCTCTCTCTACAGATGGGCCTTAACGGCCTGTACCGAAGATAAGAGTATACGAGAGGCAGGTCTTATACCTTCGATAACAATAAAAGAGTCCCCGTGTCTCACGGTGATCCTATTTGTTTGGCAATCAATCTTGGCATGGTTCCAGTGCAGCCATGCCATGCCCAGGATCAGGTCGTAGTCCGTCAGCTTCAAAAGCGTCGCTGGAGCCTCGAACGCCTTTCCACTAATTTCTGCCTCCATATTGCAGTGGTCCGAGGTAAGGAGTTCAGATCCATCAGGTAGTCGCACCCTCATCTTCGAGCCCGTGAATCGCTCCACGCCTTCTAGTCCTTCTACGAACATCTCCGACACAAAGGAGTGAGTAACTCCAGTATCGAAAAGCGTGCGGGCAGGCTTGCCGTTGATGAAGACTATACCTGGGGTGATTAGATGTCTTAGGGTTCTATAACGAGTTTTCTTTCCTTGTTAATCTATCTGGTTCTAAGATTTAACAACTAAGAGGGAAATTCTATGAAAATAACGAAGCATTGCATCGTACCTGCTATGACCTGCTCTGGATTCCGAGGCTACGCAAGGTCCAAAGCATACACCTGCTCCCTTTCTTGTCTACGATCTCCCCCTAGTATCCACGACCTCGGCCGTGTCCTCGGCCTCCGAAATGCTGAGCAGGTGGGCCACCACGTGGTGTTGGAGGTGGTGCCCCCCTCATGGGGCAGTTTCTCCTGAGGTGCCCAATCTGATGACAATGGAAGCACTCAGGTTGGGGATACTCCATTCCCCCGGGTCTCGGTATCTCCTGCATCTGAAGAGGTTGAGGGGCCAATATCACCTGCTCCCTCGGCTCCTGCCTCACTTCCTGAAGAGGCTGATCCTCTGTCCTTCTTTCCTATGGTATAGCACCTCGTCGCTGATCATTTCTGGCTCTCCGGCCCTGATACTCCGCTTGCCGCTTCCGGCCTCGAGTGGTGTGCCAATCAGCCTCATTCCTCTTTGCCATCTCCAAAATCCGAGAGATAGGCCCGTCGGATACAAACAACAAAGCCTCCCTCAAGTCCTCCCGCAGGCCCTTATAGAACCTCTTGATGTACCCTACTTCGTCCAGCTGGTAAGAATCTGCATATCGAGCAAAATGGTCGAACTCCCGATGGTACTCCACCACCGTCCGGGTGCCCTTTCTTCAGCTGTAAGAACCGCTCCTCCAACTCATCCCTGGCCGACTGCGGAACAAAATGCTCTAGCAGTGTGGCCCTGAACTCTTCCCAGGTAACTTTCATAACCTCCCTATCAGCAAACGTCATGTCCAACAACGTCTTCCACTACCTCTTGGCATGGGACTCCAGGCAAGAGACAACCAGAGCCACCCTCTCCTCCCAGGGGCACCATATCCCGGTCAGCATCTCCTACTGTTGGGTACATTGGAAAATGTGTACCTGATTTGAAGAAGCCTAACTTAGCTTAATGATATACATCAAGGTGTATTTGATGTTGTTTTAAGTTGACATGTGTAGGTGAAGAAGTATTAAAGAATACAGGAAATTATTCTAAGTCCATATGTCGACACCTGAAGAAATTGTGTCGACACTTCAGAATAATTGTGTCGACACTTGAAGGAAGCAGTGTCGACTCACAGAAAGATAGTCGACCACATTTGTGTCGACACTGGGAAGCAGTGTCGACTCACAGAAAGATAGTCGACCACACTTGTGTTGACACTGGGAAGCAGTGTTGACTCACAGAAAGATAGTCGACCATATTTGTGTCGACACTGGGAAGCAGTGTCTACTCACAGAAAGATAGTCGACCTCAACTATGTCGACACCTGAAGGCAGACTCGACATATACTGAGTTCTAAATCTACAACAACTATGTCGACACACAGGACTTGTGTCGACACACTACAAAGTCAAGACCAAGTTATTTTCTGAAGAAAGATGAAGTGTTGAGTCGACACAAATTCTCTGTGTCGACTCATTCTCAAGATGAAGTTCTGAAGAAGCAGTGTCGACTTAAAGGCAAACTAGTCGACATCATCAAAGGCTGTGTCGACACCAAAGTCACTTGTGTCGACACATATAGACAGTTGGTCTCGACACTTTCTGACAGTCTGTCTCAACACTTTGCTGTCCAAGACTAAGGCACAGGATCTGTTTGAAGACTTGACAGCTGTGGGTTATGACAGTTTAACTGAAGCTGTCAGACATGTCAGAAGTCAGTTAGAAATCGGATCAGCCGGTTACCATGAAGAAGATCTATAAATAGACAGATTAAGAAGAAGAAATATACAACACACAAGAGGAAATTAATTCTTAATCAACACATCAGTTAAGAGACAAGTCCTCTCTTCAAGAAAGTGCAAGGCATTAAAGAAGATCTTCATCAGAAGATTTAAGAATACGATCTCAGGATCAGTCTAAGAAGAGTTCTTTCAAGAATTCAGAAGTATCATCAAAGGTGTTGGATAGAGAGGGATCCAGCCACCTGAAGAAGAAGAAGGAAGCCATCATTGGTTTCTCAAGAAGCTGTTTGGAAATCAACTCAGCTAAGTTCAGATTCAAGAAGCTTTGAAGAAAGCTCAGATTCAGTTGATTTCATCAGCTGTTCAAGATTTGTCTTGTTCTTTTCTCTCTCAACAAAGGCAAGACATTAAAAACTTCTTTTCTAATTTCTGTAGGATCTGTCAATACAGATCTGAGTTATAAGCCTGTGTTATAAAGGCTGAGTGTAGGAGAGTTGATCTCTGAGTGGTAGGGCTATTTGCCTGAGTGTAGGAGAAGGTTCTTCTCTGAGTTGTAGGCTTTGTGATAAGGCTGAGGTAGGGCTGTTGAGCCTGAGTTGTAGGAACCTTTTTCAGGTTCTGAGCTGTAGGATCTGTGGATCTGAGTAAAGAGGAAGTTTGGCCGAATCTAGCATACTGCTAGATAGGTGAAGGGGGAAAGTGGATGTACCCAGACCTTGGGGAACCACTATAAAACAGTGTGCAATATGTGATGGTTAAATTTCTGTGACTGCTATGCTGTGTGTTTTAATTCTGTAATTGAATTCTGCCAAAAAGTGTTAACAAGCTTTAGAACCTATTCACCCCCCCCCCCCTCTAGGTGTTTAGGTTGTCTTGAAAGTAAAACTATCAAGTGGTATCAGAGGGAGGTTCCTCAAAAAGGACTTAACAGTCTGAGGTAGATCTGAAAGGCAGAATCAAGATTCAAGAAGATGGGTTCTGGAGAAAATCACAAGGAGTTAGGGTCAATGAAGTTACCCATTTGCAGGAAGGAAATCTTTGGAATTTGGAAAGAAATAGTCAAATTGTTCATGGAAGCATCTGAACCAAGGATATACATCACAGTTCAGGAAGGACCCTTCATTCCAATGAAGGTATCAGTTCTTGATGCTAATATTCAAATTCCAAAGAGTTATTCTGAAATGACCAAGGATGAAATCATTTTGGCAACCATGGACAAGAGAGCTCAGAATATTATTGTGAGTGCCATAGATGATTCTACATTTCAGAATCTGATTCACTACAAGACCTCCAAAGAAATGTGGGACACCTTGATTGTCTACATGGAGGGATCTGAAGAAGTAAGACAGGATAGGAAGTCTATGCTCAACCAGGAATATGAAAGTTTTAGACAAGGAAAAACCGATAGCATAACTGAATGCTATAAGAATTTCTATAGAATTGTGAATGAGTTAAAGTCCTATGGAAGAGTCTTCAGTACCTATGAACTGAATGACAAATTCTTAAGATCCTTGACAAAGGATTGGGACACAAAGATCTGTGCCATAAGAGAAGTGGCTAAACTGGCAGAGATTTCTCCTCCAACCTTGTTTGGAAAGTTGCTATCCTATGAAATGCAACTTATGGTGAGGAAGGAGGAGGAAAAGAATTCAAAAGGAGAGCATAGAGAGAAGACAGTGGCCTTCAAGGCAGAAGCCACTAGAAAGAATAAGAGGATATCATCATCTCCTCCTAAGGAAGTTGCAGAAGTTAGTTCTGAAAATTCAGATAATCAGGGTTCAGAAAGCTGTGAGTCAGATGCAGATTTTGCTGCATTTACAAGGCAATTCCAGAGATTCTTAAAGAATAAGCAGTGGAAGTCTAGGCCCTCCTCATCACAACAAGTTGATGACTATTATCAGAAGAAAAAGTCATCAAGGAAATAGAAGAGCAGAACAAAGCCCAGCAAGGGCACTACTTCAAAGATTGTCTGCTATTGTTGTAGTAGGCTTGGACATGTAGTGGCTGACTATCCTGATAAGAGAAAGGAGTCATCAGACAAGAAGAAGACTTATCAAAAGGGCAAGAAGGAAAAATCCTTTGTTGCAAAGAAGGAAAAGAGCCTAACAGATCAATCAACTTCAGAATCAGAATCTGAAGCTGAAGCATATATTGGACTGTATGCTGCTACTGAAGAAGAGGAGTTCATGCAATTGCTAGACTCCATCTATGAACAAGAAGATCATCAGTGCATGGTACTGATGGCAGGATTAGAAGAAGACATGTGCCAGAATCAGTCTGGTTCTATTAAGGTACTATGTCCTTCAATAAAATCTGTTTGTAGTACAAGTGCAGAATCAGCTACATCTGCATCAAGTGATGTGGATGCATCTGAATCTGAAGGAGATGTCTATCAATTGATAGATAAGTATGGGGACTTGTTGCAGGCCCTTAAGAAAAGCAAGAACCTGGTTAAATCTCAGGCTCAGGAAATTGATGATCTAAAGGTAGCTGCAACTGAGTTTGAAAAAGTAATTGATCAGAAGTTAAATGAAATTGCCAAACTGAAGAATATAACTATTATTCAGATGGGCACAATCAATTATACCAATGATCAAGTGAAGAGTCTGGAGGCCAGACTAAGAATAGAAAAGGAGTTAGTGGCTAGTTACTCTAAGATAAAGTCTGTCTTACCCTTGATAGATGAATTTGTGACTCAAAAGGGTAAGGCAGGACTAGGATTCAAAGGTAACCCCAGGGCAGCCCAATTCAAGAGGAGAGGCAAAGCTCCTGTCAAGCCACTGAACCTTTCAGTCCCTATTAAGTTTAGAAAGGTGCAAGTGCCTTCTAACCAATATGATCATGAAGATATACATGGTCATTTTAAGACTAATGTTGTAATAAACAAGGGTGTAAATGCCAACAGGCCTATCCATGTTCATAAACCCAATGGTTATAAGAAATCAGTGGGTGAAGCTGCTGCAGCACTAGCAATGGACAAAAATTCTTCTGTCAAGGGTGTATCTAGATCTAGATACAATAAGTTTGAATGTTGGTGTTGTGACAAGAGAGGCCATTTTGCATTAGACTGCTGGCATAACACAAGTGTTAGAAAGAACAATAGTCTACCTGTTAGAAGAGATAATGGTAGCTTTGTTAATGCTAACCTGAACCAAGGACCCAAGACTTACTTGGGTTCTAAGGGTAAGTAAATCTGTGTTGCAGGAAAGTCCAAGTGGCCATGCCCCTATATGGTACTTGGACAGTGGTTGTTCCAGGCACATGACTGGAACAAAGGGGCTGCTGAAGGAGTATACATCTGTCAAAGATGGACCTAAAGTGATCTTTGGTGGATCTGAAAAAGGAATCACCAAAGGGTTTAGTAATATTTCTACTAACCTAATTACTATCACCCAAGTGGCTTATGTAAAAGGTTTGAAACACAATCTAATAAGCATAAGCCAGCTGAGTGATTTAGGATATGACATTTCATTTATTAAGGATGGATGTCATATCAAAAGGTCAAGTGATTAAAAGATCATATTGACTGGGTATAGGAAGAGAAATGTCTATTGTCTTAATTTTGTATGTGAGAACAAGGCTTCTTCCATCTGTCTTGTAGCTGATGATAATGATTCTCATTGTGTCAAGTGGCACAAGAGATTGACTCATCTTAACTACAAGACAATTGGCCAACTCTTTAGCAAAGAGTTAGTGAGGAATGGTCCTCAAGTTAAGTGTATAAAGGAAGAAATATGCACAGCTTGTCAAAAGGGCAAGCAGACAAAATCCTCCTTTCAAAGCCTTGAAAACAAGGATTCTGTGAGGTGCCTATACCTCTTACATATGGATCTTTTTGGTCCAATGCCAGTTCATAGTCTAGGTAGGAAAGTCTATACTTTTGTGGTGGTAGATTACTATTCTAGATTTACATGGGTGTTCTTTCTGAGACAGAAATCAGAAACCCCAAGTGTATTACTTAGTTTTATAAAGCAAATTCAGAATGAACTGAATAGTACAGTGGTCAAAATCAGAAGTGACCATGGTACTGAGTTTCAATCTGAAAGCATGACAAAATTATGTGAAGACTTTGGGATTTTCCAAGAGTTCTCCTCACCTAGAACACCACAGCAAAATGGCATTGCTGAAAGAAAGAATAGAACATTAATTGAAGCTGGTAGAACTCTATTGAGTGACACCTCTCTCCCAGAATATTTCTGGGCTGAGGCAATTAACACTGCATGTCATGTAATCAATAGGGCTTCTATCACCAAGAACCACAAAAAGACTCCCTATGAGATTATGAAAGGTAGAAAACCAAATCTATCCTACTTCAGGATCTTTGGTTGTAAATGATATATACTTAACAATGGCAAGTCATACCTAACTAAGTTTGCTGCCAAATCCCAAGATAGGATATTTGTTGGGTACAATATAAATAGTAAGGCCTATAGAATTTACAACTTGACTACTCAAGTTGTTGAAGAATCTGTACATGTTGTGTTTGATGAAACAAGATTAATCAAATGTGAGTTGTCTTGTAGATCAAATGATTCAACAGGTATAAGCAAAAGAATGGACAAGCTCTCCATTGCTGAAGCATCAAAGGAAGATGGAGCATTGGAAAATGAAGGCTACTGTCCAGGGGGAGTACAAGACTCAATAGATGCTGATGAAAACCAAGAGGTTCAGCATGAAGAAGGAGCTGGAGATGTTCAACCAGAAAGGAATCTTCCTCCAGCTACAAGACATTTAAGAGATCATCCAGCTGATCTGATTATAGGTGATCCAAGATAGGGAGTGCAGACTAGAAGCAGAAATCAAAGCACAGATCTGCATTCAAGTTTCCTGTCTCAAATGGAGCCTAAGAAGTTTGAAGAAGCCATCCAAGACCAGCACTGGATTGATGTTATGCAAGAGGAGCTGAATCAATTCAGAAGGTGCAATGTCTGGGAGCTTGTTCCTAAACCAAGAGGCCACAACATAATTGGCACAAAGTGGATTTATAGGAACAAATTGGATGAGAGTGGAATAATAGTGAAGAATAAAGCAAGATTGGTTGCAAAAGGATACAAGCAGGAAGAAGGGATTGACTTTGACCAAACCTTTGCCCCAGTAGCAAGGATGGTGGCAATCAGAATGTTCCTTGCCTATACAGCCTATCAAGACTTCAATGTGTACCAGATGGATGTGAAATCAGCATTCCTGAATGGTGATTTAAAAGAGGAAGTCTATGTAGAGTAGCCATCAGGTTTTGTAGATCCTTTTAAACCTGATTATGTCTACAAGCTTAGGAAAGCTTTGTATGGGTTAAAGCAAGCCCCAAGGGCTTGGTATGAAACCATGTCTACTTTTCTTACTGAGAATAAATTCTCAAGAGGAAAAATAGACAAAACTCTATTCCTTAGGGAATCCAAAGGTAAGATCATCTTAGTTCAGATCTATGTTGATGACATAATCTTTGGATCTACTGAAAACAACCTTTGTAAAAAGTTTGCCAAACTTATGCAAGGGAAGTTTGAAATGAGCAGTATGGGAGAACTTAAGTTCTTCTTGGGACTCCAAGTAAGACAGACTGATGATGGCCTGTCCATATCCCAGTCTAAGTTCACCAAAGAATTAATTAAGAAGTATAGTATGGAGTCATCCTCCACTATGAGAACTCCTATAAGAACAAGTATGCCTATATGCAAAGATGATGCAGGTAAACCTGTTGATGAATCTTTGTATAAAGGAATAGTTGGCTCTCTACTATATCTCACTGCTAGTAGACCAGATATTATGTATGCTACATGTGTCTGTGCTAGGTACCAAGCCTGTCCTAAAGAATCTCATTATACTGCAGTCAAAAGGATTCTGAGATATCTTAAGGGCACACCTAATCTAGGCCTTTGGTACCCTAGGAATAGAGATTTTCTACTAACAGGTTATTCAGATGCAGACTTTGCAGGCTGTAGAGAGGATAGAAAGAGTACAACAGGTACTTGTCAATTCTTGGGAGGAAGATTGATATCATGGAGTAGTAAGAAGCAGACCAGTATGGCAATATCCACAGCTGAGTCAGAATATGTTGCTGCTGGCAGCTGCTGTGCACAGCTATTGTGGATACAGCATCAGTTGAAAGACTATGGTATTCAAGTAAGTAGAACACCTTTATTGTGTGATTCTAAAAGTGTTATTTCTATTGCTAATAATCCTGTTTCTCACAGTAGAACTAAGCATATAGAAATTAAATACCATTTTCTTAGAGAGCATGTAGAAAGAGAAGACATCTCATTGGACTTTGTTAAAATAGATTATCAAATAGCATATGTATTTACTAAGCCACTGAATGAAACAAAATTCAATAAATTTAAAATTGAATTAGGAATGCTGACCATTGATTAGTTTATCAACAAACTTACAAGTGATATTATATTATCAAGTGGTATTGACAAAAACAGAAATTGGCTAAGTAAAATAGTGTCGACACATTCAGTGATAATGTGTCGACTCAGTGAAGTCATGTCGACTAGTCAGAGAATGTGTGTCGACACAGAAAATTTGTGTCGACACTTAAGAATCAAATAGTCGACTCATCCAGGAATGTAGTGTCGACTTCACCAGAATAGTGGTGTCGACACTTACAGATTTTGTGTCGACACTTATCCTAAGAGTCGGCACAAAATTTCTGATGCTCTACTATGTCTCTCAGGTGTCGACATATCCACAATTGCTGTCGACACATAGTAGACAGACTTGCTGTCAAGACAATAGAAGTTTGTGTCGACACACTCCATCTGTATCGACACATATAGACTATTTTTGCCTGACCTTTGATCTTCTTTCCCTAGAAGGTATAAATAGGTCAAGAACTTATTCTGTCGACACGCTTACAGAGTTTTGGAGACTGAAACCCCGTGTCGACAATCTCTCCCTCTTCTCTCTCAAGATTTCTCGTCTGCTCAATGGCGCCAAAGGTTGAAGATAACGTCAACGAAGGATATGAGTTGGTACGCAATGCCTTTGCGAATTCCCCGACAGATGTTCAAATGGTTATCACTCTAATCTCCGAATTTGGATTAGAGTTTCTAGTTTCTGAACCTTCAAAGATATGGAAGAAGGAGGTGCTTGAATTCTTTACCTCTGCATCAGTGGATTCAGCTGGTCTCAAGATAAAATCCACAGTTCATGGGACAAAGGTGAAAATCACACCAAGAAGTTTGAGAAAGATTCTACAATTGCCTATAGTTGAGAATGAAGAAGAGGTCCCAGCCTCTAAGTCTAGGGAGGCTCTCCAATGGTGTGGATTGTATCCAACCTTAAAGATTGGAGCTGCTTTTAACAGAAAAGGGATGAACCAACAAGGTAAGTTTCTGTCAGAAGTAGTTGGGAAAGTAATCTTGTGCAAACCAGGTGGACATGATAGGATTTCAGCCTATATGTTCTGCCTAATGACCAGAATTGTGTTTATAATTCCAACTGACTGGTCAGCTGTAGTATTTGATAAGATCAAGGAAGGAATCAAGAAGCCAACTCTATCTAGAATTGTTAGTTTATACCTGACTGGAGTGATTCCTGAGGTTATGCAACAACTGCCTGGGTCCAAGATTAATCACATGAGGAAGATGGATATGAGATTATTTTCAAGATGGGATAGGGTGCTGTCTAAAGATGTGCCTGATGAGAGCAGGCAGGACACCCCTGTAAGATCCCCTACACATGATCTAGGCACTGCCCAGCATCAAGAAGAGCAAGTGAGAGAGCAGGTTGAAGATCAGCCTGAGTCTACTCAAGTTCAGAAAGAAACCATTCCTGCACAGATGCAGGGGGAGCAAGCTCACTCTCCTGCCCAGAATATATCTACTTCTGAACAGGTAAAGGGAGAGCAAGTGAGTTTTTCCTATCTAGGACATTACTAATATTTCTATTCCTGCACAGGTACAGGGGGAACAAGTGTATTCACCTACCCAGGATATTCCAAATACTGATCAAGTGCAGGGGGAGAAGATGTCTGTACAAGTGCAAGAGGAAGAACAAATTGATTTATCAAAAGATTTAAATATTGCAGATCTGGATGATTCAACATCTGTTCAAGCTCAGAAGGAATACACTCTAGATAAGTTATTTCCTAATATTGAAATTGCTACTGATAGAGTAGAGGAGGAGCAAGACAATGAAAAGGCACTAGACATGAAGATAGAGCAAGAAGCTGAGAAGGAACAAGAAGTTAAGGGGGAGCCTGTGACTGTTGAGGCTGAGCAACATGTCACTGAAACTAATATTCCTCCTACTCCTCCTGAAAGAGTTCAAATAGAAAGTTCATCAGAATCTGAGACTGAAGAAGCCAGAATGGCTAAGAAGAGAAAGCTCATAGTCTTCAAGAGAAGGACCTTAAGTTATAAGCAAGCACTCCAAACTTCAACTCACCAATCTACATCTGAATTTAACTACAACAAGTTCATGGTAGATTTGCAAGTTAAGTTGGATGAGCAGATATTAGCAATGGAGAAGTATGTTGATGAGAGCAATAAATCCCTTCAATTTGACTTGGCTCAAGATATTAAGTCTATTAGATTTGAAGTAAATATGAATAAGGAGTTGACAGATTGCTTCCATAAGGGAGGTAATGCTTTAGTGTTTTTGGCTAAACAACAGCAGTCTATCCTCACTAAAGTGGATGATATTGCTTTGAAGCAAGGTTATGTTTTGGAGAATCAGCTGAGGATGAATGATAATTTGACTGAATCTCACCATGAAATTCTTGCAGAGTTCCAAAAGGCTACTGCAGGGATGACTGTAGCAAGAGCAAAAGAGATGGAAGCTTTTGATCAGAAACTAAAGGAGGCTATAACTACAGTTCAATCTGCCATCACTACATCTCAGAAGGAAATATCTGACAAACTTCAAAAATTGAAACCATATTTTAAAGAAGGTGTGAATTATCTAGATGACCAGATCAGATTTCAGAAGGATGATCTAAGAGATCATATTACCAGAGAAGTCATAAAGGGGGAGAGGTTGCTAGTTCATGCTAGCTCAGAGCACACCAAATGGGTGACAAATAGTATTCGAGTCACATTGGGATATCCACCTTTGTGTGATGATGCTATGGTGGCTGAGTCAGGAATTGAAATAGGTCTACTTGAAGGCAATCAACCTGAGATTGCCCAAGTCATTTACCCTCCTCCTGATTTTGATATGATTGATCAGCAAGTTCAGGATATGTATAGTCCTCCAAAGGAGGTTACCAAGGTTGTTATTGAAAAAGTTGATAAGCCTGATGCCAACTTGAAAGAACAGCAAGATGCTCTACTATCAAAGAAAAGATTTAGAGAGCAGGCTGAACATAAGCAAGATTTTGAGCAGTGGAGCCCTACTTCAAGAAATATTATACTAACTGCATGGAAGGCTGTAAAGGACAAAGTACATGAAAGAGGAAAGTGGTATAATGAAATGGAATGGCAAAAGTATGAAGCTAGGCAGGAAGCCATAGTACAGTTCAGGAGAAAAGCCAAGCTGGGAAGGCTGCCACCAGATGCTCAGGAGCCGAGCAAGTACTTTCCAAAGCCCTTTCATTACTTTGAAAGGCAAAGGCTCAAGGAAGAAGCATAGAAGAAAGCTGAGCTAAAAGGCAAGAAGCCAGCTGAAGTTGTTGAAGCTCCTGTGAAGGCTCAAATCCAATCTGGCAAAGGAATTGTCATAAAAGAGCCTGATCAGTCTTAGTTCTAAGTTCTTTCAAAAGTGTTTTGAAATGTTTTGTTTAATCATTCAATGTAAACATCTGTAATCAAATATTATCAAGTTATAAACAAAATTTTGTTTGGAATCATATATTCATGTTCACTCTGTGATGAATTGTTAATATTTCGTTTATATTAAGTATTCCTGTAATGTCATACATCATCATATTATATTTGTTATAAATGGTGTATATCATTAACTAAAAGGGTTATGACTTCTCCAAATAGGGGAAGATTGTTGGGTACATTGGAAAATGTGTACCTGATTTGAAGAAGCCTAACTTAGCTTAATGATATACATCAAGGTGTATTTGATGTTGTTTTAAGTTGACATGTGCAGGTGAAGAAGTATTAAAGAATACAGGAAATTATTCTAAGTCCATAGGTCGACACCTGAAGAAATTGTGTCGACACTTCAGAATAATTGTGTCGACACTTGAAGGAAGTAGTGTCGACTCACAGAAAGATAGTCGACCACATTTGTGTCGATACTGGGAAGCAGTGTCGACTCACAGAAAGATAGTCGACCACACTTGTGTCGACACTGGGAAGCAGTGTCGACTCACAGAAAGATAGTCGACCATATTTGTGTCGATACTGGGAAGCAGTGTCGACTCACAGAAAGATAGTCGACCTCAACTATGCCGACACCTGAAGGCAGAGTCGACACATACTGAGTTCTGAATCTACAAAAACTGTGTCGACACACAGGACTTCTGTCGACACACTGCAAAGTCAAGACCAAGTTATTTTCTGAAGAAAGATGAAGTGTTGAGTCGACACAAATTCTCTGTGTCGACTCATTCTCAATATGAAGTTCTGAAGAAGCAGTGTCGACTTAAAGGCAAACTAGTCGACATCATCAAAGGCTATGTCGACACCAAAGTCACTTGTGTGGACACATTAGACAGTTGGTCTCGACACTTTCTGACAGTCTGTCTCAACACTTTGCTGTCCAAGACTAAGGCACAGGATCTGTTTAAAGAGTTGACAGCTGTGGGTTATGACAGTTTAACTGAAGCTGTCAGACATGTCAGAAGTCAGTTAGAAACTGGATCAGCCGGTTACCATGAAGAAGATCTATAAATAGACAGATTCAGAAGAAGAAATATATAACACACAAGAGGAAATTAATTCTTAATCAACACATCAGTTAAGAGACAAGTCCTCTCTTCAAGAAAGTGCAAGGCATTAAAGACGATCTTCATCAGAAGATCTAAGAAGACGATCTCAGGATCAGTCTAAGAAGAGTTCTTTCAAGAATTCAGAAGTATCATCAAAGGTGTTGGATAGAGAGGGATCCAGCCACCTGAAGAAGAAGAAGGAAGCCATCATTAGATTCTCAAGAAGCTGTTTGGAAAACAACTCAGCTAAGTTCAGATTTAAGAAGCTTTGAAGAAAGCTCAGATTTAGTTGATTTCATCAGCTGATCAAGATTTGTCTTGTTCTTTTCTCTCTCAACAAAAGCAAGACATTAAAATCTTCTTTTCTAATTTCTGTAGGATCTGTAAATACAGATCTGAGTTGTAAGCCTGTGTTATAAAGGCTGAGTGTAGGAGAGTTGATCTCTGAGTGGTAGGGATGTTTGCCTGAGTGTAGAAGAAGGTTCTTCTCTGAGTTGTAGGCTTTGTGATAAGGCTGAGGTAGGGCTGTTGAGCCTGAGTTGTAGGAACCTTTTTTAGGTTCTGAGCTGTAGGATCTGTGGATCTGAGTAAAGAGGAAGTTTGGCCGAATCTAGTATACTGCTAGATAGGTGAAGGGGGAAAGTGGATGTACCCAGACCTTGGGGAACCACTATAAAATAGTGTGCAATCTGTGATGGTTAAATTTCTGTGATTGCTATGCTGTGTGTTTTAATTCTATAATTGAATTCTGCCAAAAAGTGTTAACAAGCTTTAGAACCTATTCACCCCCCCCCCTCTAGGTGTTTAGGTTGTCTTGAAAGTAAAACTATCACCTACATAATATCCAACCACTCTTCCATCCGAACTGCCGACTCTGTCCCCAAGTAGGATGGGGAAGAAAGTCCTCGGAAGATGCTCAACCAGTTGGCCCCGGGGTTTAGCTGCGGGACCGGAACCTGCTGGGCCGTGAAAGCCTCCATAATTACTGTCAGAGTCTGTCCCATGTCTGATTGAAGGAAAGGAGTGGGGACTGGTGGGTGTGGTGCAACATCCGGAGCCTGTTGAATTCCACCTTGTGGCTAAGGGTAACCCCCTTCCCAAATTTCGGGTCATTTGGACAAAGGACGAAGAGTGGACATTCATTTTAGTTCCTGCCCAACTCTAGGTACAACCCCCACTAAAACGGGTTCTGCGGTCAAACCGCTTACCCAAACGAGTTGAAATTTTTTTTAAATTAATCTAAGCTCGAAGGGCTACAACTTTTGTGACTAGCTATTTTTTTTAAATCGGCCTCTAAGTGCCTCGTTTGGTAATATCAAAAGGTGTGTTAAAAAGAAGATAATAATTCATTATAATTAATAAATGAATAATAATAAAATTTACTGTTCATCTTCCCTACCAAACAGAACCTGTAAACAGAACTCAGAAAAACTTATATTTCCTGTAGCTCTTTCGTGATTCGTCGTCGGCCGTCCGGTCACTTCCCTGGCCAGCCAGCCACCACCACCACCTCCGTCGAGGCGATGGCTATCGGTCGGCGGTGGTTTGGCCGCCGGAGGTGGCGGTTTCCGACGTACTCAAAAATATATTTTTCAAGGTTTTTCCATGAAAACACGAGATAGGTTCGACTCCTTTGAGCACGAACTTCCTTTCGAAGCTCCTAAGTTCTACCCATAAGAGAAGAAGTAGAGGAGGACCTTGTTCGCGGTTTGGAGGCGAGATGAACGTCGGATTGTCATGGCGTGGTGGTGGCGTTCCCGAACTTCTCCTATAGTAAGAACAATAAGTCAAATCCGTTTGGTCAAGAGTGTAAACTTCTCATCTTGTTCTAAGGGGAGCTTTTATAGATCACCAAGTGGGGAGGGGAAAGGGTAAGCATTTATTGCCATGAAGACTCTCCTCTTAATATTATTTCGGTTACAGTGGAGGGAGAGGAAAAGGTGGAAAATGAAATGACTGATCCAGGTGGCGATTTCCTATTGGATCAACACTTCCTCATTTTAATAAGTAATTAGAGAAGGAAACGACCCATAAATACTCCTGGTGTAACTTTCCATACCAGAATTTATTATAATGCTTGTTAGAATAATTTCGGGCCTGAACCGACGTTTCGGCCTCTGTCACGGGCATGATATGTCAGTCACGGGCATGACAGGCCCGTGTGTAAAATTCTGAGTTCGCCGATCATTTTCCTGAGATTGACGATCGTCGAAGGGGGGTCATGCCCTAGGTCACGGGCGTGACAGGTCGATCACGGGCGTGACAGGTCGATCACGGGCGTGACAGGCCCGGGTTGCAAATTCTGCGCTCGCCGATCATCTTCCTGAGATAGACGATCGTCGAAGGGGGTCATTCCCTTGGTCACGGGCGTGACATGTCGGTCACGGGCGTGACAGGCCCGGGTTGCAAATTCTATGCTCGCTGATTGTCTTCCTGAGATCGACGATCGTCGAAGGGGGTCACGCCCTAGGTCACGGGCGTGACATGTCAGTCACGGGCGTGACCAAGACGTGATGCAAATTCTGAGTACGCCGATCGTCTTCCTGAGCTTGATGATCGTCGAAGTGGGTCACGCCCTAGGTCACAGGCGTGACATGTCAGTCACGGGCGTGACAGACCCGTGATGCAAATTCTGAGTTCGCCGATCGTCTTCCTGAGCTCGACGATCGTCGAAGGGGGGTCACACCCTAGGTCACAGGCGTGACATGTCAGTCAAGGGCGTGACAGACCCGTGATGCAAATTCTGAGTTCGCCGATCATCTTCTTGAGATCGACGATCGTCGAAGGGGGTCACGCCCTAGGTCACGGGCGTGACGGGTCAGTCACGGGCGTGACCAACCCGCGACCCGAAATCTTGGTCGATGGACTTCAATTCTTAGGTTTGCTAGGGTTCTGTCACAACAGACCGACTCCTATGGGTCTAGCCGGAAATGGGATGTTACACTAGCAATCCATCTAGGCAAGTATACCTATCGAATTGTAGCTAGGGGACACAAGTGTCGTATTTAAATCCGGGAACCGTTGAGTAATCTTACTCACACGAACGCTATTATCTTATCGAAGGAAAACTAGGGTTGTTTACTAACTAAAAAGGAAAGACTACTAGCATAAAGGAAAAAACTTGCATAAAATGAAAGCACTACTGACACTAAACTAGAAAGAACACAACTATTGATTAAAACACGGGGTTGAACGTTGAGAAAAAGAAGTACTCGATCGAGAATAACCTCGACAAGAATTGAAAAAACAAATGCAATAAAAGCACTCTAACTTAATAAGGTAAAGTACCTTGACTGTGGAGGTTCCTAAAGCATGAACACGTTTCTCTCAAAGACGTGCCCACCTGAGTTTAGGAAGGTCCGACCGACCCTTGTCTAAACCGGAGGCCTAAAACTCGTCTTACGCCATGAACCCCGCAATTGTATTTCACTCCAATCAGAGAGATTTAACGTCTGCCTCTCTCGAGGGGTGCATGCAACTCTCATTACTCTTGAGCGCTCACTTCAAACTATCGGCCTCTTTGATAGCCAAGAATGAAAGCAAAGATGGAAAATATATATCGATGATATATCTCCAATTATTATTTAATCAAGAGTAATCCAAGGTCTAAACCCTAAAAAGAAAAAGTAAAATTAACACATCATAACTTAATCAACTCAAACCTCGGATCATCAAGATCGAGTACAAGGAAGATTAGTTACTCATGGTGAAGTGCAGGAAAGGGGATGAGAAGAAGAACATAATGAAGATAAGGTAGAAAGAGGAGAGAAAACAACACTTTTTTATTAATGATAAAGAAATCTTACAACTTGGAAATGAAAATTACAGGTGCATGGAAAATAAAACAAGGCTAGCATTAACATTGAACTACTAAAACAAATTACAAGAACTAGTTTAGAAGGAGAGCACAAAGATAGAGTTAAGTAAAGCTTAAGAAAGAAAGAATATACACTTAATAAAATGCATTAAAAACTTCAGAAAACAAAAGGGCAGCACCTCCCTACACCATCTAAGACTCTATGGAAAACAAGGGGGAAGGGCTGAATTTATAGAAAATCTTGAGGGGCTGAAACGACCGTATTGGTGGCCGTATCCTGTGCTGGTTGTCCTCAGGCTCTATTTCTTGCGGGAATCATCATGGTGCCGTAGAAAGAGTGGGCTCGGCCTTGCTGACACGGCTAGTGACACTACCGTATTGGTGGTCGTGTCCAATGCAGTTGATGGGATACGACGTGGGTTGCATTTATGGCGGGCAGCAGGCGTCGAGGCAATGGCGACACGTTTGGCGACACGGCCGCGTTAGTGGTCGTGTCCTTCTCAGGATGATCTTCGGCTACTGGTGACATGCCATGTTGACACGGCAAGGTTGACACGACCAACAACATGGTGGTGACACAGCCATGTTGGTGGTCGTGCCCCTCTCAGGATGATCTTTGAAAATTTTCCTCTGGTGGCCAGCTTCCTTGGGACCATGTGACACGCCCCATGACACGACCGTGTTGGTGGCCATGTCAGGTCCTTTGAGCTGAAAATTGAGAAATCAATAAAAAAAGCAAAAAACATTAGTGGGATTAATAAATACAAAAGGGGGTCAATATATAAGTTTGTGACACAAGATTTGCATAATAAAGACCTAAAAACACCCTAATAGTTTAATTACAAAACAAACTATCACATGCTCCTTCGGGTTTATTTCAGTATTACCCGGAAGTGTTCCTTGTTGCCTTTCAGATACCATCCTTGCGAGCTAACCAATCTGGTTCTCCAAATTATGAATTGATTTCTCTTGATTCCGGAATGCAACATTAGTAGTTTGCATGAACTTGGTAAGTACATCTTCCAATGTTGGCTTCCTTTGCTCTGGTTGTTGTAGTTGTCCAAACACAGGGTGCTTGCCTTGATTTCCTTGCCCTCCCAAGAGAAATTGGGGTGGTTCCTCCATCCAGGATTGTATGAAAAACTATATGGGTTGTTTGTTGGGTTAAAAGGAGGTCTAATATTGTTACCCTTATAGTCAACATGTTCTTGCACTTGAGGTTCACCACTAGGCATTCTACTAAGTTAAGGGTCCCATTGTTGAGGTACCCTGGAGGGTGATGCTAAAGAAAGGTTATCCATATTTTGGTGAAGCTTCTCCACTTGAATAGCTAAGGCAGTGACAGCATCCACTTCAAACATTCCTACAGGCTTATTAGGCTTTGGTCTCACGGTAGTCCATTGATAGTTGTTCATAGCCATGCCTTCTATCAACTATTGAGCCGCTTCAGGTGTCTTATTGTTCAAGGTGTCGCGACTAGCTACATTGATCATCTGTTTAGTAGCTGGATTGAGAACATTGTAGAAAGTTTGAAACTTAAGCCAGGAAGGTAGTGCATGATGGGGACATCTCCTTAATAGATCCTCGAATCGTTCTCATTTGTCATACAACGATTAAGATTCCAATTGAACATATATAGAGATGTCATTCCTTAGCTTTGCAGTATTCGCCGGTGGATAATACTTCATTAAAAACTTCTCAACCATAATATCCCATGTAGTAATCGACCCTCTTGGTAATGAGTTGAACCACTGCTTCGCCTTGTGCCTTAGTGAGAACGGAAACAACCTCAATCAAATTGCATCATTAGAAACACCATTGATCTTGAATGTATCACATATCTCCTAGAATCCGGCTAAGTGTGTGTTGGGATCTTCATCTTGCAGGCCATTATATTGGACATACTGTTGAACCATCTGTATAACATTAGGCTTCAATTCAAAATTATTGGTGACTATTGGTGGTATAACGATGCTTGACCCAGTTCCCTGGAGATTAGGTCTAGCAAAGTCAGACATGGTTTGCTCGTTCTAGTTTGCCATGTTATCCAAATTTTCTGGATGATGCCCTCCTTGGTTTACTATTTCCTCTTCTGAAAATCTGTTTGAAATATCTTTGTTATTAGTTCCCACGTATCTTTGGTTAGTGTTGTGAATAATTCATTCCGGGTTAGGATGAAATGGTGCTAGCCAAGAATTTCATTCCTGGTCATAGACTAACAGACTACAAAATAGAGATTAAGAAATATAATTATACAATAAACTAATTTACAATTATTTGTTAGTAATAAAAAATTGGTATATTAATAGAGTTTAAGCTTTCAAAATATTGAAAATGAGTCCCCAACAACAGCGCCAAAAACTTGATGGTTTCAAAGTAAACTTGATGCAGATTCTTTCTATACTCTAGTATAAAAAATGTAGATGGGCATTAGCTAGTTTGATTTTACTTTCAGGCAAGTGCACCTATCAATCATAGTATAGGAGAAATCTACATCTCGTGTCGTATTCCACAGGGTCTTTTCAAATACTCATACTCACCCTCACTCTATTATCATACCTATAATAAAAATTTATTTTTAACCTAGATTAACCTAACTATGACTACTTGGATAAAGAAACATTGGAGGATTAAAGATGATAAAAAAGCCGAAAGTCTAAGAGCATTCACATGAAAATAATCGCTCATTAATTCAATTCTATGTAATCATGTAATAATACGGTAATCAAATTCGTAGTATTGTAAGGGTTAAACATCTATCAAATTCTCTCTCGAGCAAATCAAAATCTAAATATAAGTTGAGTAAACTTCTCTCGAATAATTTACAACACTCAAATTTGCATTAAAATAAAGTACCCTATTTAATACATAAATTCATGAAAACCTATCTCTAAAATACCATGAATCCATTTATCTGTATCACATTATCTAAATAATATATCTCTCGATCATGCAATTTGAAATACAAAGAAAAATAATACCTAAATATGAACATATAAATATCATCACAACCATCCAATTTCTCAATCTAAAAAGTTGGAATTCATGTAAAACAAAAACTAAATTCATAACTCGGATAAATCTCTTTCTTTGAAAGCCTACATACGAATAAAATACAACAAATTTGTTGAAAACAATCACATACATGATTACCGAATTGTTCAAATAAAAGTTTCATGCAAAATAAAAAAAAAATTTAGATCACCAAAAGAAAGGAAAGATTAAAAGAGATACATGAAAGATTAAAAGCATACAAAAATCTCCTTCAATTCCTCCTTCTCTTCGGTGCTCCACTTTCGTCCTCCAGGAGTTCTCCAAATGAAATGATCCAAAAGTTTCTATTCTAATTTTTCTACAGGTTTATATAATCTCCTAGTAAACAGGGTCGGACACGGGTTCCAACATGCCCATGTCACAGGATGTGTAGACGGTTCAAAGGCAGTTACACACGAATAGGTGTGTCTGGTCATGGGTGGTGTCATCTGACACAAGTGCTGACATGGCCGTGTTGTTCTTCATGTTCTTCGCACACGGGTGTGTTGGTATCAGAGCTTGAATTTATCCCGAAAATGACACAGGTGGGCACACGGTCGTGTTCCCACCCATGTGGTGCTCTGTCATTTTCTTCCAAATCTTCTGATCCATCCCGAATAGGATACGGGTAGGGACACGCGCGTGTTCTTACCCTTGTGAGCCCAATTATTGTCTTGTCATCTACCATGTTGGATCCGTTAACTCCTCTATTTGCTCCAAGACTTTTAGTTCCACTAGTTTGCAATTCCTACATTAAGAAAATGAATGAATAAATGAATAGCTTAATGCTTGAAATAATACAAACTCCAAACTATGCTCTTTTATTCATGATAATACCAATTCTTAACTATTCTCGTGCAATTACTACATAGGGAGGTAGAAAATAGTGCACATGATTATAATTATGAAAGTAAAAAGACTATCATAATTGTACTCATCACTAATGCGCCATCCGTGTTTATGGATCTAATGAACAAAACGTTCAGAGAGTACCTGGACCACTTCATGATAGTCTTTATCGACGATATATTGGTGTACTCACAATGTGATGAGGGTAACTTTAAGCATCTGAATTTGGTGTTGGAAATGCCGAGGAGGAACTAACTGTATGCCAAGTTCTCCAAATGTGAGTTTTGGTTGTCCTCGGTAGCGTTCCTTTGTCACATAGTTAGTGGAGAGGGAATTGTAGTGGATCTGGCTAAGATAGTTGCTATATGGGAGTGGCCTGTATTGTCTTTGGTAGTGGAAGTCCGGAGTTTTCTGTGACTTGCCGGCTACTACAGGTGCTTCGTAGAGAACTTCTCGTGGATAGCGTTACCCCTCATGACTTTGACGAGGAAAGACCAGAAGTTTGTTTAGATTCCTGAGTACTCACAAGTTTTTGAAGAACTGAAAAGACGGTTGACCACGTTGCCTATTCTATGTTTGTCGAGTGGGACCGAAGGATTTGAAATCTACAGTGATGCTTAGGGCAGTGGTTTGGGTTGTGTTTTACTGCAGCATGGGAGTGTAATAGCTTATTGCTCACATCACCTGAAGGTACACGAGAGGAATTATTTGGTCCATGAGTTGGAGTTAGCAGCCATGTTATTTGCCCTGAAGCTGTTGAGGCACTATCTGTACGGTGTGAAGGTCAATATCTATACCGACCACAAGAGCCTGAAGTACTTGTTGGATAAAAAGGACCTGAACATGCGGCAACGGAGGTGGATGGAGTTCCTGGGTGACTACACCTTCAAAATACACTATGTGCCTGGGAAAGGCAATGCGGTTGCTGATGCATTGAGCAGCAGGGCTCCCTCGCAGGCCAACTTGTTGTTGATACATGGTGAGCGTTTGATTCGTGATTTGGAGGAATTGGAGATCTCTTGTGTTGGCAAGCAGACTAGTGCTAAAGAAACTCTGAACTGGACAGAGGTGTAGTATGACCTTGCTGATAGGATTCGGCAAGCCCTGGATGGGGATAACATGAAGCAGTTTATGAATGAGGCTTTGGATGGGTCAAATTCCCAATTTAATGTTAAGGATGGACTGTAATGGAAGGACAGTCGTCTGTGCGTCCCAATTGTGGATAAACCACGGGAGGAATTAATGTACGAGGCTCATCATACTAAGTACTCTATTCACCTGGGGACAACAAAGATGTATAGATATATGAAAAAGTTGTTCTGGTGGCAAGGACTTAAAAAGGACGTAGCACTTTATGTAGCGAAGTGTCAAACGTGCGCCTTTGTGAAGGCGAAGTGCCATAAGACTAGAGGTTTCTTGAAGTCCTTACCTATCCCGGAGTGGAAGTTTGACGATATTTAAATGGATTTTGTGCATGGGTTGCCAAGGTCGTAGAAGGGAAACGACGCCATTTGGGTGATCGTATATAGATTGATGAAAATGTCGCACTTCATTCTGAATAGGAAGGATGATTCGGTGGATAAGCTTGCAAAACTCTATGTAGATAACATTGTTCGACTGCACGGTGTGCCCCGTAGCATTGTGAGTGGCCGAGATGGGCGCTTCACATCTAATGAATGAAGGTTAGTGCATCAAATGTTGGGAACCAAGCTGAGTTTCAGCACGACCTTTCATCCGCAGACGGATGGTCAGACTGAGAGGGTCAACAAGACGATGGAGGACATGCTTCGCATGTGCGTCTTGGATTTCGGAAAGCGGTGGGAAGATCACATGTACATGGTGGAGTTTGCTTATAATAATAGCTACCAAGCGAGTATTCAAAGGGCACCCTTCGAGGCCCTATATGGTAGAAAATGTCGCATGCCGTTGTCATGTTTGAAACGGGTGAGTCAAAGCTATACAAGCGACAAGAAGTGGAAGATGCCACCTCGTTGGTATGAACTATAAGAGAATGATTGCTGATCGCTTAGGACAGGCAGCCCAAATACTATAATTGCAAGCATAGGAACGTTGAGTTCGCTGTTGGCGACTTAGTATATTTGAAGATTAAGCTGTTCAAGGGTGTTTACGGGTACGATGCTTGAAGAAGCTAAGCCCGAGGTGTAACATCCCATTTCGAACTAGACCCCTAAGAATGGTTTTGGGTCATGATTAGGTCATGACAAAACCCTAGGAAGCTAAAAAGGGCCAGGTAATCAAAGGCCAAGGTGAGAATCACTTTGGTTGTCCAATGGCACAACCTCATCACAAAACCTAGGGATTGACCATAGGGCTTCACCAGGACTCCATGACCCCACCACAACATCACTAGCCTATTAGAGGGTCCACTAGTGCTTTAAGTGTCCATTAGAGTCGACCCAAAATGGCCAATTTGACCTAGGACCACCAAAGGCCTAAATTGGGCAAGGTGTCCTAACTAAGGGCAGTTGGCCTCAAATGTGCCCAACCAACCCTGCCCAGGCCTTCCTAGACCTAAAGTGGTGTTAATGGGTCACCAAGGACACATTGGGTTCAGTCCTAGAGGCCAAGTTGACCCAAGTCAACTCTAGCCCCAAAGTGGTCAAAGTGCCCTTACCAAGGGTCAAGTGACCTCCAAGGTGCCAAGTCAACCCTACCAAACCCTACCTAGATCTTAGGGGAATCTAATGGGTCACCAATGAATCATTAGGGTCAACCCAAATGGTCAATTTGACCAAGGTCAACTCAATCCTTGAAATAGATCAAATTAGACCAATTGGGCTAACCCAAGCTCAAACCATTTTTCCCTTTAGGCTAACTATATTTTTCATAATTATTATGATTAAATTGGATGCACATATCCTATGGAGTTGACTAGTCAACTTGGTTACTAGGAGAGAGAAAGGAGTTTCATTTCATGATAATTGTGGAGAGAGAGAATTGGGAAGAGGAGGAATGGTGCGGGAATCCGCCAAAGGAGGCCAACAGCCACCCTTTATGGCTGCAATCAACTCCTCTAGTGAATAGTAGTTGATTCTAGCAATTTCCCGGCCACCAAGAGGTAGGTTCAGCACACTCCTCTCAACCCAAGCCCATGTATTTAATGGTGCTTTGATGGGCATTGAAGAACTAGCCGCTCTCCCTCCCCAATTGAATATTTAAACATCATCGGTGGGCAGAGGGAAGCATTTTCGAACTCTCACCTAGAAGGAGCAAGTCGTCCCATTATGCTGTTGTAGAAGCCGAGCGCCTCCGCCATCGTCCATGGTGTCCCGCCGCTCCTCTCGCCTTCAGACCGCCGGAAAGGTCCTCCTCCACTTCTTTTCCCATGGATAGTTCATAGCAATCACAAGGGCCAATATAATTTATTTTTAAGATTAGTCCTCTATATTATTAACTAACAATCACTCTATTTTAGACAGTATAATTATCTATAATAAAGTGAGTCGATGAGTGTAACATTTTGATAATTTGGTATTAGGGAATCAAAATAAAGAATACTCTCTATTGATGTCTAGAACTTACCCCTTAGCAATCCTCAAAACTTTTGCATAGGTTAATTAGTGAGGGTGGAAATGACTTAGGCCTCCTTTTGGATAGCTTGGCCTTGCAATCCCAAAACCTTAAACATTATACCCTTGCACACCCAATTTGGACCTAATCCCTATGCCTTTTGATACTCTACTACTAAAATTCACCAAGGCCAAATCCTTACCTATTAGCATACCTATCATTGAGATCTTCTTGGAATGAGTATGTTCATAGTGATATGTGGTCTGAGTCCATGTACACTTACACCCACTTGGAATAATCCCTACTATGAACCCTTAAAAAAATACATAGTGATATGTGTCCTGAGTGCGTGTACACTTACACCCACTTAGAATGATCACTACTATAGACCCTTGGATAAGAAAAATTAACAAAAATATAGAGTATCCATCAAAAATATGGGAAGTATAATAATTATAAAGTCTGGGGGTGCTTTTATAACGTGGATGTATGTTAAGGTATTTACAAAGCAAGAGGCTCAATCATTATCTAGGTGTGATATGAACCATCAAATTTATCTTTGATTACCCCACCTATAATCTTCTATCCTAAGCCAAATGGTTACACCATAATACAAGTCCTAAGGATCCAACCTTACTAATTCTAACTAGTGTCGTGGAGAGGGTGTGAAAAAGTAAGCTCATGACTATCAATATTGGTACTTATAAGTTTTGAAATACTAATGCATATCTTATTGAGATTGTTATTTTCTCCTCACAATTGTTATGGATGACTATAATCCTATTATTTCTAAGAAAGAGTGAAAGATAGTTAACAGATATATTGGAGGAATTTTAAGATAAAGTTATATTTAGAAAAGTCTGTTATACTATTTCCTAAACAATTACAACATCAAATTTCTCTTTGAATTCATAGCAAACAGTGTTCGGAAGAAAAATAATTTATTGGTAACCCAAGTGTTTGAATTAGTTTGCTTAGGGACAAGCAAAAAATTTAAGTCTGGGGGAATTTGATGAGTACAATTATGATAGGATTTTTACTATCATAATTGTAATCATGTCCACTATTTTCTACCCCTCTATGTAGTAATTGCGCGAGAATAGTTAAGAATTGGTATTATCATGAATAGAAGAGCACAGTTTGGAGTTTCTATTATTTCATGTATTGAGCTATTCATGTATTCATTAATTTTTTTAATGCATGTATTGCAAACCAGTGGAACTAAAAGTCTTGGAGCAAACAAAGGAGTTAACGGATCCAACATGCTTGATGAAAGGATAAGAATTGGGCGCACACGTGTAGGAATACGCCCGTGTCCCTACCCGTGTCCTATTCAGGATGGATCAGAAGATTTGGAAGAAAAAGACAAAGCACCACACGGGTGGGAACACACCCGTGTGCCCAACCGTGTCCTTTTCCGGATAAATTCAAGCTTTGCTACCAACACACTCGTGTGTGAAGAACATGATGAACAACATGTCCGTATCAGCACCCATGTCAGATGACACAACCCAACACCAGACACGCCTATTCGTGTGCAATTGCCTTTGAACCGTCCACACAGCCGTGTTGGAACCCGTGTCCGACCCTGTTTGCAAGGTGACTATAAAAACCTGTAGAAAAATTAGAATAGGGACTTTTGGATCATTTCATTTGGAGAACTTCTGGAGGACGAAAGTGGAGCACCCAAGAGAAGGAGGAATTGAAGGAGATTTTCGTATGCTTTTAATCTTTCATGTATCTTTTTTAATCTTTCATTTCTCTTGGTGATCTAACTTTATTTATTTTTTTATTTCGCATGAAACTTTTATTTGAATAATTTGGTAAAGATGTATGTAATTTTTTCATCAAATTTGTTGTATTTTATTCGTATGTAGGCTTTCAAACAAAGAGATTTATCCTAGTTATGAATTTAGTTTTTGTTTTACTTGAATTCCAACTTTTTGGATTGAGAAATTGGAAGGTTGTGATGATGTTTATATGTTCATATTTAGGTGTTATTTCCCTTTGTATTTCAAATTGCATGATGGAGAGATACGTTGTTTGGATAATTGTGATACAGATAAATGGATTCATGGTATTTTAGAGATAGGACATCATGAATTTATGTAGTTGATAGGGTACTTTATTTTAATGCAAATTTGAGTGTTGTAAATTGTTCGAGAGAAAATTTACTCATCTTAGGTTTAGATTTTGAATTGCTCGAGAGAGAATTTGATAGATTGTTAACCCTTACAATACTATGAATTTGATTACCGTATTATTACATGATTACATAGAATTGAATTAATGAGCGAATATTTTCATGTGAATGCACTTAGACTTTCGACTTTTTATCATATTTAATCCTACAATGTTTCTTTATCCAAGTAGTCATAGTTAGGTTAATCTAGGCTAAAAATCAATTTTAATTATAGTTATGATAATAGAGTGAGGGTGAGTACGAGTATTTGAAAAGACCATGTGGAATACGATACGAGATGTAGATTTCTCCTATACTATGATTGATAGGTGCACTTGCCTGAAAGTTAAATCAATCTAGCTTATGCCCATCTACATAGTTTATACTAGAGTGTAGAATGAATCTGCATCAAGTTATACTTTGAAACCATCACATACGTCTAATTTTAGTTATATCACATCACCCTGAATGTCCAAAAACTACATGTCACTTTTACTAAATGCAACCCAAGCCTAACCTTAGCCCATGTGAGATGACTTTTGTTGGGTATTGTATCCACAATAACCTAGATTTGTATGAAGTCACCCTTGAACTAAGTTGAATTAAGTTTGTATTTGATGCTCTTTTCAAGTTGAGTGCTTGCAGGTTATAATTGTCAAGTGTGTACCAATGTTAGTCTACAATGAGTCACCAAACACAGGACCATACAATATAATCTCTCATTGTGTGATCCATGGTTTTAACTCATGTGTAGCCTCTCTATTGGGACATACTTCATTCTCAAGTACCAAAGTAATGGCAGAAAGAGTTGTTGTTGTATACCATGAAGGAAAACAATTTCAGAAAGAAATTTTTTTTTCTAAGTCCATTACTCGAGAAGGACTCTTAGTACTCGAGTAATGTTAGACTGATATCTCGAGTATTCTATGTATAGTTTTCGAGTAGCAAAAATTAGTTCTCGAGAAGTCCTTGTCTAATACTCGAGAAAGCCTTGGAGTAATCGAGTACTGCTTACCTCATTCTCGAGTTCATTCAAATCATTTCAGAAAATTTTCCAAGTGTTGTATTCGATTAACATAAGCCAGTACTCGAGAAGGTCATGTCTTGTCTCGAGAAAGCAGAAGACCAATATTCGAGTAAGAAGGAGTTATGTCTCGATAAGTCAAGTTAGTTCTCGAGAAATCAAGTTTGTTCTCGAGAAATCAAGATAGTTCTCGAGAAGTTTTGTCGAGTTCTCGAGTAATAGAAGTCTGTACTCGAGAAGACAGAAATCATTTCTCGAATGTTTCTTAAGGACTTGTTCTCGAGTACCATACTTACTCTTCTCGAGAACCAACTATTGTTCTCGAGTACTCTTCTTTTCACTCAAGAAATGCAGAAGTTTTTCCAAATTTTTCTAAGCCCAGATGGAAATGATTTCAAAATAAATCTCGATTCTTATTGGTCCACGTGTGCAGTCATTTATGATTATGACCGTTAAGCTTATCCTATAAAAGGTCTTATCAAAACGACTAACCCTAAGACATGAAAAACAAGAGTTCTAAATCATTTTGCTCTTTCTAAATTGAGAAAGCCGCCGCTCTTCATCACCATTCTTACTGCCACTCTTCTTTGACTCAAGCGTTTCAGAACAAGATTCGATCAACAGATCTAAGCTTTCATCATCTACAGATCTTTTTCTTGATCGTGTTGATCTTAAGAGTTTCAGATCCAAAGATTTTGGCATAGTATTCCTCGATCTGTTTTTCTGACAGAGTTTCAACTTTTAAGGAGGAAGAAATCTGAAGTTCTCAGATCTGAAGTGAAGTTTATTTTATTGTTGTTGTAAAATCTATTTCAATTCTTATAGGTGATTTTCTCTCTGAGTTTTGTAGGAAGTTTTTTTCCTTCCGAGTATATATTCCATTTTGAGGTTCGAGTTATAGGGCGTTGCTCCGAGTTATAGGATTGTTTTCAATCTGAGATAATAGTGAAGTAGTCAAGTCTAGCGTGGTGCTAGATTGGTGAGGTGAAGAGTGGACGTACCTAAGGTTGGGGAACCACTATAAATATTGTGTTCTCTGTGGATTGTTTGTTGATTTTCTGCGCTTCGTTCTTTCAAGTTTTTATTCTGCAATAAGACACAGACCTCACCTATTCACAACCCCCCCCCCCCCCCCACTCTGTATGTGATTTAGGTAGACAATTAAAAACATCAATTATTATTAGAGGTAGGTTGTTCGTCAAAAAGGTTAACACCTTGAACAGATCTGCTCTTAGGTGTCTTTAGAGGATACAAGCATGGATTGAACCAAGGATTTTGCTAAGCTTCCATTATGCACAAAGAATAATTTTTCCATGTGGAAAAAGAGAATAAAGTTTTTCATAGAAGCTGTAGATCCAAGAATTTTCATGATAGTAGAAGAAGGACCTTATGTTCCAATTACATCATCCACCATTGACTCAACAATGCAAGTTCCAGAGAAGCTCATGGATCTTGACAAAGATGAGATTGCACTTGTCTCTTTAGACAAGAAAGCCAAAAATATCATCGCAAGTGCACTCGATGATTCAATGTTGCAGAATCTGATTCATTGTCAATCCGCTAAGGAAATGTGGCAGTCTTTTATCGTCCTGATAAAAGGTACTGAAGAGGTAAGGGATGACCGAAGATCCCTACTGAACCAGAAATATAAAGCATTCAGACAAGGTCCTAAGGATTCTATTGCTGACACATTTGAAAACATCTTCAAGATTGTCAACGGCCTAAGAGTCTATGGTCGGGTCATCACTAATGGAGAACTGAATGACAAGTTTCTGAGATCCCTGACTAAGGAATGGGACAACAAGGTCTGTGCAATCCGAGAGTTTGGAAAGCTGGAAGAGACTGACCCTAAAAATCTCTTTGTAAAGCTTAAGTCATATGAAATGAAAATAAACTCAAGAAAAGCTAAAGAAGAGAAAAGTCGTTCTTCATCCAAGGAGAGGTCTATCACTCTAAAGGCAGACATCTCAAGGAAGGCAAAAGCTGCATCTCCTGCCCATGTACGGGAAGAGAGTGACAAAGAAGCTTCAGAGTCGAGTACCTCGGGCTCAGAGCTATCTAAAGGAGAGTTTTCTCTTCTCTCAAGGCAGTTCAAGAAGTTCTTGAACAAGAAAAAATAGTGGAGAGGCAAAGATTCCTCGTCGAGAAGATCACGTCATGATGGTGATCATCACAAGAAAGGCTCAAGTAGCCAAGACAGGTATCATTCTAAACCAAACAAACATATTTATTCTAATATTATTTATTATTGTTGCAACAAGCCAGGACACGTCATAGCTGATTACCCTCAAAAGAAGAAGGAGGGTGGAAGAAGAGAGGAGAAGAAATCTTCTTATAATAAGAAGAAAACTAAAAGAAGACTAGTAGCCAAGACGGGAAAGACCCTCAGTGACACAGACTCATCTTAGTCTAGTGATGAGGAGGAATCCTACTTTGGGCTCATGACACATACAGATGAAGAAGAAGAACCTCAATTCACTGGGAAGGTAAATTCTCATTCCCCTCTCTCAGAATCAAATGCTTCTAACCATGATCATGAGGACTGTTCACCTGATGATGAATCTAAACTCATGACTCAATACAAAGAGTTGATTAAAGCTTACAATAAATTTCATAGAGTTGCAAGAACTCAAGCTAAGGAGATCAAATCTCTTAAGGTTGAGGAGAGCAGTCTGAGGGAGGAATTCATGATGATGGCCTCACTTAGGAAGGAACTCCATGAGGTAATGGAACAATATAATAAAGCTCTTGAGCACCTGAACCTGAAGGCGAAAATCATCCAAAAGTTGGAAGAATAATTGGCTGCTGAAAAGAAACTTGTTGAAAGTTTCTCCAAGACCGAGATAATCCTTCCACTCATGGCTGAATTTTCTGCTCAAGGTAAAGAAGCTGGCTTAGGCCATGTGGCTACTCCTAGTAAATCTTCTAGTAGAAATATAGCCCAGAAAAGAAATAAGGCTGCCAAGAAGGCTCTAGCCAAGGAGAAGAGAAAAGCTCCTCAAGACCAAACTTCGTTTAAGAAGGTTATCTTTCCAACAAACGAGTTTGATCTTGACTCATCCTACGGTCACTTTGTCAGGCCTACTCATGTAGAGCCCAAGTCTAGGTACCAAGGATGGACTCTTCCCCGAAACTTTGGTGAGAGTGTCTTCAAGGCACCTTATGAGGAGATCACTCTTCAGAGCTATGGCCCTTATAGTCATGGTCATAACATCAAGAAAGCTCCAAGAGTTAAACTCGTTGTAGAAAAGCCTCTAAAGGAGAAGAACTCATGTGAGTGTCATCACCACGAAGCTTCTACCTCCAAATTTGTTACCACTGCTAGACCACACTTTCAAAAGGTCAAGCAGGAGAACCTTAGGCAAAGATACAATAGATTTAATTGTTGGTGTTGTGGTAAAATTGGTCACTTTGCCATAGATTGCTGGTTTAATCTCAGATATTATGTAACTCCTCCAGTTAATAATGTGAGAAAGACCACTCACAATGTTAACACACATAGGGGGAGTATGTTAACTAGAGACCAAGGACCCAAACAAGTTTGGGTTCCTAAGGCAACTTGATTCTACTTTTGCGGGAATGTCCAAATGTAACAAAAATTCCCATCTAGTATTTGGACAGTGGATGCTCTCGGCATATGACCAGGACTAGAAACCTACACTAGAATTATTCTCCAGTCATGAACGGGCCAAAGGTCATCTTTGAAGGTTCTGATGGAGGAATTACAAAAGGCTACGGTATGATCGCTAATGGTAGCGTGTCCTTCTCCGATGTGGCTTATGTTGAAGGATTGGAACACAATCTTATAAGCATAAGTCAGCTCTGTGATAAAGGATACATAGTAGAATTTTATGTAGACAAGTGTTTGATAAAATCGGTCGATAACTAAGAAACTATTTTATCAGGTACTCGTAGTAGAAATATATTATGTTTAAATTTTATTTACATAGACTTCTACACCGGTGTGCTTTTACGCAAAAGATAGTGCATCTCTTAGTGACCAATGGCACAAGATATTAGCACATATAAATTACAAAACTATTAATAAATTATTTTCTCTTAATTTAGTGTGTGATGCACCCAACGTTAAGTGCATTAAAAATAGACCTGGTCACGCATGTATAAAAGGCAAGCAAATAAGGGCTACCTTTAAAAGCATTATTGGTTAAGAATCTAATAAGTGTTTACACCTACTTCATATGGACTTGTTCGGTCCACTGCAAATTTAAAGTTTGGAAGGTAAGGATTATACATTGGTTATTGTTGATGATTATTATCGCTTTGCATGGGTGTTCTTTCTAAAACATAAGTTAGATACTTTTGATATCTTTACGAATTTTGTTAGGCAAGTTCAGAATGAATACAGCTGCTTCGTTATCAAAATCAAAAGTGATAATAGAATAGAGTTCAAGTCTGGGGTCATGACAGAATTCTGTGAAAGTCTTGGTATTCTTCATGATTTTTCCTCGCCTCGTACTCCTCAATATAATGGAGTTGTTGAGAGAAGGAATAGAACATTCATAGAGGCTTACAGGACCATGTTGAGTGATGCCGCACTACTGGAATATTTATAGGCTGAAACTGTCAACACTGCATGCCACATGCAAAATCGAGCACACATAAACAAGAACCATAATAAGACACCTTACGAACTACTAAAGGGCAGGAAACCGACTATTTCATATTTTAAAATCTTTGGTAGTAAATGCTTCGTACTTAATAATGGGAAGTATCACACGACTAAATTTAGTGAAAAGAGTTTTGAAGGTATTTTTGTAGGTTATAGTAGCCATAGTAAGGCATATAGGATTTTTAATAAGAAAACCCTGATTGTAGAAGAATCTATCAATGTTGCATTTGACGAGACGAGCTTATTGCAAGGCAGTTCTTCTAATATGTTTATTGAAGATGCAGGATCAAGACTGGAAGAATTAAACTTGGATGAGCCGATTGAAGAAAAAGCTCAAAAATTCATCAAGATCACCACTCCAACTCAAATTGGAGAGGATGATCACCATGATGAAGAAGTCATTCAAGTTGATGAAGTCACTCCAGTGATAGAGGAAGCTCAAAATGCAAGAACTCTTGAGCTCAGACACTTGAAGGATCACCCAATTGATCAAATCATAGGAGATCCCTAGGATGGTGTCAGAACTCAGAGACGTACAACTAATGAAAATCTATATTTAAGTTTCCTCTCCCAGGTTGAACCAAAGAAGTTTGAGGAAGCAAACTCAGACGCATCTTGGATAATGGTAATGGAAGAAGAATTGAATCAATTCAAGCGTTGTCATGTATGGAAGCTTGTTCCAAGACCCCAAAGGTAAGAACGTTATCAGAACCAAGTGGGTCTACAGGAACAATATGGATGAGGATGGAACAATTATAAAGAACAAGGCCAAACTCATCGCCAAGCGATGTAGACAAGAAGAAGGAATTGACTTCGATCAGACGTATGCTCTAGTGGCAAGACTGGAGGCAATCAGGTAGGTCCTAGTATATACAACACTTAAGGGCTTCACTATTTATCATATGGATGTGAAGTCAGCCTTCTTTAATGGTGACATAAAGAAAGAAGTGTATATAGAACAACCTCCAGGTTTCGTTGATTCAAACCATCCCGAGCATGTTTATCTTTTGCTTAAAGCATTATATGGTTTGAAAACAGCTCCTCAAGCTAAGACGATGTCTAGCTTTCTTCTTAGGAACAAGTTCACAAGGGGAAAGATAAATAAGACATTATTTCTTAGGGAAATAAAAGATAAGATTTTTCTAGTGCAAATCTATGTTGATGACATCATATTTGGCTCTACTGACGACAACCTTTACAAAAGGTTTTCCAAACTTATGCAAGGGAATTTTGAAATGAGCAGCATGGGAGAGCTGAAGTATTTCTTAGGACTTCAGGTGAAACAATCTGAAGATGGAATTTTCATCTCTTAGACGAAGTTCACCAAGGAGTTAATTAAGAAATTCGGAATGGAGAACGCAACCTCTATAAGGACTCCTATGGGTTCAGCTATGTCTCTGAACAAAAATGAGAAAGGGAAACCTTTCGATGAAACCAAGTATAGAAGTATAATTAGATCCTTACTCTACCTTACTGCTAGTAGACCGGACATAATGTTTTCAACATGTGTGTGTGCTAGATTTCAAGTGAACTCTAATGAATCTCACTATGTTGTTATAAAGCGGATTTTGAGATACCTTAAAGGTACACCAAATCTTGGCTTATGGTACCAAGAAGTAATGATAGCGAACTTATAGGCTTTTCAGATGCAGATTTTGAAAGAAGCAAAGATGATAGGAAAAGCACTTTCGAGGCTTGTCAATTCCTAGGAAGAAGCCTCATCACTTAGAGCAACAAGAAGCATAATTGTGTCACAATTTCAATAGCTGAGTCAGAGTATATCTCTGTAGGAAGTTGTTGTGCACAACTGCTATGGATAAAGAACCAGTTTGAATACTACAACATGAAGTTTAAGAATATTCCAATGTTTTGAGACTCCTACAGTGCAATTGCAATCACTAACAACCCAGTCTCTCACAGCAGGACAAATCACATAGAGCTGAGGTACCACTTTATCAGGGAGCATGTGGAGCATGGAGACATCAATCTCCAGTATGTTCTAACTAACAAGTAGGTTAAGGACATTTTCACGAAGCCACTGGACGAGGCCAAGTTCTCGTTCTTCAAAATAGAACTTGGCATGCTCAACAAAGAAGATTGAAGAAAAAGGTCTCACAGCAGAGTTAAAGAATCTGGCTACTTAAAAATTTCAAGAAATTTCTTCTATGGACTTCATTCTCGAGAAGAGTGTTATTACTCGAGTACTACAGGTTACTTCTCGAGAAACAAGGCTGACTCCTGAGAATAACTTCTCGAGTACTAGATTGCTTCTTGAGAACTTTAGTCTGCTTCTCGAGAAATTCAAAATCGCTTCTCGAGAAAGAATCCTTCTACTCAAGAACTTTCTAATCTTCACTCGAGAAATGGCCTACCTCTCGAGAAGTCTGATGCCGTTATCTGTCTCAAGTTCAAAAATTTTGATATTCGCATCTGGAAACTATTGCCGCCACATTTTCAGGTACGTTATTGTTATTACTTTCTTAATCATCATAAATTAAGACTTATATAAATATATTGAGTCCAAGAAATTCCGAATCACCCGAAATCTGAAACCCTTTCTCGAGAAAAAGGACTCTTTGCCTTCTCTGTTATCGTCACCCTCTTCCCGCCGCTTCTGTAATTTCTCTTAGAAAAAGGACTTCCGTTCATCTCTCTCTCGATCAATGGCCCCTCCTTCGAAGATTGGAATCGGGAGTGAACTTATTTCTACCAGAATTGCCGATTTGTCTGATGACTTCCGCAACGTTCTTCTACTCTTAGATGCCACCTGACTTTCCTTTGTTCTGGAACAGCCATGCAAAATCTTACTTCCAGATGTTGAAGAATTTTTCTAGAATACCAAGTTGAAGAGAAACGGGAAAATTCTTAAGTCCATGGTCCGTGGAATCAAAGTCAAATTAACTACACCAATTATTTCGAAACAACTTCGATTGCCAATCATTGATGAATAAGATGACCTAATCATTGAAGACTATGATCTGGCATGTAGTTTTTGTGGTGTTTCTGTAGGTGTGAACACCATTCACCGTCAAAATCTAAATGCAAAAAAGCAAGCTTCTTATTGACATTCTTGGAAAGATGCTACTCTGCCGCACAAGTTCTATTAGCTTCATTACAAACAATTTCTTCAATATGATGACTGCAGTGATTTGCAGAAAGAAGTTCTAGTGGGGGATGATGATCTTTGACAAAATCAAGGAAAGCATTAAGGCACCAAATTTTTGCAGGATTATTTCTCTTATTCTTCATGAACTCAACCCAGAAGTATTTGATCTCACTAAAGGTACTACTCTACATCACATGAAGAAAGTCTCCATCTCCTCCCTTCAAAGATGGGAGCTCAAACTTCAAAAACCTGCTCAAGCTACAAAATCCCATGACCATCTTGAAGATGAGGATGGGACCTCATCTTCCCCTCTACATTAAGTGGCTGGCACTTCAGGTGCAATTGTTGAGGGGGAGCCTGCTCCTTCACTCCTAAAGACAAGACATTCAGCTCTTTTTCTAGATGTCTCTTCTCCTGCAGATATATCTTCAGAGGTTCAAGTTGAAGAACATATCTTAACTACAGAAGATGATATAACAAGAATGATTGAGGAACTTACTTCCAAAGAACCTACTTCCCCAATCCATGCAGAGAAATCCCCTCCCCCAGAACCATCTCCAACAGAGCATCATTCTGAACAAGGATCACGACACCATCAGTCACCTCCTGCAGATATACATGAAGAAGAAACATTCTTGATTTCTGATGAAAAAGAGGCAATACCTGAGAAAGTTGAAGCACCTCTAGAGAGCCAGGACTTCTCCCTCCCCAATATTCTTAGTGAGGAAGGAGATATTTTGATCTATACCACTAGAGCTCAGAGCTTTGTGATTGTTGAAGAAATCCTTCCATGGTCAGCTCCTTTAGTAACTCCTCCTCCTCCACCTTCTCAAGCTGAAAATCATGCTGCTGATACCATACTTGGTAAGATTGAATTAATGCTAAAACAGCAGAGATAATATTTTGATCAGTCTCTCAAGGCTATCACAGATAAAGTCACTACTCTCGAGAAAGAAATGAGCAGAGGATTTGCTGAAATACAGCACAATACTGATGAGCTCAAACACCTGTTCTAAATAGGTGGGAAAGCTCTAGACCACACCATCACAAGTATTGGTCGGGTGATGGATCAATCAGCAACCCTAGCCAATAATCTGATCTACTTGGAAAAGAAAGCTCAAGAACACAATTTCCAGACTTGTGAAGAAGTAAGGAAATTCAAAGAGGATTCTATTACCACCTATCTTTAGAAGTCGAAAATGGGGAGAAACTTGTCAAATAATACTTAGAAAAATCTAATAATAACATGAAAACCCTCTAGCAAGGAAAGCTGACTGAAATTCATGTTGATGTCCAGAATCAGATTGCTGGTATCAAATTCCACACTTATGATATTGTAGTTTGGATGCACAACCAGATCTTTCTGATTTTCAAGCTGATCCAAACGTTATTCCTCATCATCTGAATCCAACTGCTCAGTATCCTCCTGCCCAGTAGCCAACTTTTTCTCCAAGACCTGAAGGTTCTAATGCTTCTCCTCCAGAAAGCTATGCTCAAGTATAGGAATTTGAACAAATTGATGTGCCACCTTAAGTACCTCATAAGGTACAAATTACTAAAAGAAGAAAATATGGTGATGGAGCCTCTTCTAGAAGGTCCACTCCAAATCTTGAGGCTGAAAAGAGGAAAGTCCAAGAGTTTGTTGAGGTTTGGAGACCTAATTCAAAGTCTATCATATTGGATACCCTTAAACTTGTTGTGGACTTCCGAGAGAACAAGGACAATTATTATTCTCACTCTGATTGGGAGAAGTATGGGAAATCAATGACTTTAAGAAGACTTCATGGCAGAAAGTACAATCGTGAAGATCCATCTGCTCCTCCCATGCCAGCAAAATACTTTCCTAAGCCATTCATGTATTATCAAAGACAAGAAGAATTACACCAGAAACGGCAACAGCAACAAAGCAAGGAACAATAGAAGATCTAAAGTTTTTCTTTATGAGATTCTATTGACTTTGATATCTCTTGGACAAAATCTATGAATATAAATCTTCTATTTTGAAGATTTGATTTTTCATTGATTAGCACTTCTCTTTATTGCTGTGATTACTGGTCATTTTGTTTTATTTTGTAACACCCCAGAAATCTCAAAATCCAAAATTGGGATTCAGGTTGGCTGACACGGCCTGAGACGCGGGCGTGTCTCAGGGCGTGTCAGGTGTACACGGCCTGGGACACGGGCGTGTCCCCTTTTCTCGAGACGTCGAGTGAGTTCTCAAGAATTGATCATCGAGATGCGACACGGCCTGTGAGACGGGCGTGTCACAGGGGCGTGTTGGGAACATGGCCATGGACCGGGCGTGTGCCTTAGCCGTGTCCTGCTCGGGTGATTTTGGAGATCGTGTTACAGGGGTGAAGCGGCCAGATACACGGCCGTGTACTAGATGACACAGGCATGTCAGGGCTGACACGGGCATGTCGCTACCCATGTTCTGGGTTCTTTTAAGTCGGTTGTGCATCGCTTCAGGAACACGACCTGTGATACGGGCGTGTCACAACCCGTGTTCGGCCCAGGAAAATCAATTTCAGGGCTAATCTAATCTTTCCATTTTCTTTGACCAAGATCCAAGGGTCGAGGTTATTTCCCTAGGTTGATAAGGCCGGGATTTTAGTTGAGAAAGCTCATTTGAGGGTTGTTTTCTCTTTCTAAAAGCTAAGAGAGAGAGCAGAGCAAAAGAAGGAAGAAGAAGAGGAATCTGGCTGCTGTTGGTGCTACGGTGGTCCAAATCGCGAGCCGAGTTCGGATTTGCGAAGGCAAGGCTGCTTCGAAGACTTTCATCTATGTGCTTTCTCTCCATGGCTCCGAAGTGAATTCCAGGGGTAACGATTTCCTTCTTGGACATGTGAAGTCCTACTTTCCTGCATTTGTATAGGGAAAACCCTTCCCCGCAAGTGTATGGTGGGTTCCGGTGTCCCTTAGGGTAGATATGTGAAGTCGCCCTTGTTAGAGTCTGGAATAGGAGTACAGATCTAGGCATGCTGTGTGAAGCCCATCTGGACATGCTGGTCTGGATTGGTGATGCTTGTTTGCATTCGGAGGAGCCTCTGAGTATTTGATTATTTGTGTGCAATCTGTGGTGCATACCTGTCGCTTTGTGCAGCAGGAAGTACTGGAGGAAGTCCAGGAAATTGTGAGAGTTTGGTTCAACTCTTGTGGCCGTGAGTTGTCACTTTGTGTGGTGTTGAGCCGTTGGGCTGCAACTGTATAAAAAAGGCTTCGTGCCGAACAAGAAAGGTGAAACCGACCCGTGCCTTTATTTGTGGCCTCAAGTACGATGTGCTTGGTTGTGGCAAGGCGATTTGAGCAACGGGGGGTGGCTGATCCGTACCTGCGTTATGTAGGCTTGACATGAGAGCGCCAAGGAATTGGGCTTTCGTCAGCGGTATAATGAGAGTCTTGGGCCTGCGTGCCAGACTAAATGCTCATTGGTGGGATCCGGTTTTTCCGGTACACCCGAATGTGCCCTTAGTGCACGGAGCGTTGGGCCATTGTGTCGATGTTTGTGATATGTATTGACTGTGCGGTCGTGCATGTCTTGCGTGGTTTGTTATACATACTGTTATAAAAATGCTATGCATGTATGGAATTCCACTGCCCCGTGACAGGGGCAGGGTCGTAATAATTGGTCAGTTGAATGCTGATCGTTTCCCTATTTTCCACCACTTGGTGGATTGGATCTTGCAGGTGCAGGAGGTGCTGGTCCAAGCGGGACTTAGCGGGCTGAAGCCCAAGCTGCGCTGCTGCCCTCGAAGGCTTTATTTTGTTTCTTATTGTTCATGTGTGGGCGGCTTGCATGCCGATTTCTATAAACCACGCCTTTGTTAAGAGAAATTTGTAAGGCCTTAAGGCCAGTTGCTTTGGTTGTATACATTCCTATTTTGTTAGTGGACAGTTCATGTTTTGCTTGAGTTCAAGGATTCAACCATGAAGCTTTCGCTAGAATTCTCTGTGTTAGGATTCGTTGGGTTATGATATTATTTAGTAGCGTCTCCGCCTGTCTGTTGAATATGATGTGGGGCCCCGGCCGGGCCCTCTATTATATTCTTCTTGACGGGTAGAGGTGTTACAATTTGGTATCAAACTATTGGTCTTTCTCTTCCGAATTCGTGGTCAAATTCTTTTGAAGGGTGACGGCACGTGTTAGTGCTACCATTATAACACTTAACTTGAACACAAGAATGTCCACTTAGGAATGCAAATACACTTATTTGTTGAACCTGTGTATTCTTTTTGTATGTTTGTCATTTTACTTGGTCGCTAAACTGTGTGTTTTACACATATAGGTGACCAGAAGTGTTGCGGGTCAATCCGAACCTCAACATTCTGTAGAAAATGCGGTACCAGCTGAGGTTCCCACACCTCCTCCATCTGCTAAAACTGTGCGTTTCATTATGGAGAAGGTACTTACTGTGATGACTGCTCAGCAGGCTGGGCAGGCACGTCTTGCTGTGGTGCCAATACATGCTGGGGTAAGGCAAGAACCGGCAGAAGCTGTAGTTTATCCGCGGGCAGCAGATCAACAATTGAAGCAATTCATGAGCTTCAATCCTCCTCAATTTACTGGGGCGGGATCCCCGGCCCAAGCGGAGAATTGGCTTGCAAGGATCAAGAGAATCATGAGAGCAATCAGAGTTGAGGAGGAGCAGAAGGTAATGTTGGCCACTTTCCTTCTTGAGGGAGAGGCTCGGTTGTGGTGGGATGATATTGAACTGCATCACTTGGCCAGCAGACAGTTGGCAGATGTCTCGATGGAAGAGTTCTCTCGGTTATTCTTGGCAAAGAATCTGCCAATGCAGCAGAGAATATCAATGGAAATTGAATTTCAGCGGTTGACTCAAGGAGATTGTAGCGTGGATGATTATCTTCATGAGTTCACACGGTTGGGAAGATATGCAGGTTCTAACTTCACCGAAGAGGAGTGTAAGACTAGTCAGTTTTGTGCGGGACTACGAGACGAGTTACAATATCTGCTCTCGAGTTCTGTAAGTCAAGGTTTTCAAGCCTTAGTCTGTACGGCTCGGTAGTTGGAGACAGACATGAAAAGGGGGAAAGGAAAGGGGACCTTGGCTGTTGCAAAACTGGAGTTCAAGTCACCGCATCCGAAGAAATCGCGGTACCGAAGGAGATGGTATAAGAAGTCCAAATCTGCATGACAAGCTCCTTCAGCGACTGTGACAGAGGCATCATTGGTGTATGGATCTCGCGCCTGTTTTATGTGTGGGAAGGTGGGACACTTCGCACGTGATGGCCGAGTTGGCCCTCTAAAGGGTGAAAAGAAGACGGGAGCGCCCTATGCGGAGAAAGGGAAGACTGTAATGGAGTCTTCTGCATCGCACGCGCAACCCCAGTTCTTCAACCTTGGACAACAGGAGGCCATTAAACAGGCCGATGTCGTAACAGGTGCGCGCAGTTTTTAATGTTATTTTATACTGTGTGCTTTGCTTGTTTTTACTTTTGGTGTTATAGGTTTTGTCCTTATAGGGGACTGTCCGGCTCGAGCATTGTTTGATACAGGTGCTTCACATTTGTTTCTGTCTGAGGCTTTCGTTTTTCGTATCGGGGTACCTATACGGACCACGACAGACAATGTAAAGGTATTGTTACCTAACGGATGTTTGATGTGCGCGGATAAATCTTGCGGTCTTGAGGTCAAGATAGGGAGTCGGGAGTTCAAGGTGGAAACATTAGTATTGTCGATCAAGGAATTTGATATAATCTTTGGTATGGACTGGCTTTCAGAGCAGCGTGGATGTATAGATTGCACTTCAAAAGAGGTCACACTCGGGTAGAATATCGAACAAGAGACCAAGTTTATTGGTATACAAGGGATGAGTGGGATATTGTTATCTGCTCTCCAAGTCATTAAGGCAGTTCGGAAGGGTGCGGAGTTATTCTTCACACTTGTAGAGGCGGTGGCACCGGAGGCCAGTGTGAGTGAAGTGCCGATTGTGTCGGAGTATGCTGATGTGTTTCCCAAGGATCTTCCAGGGTTACCTCCCCAAAGGGAAATCGACTTCACTATCGAGTTGGTGTCAGGTGTGAAACCTGTGGCCCGTTCGTCGTATCGGGTAGCGCCAAAAGAGATGGCCGAACCAAAAGAGTTGGTGCAAGAGCTGTTGGAGCAGGGATACATATGCCCAAGTGTGTCACCTTGGAGCGCGCCTGTTCTATTCGAGAAAATTAAATACGGTAGTTTACGTTTGTGTATTGATTATCGCGAACTGAATAAGCTGATGGAGAAAAATAAGTATCTGATTTCACATATCGATGACTTGTTTGATCAGCTAGTGGGCTCAACCGTCTATTCCAAGTTGGACTTGAAATCCGGGTATTATCAATTGCGGATTCGAGAAGGTGACATTCCCAAGACAGTGTTTGGCACACGCTACGGTCATTATGAGTTCACAGTGATGTCGTTTGGCTTATGTAATGCTCCTTCAGTATTCATGGATCTCATGCATCGAACGTTCCAGGAATACTTGGATCTGTTTGTGATCGTGTTCATTGATGATATCCTCGTGTACTCACAGTCGGAGGAAGATCATGCAAACCATTTGCGGTTGGTATTGCAAAGCTTGCGGAGGAATAAGCTGTATGCCAAGTCCTCTAAGTGTGAGTTCTGGCTCTCGTCGGTAGCTCTTTTGGGCAATGTGATAAGTGGAGAGGGCATATCGGTGGATCCGACAAAGATAAGTGCCATTCGTGATTGGCCAGTGATGTCTTCGGTGGCCGAAGTGAGGAGTTTTCTTGGACTGGCAGGCTACTATAGACGATTTGTAGAGAACTTCTCCCGGATTGCTTTGCCTTTGACTACATTGATGAGAAAAGATAAAAAGTTCATTTGGATGCCGGAGTGCGCGCGAGCTTTTGAGGAGCTAAAGAGTCGTTTGACCACGACACCCGTTTTGACGTCGCCATGTGGTACAGATGGTTTTGTGATATACAGCGATGCGTTAGAGAGCGGCTTAGGCTGCGTTCTCCTGCAGTTTTGCAAGGTGATTGCATATGGCTCACGTCAATTGAAAGTGCATGAACGTAATTACCCCGTCCACGACTTGGAGTTAGCGGTGGTGATCTTTTTGCTAAAGTTGTGGCGCCACTATCTTTATGGCGTGAAGGTAGATATTTATACAGATCATAACAGCCTAAAGTATCTTCTCGATCAGAAGGATTTGAATATGCGACAACGGAGGTGGATGGAATTCCTAGGGGACTATACCTTCGACATTCACTATGTTCCCGGAAAGGGAAATGTAGTTGCTGATGCCTTGAGTCGTCGGACTCCAGTGCGGGCAAGTTGATTGCGGATACATGATGAGCATCTAATCCAGGAGTTGGAAGCATTTGAGATATCTTGTGTTGAAAGGGATTCCTCGGCTGATGCATGCTTGAACTGGATGGAGGTTCAATATGACCTTGCGGATAGGGTTCGGCGGGCAACGGAGTTTGATGAAAGTCTCCAGCGCTATGCAAAGGAAGGGTTTGGTGACCAATTCTCCTGGGATGATGGTTTATTACGGAAGGATGGTCGATTGTGCATCCCTTGTGCGGGTAAATTGCGAGAAAAATTGTTATATGAAGCGCACTTTACAAAGTACTCAATTCACCCTGGGAGCACAAAATGTACAAGGACATGAAGAAATTGTTCTGGTGGCCCGGTTTAAAGAAGGACATAGCCGAGTATGTGGCTAAGTGTCTTACTTGTACTTTGGTGAAGGCAGAATGTCAACGGCCTAGCGGTTTCCTGAAATCGTTATCGGTTCCGCAGTGTAAGTTTGAGGATATTTCTATGGATTTCGTGCACGGATTGCCGAGATCTCAACGCGGGAATGACTCAATCTGGGTGATTGTAGACCGGTTGACAAAGGTAGCTCACTTTCTACCGAACAAGCGGGACGATTCTGTGAAAATGTTGGCAAAGCTCTATATGGAGCAGATTGCTCGATTGCACGGTGTTCCCCAGAGCATCGTAAGTGACCGAGATGGGCGATTTACTTCAAAAGATTGGAGGCTAATCAATCAGTTGTTGGGAACGAAGTTAGCATTCAGTATGGCCTTTCATCCTCAAACGGATGGCCAAACTGAGCGAACCAATAGGACGATGGAGGATATGCTCCGTATGTGCGCCATGGACTTCGGTAAGAAATGGGAAGATCATCTTGTTATGGTGGAGTTTGCCTATAATAATAGCTACCAAGCGAGCATCGGTATGGCACCGTTTAAAGCTTTGTATGGTCGCAAGTGTCGTACACCATTAGCTTGGGCAGAAACTGGCGAGTCAAAACTTTTAGGACAAAAGGAAGTCAAGGATACTAACTCAACAATACGCTCTATTCGAGAGAGGCTACTAATAGCCCAGGATCGGCAAGCCAAGTATTACAATGCTAAGCACCGGAACGTGGAGTTCGCGGTGGGCGACTGGGTCTATTTGAAGATTAAACCCTTCAAAGGCGTATCTCGGATTCAGTGGTTGAAAAAGCTAAGTCTGCGATACCTTGGTCTGTTTGAAGTGGTGGAGCGAGTTGGGGAAGCTGCCTATCGCCTAGCTCTTTCATCGGAATTTAGTGGACTGCATGATGTGTTTCACATCTCGGTACTACGAAAAGCAGTCAAAGACCTAGCTCAAGTGATTGAGAATGATCGGGTGTTGGTTGAGTATGGGCTAACGACAAAGGTGAGGCCCATTCGGATCAAGGATCGAGCCGAGAAACAATTACGGATCAAAATGGTCGGGATGGTCAAAGTCTGGTGGGACAATTGTGGCCGAGAAGAGCTAATATGGGAGCGAGAGCAGACCATGCGAGCCGAGTTTCCCGAGTTATTTTTGTAACATGTTGGCTCGTTCATATATGTTGTAGCAACATATATGTCATGTTATCATATATTGTGTTATGCTTTTATCTCCCTACTGTATCCAAATTTCGGGACGAAATTTTATTAAAGAGGGGAGGATTGTAACACCCCAAAAATCTCAAAAGCCAAAATTGGGATTCAGGTTGGCTGATACGGCATGAGACACGGGCGTGTCTCAGGGCGTGTCAGGTGTACACGGCCTGGGACACTAACGTGTCGCCTTTTCTCGAGACGTAGAGTGAGTTCTCGAGAATTGATCATCGAGAGGCGACATGGCCTGTGACACGGGCGTGTCACAGGGGCGTGTTGGGCACACGGCCATGGACACAGGTGTGTGCCTTAGCCGTGTCCTGCTCGGGTGATTTTGGAGATCGTGTTACAGGGTTGACACGGCCAGATACATGGCCTTGTACTGGGTTACACGGGCATGTCAGGGCTTACACGGGCATGTCACTACCCATGTTCTGGGTTCTTTTAAGTCGGTTGTGCACCGCTTCAGGAACACGTCATGTGATACGAGCGTGTCACAACCCGCGTTCGTCCTAGGAAAATCAATTTTAGGGCTAATCTAAGCCTTCCATTTTCTTTGACCAAGATCCAATGGTCTAGGCTATTTACCTGGGTTGATAAGGCCGGGATTTGAGTTGAGAAAGCTCATTTGAGTTGTGTTTTCTCTTTCTAAAAGCTAAGAGAGATAAGAGAGCAAGAGAAGGAATAAGAAGTGGAATCCGGCTACCGTTGGTGCTACGGCTGTCCAAATCGCGAGCCGAGTTCGGATTTGCGAAGGCAAGGCTGCTGCGAAGACTTTCATCTGTTTGCTTTCTCTCCATGGCTCTGAAGCGAATTCCAAGGGTAACGATTTCCTTCTTGGACATGTGAAGTCCTACTTTCCTTCATTTTCATAGGGAAAATCCTTCCCCGCGAGTGTGCGGTGGGTTGCGGTGTCCCTTGGGGTAGATATATGAAGTCCCCCTTGTTAGAGTCTGGAATCAGAGTACGGATCTAGGCATGTTGTGTGACGTCCATCTGGACATACTGGTATGGATTGGTGATGCTTGTTTGCATTCGGAGGAGCCTCTGAGATTTTGATTGTTTGTGGGCAATCTGTGGTGCATACCTGTCGCTTTGTGCAGCAGGAAGTACTGGAGGAAGTCCAGGAAATTGTGAGAGTTAGGTTCAACTCTTGTTGCCGTGAGTTGTCACTTTGTGTGGTGTTGAGACGTTGGGCTACAACTGTATAAAAAGGTCTTCGTGCTGAACAGGAAAGGTGAAACCGACCCGCGCCTTTATTTGTGGCCTCAAGTACGATGTGCTTTGTAGTGGCAAGTCGGTTTGAGCAACGGGGGGTAGCTGATCCGTACCTGCGTTATATAGGCTTGACATGAGAGCACCAAGGCATTGGGCTTTTGTCGGTGGCATAATGAGAGTCTTGGGCCTGCGTGCCAGACTAAATGCTCATTGGTGGGATCCAGTGTTTCCGGTACGTTGTGCCGACGTTTGTGATATATATTGACTGTGCGGTCGTGCACGTCTTGCGTGGTTTGTTATACATACTATTGGAAAAATGCTATGCAGGGATGGAATTCTGATGCCCCGTGTCAGGGGCTGGGTCGTTATAATTGGTCAGCTGAATGCTGACTGTTGCCATGTTTCCCACCGCTTGGTGGATTGGATCTTGTAGGTGCAGGAGGTTCTGGTCCAAGCGGGACTTAGCGGGCTGAAGCCCAAGCTGCGGTGCTACCCTTGAAGGCTTTATTTTGTTTCTTCTTGTTCATGTGTGGCCGGCCTGCGTGCCGATGTCTTTAAACCACACCTTTGTTAAGAGAAATTTGTAAGGCCTTAAGGCCAGATGCTTTGGTTGTATACATTCCTATTTTGTTAGTTGACAGTTCTCGTTTTGCTTGAGTTCAAGGATTCAACGATGAAGCTTCCGCTAGAATTCTCTGTGTTAGGATTCGTTGGGTTTTATGATATTATTTAGTAGCGTCTCCGCCTGTTTGTGGAATATGGTGTGGGGCCCAGGCCGGATCCTCTATTATATTTTTCTTGATGGGTAGAGGTGTTACATATTTATCTTGTTATAATTCATCTTAGTGTAGAGGGTTCTTACTTCTACAAATAGGGAGAGATTATTGGTATTGTATCCACAATAACCTAGATTTGTATGAAGTCACCCTTGAACTAAGATGAATTAAGTTTGTATTTGATGCTCTTTTCAAGTTGAGTGCTTGCAGGTTATAATTATCAAGTGTGTACCAATGTCAGTATACAATGAGTCACCAAACATAGGACCATACAATGTAATCTCTCATTGTGTGATCCATGGTGTTGACTCATGTGTAGCCTCTCTATTGGGACACACTTCATTCTCAAGTACCAAAGTAATGGAAGAAAGAGTAGTTGTTGTATACCTTGAAGAAAAATAATTTTCAGAAATAAAATTTTTTTCTAAGTCTATTACTCGAGAAGGACCCTTCGTACTCGAGTAGTGTCAGACTGATGTCTCAAGTCTGCTATGTATAGTTTTCGAGTAGCAGAAATTAGTTCTCGAGAAGTCCTTGTCTAATACTCGAGAAAACCTTGGAGTACTCGAGCACTGCTTACCTCATTCTCGAGTTCACTCAAATCATTTTAGAAAATTTTCCAAGTGTTGTACTCGAGTAACATAAGCCAGTACTCGAGAAGTCCATGCCTTGTCTCGAGAAAGCAAAAGACCAATATTCGATTAAGAAGGAGTTATGTCTCGAGAAGTCAAGTTAGTTCTCGAGAAATCAAATTTGTTCTTGAGAAATCAAGATAGTTCTCGAGAATTTTTGTCGAGTTCTCGAGTAATAGAAGTCTATACTCGAGAAGAAAGAAATAATTTCCCAACTCTTTCTTAAGGACTTGTTCTCGAGTACCATACTTACTCTTCTCGAGAACCAACTATTGTTCTCGAGTACTCTTATTTTCACTCGAGAAATGCAGAAGTTTTTCCAAATTTTTCTAAGCCCAGACAGAAACGATTTCAAAATTAATCTTGATTCTTATTGGTCCACATGTGCAGTCATTTATGATTATGACCGTTAGGCTTATCCTATAAAAGGTCTTATCAAAATGACTAACCCTAAGACACGAAAAACAGGAGTTCTGAATCGTTCTATTCTTTCTAAATCGGTAAAGCCGCCGCTCTTCATCGCCATTCTTATCGTTGCTCTTCTCCGACTCAAGTGTTTCAGAATAAGAATCAATCAACAGATCTAAGCGTTCATCATCTACAGATCTCTTTCATGATCGTGTTGATCTTAATAGTTTTAGATCCAGAGATTTCGGCATATTCTTCCTCGAGCTATTTTTCTGACAGAGTTTCAACTTTCAAGGAGGAAGAAATCTAAAGTTCTCAGATCTGAAGTGAAGTTTATTTTTTTATTGTTGTAAAATCTATTTCAATTCTTGTAGGAGATTTTCTCTCCGCATTTTATAGGAAGTTTTTTTTCTTCTGAGTGTAGATCCCGCTTTGAGGATCGAGTTGTAGGGGCATTGCACCGAGTTAAAGGATTGTTTTCAATCCGAGATAATAGTTAAGTAGCCGTGTCTAGCATTGTATAACCCCATATCCGGCGAGTGGGTTGACGGGAGCCCCGACTAACGGGTTTAGACTGCCTAAAGCACCAGGCGAGCTCAGCTTTCGCCAGGCCGAGTCCATCATTCGTCGGGCCGAGCTCAGAGTTTATCGAGCCAAGCATGACGAATGGGGATGTACGTCTAGGCGAGCTTGGCAGGGAAACATGTATGCTGAGCTCGGCCTCCGCCGAGACAAGTCCAGTATTTGTCGGGCCAAGCTCGGAGTTCGTCAAGCCAAGCACGGTGAGCGGGGGATGGGTGTCAGGCGAGAAGTGTCGGCCGAGCCCATACTCGCCCGAGCCCAAGGAAGGGAGGCGAGCGCGAGCTCCGCCGGGCACTCCCCCTCCCCCCCCCCCCCCCCTTCAGGGCGAGCAGAGGCTTCAGAGGGTTATTCACCCAGGTCCATACTGTGTTTTTACCATGTTTCCTTATTGGTCAGCCCCTAGCCCCCCAGAACAGCAGAGTTATAATGTTGGCAGACCAACCTAGACTGCACATAGCTATTCAAAACAGCGGGATTTGGTTATTTTCATGCCACTTTCAAAATCTTATAAATAGGACCCAATGGGGTATCTCAGAAAGGAATGCTCACTTGTGCCGTGTCTTCTAGCGCTTTCTGAGATACCTTAGCTTCAATACTAGGCTAAGGAAGGGAAGCGCTCTAATAAATTTTTGGTGTGTGGAGGGACCTCTGTGCTGGAGCCTTGGGTCTGTCCCTAGTTCTTATTCCTTGGTTTTTTTGGGCTCGCAGGAGAGAAGTAAGTGTGCGATCACCCCTTCACCAAGGGTGAACTCCTCGAGACCAACTTTCGGGTTTCAACATTTTGGTACGGTGAGCATGGAGCGTGATCAGCAAAGAAAATCTTCTGCAAGTTCGATTGCTAGAGATGAAGGACGAATTTCAGGCGGGGGCAACTCGCCACCCCCTCCCCCTCCCGCGGCAGCGGGAATATCTGTGGAGCTCAGAGAGGAAGTGCTTGGGCTCGTCAGGGTCGCACTCGGCATACGGGCCGAGAGCACAACGTCGACAATTCCCGTGGTCTCCGCCCCAGCCCTGGGTGATGACGCACCCATTTGGCGGGCCGGTAAGGAGGTCGCAGTCGGAGGTGAGCGAGAGCTGCGGGGGAGATTCTGTTCCCAGGCTTGACAGGCGAGTACCACTTCGACGAGACGGTAGGACGGGTGTTCCCAGCTCACCCGGCCGAGGGGGGAAGCCCTTTCAGCGAGTTCATTTCATCTACCCCAGTTCCAGAGGGGTTCTAGGAGCCAGAGATGTCCTACTACACTGGGAAGGGAGATCTGGTCCAGCACGTCCAATGGTTTGAGGACGTGGTTTCAATGTGACAGATGTCGGATGGGTTCTAGTGCAGGTACTTCACCATCACCCTCAGGGAGAAGGCAAGAGACTTGTTCCACCAGCTCCCGGTCGTCTCCATTTATTATTTTGAGGACTTGCGTCGGGGGTTCATATTGAGGTTCACCATGTCTAGAAAGAGGAAGGAGGCTGAGTCCTTATTCTGTGTCAAGCAGGGAACAGGCGAGGCCCTGGGAAGCAACCTGGACAAGTTCTAGGAGGAACTTTCCTAAGTACAGGAGATGTCGAGGCACACCATGATGGTATCGTTTACCCTGGACCTCCAGCCCAGGTTCTTCGACATGGAGCTGAAGAGGATGCCTCCAGAGTATTTTGAGGCACTCATGGAGAGGGCGGAAAGGGAGGCTGATATGGAGGCAGCGCACCTGGAGTTTGCCCGGAGGTTGTCCAAGTGGAAAACAGAGGAGGAGAGGACAAGGGGTGGCCGAGTTTAGGAGGAGAGGAGGGTTGAGCCCCGACAGAGGGAACAGCCATAGTAGCAGCAGCCTAGGTGGGAGCTCCAGGAGCCGACCAATCGGCTGGGGTGGAGGCCGGAGTGGCAAGACCAAGGGCCACAGAGAGGTTATCATGGAGGGGATAATCTCCAGGGTGGCAACGATCAGTTTTGCCCCCAGGTCCGGAGGAAGGGTCAGAGACCCCCTCTCCCTAATCAGGAGGAGGCTATGGCAATTGCCCTTGGGGGAAGGAGGAGAGGATAGCCAAGAAGAAGGAGGGAGGTCACGATAGACCTACCATATTTCGACTTCCATCAGGAGGAGGGGCACCCACAGCCACGTGCCCGGAGTTTCTCCAGATGAGGAGAAATATGGAGCAGCAGCAGTGGCAGGACCAGCAGGGTGTGTGGATTGAAGAGGTCTGGCCTATGGCGGAGGAGGACAGATGCGAAGACCGGGCCGATGTCGGAACCCGTGGAGGGATCAGAGTGATCCACAGGGGGTAGGGGTCGAGGCCTCCCGCAAGGCGAGCCTCCCTACAATGTATCGAAGGAGCGTCGGCTCAACATCCCAGACCCCGCCTCCGGATGAGAGGAACACTTTTTCAAGGGAGGCATGCCGGGTCATGAGGACCCATTCTGTGATGCGCTGGTCATTCAGACAGCCATCAAAAATTTCACTGTCTCCCGGATCCTCGTTGACAACGGGTGCTCCGTCAATGTCATTTTCAAAAAGCCGTTCGATGCGATAAAGGTGAAGGATAAGAGGGTGCTGGCCTTGGATGGACCTCTCTTTGGATTCTCCGGGGAAAGGAAGGAAGTGGAAGGAGGAGTGGGACTCCATGTCATCCTAGGGGGGAGTCTAGGAACTACAGGTTCGTCATCGTGGATGCCCCTAGCAACTACAACGCCATTTTCGGACGACCCCTCATCAATACCTTCTGCTACGCCCCCTAATCCTTCCATCAATGCCTCAAGTTCAACGCGGAGCGGATCTAGGTTTGATTCCATGGTGATCCCAAGGCGGCGAGGGAATTCTATGTGGCGGTGGTAAACTCCATATCTTGGCAGAAAGGGGCCGAGGAGATGGAGCGAAAGATGGAGGAGGCAGAGAAGTAGGTAGAGGGGATGGAGGTAGAGGAGAACTGCGCTTGGGAGGAGGAGGCGGAGGAAGTCCGGGAGTCGGCAAGAGTGATGGTCGTGGAGGAGGCTGAGGAAGAAGTCCTTGTCCCGGGAGGGGAGGACGTTGAAGAATGGGGGGAGCAGTCCTGTCTGGAGGCAGCAGAGAAGGTGGTGGAGATGGAGGTTCTCACCCTAAGGGGTAAGGTGGAGAAGGTTTGCGGCAGTGGAGGACTGACCCTGGAGGCCCAGGGCAGGATGCTGGAGTGCATCCAAAAGAACATGGATATCTTCCCCAGGAGCGCCGCAGAGATACTGGGGATCGATGCTGACGTGTCCTTCCATCGCCTCAACCTGGACCCGGGAGCTCTCCCAATCCATCAAAAGAAGAGGTCCACTGCGGACAAGATGGCTGAGCCAATCAGGGAGGAGGAAGCCAAGCTTCTCAAGGCTAGAATTGTATCCAAAATACAGTACCCTGGCTGGGTCTCCAATGTAGTAATGGTTAAAAAAGGAAACGGCCGGTGACGCATGTGTGTCGATTTTTCTTTGTTTAATAAATCATGTCCCAAGGATTTTTACCCCTTGCCTCGGATCGACGCACTAGTTGACTCAGCCGTCGGTTTTCCTATAATTGGTTTTCTGGATGCATTTTTAGGTTACCACCAAATCAGGATGCACTCTCCTAACATCAAAGATGTCTCCTTTATCACTGGGGACGGGTGCTACTACTACAAAATGATGCCCTTTGGGATAAAGAATGCAGGAGCAACCTATAAGAAGATGATGGATAGGGTCTTCCGAGAGCAAAGAGGGAGGAACCTGGAAGTATATGTGGATGACCTCATAATAAAAAGTCGAGATGTTGACTCTCACCCTTGGGACTTGGAGGAAGCCTTCGCCACCCTACGCAAGTATAAAATACAGTTGAACCCCCTGAAGTGTGTCTTCGGGGCAAGCAGGGGCAAGTTTTTAGGCCATCTCCTTACCCCTGCAGGTATGGATTCCAACCCCGATAAGGTGAGGGCAATCATGGAGTTAGGGTCACCTCGGAAAGCTAAAGAGGTGCAGTGGCTGACAGATAAGCTGGTAGGATTGAGCAGGTTCCTCTCCCGGGCTAGGGAGAAGTGCTTCCCCTTCTTTAAAACTTTGAGGGGAAGTCAGAAGCACAAAGCACCGTCATCTTTTTTCGGGGGTGGAGACACATTCGACCCATCCATCTAGTGAGAGCCTGGGTGAGGAGATCCTCTCGGAGGTTGGTTCCTTCTCTCCATCGAAGCACATTAAACCCATCCAGCTAGTGAGAGTCTGGGTGAGGAGATCCTCTCGGGGGTTGGTTATTTCTCTCCACTGAGGCACATTCAACCCATCAAGCTAGTGAGAGCCTGGGTGAGGAGATCCTCTCGTGGGTGGAACTTTCTCTCCACCGAGGCACATTCGACCCATCTAGCTAGTGAGAGCCTAGGTGAGGAGATCCTATCAGGGGTGGAATTTGCTCTCCACCGAGGCACATTTGACCCATCCAGCTAGTAAGAGCCTTGGTGAGGAGATCCTCTCGGGGTTGGTTCCTTCTCTCCATCGAGGCACATTCGACTCATCCAGCTAGTGAGAGCCTGGGTGAGGAGATCCTCTTGGGGGTGGAACTTACTCTACACTGAGGCACATTCGACCCATCTAGTTAGTGAGACCTCGGGTGAGGATATCCTCTCAGTGTTGGTTCCTTCTCTCCACCGAGGCATATTCGACCCATCCAGTTAGTTAGAGCCTGGGTGAGGAGATCCTCTTTGGTTCAATATGTCAAAGCCTTCACCGAGAGGTCTACCTGCCCTGCTGGCTAGTGAGAACCCATTCAGCAAAACCATCTTGAGTTTAACATGTCTAAATCACATCCAAGAGGTCTACCTTCCCTGCTAGCTAGTGAGAGCCCGGTCAGCGGAACCATCTTGAGGTTAACTTGTCTAAGTCACCTACAATAGGTCTATCTGCCCTGCCGGCTAGTAAGAGCCCGATTAGTGAAACAATTTTGAGGTTAACATGTCTAAGTCACCTCTAAGAGGTCTACCTACCCTATCGGCTAGTGAGAGTCCGGTCAGTGGAACCATCTTGAGGCTAACTTTCCAAAAATGTCGCAATCTCATAGTACTTTTACTTAAATGAATTCTTTCTAATTGAGTGTGTCCTACCTTAATCAGACAGGGATAAAGTCTGTTACAAAAAGGGGCTTACCAGGACAAGACTCCTTCAGGATGCACGATTGTTCGCCTTCTCCTTCCCTGCATCAGATGGGGCATCCTCAACCCGTACCTGCTACTGATGCTGAGCTGGGCCTTTTGCTCTCCTCTCCTTCAAGAATTTTGGATCGGTGGTTGTTGTTTGACCCTCCTCCAGAGGGAGTTCACGGTAAGGTAACTCTCCCCTACCTTCTTTTCTCCTGCCCGAGCAATTTCTTCTTATTCTCCGCTTCTTGGATGTCAACAATCTTTACAGAAAAACCTGACGCAGGTCCTCAAATCAATGGACTGAGTTGTAGGTGTGGTTGTGGAACAAGTGGTTTTCTCTTCCCTTAAGAGTGACAACGAAGAGCCGACATTTGAACGCATCCGACATTGGCTTGATAGAGACCGTATCTTCGAACCACTGCAGGTGCTGGACTGGAGAATCATTCTTTGTATAATAATTCATGTCAGGCTCTCTGAACCTCTCGGGAACGGGAGATGAGACAATCAGCTTGTTGAAGGGTGACCCCCTACTTGGTCTCACATGCTCCACTCGCACGACATACTCGCCTGGGAGACTAGCACTCACCGGGATAGGGAATAACTCCCGACCGGTAAGGTCTCGCTTGACCCCCTCTCCCATCCTATCCTTCCCGGGACGTCTTCCTGTGCACTTTCTTCCACCCCTCATAGGGACACCTCGCCTAGACCCCTAGGAGAGAGCTCGCCAAGACCCTAGGGATTCATCTTGTCGAGACCCGTGGGATCCAGTCCCTGGGGGTGGGAGTTGAGCAATCATCTCGAGGAGCAATACTTCACAGCATCTCCATGATGCCTTGGATGGATGTCATGAACTCTTCCCTCCCTACAAAGGGTACTGGATTGGGGAGCTCGTTGGAGTCATCTCCACCTCCATGATCTCCCGCCATAAAACTTACTCAGGAACTTCTGTATGAGATACGGTCCACACTTACTGCACCTGAATGTTGGAACCGAAATTCAATTCCACCTAGAGTTCAGACCTAGGGTGCAACTCACACCTACTTATCCTGAGCCGTGCCTTGGTAAGAGACCGTAATTTAGAAGATGACTCTTGGCTCTAGCGTGGAGGTCCCACCTCACACCCGAAAGACCTTTGAGATCTCCCCCTCCCTAGCCAATGCTGAGCTAGGTTCCTTGGATGATGAAGTAAGAAGATGAAGATTAGTTAAAACGGATCCCTCTCCAAGGCACCCCAGGGGTCTATTTATAGATTTTTGGGGATGGTCTACCAATAGTGAAAGACTTATTTTAAGAGCCTAGACACCTAGAGGGGGGTGAATAGGTTCTAATTTTCTTTTATAATTCAGGCAATTAACTAGTATTAACAAAGCACAGGAAATACAATCTATAGAACAGAAATCACAGCACAGCAAACAGCAGATTTATAGTGGTTCCCCAATGTATGGGTGCATCCACTTTCCCCCTTCGCCTATCCAGTGGAGAACTGGATTCAGCCCAACTTCCTTCCACTAGCTCAGATCCACAGATCTTACAACTCAAAACCAGATTGGTTCCTACAGCTCAGACTTATACAAGTCCTACCTCAGATTCTTCCCAAGAATCCTACCTCAGGCCTCAGCCCTACCTCAGCCTTTATCACTAGGCTTACAACTAAGACTATCACATGTCTTACACCTCAGACCCTCAGTCCTACCTCAGCCTTTATAATTATAGGCTTACAACTCAGATCTTACAAAAGATCCTACAAGAAATTAATTGTTTAAGAGATACAATGATATCACAAGATAGATCTCTCTATAGGTTTGAGGTTCTTGATAAGTTCTTGAATAAACTGAATCTTCAGATTCAACCAGACTTAGTTTTTTCAAAGCTTTTTGATATAACAAAATAAGGTTGAACTCTTCTTGATGTAGAAGTTGATCTCCTGTCAGCTCCTTACTTGAATTCAGAATAAGATCTGAATCTTCTCTTGCAGACTGCTTTGGATCTGCCTGAAAGTGAAGGGATAGATACGATTGCGCAAATCAAAGATTATAGATAAGGATATAACCTTAAAGCTTAACACAAGTGTTGTGCACAAATAAAGCTAACTGTAATTACAGTTAAGCTTGGGTCCTAATCCAGCAACTAGCAATCCTAGTTAATTCTAATCACAGCCACAATACAATTAACAAGTTAAGCAACCAGACGACACAAGATATTATAGTGGTTCCCCAAACACCGGGTACATCCACTCTTCTACCCACACGGTAGGAATCCACTGCAGGTTTTTGATCAGGTGCCCTGCCACCAACAAGATCTGCTTCAGGTAGATCTAGAGACCCTTTAGACTTTTGATCAGGTGTCTAAAAACCAAGCTTTACTTTTGAAGGGAGTAAACAACCCTTTACAGGAGGGGGAAAGAGGGTTAGAATGTCTTCTCTATTTTACAATAGATTAGAGAAGCACAAGAATCTCTTCAGAACTCAAGACAGAATACTGTCTTGAAGTTCTGAAGGAAAAGCTTGAAGAAGACTAGAGATCTGGAATGGATGTTCTTCTTCAGCTTCCTTCTTCTTCTTCTTCTTCAATATCTTTGAGTGTATCTTCCTGGAACAGGAGCACTCAGGTTGAAGAAGAGCAGAAGAGATAACTTCTCAGTTGGATGAATATTGCTGAGAGCAGCTGTGCTGTAAGATGGTTCTTTCTCTGTGTGTTGTACAGGATTCTTCTCACTTGTTCTACAGCTCCACTTTTTGTTCTTTCAAAAGAACTCCTTTTAAGTAGAAGTAGCAGCAACGGCTCTAATATGAGCTTTTGTCTTCTTCTCAGATCTTGAATCTGGGCTGCAATTAACATAAAGATAAAACATATCTTGCAGATATATATTTCTATATAAAGCATGAAGCTACAGCAGCTGCAATCTGATAAAGGATATTATATAAAGTCATATCAGAAAACTCTTTACAGCCAACGGCTATAAAGGACAGCTGCATTAATAAAGCAGTCAGAGAGTCAACTAATAAGACAAAAACACATTATCTGATAGGAAAGACTTAAGCATAAGAATAACAAGAATTGCTTTGAAGTATATGAAGTAAATCTATCAGATAATATCTATTAAATAAATCAGATAAAATAAGAAATAAATGCCAAATAAAACGCATATAAAATTATATATGCAGACAGCCGATCGTCGAACGACCTTCGACTATAGTCGAACGACCGGCTGAGATCGTCGACCTATCAATAGATAGTCGACCGACTCAGATAGTCGAACTATCCAGGCAAATAGTCGACCGACTCAAGACTAGACAGAAAGCGTCGAACTATCAAGAGATAGTCGACCAGAGCTCGACGATCTAGCAGAACATCGAGCTGACCAGAGACAGACGATCGTCGATCGGCTGATCGACGATAGTCGATCGGCGTTCGACGATAGTCGAACCCGAAAATCCCTTAGCCAGAATTTTACTGAAAAAGAGAAAGCTCTACAACAAGACTTTGACCATAGATAAATCTTGGGTCAAGGACTAAAAGGAAAGACTTAACTCAAATCCAAACTAGGGTACCAACAATCTCCCCCTATTTGGGTTAAGTCTTTCAAAGACAAGAATTAAATAAACTAAACTAAAACAACCTAATAGAGATCCTAGCCCAAATCAGAACCAGGGTTCCAACACTGCCTTCTTAAGGGTTTCCCCTATTCTTGTTGTAAGATTCTCTTTCCTGAAATAGCTTGATTACTTCCTTAGTCCTGTTGTTTTTGGTTGTCAAGGATCAGTCCCTTATATAGAGTTTCCTCATGCTTACCGGCTGATCCGGTTTGTAAAACCTTTCTGACAGTTCTAACAAAGGTGTCAGACCTGTTGGTTATGATAGTTGTCGAGTCACCAGTCATGATAGCTAATTCCTTAAAGACTTTATAACTCAGCATAACCACTCAGCAAACTGCTTCACATATGTCGACACAAATAGACTAAGTGTCGACACAAGTCTTGATGATGTCGACATAACACTCCATGTGTTGACATAGTTATTCTTCAGCTACTCGACACAGCTTCTATTTGTATGTGTTTACACAAGTCCTGTGTGTCGACACAAGTCTTGATGATGTCGACATAACACTCCATGTGTTGACATAGTCATTCTTCAGCTACTCGACACAGTTTCTGTTTGTATGTGTCGATATAAGTCCTGTCTGTCGACACAACTGCTCCTGGTCTTTATATAACTAATGTTGGAAGATGGCGTTGAGTGTATATCCAGCTGTCGTTGAGTGTGTGTCGACACAAGTTCCGTATGTCGACACAACTTCTGGTCTTGACATAACTGATGCAGACAAATAGCGTCGAGTGTGTGTCGACACAAGTCTTGTGTGTCGACACAAACCTTCTTCAGGTGTCAACACAATTCCTGAGTGTCGACACATGCCTTTCTTCTGATGGTGTCGACACCACTTCTGCTTTAGGTGTCGACACAATTCCTGCCTTAGGTGTCGACATAATTCTGGGTGTCGACACAGCTTCTTCTTCAGGTGTCAACACAATGCCTTGGTGTCGACACAGGCCTTGCTTCTAGTGTCGACACAACTTCTGGGTGTCAACATAATTCTTCATAAGTGTCGACACTTATACTTAGAAAAAATTCTTCCAAACCTTACACCTGCACAATGAAACTCAAACATCCATCAAATATAAATTGATGTATATCATTGAGTAAGATGAGGCTTCTCCAAATCTGGTACATATTTTTCAGTGTACCCAACAATCTCCCCCTATTTAGAGAAGTCATAACTCTTAGTCAAAGATATACATCTCTCATAATAAAGCACATAAAATAGATGTACATTCATTTCAGTGCAAGATAACATATAAATAATGTAAACAACTAAAATCAATAGTGAAGCTTATTTTATGTATTAATCAGAAAGTTCTGGGTTTACATGTTTTTCCTTAGAACAAAAACAAAAAGTTACATTATTCTACACATAAGCCTATCTATCATATGATTGACTAGGCTCCTTAATTACAGTGCTTTTTCCAGACTTAATCTTTGCCTGCACAGTGGGTTTTGTATCATCAGCAGGTTTCTTCCCTTTGAGATCCTTCTTCTTTAATTCTTCAGCCATTATCCTTTGTCTTTCAAAATAGTGAAAAGGCTTAGGGAAGTACCTGTTAGGCTCCAGAGCATTAGCAGTTAACTTCCCAGCTTTTGCACTTCTTCTGTACTGAAAAATGGATTCTTGTCTGGCTTGATACTTATTCCATTCTTGCTCAGAATACCATTTACCCCTATCATAGGTCTTATCCTTTACAGCCTTCCAGGCAATCAAAATAATATTCCTAGAAGTGGGTCTCCATTGCTCAAAATCTGGCTTCAACTCAGCCTGTTCTCTGAACCTTTTCTTGGATAGTTGTGCTTCCTTCTAAGCTTCCTTGGCAGCCTCTGACATCTCTACTGTTTCAATAATCACATTTGATGCCTCCTGTTGAGGGTTGTACATTGTCTGCACTCCTTGTTGAACCATGTCAAAGTCAGCAAGAGGTTAAATAACCTGTGCAACTTCAGGCTAATCTCCTTCAATATAAGCAGGTTGTACTCCAGACTCAGCAACATTAACATCATCACACAAAGGAGGGAATCCAAGTGTAGCTCTAATGGAATTAGAGATCCATTTTGCATGATCAGAGCTAGCTTTTACTAACAACCTCTCCCCCTTTATGACTTCTCTAGTGATATGATCTCTCAGATCAGTCTTTTGAAACCTTATCTTATCAAGCCAGATATTCTGTACCTTCTTGATAGTAAGCTTTGAACTTAGTTAGGTAATCAGAAATGGTCTTTTGAGAGGCTCCAATAGCTGTGTGGACAACAGCTAGATCTTCTTATAGTTGCTTTGATATTTCAGTTTTCAAATCAGTTGAAATACTTCCAAGTTTCTTGATGATTTCTTCATGGGAGTCTTTGAGGTTTTCATTGGACCGAAATTGATTTTCCAAAACATACCCTTACTTTGTGGCAATGTCCTCAACCTCAGTCTTCAGCAGCTATTATTGCTCAGCCAGATATACTATAGCATTGCCTCCCTTATGGAAGCAATCTACATCTCTTTCTTATACAAATTGACTTCAAATTTGATTGATTTTATGTCCTGAGCCAGCTGAAACTACAGTTCTTTATTAGACTTATCCACATACTTCTCTAAAGACTGCCTTTGTTCATCCAATTTTACTTGTATTTGGACCAGTAATAAACTGAAGTCCATGCATGCTGCATGTGGTGGTGTGACTATTTGCAAGGCTTTCTTGTAGCCTGAGCTCTTTTTCCTTATTGCAATCATCTTCCTATTCTTAGCCATAGAGACTTCCTCATCATCAGAGGGTTGTGATGAGCTTTCTATATCAACTCTTTCTCTAATAGATGGTTCATTCAGTATCTCCTCCCACTCAGTTCTTGGCAGGTCCTTTTCTACCTGTGATTGCTCACCCTCAGTCCTTACAGCTGGTAAATCAGGAAATAGCTCTTCCATTGTTACCTCTTGCTGCATCTATATAGGAGGAACAAGGTTAGTTTGAAAAACAAAAGATTCTCCCTAGACATCTAGATTTTTGTCCAGGGCCTACTTTATAAAGGATATACTTACTTGCTCATCCTGAGCTGTATCTGTTATCTGTACATTTTGTGCTTCTTTATTTATATCTATACAACATCCATGACTGTATCATCTGCATACTCACTCTCTAGAGTAGCTGCATCAATTCCTTCCCCTTGAGCAGGTAACTCAGGAAGTACAGTATCTTGTGTTGCTGGTGTAGGATTTTCTCCCCCCTAGAGTAGTGACTATCTGTGGCTCTGGGAGCACACTGCTCTCTACTTGAGCTTGAGCATCTTTTTGTGGTCTTTCTTCATCTAAACTGAAGACCACTTCCTCTTCAGAATCACAAGAATATTCTGCTTTCTGTACAACTTCCTTCTTCTTTTCTTTCTTGGTCTGTTTTTGTGGAGTAGAAACCTCCTTGGTTAATACTCTATCCCACCGAGACAGAATTCTTACATCCATTCTCCTCATATGGTTGATCTTTGAACCTTAAAGTTGGCTCATTACATCTGGTATTGCTGAAGATAAACATAAACTCAGAATCCTTCCCAGATTTGGTTTCTTTATACCTTCTTGTATTTTATCAAATACTACAAATGCCCAGTCTTTTTTTACAGTGAAGATGACCCTTATCATTAGATTGAACATGGAGACTGAAACTCTATCATGTCCACCAGTCTTACACAGAATTACCTTGCCTATGATTTCAGACAGAAACATTCCTTGTGAATTCATCCCCTTCCTGTTAATGGATGATCAAACTTTGATATTAGGTCTTAGCCCGCACCAGCTTAATGCATCTTTTGTCATTGATGGAATGATATCATCGTCATCCTTAACCTTAGGAAGTTAGAGTGATTTCCTAATCGTCTTCTGAGTAAGTTTCACTTAGGAATCTTGTACGGTGGCTTGGATCTTCTTCACATCTATGTCCACGGTGGCTGATTAATAGAATTCCATGACTTCCTTCTTCCAGATCTTAGTCGGTTCTGAGACCAAGAATTCCAAACCATTCTCTGAAATTAGGGTAATTACACCCTGGATTTTTGGAGACGTTATCGTGAATCCACCACGAACTAGCTCATAGCCTTCGTTCACCTTGTATTCCTTGATGGGCGCCATTGATGAAAGGGAGAGAGAAAGAAGAGAATATCAAAGTCGACACAAGGTCTAGAGTCGAGAAATCTGAAAGCGTAGTCGACAAGATTTTGGCTTCACCTATTTATAGTCTAGGTGTAAAGGGGAGTTCAAAAGATGCACTTTAGTAATAATACTAGGTCTCGACAACACTTATATGTGTCGACAGAAAAAAATTAGATCTTGACACTACTTAGGTTTTGTCGACACGTCTATGTGTCGACATACTTATTTCAGTGTTGACATGGAATGGTCATGTCTCGACACAAAGTGTCGACTTTGATTTTTGTGTGTCGACACAAAAATTAGTTAACTTAAAGTCTCGACATAGTTGTGTTGACACCTATTCTTCTATCGACACATATACTATGTCTGTGTCGACACATCCTTTTCCTTTGTCGACACAACATACTGAGTGTGTCGACATAATTTGTTTGTGTCGACACAAACATTGTACTTATACAAATTTCCTGAGAAATATTGTGCTTACATATTCTACTTAGGAATGCTTGAGCTGACCTATTCTAGGTTAAACATACCTAATTCAATTTTAAAATGATTGAATTTAGTTTCATCCAGAGGTTTTGTAAAAATATCAGCAATTTGATTATTTGTGTTTATAAATTCTAGATTAATATCTTCCTTCTCCACATGTTCTCTTATAAAATGAAACTTAATTTCTATATGCTTGGTTCTACTGTCAGATACAGGATTCTTAGCAATAGAAATAGCACTTGTAGAATAACAAAACAGTGAAATTCTACTTACCTTTATGTCATAATCTTCAAGTTGGTGCTTTATCCACGATAATTGTGCACAGCAACTTCCTGCATCTACATATTCAGACTCAGCTGTTGATATAGCTACACTGGTCTGCTTCTTGCAGTACCATGACACCAGCCTTCCACCTAGGAACTAACAGGTTCCTGTAGTACTCTTCCTGTCTTCTTTACATCCTGCAAAGTCTGCATCTGAGAAACCTGTTAGTAATAAATATCTATTCTTAGGGTATCGAAGACCTAGATTAGGTGTGTCCTTAAGATATCTCAAAATTATTTTAACTGCAGTATAATGAGATTCCTTTGCGCAATCTTGGTACCTAGCACAGACACATGTAGCATACATGATGTCAGGTCTACTAGCAGTCAAGTAGAGTAGGGAGACAATTATCCCTCTATACAAAGACTCATTAACAGGTTTCCCTGTCTCATCTTTGCCTATAGGCATACTTTTTCCCATTGGAGTTTTCATGGTGGAGGCTGAGTCTATCCCATATTTCTTAATCAACTCCTTGGTAAACTTAGACTGGGATATGGATAATCCATCATCAATCTGTCTTACTTGAAGTCCCAAGAAGAACTTTAGCTCACCCATACTGCTCATCTCAAACTTCTTTTGCATAAGTTTGGCAAACATTCTACAAAGGTTGTTTTCAGTAGATCCAAAGATAATGTCATCAACATATATCTAGACAAGGAATATCTTGCCTTTAGATTCCCTAAAGAATAGAGTTTTGTCTATCTTTCCTCTAGAGAATTTATTCCCAATAAGAAAAGTAGACAAGGTTTCATACGAAGCCCTAGGGGCTTATTTCAAACTATATAGAGCTTTCCTAAGCCTATATACATAATCAGGATAATGAGAATCTACAAAACCTGAGGGTTGATCAACATATACTTCCTCTTTTAAGTCACCATTCAGAAATGCTGACTTTACATCCATCTGATATACCTTGAACCCTTGATAGGCAGCATAGGCAAAGAATATCCTTATAGCCTCTAGCCTTGCTACTAGGGAAAAGGTTTGATCAAAGTCAATCCCTTCCTCTTGTCTGTAGCCTTTTGCTACCAACCTGGCCTTGTTCTTAATTATAGTGTCATTCTCATCATGTTTGTTTCTGTAGATCCACTTGGTTCATATAATGTTATGATCCTTTGGTTTAGGAACCAGTTCTCATACTTTACACCTTCTGAATTGATTCAGCTCTTCTTGCATAGCATCAATCAAGTTTGTGTCTTGCATGGCTTCTTCAAACTTCTTGGGTTCTATCTGTTACAAGAAACTTGAATATAAAACTTTGTTCATGTTCTAGCTCCTAGTTAGTACACCTTGACTTGCATCACCAATGATTTGATGAGCTGGATGATCCTTTAGGTGTCTTGTTGTTGGACGAAACCTGTCAACCTCATGGCCTTCTTCATTTTCCTCAACCTGATGCTCCTCATTGTCTTCATCATCCAGTGAGTCTTGTTCTCCCCCTGGACAGCATGCATCTTTTTCTTCATCCATACTAGCAGGAGCTTCATCATTGATGGTCAGCTTGTCCAGCCTGTTTGTTAGACCTGTAGAACTAACAAATCCTTTGATAATTCCTTTTTTAGATCCACCAATGATCACTTTGGTTCCATTCTCTATTGGCACATAGTCCATCAACATTCTTCTTGTTCCAGTCATGTGTCTAGAACATCCACTATCCAAGTGCCATATAGGGGTATGGCCACTTGGATTCACCTGCATCAAATAAAGAATCACTCATCCTTAGAACCCAAATTAGTTTTTGGGTCCTATATTCTTATTAGTTTGAAAATTATCATGTTTACCTACAACTTTTATGAAAGGTAAACTATTCTTGGTTTTAACACTTGTGTTAAACCAGCAATCCATAGCAAAGTGGCCTACCGTTCAACAACACCAACACTCAAATTTGTTGTACCTTCTCTTAGGTACAGACTTCACAACCTTGTTGTCAGTAGTTCTTTTATGTGTAGGTACTAGAGCAGAAAATCCCAAGAATTCCTTTTGAACCTGATGGGATTGCCTATAGAGTGGCCTACAGGCATTTGCACACTTGCCAATGTTATCTCCATACTCACAGTGACCATGAGTAATTTCATGATCATACCTGTTTGTAGGTTGCATCACCTTCCTAAAGAAAATAGGGGGCTTAGAGGCTAGTGGCTGAACTGGGGCCTTACCTTTTCCATGTGAATTGGTGGCCCTTGTTCTTCCCTTAAAGCCTAGACCAGTATTACTTTTTTGAGAAATAAAGTTATCTATTAAAGGCAAGATTGATTTTGGCTTAGAGAATTTAGCCACTAACTCTTTTTCTTTCTGAAGTCTTGCCTCCAAATTCTTGATATAATTTTTCTTAAAAGAGATTATGCCCATCTGAATGACAGTTATGTTCTTCAGTTTAGCAATCTCATTCAGTTTCAAATCAATCAGCTTGGCTGATTCTAATGCTGCTTGCTTAAGAGATTCAATCTCCTTGGCCTTCTCTTTGACAAGAAGCTTGCTTCTCTTTAGAGCTTGAAACAACCCATCATACTCATCAATGAGTTGGTGTACATCTCATTCAGACTCAGAACCATCCACATCTCTTGATGCAGATGCTTCTGATTCTGATCCATCAAAATAATCAGACTCTAAGGGAGAATTGTATACCTTGCTTGGACTAGGCTGATCCTGGCACTGATCATTTTCTGACAGAGCCATCAGCCCACTACAGTAATGGTCTTCCACTCCATTTATGGAGTCCAGCATTTGTAGGAATTCTAGTTCCATAGAATCCTCTTATTTTGAGAACATCCCAACATATGCTTCTGCATCATCTTCTTCTCCTGATCCTGAAGATGAAGAGTCGGTCCAACTCTTCTGTTTCTGAGCAACAAAGAATTTCTCCTTCTTGCCCTTCAGTTGATGCTTCTTCTTGTCCTTAGATTCAGTCCTCTTGTCTAGACAGTCAGCTATAACATGTCATGGCCTATTGCAATAATAGCAAACAATCTTAGAGTTAGTTTATTTACTAGGTTTTGAAGCATACCAATCCTCCTTGGGAGTCTTCTTTTTCTTGTAATACTCATCCTTGGAAAAGGATGTTGATGGTCTGGTTCTCCACTTCTTCTTTTTCATGAACCATTGGAATTGCCTTGTAAAGGCAGTAAAGTCCTCATCAGAGGTGTGGCTGTCTGATGAGGTAGTATCAGGAATTCCTTCTTCTGCCTCAGCACTCCTTCTGGGTGGAGAAGGAGATTTTCTCCTGCCCTTTCTTGTGCCTTCAGCCTTGAAGGCTACTAATTTGTCCTTGTACTCAGACTTGCTGCTCTTCTCTTCCTCCTTCCTGATAAGTTGCATTTCATATGATAGCAGCTTTCCAAACAATATGGGAGGAGGTATATCAGGAAGCTTGGCCACCTCTCTGATGGTACAAATCTTTGTGTCCCAGTCTTTTGTCAGAGACTTGAGAAACTTGTCATTTAGTTCATAAGTGTTGAAGACTCTTCCATAGGTCATCAGCTCATTAATTATCCTGAAGAACTTTTTGTAACATTCAGCTATGTTGTCAGTCTTGGCTTGTCTAATGCTCTCATATTCTTGATTCAACATAGATTTCCTGTCCTATCTAACTTATTTTGTCCCCTCCATGTAGACAATCAGGGTGTCCCACATTTCTTTAGAGGTTTTACAATGTACCAGATTCTGAAATGTGGCATCATCTATAACACTTATAATAATGTTTTGTGCTCTCTTTTTTAGTGTTGCCAGAATGATCTCATCCTTTGTCATTTCAGAATAGTTCTTAGGGGTTCTAACATTTGCATCCAGAGTTGATACCTTCATTGGAATGAAGGGTCCTTCTTATACAGTAATGTACATTCATGGATCAGAAGCTTCCAAAAACAATCTGACCCTTTCCTTCCAAATGCCAAAGCATTCTTTCCTGCAGATAGGCAATTTTATAGATCCAAACTCCTTTTGATTCTAATTTAAACCCATTCTTGAAATCTGTTAATTGCCTTGGAGATTCACTCAGACTGTTAGGTCAATATTTTAGCAACCTCTCTTTGATACCAATTGAAATACTTATTTCAAGAGCCTAGACACCTAGAGTGGGGTGAATAAGTTCTAATTTTCTTTTATTATTCAGGCAATTAACTAGTATTAACACAGCACGGGAAATACAATCTACAGAACAGAAATCATAGCACAGCAAACAACAGATTTATAGTGGTTCCCCAAGGTATGGGTACATCTACTTTCCCCCTTCGCCTATCCAGTAAAGAACTGGATTCAGCCAAACTTCCTTCCATTAGCTCAGATCTATAGATCTTACAACTCAGAACCAGATTGGTTCCTACAGCTCAGACATATACAAGTCTTACCTTAGATTCTTCCCAAGAATCCTACATCAGGCCTCAGCCCTACCTTAGCCTTTATCACTAGGCTTACAACTCAGACTATCACAAGTCTTACACCTCAGGCCCTCAGCCCTACCTCAGCCTTTATAATTATAGGCTTACAACACAGATCTTACAAAAGATCCTACAAGAAATTAATTGTTTGAGAGATACAAAGATATCGCCAGATAAATCTCTCTATAGGTGTGAGCTTCTTAATCAATTATTTAATAAACTGAGGCTCTGTTTGGGACAGCGGCTGCGGATCAGAAATCTGCTCTCTAATCCGCAGCCGCTATTAATCATGTTTGTTTTATGTGGCATTTTAAGAATCGCGGATCAATAAACAGTGGAATAACCTATTCCTCCAGCGCTATCTCCCATCCGCATCTGGCGTCCGAAAAATCGCGCTCCTTTCCACCTATTCTCTCCCACGCGCAATTCTCCCAAATCCTTCCTCCCGATCCCGTCGGGCCTCCTCCAGCCGATTTCCGGCGCACCTTCCCACAGAGGTCCAGATCCCCGGCGTCGTCTAGCCACAAAGCTCTAGATCGCCGGCATCACCTGCCTTCCCGCGCATTTATGACATCATCCATCCTTCCCACAGAGCTCCAGATCTCCGGCTCCTCCCAATCTGCCTCCAGATCTCTGGCTCCAAATCTTTGGCGTGCTGTGCTTCTCTACCCGATCTCCTCCTCCACATTCCTCTTCCCTAGCTGGATCTTCTTCTCCATTGCAAGGTATATTTCCTCCACCATATTTAATTTTTGGTGTATCTCATGGTGTATCTCATCATGTTTTTGTTTATTTTTGGTGTTTCTCATGATGTTTGTGTTTATTAGTGTATCTCATGATGTGTGTGTGTGTGTGTGTGTGATTTTTTTTGGGTATATGGTGTGTGTATGTGTTTATGAATATGTGTGTGTGTGTGTGTGTGAGGCTGAGGAACCTGCGGCAGAGGATGAAATTGAAAGTGATATGTGTGATGCTGCTGGAGAAGAACATATGTCTACAGTACGAGATAACATTGCTGAAGAGATATACAGTGCGCGCAGGTAAAAATTCGATCCATCTCTATGGATTTCGTTAAAGAAGGACATAGCCGAGTATGTGGCTAAGTGTCTTACTTGTACTTTGGTGAAGGCAGAATGTCAACGGCCTAGCGGTTTCCTGAAATCGTTATCGGTTCCGCAGTGGAAGTTTGAGGATATTTCTATGGATTTCGTGCACAGATTGCCGAGATCTCAACGCGGGAATGACTCAATCTGGGTGATTGTAAACCGGTTGACAAAGGTAGCTCACTTTCTACCGAACAAGCGGGACGATTCTGTGGAAATGTTGGCAAAGATCTATATGGAGCAGATTGCTCGATTGCACGGTGTTCCCCGGAGCATCGTAAGTGAACGAGATGGGCGATTTACTTCAAAAGATTGGAGGCTAATCAATCAGTTGTTGGGAATGAAGTTAGCATTCAGTACGGCCTTTCATCCTCAAACGGATGGCCAAACTGAGCGAACCAATAGGACGATGGAGGATATGCTCCGTACGTGCGCCCTGGACTTCGGTAAGAAATGGGAAGATCATCTTGTTATGGTGGAGTTTGCCTATAATAATAGCTACCAAGCGAGCATCGGTATGGCACCGTTTAAAGCTTTGTATGGTCGCAAGTGTCGTACACCGTTAGCTTGGGCAGAAACTGGCGAGTCAAAACTTTTAGGACAAAAGGAAGTCAAGGATGTTAACTCAACAATACGCTCTATTCGAGAGAGGCTACTAATAGCCCAGGATCGGCAAGCCAAGTATTACAATGCTAAGCACCGGAACGTGGAGTTCGCGGTGGGCGACTGGGTCTATTTGAAGATTAAACCCTTCAAAGGCGTATCTCGGATTCGGCGGTTGAAAAAGCTAAGTCCGCGATACCTTGGTCTGTTTGAAGTGGTGGAGCGAGTTGGGGAAGCTGCCTATCGCCTAGCTCTTTCATCGAAATTTAGTAGACTGCATGATGTGTTCCACATCTCGGTACTACGAAAAGCAGTCAAAGACATAGCTCAAGTGATTGAGAATGATCGGGTGTTGGTTGAGTATGGGCTAACGACAAAGGTGAGGCCCATTCGGATCAAGGATCGAGCCGAGAAACCATTACGGAACAAAACGGTCGGGATGGTCAAAGTCTGGTGGGACAATTGTGGCCGAGAAGAGCTAATATGGGAGCGAGAGCAGACCATGCGAGCCGAGTTTCCCGAGTTATTTTTGTAACCTGTTGGCTCGTTCATATATGTTGTAGCAACATATATGTCATGTTATCATATATTGTGTTATGCTTTTATCTCCCTACTGTATCCAAATTTCGGGACGAAATTTTATTAAAGAGGGGAGGATTGTAACACCCCAAAAATCTCAAAAGCCAAAATTGGGATTTAGTTTGGCTGATATGACATGAGACACGGGCGTGTCTCAGGGCGTGTCAGGTGTACACGGCCTGGGACACTGGCGTGTCGCCTTTTCTCGAGACGTAGAGTGAGTTCTCGAGAACTAATCATCGAGAGGTGACATGGCATGTGACACGGGCGTGTCACAGGGGCGTGTTGGGCACACGGCCATGGACACAGGTGTGTGCCTTAGCCATGTCCTGCTCGGGTGATTTTGGAGATCGTGTTACAGGGTTGACACGGCCAGATACATGGCCGAGTACTTGGTTACACGGGCATGTCAGGGCTTACACGGGCGTGTCACTACCCATGTTCTGGGTTCTTTTAAGTCGGTTGTGCACCGCTTCAGGAACACGGCCTGTGATACGGGCGTGTCACAACCCGCGTTCGTCCTAGGAAAATCAATTTCAGGGCTAATCTAAGCCTTCCATTTTCTTTGACCAAGATCCAATGGTCTAGGCTATTTCCCTGGGTTGATAAGGCCGGGATTTGAGTTGAGAAAGCTCATTTGAGTTGTGTTTTCTCTTTCTAAAAGCTAAGAGAGATAAGAGAGCAAGAGAAGGAATAAGAAGTGGAATCCGGCTGCCTTTGGTGCTACGGTTGTCCAAATCGCGAGCCGAGTTCGGATTTGCGAAGGCAAGGCTGCTGCGAAGACTTTCATCTGTTTGCTTTCTCTCCATGGCTCCGAAGCGAATTCCAAGGGTAATGATTTCCTTCTTAGACATGTGAAGTCCTACTTTCCTTCATTTGCATAGGGAAAATCCTTCCCCGCGAGTGTGCGGTGGGTTGCGGTGTCCCTTGGGGTAGGTATATGAAGTCCCCCTTGTTAGAGTCTGGAATCAGAGTACGGATCTAGGCATGTTGTGTGACGTCCATCTGGACATGCTGGTCTGGATTGGTGATGCTTGTTTGCATTCGGAGGACCCTCTGAGATTTTGATTGTTTGTGGGCAATCTGTGGTGCATACCTGTCGCTTTGTGCAGCAGGAAGTACTGGAGGAAGTCCAGGAAATTATGAGAGTTAGGTTCAACTCTTGTTGCCGTGAGTTGTCACTTTGTGTGGTGTTGAGACGTTGGGCTACAACTGTATAAAAAGGGCTTCGTGCTGAACAGGAAAGGTGAAACCGACCCGCGCCTTTATTTGTGGCCTCAAGTACGATGTGCTTGGTAGTGGCAAGTCGGTTTGAGCAACGGAGGGTAGCTGATCCGTACCTGCGTTATATAGGCTTGACATGAGAGCACCAAGGCATTGGGCTTTCGTCGGTGGCATAATGAGAGTCTTGGGCCTGCGTGCCAGACTAAATGCTCATTGGTGGGATCCGGTGTTTCTGGTACACCCGAATGTGCCCTGAGTGCACGGAGCGTCGGGTCGTTGTGCCGACGTTTGTGATATGTATTGACTGTGCGGTCGTGCACGTCTTGCGTGGTTTGTTATACATACTATTGGAAAAATGCTATGCAGGGATGGAATTCTGATGCCCCGTGTCAGGGGCTGGGTCATTATAATTGGTCAGCTGAATGCTGATTGTTGCCATGTTTCCCACCTCTTGGTGGATTGGATCTTGTAGGTGCAGGAGGTTCTGGTCCAAGCGGGACTTAGCGGGCTGAAGCCCAAGCTGCGTTGCTAACCTTGAAGGCTTTATTTTGTTTCTTCTTGTTCATGTGTGGCCGGCCTGCGTGCCGATGTATTTAAACCACACCTTTGTTAAGAGAAATTTGTAAGGCCTTAAGGCCAGATGCTTTGGTTGTATACATTCCTATTTTGTTAGTTGACAGTTCTCGTTTTGCTTGAGTTCAAGGATTCAACGATGAAGCTTCCGCTAGAATTCTCTGTGTTAGGATTCGTTGGGTTTTATGATATTCTTTAGTAGCGTTTCCGCCTGTTTGTGGAATATGGTGTGGGGCCCAGGCCGGATCCTCTATTATATTCTTCTTGATGGGTAGAGGTGTTAAATATTTATCTTGATATAATTCATCTTAGTGTTGAGGGTTATTACTTCTACAAATAGGGAGAGATTATTGGTATTGTATCCACAATAACCTAGATTTGTATGAAGTCACCCTTGAACTAAGATGAATTAAGTTTGTATTTGATGCTCTTTTCGAGTTGAGTGCTTGCAGGTTATAATTATCAAGTGTGTACCAATGTCAGTATACAATGAGTCACCAAACATAGGACCATATAATGTAATCTCTCATTGTGTGATCCATGGTGTTGCCTCATGTGTAGACTCTCTATTGGGACACACTTCATTCTCAGGTACCAAAGTAATGGAAGAAAGAGTAGTTGTTGTATACCTTGAAGAAAAATAATTTTTCAGAAATAAAATTTTTTTCTAAGTCTATTACTCGAGAAGGACCCTTCGTACTCGAGTAGTGTTAGACTGATGTCTCGAGTCTGCTATGTATAGTTTCCGAGTAGCAGAAATTAGTTCTCGAGAAGTCCTTGTCTAATACTCGAGAAAACCTTGGAGTACTCGAGCACTACTTACCTCATTCTCGAGTTCACTCAAATCATTTTAGAAAATTTTCCAAGTGTTGTACTCGAGTAACATAAGCCAGTACTCGAGAAGTCCATGCCTTGTCTCGAGAAAGCAGAAGACCAATATTCGAGTAAGAAGGAGTTATGTCTCGAGAAGTCAAGTTAGTTCTCGAGAAATCAAATTTGTTCTTGAGAAATCAAGATAGTTCTCGAGATTTTTTGTCGAGTTCTCGAGTAATAGAAGTCTATACTCGAGAAGCAAGAAATAATTTCCCAACTCTTTCTTAAGGACTTGTTCTCGAGTACCATACTTACTCTTCTCGAGAACCAACTATTGTTCTCGAGTACTCTTATTTTCACTAGAGAAATGCAGAAGTTTTTCCAAATTTTTCTAAGCCCAGACAGAAACGATTTCAAAATTAATCTTGATTCTTATTGGTCCACATGTGCAGTCATTTATGATTATGACCGTTAGGCTTATCCTATAAAAGGTCTTATCAAAATGACTAACCCTAAGACACGAAAAACAGGAGTTCTGAATCGTTCTATTCTTTCTAAATCGGGAAAGCCGCCGCTCTTCATCGCCATTCTTGTCGTTGCTCTTCTCCGACTCAAGTGTTTCAGAATAAGAATCAATCAACAGATCTAAGCGTTCATCATCTACAGATCTCTTTCATGATCGTGTTGATCTTAATAGTTTCAGATCCAGAGATTTCGGCATATTCTTCCTCGAGCTATTTTTCTGACAGAGTTTCAACTTTCAAGGAGGAAGAAATCTAATGTTCTCAGATCTGAAGTGAAGTTTATTTTTTTATTGTTGTAAAATCTATTTCAATTCTTGTAGGAGATTTTCTCTCCGTGTTTTATAGGAAGTTTTTTTTTCTTCTGAGTGTAGATCCCGCTTTGAGCATCGAGTTGTAGGGGCGTTGCACCGAGTTATAGGATTTTTTTCAATCCGAGATAATAGTTAAGTAGCCGTGTCTAGCATTGTATAACCCCGTATCTGGCGAGTGGGTTGACGGGAGCCCCGACTAACGGGTTTAGACTGCCTAAAGCACCAGGCGAGCTCAGCTTCCGCCAGGCCGAGTCCATCATTTGTCGGGCCGAGCTCAGAGTTTATCGAGCCAAGCATGACGAATGGGGATGTACGTCTAGGCGAGCTTGGCAGGGAAACATGTATGCTGAGCTCGGCCTCCGCCGAGCCAAGTCCAGCATTTGTCAGGCCAAGCTCGGAGTTCGTCAAGCCAAGCATGGTGAGCGGGGGATGGGTGTCAGGCGAGAAGAGTCGGTCGAGCCCATACTCGCCCGAGCCCAAGAAAGGGAGGCGAGCGCGAGCTCCGCCGGGCACTCCCCCTCCCCCCCCCCTTCAGGGAGAGCAGAGGCTTCAGAGGGTTATTCACCCAGGTCCATACTGTGTTTTTACCATGTTGCCTTATTGTTCTGCCCCTAGCTCCCCAGAACAGCAGAGTTACAATGTTGGGAGACCAACCTAGACTGCACATAGCTATTCAAAACAGCGAGATTTGGTTATTTTCATGCCACTTTCAAAATCTTATAAATAGGACCCAATGGGGTATCTCAGAAAGGCATGCTCACTTGTGCACTGTCTTCTAGCGCTTTCTGAGATACCTTAGCTTCAATACTAGGCTAAGGAAGGGAAGCGCTCTAATAAATTTTTGGTGTGTGGAGGGACCTCCGTGCTGGAGCCTTGGGTCTGCCCTAGTTCTTATTCCTTGGTTTTTTTGGGCTCGCAGGAGAGAAGTAAGTGTGCGATCACCCCTTCACCAAGGGTGAACTCCTCGAGACCGACTTTTCGGTTTCAACATTTTGGTGCGGTGTGCATGGAGCGTGATCAGCAAAGAAAATCTTCTGCAAGTTCGATTACTAGAGATGAAGGACGAATTTCAGGCGGGGGCAACTCGCCACCCCCTCCCCCTCCCGCGGCAGCGGGAATATCTGCGGAGCTCAGAGAGGAAGTACTTGGGCTCGTCAGGGTCGCACTCGGTATACGGGCCGAGAGCACAACGCCGGCAATTCCCGTGGTCGCCGCCCCAGCCCTGGGTGATGACGCACCCATTTGGCGGGCCGGTAAGGAGGTCGCAGTCGGAGGTGAGCGAGAGCTGCGGGGGCGATTCTGTTCCCAGGCTTGACAGGCAAGTACCACTTCGACGAGACGGTAGGACGGGAGTTCCCAGCTCACCCGGCCGAGGGGGGAAGCCCTTTCAGCGAGTTCATTTCATCTACCCCAGTTCCAGAGGGGTTCTAGGAGCCAGAGATGTCCTACTACACTGGGAAGGGAGATCTGGTCCAGCACGTCCAATGGTTTGAGGACGTGGTTTCAATGTGACAGATGTCGGATGGGTTCTAGTGCAGGTACTTCACCATCACCCTCAGGGAGAAGGCAAGAGACTTGTTCCACCAGCTCCCGGTCGTCTCCATTTATTGTTTTAAGGACTTGTGTCGGGGGTTCATGTGTGAGGTTCACCATGTCTAGAAAGAGGAAGAAGGAGGCTGAGTCCTTATTCTGTGTCAAGCAGGGAACAGGCGAGGCCCTGGGAAGCAACCTGGACAAGTTCCAGGAGGAACTTTCCTAAGTACAGGAGATGTCGGGGCACACCATGATGGTATCGTTTACCCTGGACCTCCAGCCCAGGTTCTTCGACATGGAGCTAAAGAGGATGCCTCCAGAGTATTTTGAGGCACTCATGGAGAGGGCGGAAAGGGAGGCTGATATGGAGGCAGCGCACCCGGAGTTTGCCCGGAGGTTGTCCAAGTGGGAAATAGAGGAGGAGAGGACAAGGGGTGGCCGAGTTTAGGAGGAGAGGAGGGTTGAGCCCCGACAGAGGAAACAGCCATAGTAGCAGCAGCCTAGGTGGGGGAGCTAGGAGCCAACCAATCGGCTGGGGTGGAGGCCGGAGTGGCAGGACCAAGGGCCACAGAGAGGTTATCATGGAGGGGATAATCGCCAGGGTGGCAACGATCAGTTTCGCCCCCAGGTCCGGAGGAAGGGTCAGAGACCCCCTCTCCCTGATCAGGAGGAGGCTATGGCAATTGCCCTTGGGGGAAGGAAGAGAGGACAGCCAAGAAGAAGGAGGGAGGTCACGGTAGACCTACCATATTTCGACTTCCATCAGGAGGAGGGGCACCCACAGCCACGTGCCCCGAGTTTCTCAAGATGTGGAGAAATATGGAGTAGCAGCAGTGGCAGGACCAGCAGGGTGTGTGGATTGAAGAGGTCTGGCCTATGGCAGAGGAGGACAGATGCGAAGACCGGGCCGATGTCGGAACCCGTGGAGGGATCGGAGTGATCCATAGGGGGTAGGGGTCAAGGCTTCCCGCAAGGAGAGCCTCCCTATAATGTATCGAAGGAGCGTCGGCTCAACATCCCAGACCCCGCCCCCGGATAAGAGGATCACTTTTTCAAGGGAGGACATGTCGGGTCATGAGGACCCATTCTGTGATGCGCTGGTCATTTAGACAGCCATCAAAAATTTCACTGTCTCCCGGATCCTCGTTGACAACGGGTGCTCCGTCAATGTCATTTTCAAAAAGCCATTCGACGCGATAAAGGTGAAGGCTAAGAGGGTGCTGGCCTTGGATGGACCTCTCTTCGGATTCTCCGGGGAAAGGAAGGAAGTGGAAGGAGGAGTGGGACTTCATGTCATCCTAGGGGGGAGTCTAGGAACTATAGGTTCGTCATCGTGGATGCCCCTAGCAACTACAATGCCATTTTCGGACGACCCCTCATCAATACCTTCCGCTACGTCCCCTAATCCTTCCATCAATGCCTCAAGTTCAACGCGGAGCGGATCCAGGTTTGAGTCCATGGTGATCCCAAGGCGGCGAGGGAATTCTATGTGACGGTGGTAAACTCCATATCTTGGCAGAAAGGGGCCGAGGAGATGGAGCGAAAGATGGAGGAGGCAGAGAAGTAGCTAGAGGGGATGGAGGTAGAGGAGAACTGCGCTTGGGAGGAGGAGGCGGAGGAAGTCCGGGAGTCGACAAGAGTGATGGTCGTGGAGGAGGCTGAGGAAGAAGTCCTTGTCCCAAGAGGGGAGGACGTTGAAGAATGGGGGGAGCAGTCCTGTCTGGAGGCAGCAGAGCAGGTGGTGGAGATGGAGGTTCTCACCCTAAGGGGTAGGGTGGAGAAGGTTCGCGGCAGTGGAGGACTGACCCTGGAGGCCCAGGGCAGGATGCTGGAGTGTATCCAAAAGAACGTGGATATCTTCCCCAGGAGCGCCGCAGAGATACTGGGGATTGATGCTGACGTGTCCTTCCATCGCCTCAACCTGGACCCGGGAGCTCTCCCAATCCATCAAAAGAAGAGGTCCACTGCGGAAAAGATGGCTGAGCCAATCAGGGAGGAGGAAGCCAAGCTTCTCAAGGCTAGCATTGTATCCAAAATACAGTACCCTGGCTGGGTCTCCAATGTAGTAATGGTTAAAAAAGGAAACGGCCGGTGGCGCATGTGTGTCGATTTTTCTTTGTTTAATAAATCATGTCCCAAGGATTTTTACCCGTTGCCTCGGATCGACGCACTAGTTGACTTAGCCGTCGGTTTTCCTATAATTAGTTTTCTAGATGCATTTTTAGGTTACCACCAAATCAGGATGCACTCTCCTGACATCAAAGATGTCTCCTTCTTCACTGGGGACGGGTGCTATTACTACAAAATGATGCCCTTTGGGATAAAGAATGCAGGAGCAACCTATAAGAAGATGATGGATAGGGTCTTCCGAGAGCAAAGAGGGAGGAACCTGGAAGTATATGTGGATGACCTCATAATCAAAAGTCGAGATGTTGACTCTCACCCTTGGGACTTGGAGGAAGCCTTCGCCACCCTACGCAAGTATAAAATACAGTTGAACCCCCTGAAGTGTGTCTTCGGGGCAAGCAGGGGCAAGTTTTTAGGCCATCTCCTTACCCCTGCAGGTATGGATTCCAACCCTGACAAGGTGAGGGCAATCATGGAGTTAGGGTCACCTCGGAAAGCTAAAGAGGTGCAGTGGCTGACAGATAAGCTGGCAGGATTGAGCAGGTTCCTCTCCCGGGCTAGGGAGAAGTGCTTCCCCTTCTTTAAAACTTTGAGGGGAAGTCAGAAGCACAAAGCACCGTCATCTTTTTTCGGGGGTGGAGACACATTCAACCCATCCAGCTAGTGAGAGCCTGGGTGAGGAGATCCTCTCGGAGGTTGGTTCCTTCTCTCCATCGAAGCACATTAAACCCATCCAGCTAGTGAGAGTCTGGGTGAGGAGATCCTCTCGGGGGTTGGTTCTTTCTCTCCACTGAGGCACATTCAACCCATCAAGCTAGTGAGAGCTTGGGTGAGGAGATCCTCTCGTGGGTGGAACTTTCTCTCCACCGAGGCACATTCGACCCACCCAGCTAGTGAGAGCCTAGGTGAGGAGATCCTATTAGGGGTGGAACTTGCTCTCCACCGAGGCACATTTGACCCATCCAGCTAGTAAGAGCCTTGGTGAGGAGATCCTCTCGGGGTTGGTTCCTTCTCTCCATCGAGGCACATTCAACTCATCCAGCTAGTGAGAGCCTGGGTGAGGAGATCCTCTTGGGGGTGGAACTTACTCTCCACTGAGGCACATTTGACCCATCTAGTTAGTGAGACCCCGGGTGAGGATATCCTCTCAGGGTTGGTTCCTTCTCTCCACCGAGGCATATTCGACCCATCCAGTTAGTTAGAGCCTGGGTGAGGAGATACTCTTTGGTTCAATATGTCAAAGCCTTCACCGAGAGGTCTACCTGCCCTGCTGGCTAGTGAGAACCCATTCAGCGGAACCATCTTGAGGTTAACATGTCTAAGTCACATCCAAGAGGTCTACCTGCCCTGCTAGCTAGTGAGAGCCCGGTCAGCGGAACCATCTTGAGGTTAACATGTCTAAGTCACCTACAATAGGTCTATCTGCCCTGCCGGCTAGTGAGAGCCCGATTAGTGAAACAATTTTGAGGTTAACATGTCTAAGTCACCTCTAAGAGGTCTACCTACCCTATCGGCTAGTGAGAGTCCGGTCAGTGGAACCATCTTGAGGCTAACTTTCCAAAAATGTCGCAATCTCATAGTACTTTTACTTAAATGAATTCTTTCTAATTGAGTGTGTCCTACCTTAATCAGACAGGGATTAAGTCTGTTACAAAGAGGGGCTTACCGGGACAAGACTCCTTCAGGATGCACGATTGTTCGCCTTCTCCTTCCGTGCATCAGGTGGGGCATCCTCAACCCGTACCTGCTACTGATGTTGAGCTGGGCCTTTTGCTCTCCTCTCCTTCAAGAATTTTGGATCGGTGGTTGTTGTTTGACCCTCCTCCAGAGGGAGTTCACGGTAAGGTAACTCTCCCCTACCTTCTTTTCTCCTGCCCGAGCGATTTCTTCTTATTCTCTGCTTCTTGGATGTCAACAATCTTTACAGAAAAACCTGACGCAGGTCCTCAAATCAATGGACTGAGTTGTAGGTGTGGTTGTGGAATAAGTGGTTTTCTCTTCCCTTAAGAGTGACAACGAAGAGCCGACATTTGAACGCATCCGACATTGGCTTGATAGAGACTGTATCTTCGAACCACTGCAGGTGCTGGACTGGAGAATCCTTCCCGGTATAATAATTCATGTCAGGCTCTCTGAACCTCTCGGGAACGGGAGATGAGACAATCAGCTTGTTGAAGGGTGACCCCCTACTTGGTCTCACATGCTCCACTCGCACGACATACTTGCCTGGGAGACTAGCACTCACCGGGATAGGGAATAACTCCCGACCGGTAAGGTCTCGCTTGACCCCCTCTCCCATCCTATCCTTCCCGGGACGTCTTCCTATGCACTTTCTTCCACCCCTCATAGGGACACCTCGCCTAGACCCCTAGGAGAGAGCTCGCCAAGACCCTAAGGATTCATCTTGTCGAGACCCGTGGGATCCAGTCCCTGGGGGTGGGAGTTGAGCAGTCACCTCGAGGAGCAATACTTCACAGCATCTCCATGATGCCTTGGATGGATGTCATGAACTCTTCCCTCCCTACAAAGGGTACTGGATTGGGGAGCTCATTGGAGTCATCTCCACCTCCATGATCTCCTGCCATAAAACTTACTCAGGAACTTCTGTATGAGATGCGGTCCACACTCACTGCACCTGAATGTTGGAACCGAAATTCAATTCCACCTAGAGTTCGGACCTAGGGTGCAACTCACACCTACTTATCCTGAGCCGTGCCTTGGTGAGAGACCTGAATTTAGAAGATGACCCTTGGCTCTAGCGTGGAGGTCCCACCTCACACCCGAAAGACCTTTGAGATCTCCCCCTCCCTAGCCAATGCTGAGCTAGGTTCCTTGGATGATGAAGTAAGAAGATGAAGATTAGTTAAAACGGATCCCTCTCCAAGGCACCCCAGGGGTCTATTTATAGATTTTTGGGGATGGTCTACCAATAGTGAAAGACTTATTTTAAGAGCCTAGACACCTAGAGGGGGGTGAATAGGTTCTAATTTTCTTTTATAATTCAGGCAATTAACTAGTATTAACAAAGCACAGGAAATACAATCTACAGAACAGAAATCACAGCACAGCAAACAACAGATTTATAGTGGTTCCCCAATGTATGGGTGCATCCACTTTCCCCCTTCGCCTATCCAGTGGAGAACTGGATTCAGCCCAACTTCCTTCCACTAGCTCAGATCCACAGATCTTACAACTCAAAACCAGATTGGTTCCTACAGCTCAGACTTATACAAGTCCTACCTCAGATTCTTCCCAAGAATCCTACCTCAGGCCTCAGCCCTACCTCAGCCTTTATCACTAGGCTTACAACTAAGACTATCACAAGTCTTACACCTCAGGCCCTTAGTCCTACCTCAGCCTTTATAATTATAGGCTTACAACTCAAATCTTACAAAAGATCCTACAAGAAATTAATTGTTTAAGAGATACAATGATATCACAAGATAGATCTCTCTATAGGTTTGAGCTTCTTGATAAGTTCTTGAATAAACTGAATCTTCAGATTCAACCAGACTTAGTTTTTTCAAAGCTTTTTGATATAACAAAATAAGGTTGAACTCTTCTTGATGTAGAAGTTGATCTCCTGTCAGCTCCTTACTTGAATTCAGAATAAGATCTGAATCTTCTCTTGCAGACTGCTTTGGATCTGCCTTCTTAAGGGTTTCCCCTTTTCTTGTTGTAAGATTCTCTTTCCTGAAATAGCTTGATTACTTCCTTAGTTCTGTTGTTTTTGGTTGTCAAGGATCAGTCCCTTATATAGAGTTTCCTCATGCTTACCGGCTGATCCGGTTTGTAAAACCTTTCTGACAGTTCTAACAAAGGTGTCAGACCTGTTGGTTATGATAGTTGTCGAGTCACCAGTCTTGATAGCTGATTCCTTAAAGACTTTACAACTCAGCATAACCACTCAGCAAACTGCTTCACATATGTCGACACAAATAGACTAAGTGTCGACACAAGTCTTGATGATGTCGACATAACACTCCATGTGTTGACAAAGTTATTCTTCAGCTACTCGACACAGCTTCTATTTGTATGTGTTGACACAAGTCCTGTGTGTCGACACAAGTCTTGATGATGTCGACATAACACTCCATGTGTTGACATAGTCATTCTTCAGCTACTCGACACAGTTTCTGTTTGTATGTGTCGACATAAGTCCTATGTGTCGACACAACTGCTCCTGGTCTTTACATAACTAATGTTGGAAGATGGCGTTGAGTGTATATCCAGCTGTCGTTGAGTGTGTGTCGACACAAGTTCCGTGTGTCGACACAACTTATGCTCTTGACATAACTGATGCAGACAAATAGCGTCGAGTGTGTGTCGACACAAGTCTTGTGTGTCGACACAAACCTTCTGCAGGTGTCAACACAATTCCTGAGTGTCGACACATGCCTTTCTTCTGATGGTGTCGACACCACTTCTGCTTTAGGTGTCGACACAATTCCTGCCTTAGGTGTCGACACAATTCTGGGTGTCAACACAGCTTCTTCTTCAGGTGTCAACACAATGCCTTGGTGTCGACACAGGCCTTGCTTCTAGTGTCGACACAACTTCTGGGTGTCAACACAATTCTTCATAAGTGTCGACACTTATACTTAGAAAAAATTCTTACAAACCTTACACCTGCACAATGAAACTCAAACATCCATCAAATATAAATTGATGTATATCATTGAGTAAGATGAGGCTTCTCCAAATCTAGTACATATTTTTCAGTGTACCAAACAATCTCCCCCTATTTGTAGAAGTCATAACCCTTAGTCAAAGATATACATCTCTCATAATAAAGCACATAAAAATAGATGTACATTCATTTCAGTGCAAGATAACATATAAATAATGTAAACAACTAAAATCAATAGTGAAGCTTATTTTATGTATTAATCAGAAAGTTCTGGGTTTACATGTTTTTCCTTAGAACAAAAACAAAAAGTTACATTGTTCTACACATAAGCCGATCTATCTTATGATTGACTAGGCTCCTTAATTACAGTGCCTTTTCCAGACTTAATCTTTGCCTGCACAGTGGGTTTTGTATCATCAGCAGGTTTCTTCCCTTTGAGATCCTTATTCTTTAATTCTTTAGCCATTATCCTTTGCCTTTCAAAATAGTGAAAAGGCTTAGGGAAGTACCTGCTAGGCTCCAGAGCATTAGCAGTTAACTTCCCAGCTTTTGCACTTCTTCTGTACTGAAGAATGGATTCTTGTCTGGCTTGATACTTATTCCATTCTTGCTCAGAATACCATTTACCCCTATCATAGGTCTTATCCTTTACAGCCTTCCAGGCAATCAAAATAATATTCCTAGAAGTGGGTCTCCATTGCTCAAAATCTGGCTTCAACTCAGCCTGTTCTCTGAACCTTTTCTTGGATAGTTGTGCTTCCTTCTAAGCTTCCTTGGCAGCCTCTGACATCTCTACTTTTTCAATAATCACATTTGATGCCTCCTGTTGAGGGTTGTACATTGTCTGCACTCCTTGTTGAACCATGTCAAAGTCAACAGAAGGTTAAATAACCTGTGCAAATTCAGACTGATCTCCTTCAATATAAGCAGGTTGTACTCCAGACTCAGCAACATTATCATCATCACACAAAGGAGGGAAGCCAAGTGTAGCTCTAATGGAATTAGAGATCCATTTTGCATGATTAGAGCTAGCTTTTACTAACAACCTCTCCCCCTTTATGACTTCTCTAGTGATATGATCTCTCAGATCAGTCTTTTGAAACCTTATCTTATCAAGCCAGATATTTTGTACCTTCTTGATAATAAGCTTTGAACTTAGTTAGGTAATCAGAAATGGTCTTTTGAGAGGCTCCAATAGCTGTGTAGACAACAGCTAGATCTTCTTGTAGTTGCTTTGATATTTCAGTTTTCAAATCAGTTGAAATACTTCCAAGTTTCTTGATGATTTCTTCATGGGAGTCTTTGAGGTTTTCATTGGACCGAAATTGATTTTCCAAAACATACCCTTGCTTTGTGGCAATGTCCTCAACCTCAGTCTTCAGCAACTATTGTTGCTCAGCCAGATATACTACAACATTGCCTCCCTTATGGAAGCAATCTATCATCTCTTTCTTATACAGATTGACTTCAAATTTGATTGATTTTATGTCCTGAGCGAGCTGAAACTACAGTTCTTTATTAGACTTATCCACATAATTCTCTAAAGACTGCCTTTGTTCATCCAATTTTACTTGTATTTGGACCAGTAATAAACTGAAGTCCATGCATGCTGCATGTGGTGGTGTGACTATTTGCAAGGCTTTCTTGTAGCCTGAGCTCTTTTTCCTTATTGCAATCATCTTCCTATTCTTAGCCATAGAGACTTCATCATCATCAGAGGGTTGTGATGAGCTTTCTATATCAACTCATTCTCTATTAGATGGTTCATTCAGTAGCTCCTCCCCCTCAGTTCTTTGCTGGTCCTTTTCTACCTGTGATTGCTCACCCTCAGTCCTTACAGCTGGTAAATCAGGAAATAGCTCTTCCATTGTTACCTCTTGCTGCATCTATATAGGAGGAACAAGGTTAGTTTGAAAAACAAAAGGTTCTCCCTAGACATCTAGATTTTTGTCCAGGGCCTACTTTATAAAGGATATACTTACTTGCTCATCCTGAGCTGTATCTATTATCTGTACATTTTGTGCTTCTTTATTTATATCTGATACAACATCCGTGACTGTATCATCTGCATACTCACTCTCTAGAGTAGCTGCATCAATTCCTTCCCCTTGAGCAGGTAACTCAGGAAGTACAGTATCTTGTGTTGCTGGTGTAGGATTTTCTCCCCCCTAGAGTAGTGACTATCTGTGGCTCTGGGAGCACACTGCTCTCTACTTGAGCTTGAGCATCTTTTTGTGGTCTATCTTCATCTAAACTAAAGACCACTTCCTCTTCAGAATCACGAGAATATTCTGCTTTCTGTACAACTTCCTTCTTCTTTTCTTTCTTGGTCTGTTTTTGTGGAGTAGAAACCTCCTTGGTTAATACTCTATCCCACCGAGACAGAATTCTTACATCCATTCTCCTCATATGGTTGATCTTTGAACCTTAAAGTTGGCTCATTACATCTGGTATTGCTGAAGATAAACATAAACTCAGAATCCTTCCCAGATTTGGTTTCTTTATACCTTCTTGTATTTTATCAAATACTACAAATGCCCAGTCTTTTTTTACAGTGAAGATGACCCTTGTCATTAGATTGAACATGGAGACTGAAACTCTATCATGTCCACCAGTCTTACACAGAATTACCTTGCCTATGATTTCAGACAGAAACATTCCTTGTGAATTCATCCCCTTCCTGGAAATGGATGATCAAACTTTGATATTAGGGCTTAGCCCACACCAGCTTAATGCATCTTTTGTCATTGATGGAATGATATCATCGTCATCCTTAACCTTAGGAAGTTAGAGTGATTTCCTAATCGTCTTCTGAGTAAGTTTCACTTAGGAATCTTGTACGGTGGCTTGGATCTTCTTCACATCTATGTCCACGGTGGCTGATTAATAGAATTCCATGACTTCCTTCTTCCAGATCTTAGTCGGTTCTGAGACCAAGAATTCCAAACCATTCTCTGAAATTAGGGTAATTACACCCTGGATTTTTGGAGACGTTATCGTGAATCCACCACGAACTAGCGCATAGCCTTCGTTCACCTTGTCTTCCTTGATGGGCGCCATTGATGAAAGGGAGAGAGAAAGAAGAGAATATCAAAGTCGACACAAGGTCTAGAGTCGAGAAATCTGAAAGCGTAGTCGACAAGATTTTGGCTTCACCTATTTATAGTCTAGGTGTAAAGGGGAGTTCAAAAGATGTACTTTATTAATAATACTAGGTCTCGACAACACTTATATGTGTCGATAGAAAAAAATTAGATCTTGACACTACTTAAGTTTTGTCGACACGTCTATGTGTCGACATACTTATTTCACTGTCGACATGTACTGGTCATTTCTCGACACAAAGTGTCGACTTTGATTTTTGTGTGTCGACAAAAAAATTAGTTAACTTAAAGTCTCGACATAGTTGTGTTGACACCTATTCTTCTATCGACACAAATACTGTGTCTGTATCGACACATCCTTTTCCTTTGTCGACACAACATACTGAGTGTGTCGACACAATTTGTTTGTGTCGACACAAACATTGTACTTATACAAATTTCCTGAGAAATATTGTGCTTACATATTCTACTTAGGAATGCTTGAGCTGACCTATTCTAGGTTAAACATACCTAATTCAATTTTAAAATAATTGAATTTAGTTTCATTCAGAGGTTTTGTAAAAATATCAGCAATTTGATTATTTGTGTTTATAAATTCTAGATTAATATCTTCCTTCTCCACATGTTCTCTTATAAAATGAAACTTAATTTCTATATGCTTGGTTCTACTGTCAGATACAGGATTCTTAGCAATAGAAATAGCACTTGTAGAATAACAAAACAGTGAAATTCTACTTACCTTTATGTCATAATCTTCAAGTTGGTGCTTTATCCACGATAATTGTGCACAGCAACTGCCTGCATCTACATATTCAGACTCAGCTATTGATATAGCTACACTGGTCTGCTTCTTGCAGTACCATGACACCAGCCTTCCACCTAGGAACTAACAGGTTCCTGTAGTACTCTTCCTGTCTTCTTTACATCCTGCAAAGTCTGCATCTGAGAAACCTGTTAGTAATAAATATCTATTCTTAGGGTACCAAAGACCTAGATTAGGTATGCCCTTAAGATATCTCAAAATTATTTTAACTGCAGTATAATGAGATTCCTTTGGGCAATCTAGGTACCTAGCACAGACACATGTAGCATACATGATGTCAGGTCTAATAGCAGTCAAGTAGAGTAGGGAGACAATTATCCCTCTATACAAAGACTCATTAACAGGTTTCCCTGTCTCATCTTTGCCTATAGGCATACTTTTTCCCATTGGAGTTTTCATGATGGAGGCTGAGTCTATCCCATATTTCTTAATCAACTCCTTGGTGAACTTAGACTGGGATATGGATAATCCATCATCAATCTGTCTTACTTGAAGTCCCAAGAAGAACTTTAGCTCACCCATACTGCTCATCTCAAACTTCTTTTGCATAAGTTTGGCAAACTTTCTACAAAGGTTGTTTTCAGTAGATCCAAAGATAATGTCATCAACATATATCTAGACAAGGAATATCTTGCCTTTAGATTCCCTAAAGAATAGAGTTTTGTCTATCTTTCCTCTAGAGAATTTATTCTCAATAAGAAAAGTAGACAAGGTTTCATACAAATCCCTAGGGGCTTATTTCAAACTATATAGAGCTTTCCTAAGCCTATATACATAATCAGGATAATGAGAATCTACAAAACCTGAGGGTTGATCAACATAGACTTCCTCTTTTAAGTCACTATTCAGAAATGCTGACTTTATATCCATCTGATATACCTTGAACCCTTAATAGGCAGCATAGGCAAAGAACATCCTTATAGCCTCTAGCCTTGCTACTAGGGCAAAGGTTTGATCAAAGTCAATCCCTTCCTCTTGTCTATAGCCTTTTGCTACCAACCTGGCCTTGTTCTTAATTATAGTGTCATTCTCATCAAGTTTGTTTCTGTAGATCCACTTGGTTCATATAATGTTATGATCCTTTGGTTTAGGAACCAGTTCTCATACTTTACACCTTTTGAATTGATTCAGCTCTTCTTGCATAGCATCAATCAAGTTTGTGTCTTCCATGGCTTCTTCAAACTTCTTGGGTTCTATCTGTTACAAGAAACTTGAATATAAAACTTTGTTCATGTTCTAGCTCCTAGTTAGTACACCTTGACTTGCATCACCAATGATTTGATGAGCTGGATGATCCTTCAGGTGTCTTCTTGTTGGAGGAAACCTGTCAACCTCATGGCCTTATTCATTTTCCTCAATGAAGGGATAGATACTACTCTAGAGGGGGGGTGAATAGAGTTATCAAATTTTGCACTTGACAAAACTTAATCGTCTACCCAACTCTCTTGGAGTGAATTGCGGAATGAAAAGATTATAGATATATAATTAACCCTATAGCCTAACACAAGTGTTGTGCACAAACTAAAGCTAACTGTAATTACAGTTAAGGCTTGGAAATCCTAATCAGCAACTAGCAATCCTAGTTATATCTATTCACAGCCACAATGCAGGAATTAAACAAGGCAATCCAGACGACACAAGGAAATTTATAGTGGTTCCCCAAACAACTTGGGTACGTCCACTCTTCTACCAACAAGGTAGGAATCCACTCAGGTTTTTGATCAGGTGCCCTGCCACCAACAGGATCTGCTTCAGGTAGATCCAGAAACCCTTTAGACTTTTGATCAGGTGTCTAAAAACCAAGCACAGGTTTTTGATCAGGTGCCCTACCACCAAGGGATACTTTTGAAGGGAGTAATAACCCTGTACAGGAGGGGGAAAGAAGGTTAAGATGTCTTCTCTATTTTACAAAAGATTAGAGAAGCACAAAGACTTGCACTGAGCTAGAAAGCTCTAAAGAATCAAGGCTCCCCCTGGCTCAAAGATGTCCAGGTGAAGTCTTGCTTCAGTGCAGAAAACTCTTCAGAAAGATCTGAAGGAAAAACTACAAGAAGATAATAAATAATAAAATTAGAAAACTTCAAGCAGCTGTCTTCTTCTTCTTCTTCTTCAAAAGAACTCTGAGTTTGAACTTCCTGGAAGCAGGAGAACTCAGGTTGAAGAAGAGCAGAAGAACTTAACACTTCTCAGTTGAATGGAAATTGCTGAGAGCAGAAAACTTTTTCTAGATGAAGGCTTGAATGCTTAAATGAATAACTGGGTAGCTAGCTGAAATCCTTCTCCAAAGGATTGCTTTTATAGCAGCAACAAGCAACGGCTCTCTTCAATTTTGAATTATTTGTCTTCTTCTGAAGCTTGAGACCTGGTCTGCAAATATCACAAAGGCAAACAATCTCTGCAGCAAAAACATTCTATAAAAGGAATAAACCTCTTTCTAGGAAGCTGCAGGAAGCAGTCTGATAATAAAGTACTAAATAAAGTCAAATCAGAAACAAACTCTTTATAGTAGAAGAAAGACTTTTCAGTCTAACGGCTATAAAGGACTGACAGTAGATAAAGTAAAATACAATGTCAGCTAATAAGACAAACAACTTTATCTGAAAAGATTTGACTCAGGCAAAAGGGATGGAGCAAATATTGCCTGGAAATATTATCATAAAACAACTTAAAAAACATTCCAGATAAAGTATTAATTAATTAAATACAATAAATAAATACAAAATATAAAGGCATACAGAAAACGTCGAACGACCTTCGGAGATCGTCGACCGACGCACGGAGATCGTCGAACTATCGGACAGGTAGTCGAACGATCCAGATAGTCGAGCTATCAAAGGAGATAGTCGAGCTATCACAACAGATAGTCGAACTATCAGAAGATAGTCGAGCTATCAGATAGTCGACCTATCAACAGATAGTTGAACTATCAATGCGAAACAGATAGTCGAACTATTAACAGATAGTCGAACTATCAAAAACAAACAGACAGTCGACCTATCAACAGATAGTCGAACTATCAGATAGTCGAACTATCAAAGCAGATAGTCGAACTACCAAGCGAGAACAGATAGTCGACCTATCAACAGATAGTCGAACTATCAATGCAGAACAGATAGTCAAACTATCAACAGATAGTCGAACTATCAGAAGAAAACAGATAGTCGATCTATCAACAGATAGTCGAGCTATCAGATAGTTGAACTATCCAAGCAGATAGTCGAACTATCAAAGCACACAGATAGTCGAACTATCAACCGATAGTCGAACTATCCTCGCAGATAGAACGTCGAGCAACTGATAGACGATCGTCGAACAGTCAGTCGACGATAGTCGAGCGGCGTTCGACGATAGTCGAACGAACAAACTACTTAACCAAATTCTTCATCTGGAAAAGCGAGGACTCTACAGCTAGACCACTAACCATTGACCATAGATATTTCTTGGGTCAAGGGACAAAAGGAGAGGACTAAACTCAAATCAAACTAGGGTACCAACAATCTCCCCCTATTTAAGTTAAGTCTCTTCAAAAACTAAAACAAGAGCTAGCTATAGAGCAATAAAATTAATACAGGAAATAGATAAACAATTAACTAGCAGTTATCAAACAGATAAATAACAGTCAAACAAAATTAAGAGTCTACAGAGTCTGGCTTAGGGTCAGAAGAACTAGGAATAAAAGAAATTTTCCTCAGAGGATCAATAGCCTCTTTCTTTGACATCTTCAAGTCCTGCACACCAATAATCTTTAATTCTGCAGCCCTTGGAACAACTGCTTCAGGGTGCTTTTCCATATACTTTGAAGGGTCAAATACATCAGGGCTAACCTGGAACTTTTCGAACTCCTTCTTTCTGAATGAAGACATTGTGGTTAATCCAGTAGTATCCTTTCCTTCATCTTTTGCTTTTCTGATTTGAGCTGCTCCAACCAATTCATGAAAACGAGCCATCCTAAAGTTAGGATCAAGCTCAGGACTTTCATAAACAGTCTCAAAAGGAGTAACCTCTGGTTCTTTATCTTGATTAACTAGATAAGACAAGGGAGCAGACTTAGCAAAGTTCTTGCTAGAATTTTTAAGCAAAATAAACTACTTACCTTTTGAAACACCTTTTTCAGAATGCACTGGCATTGGAGATGAAACCTTTTTCTTTGGAGAAGGAGGAGGGGAAAAAGTTGGTCTTTGATACACAACCTCCTTCACTTGTTCTCTCACTGTATCAGTTCTTTGATAGCCAGAATATGACTTTCCTTGAAAACCTTGAGATCTTTTCCTTGAAGAAGACTGGGAAGGAGCAGATTTTGCTAACGGAGCAGAAGGATTAGCAGAAAGGTTGCCAGAGGCTCTTGCACCGGGAGGTGGAGGAGGAGGACCTCTGGGATTCCATCTGGGGGTAGGATTATCATATTTCTTAGATCTCTTTCTCTCTTTCTGCTGGTTCTTGGAGAACCACATCCAATGTTGAAACTCTTTTGACTTGGGGTCAATTCCTTTCAGAATATAATATGGAGTATCATTATCACGATTGAGAGGAGGAGGAGCAACAACTTTTCTTTTCTTCTGAGCAGCTTTCTTTTTCTTTGAATTCTCAGATAAATCTGAATCCTCTTCATCCTTAGAATGAGATGAGGGAGGATTGTCATATGGGTCATAGGCTTCAGAAACAGCCTTTTCCTTTAATTTCAGATCAGCTTTCTCTTTTTCCTCTTCTATGGCATCCTGAGCCAGAAGGAAATCCAAATCAAGTTCTGGGGAATCATCCCAAACAGTTGACTTTTCAACTTGCAAATCTTTTTCTTTCTCTTCTAACAAAGATTGAACTCTTAATTGCCAAGCAGCTCTAGCTTTTTCTTCTTGATTTTCAGACACTTCTTCTATATCATCTAAAAAGGAATCCAGTTCTGGATCTACTTGAACATCAGGAACTTCTGGAGCAGCTTCTGAAACAATTACTATAACCTGAGCAGCTAAATCTTCTTTAATATAATCTGTAGATTTATGAACACAAATCTGCTAAATAAGCTAAAATCATTCCTTCTAGGTATTCACAAGCTATCAAATTAATTGACTCGTCAATAAAGCGGATGAGTGAATTACCTTCATATTTTACCAACTCCCAGGATTCATCTAGATAGGATGTAATAATCCCTTCTAGGAAATGAGCAACCAAGGGAGTGGCGAGATCTTCTAAACAGACTTTCACAGCAAATTCAGATAACATAATAGCATCAGATATTTCTTTGTCAGATAACACTGAACCTGATTCAACTTGAGCTGGAGCTGGAGCAGTCTCTTCTTGAACTGCTGGAAGAACTGCTGGAAGGGAGGCTGGAGGCTCTGAGACATCTTCACAGAACATCTCCCCCTGCCTGATTTCAGTGGAAACTAAAACCAGGCCCCTTGAAGAAGAGGGCTCAGCAGATTTAGAGAGTGATTGGATGGAAGCAGTCAAGGTAGCAATAGAGGAGGCAAGTGGAGCAATTGCCTCTTCAATCATTATTTTGATTGAAGGGGTAATCAACTCCAAAATGCCAGAAATGAATGCTGGGGTTATCTCAAAAGATGATGGAATTGCAGTGGATGGAGATGCAGCAGAGATGGTTGTAGTGTTAGGATGAAAAGTGGTGTAAACTGGAGATCGAATTAGAGATGGAGTATGATGTGGAGAATGAATAGGGGACTGAATAGGAGACTGAGGAGGTGTTGGAATCCTCTCAGATCCTAACAGATCAAAACTAGGAGCAGATATCCTAGCCAGATGAGAAGGAAGAGGAGAAGCTGGAGGAGAAGGAAGAACAACCGTGGTTGTTTCTCGAACAGGAGAAGGAGAAAGTCGTACTTCAGCTGAAGTTGATGGAACTTCAACTGAGGCAGACTGCATAGCAGAAGAAGATGAGGGAAGGGAAAGATGAGCTGAGCCAGCTTCGTGAGGGAGAGGAGCGACTGAATCAGTCCTAGTGCTCTCTGATGTCGCTGGAGCAACCCCTGTGAGAGCGGGCTTCACAAACGTCCTCTTCCACTTGGAGAACAGATTCGGGTCCATCTTCTTACTCACATTTATGGTTGTTGCAACGGAGACCAGCAGCTGAGGATACTTTTCCTTCAGGAAAATTCCAATAACCCTGCCTAGGGTGACCTCTTTCTTACTATTCTTTTTTCCTTATCAGATCGAACATTACTCCTGCCCAATCAATCTTTTTCTGATTAACAATTGCACACATCAGTGCAAATTGTTGCCTTGTAATGTTGTCATGAGCAGAGTGCTTCCCAAGGAGCACTTTTCCAACTAACTCAGCAAGAAATTTAATCTTAAATGGGAAATTGACCTTGAGCAGCTTGGAGGGAATGCCTTTGGCATGTCCCAGCTCAGTAAGCATTCTTCCAAACTCTTGAGCATCTTGCTCATAATCTTCTTCACCATTAATCAAGCCAAAAACATCAGTCAGAACGGCGGGAGTTAAAATTACCTCTTCTCCGCCAATAGTGTCAGTCATCGAATCGTCAGAGGAGGACGAAGTGAAAGCCCATTCCTTAATCTCGGGCACATTTAACTTTATCCTTGTAGACATTAATCTTTCTAGACCTTGATCTCGACACAACTGAAGAATTTCCACAATCCCTGCTTCACAGTAACTGAATGCGTCAAAATCGACGCTGAAGCCTGCATCGAACTTTACAACAGCTAGCACTGTGGGAGAAATCGCCATGGAATTGCTGGAGAATGCGCGAGAAAGACGGAGAAGACGAAGGAGACTAAGCGGCAGAAAATCGCAAGCGGGAAGACAGAATGCGAAAAGTCACGCTCCGTCGACGATAAAACAAAAGATCTTTTAACCTAGGTCGACTATCGGCTTTATATTAGACCGGAGATAGTCGATCTATTAAAAAGATACTAGACCCGATGGTCGAACGGCCGTTCGACGATCGGCCCAGAAGCAGAGTAGTCGATCAATCGTTCGACTATTTCTGGCTTCTCAAACAACAAGCTGTCGTCATCCAGAGATCGACGATAAGCTCGACCTGTTCGACGATCTTCGAACGCCGGTCGACGATCTTCAAACAGATAAGCTATCATTAACCAGAGGTCGACGATAGACTTGATCCGTTCGACGATCTTCGATCATCGTTCGACAATCTTCAAGCAGGTTTCAACATTGGCAGATATAGTCACACTTAGTCTCGTCCATTGATCATGCCTAGTTGAACTAAAAAGAACAGATGCTTCTGTTCATCTAAGGGCTTGGTGAATATATCACCTCTCTGAAACTCAGTGGATATGAACTCAAGACAAATCTTGTTCTTTTCCACACAATCTCTCAGGAAATGGTGCCGAATCTCAATGTGATTCGTTCTAGAGTGGTGCACTGGATTTTGTGCAATGGAGATAGCACTGGTACTGTCACACATGATTTTGGTGTTCTTGTGTGAGTAACCATAATCCACAAGCTGGTTTTGAATCCACAGGATCTGTGAACAACAACTAGCAGCTGCTATATATTCAGCCTCTGCAGTTGAAGTTGAGACAGAAGCCTGCTTCTTACAGAACCAAGAGACCAATCTCTCTCCCAGGAACTGACAAGTTCCTGAGGTGCTCTTCCTGTCAACTCTACAGCCAGCATAATCAGAATCAGAATATCCAATTAATTCAAATTCTGACTCAGCTGGGTACCAAAGTCCTAGATTTGGACATCCCTTCAAGTATCTCAGGATTCTCTTGAGAAGAATCAGATGAGATTCCTTGGGGTTGACCTGGAATCTAGCACAAAGGCATGTAGCAAACATTATATCAGGCCTACTTGCAGTTAGATATAATAGGGTACCAACAATGGCCCTATAATTCTTTTGATCAACTGGCTTGCCGTGATCATCAAAATCAATAACTACATTAGTAGCCATAGGTGTAGGCATTGCTGAAGCATCAGCCATCCCAAATTTCTTTACCAATTCCTTGGCATATTTGGATTGGGAGATGAAGATACCATCAGCATCTTGCTTAACTTGGAGACCAAGAAAGTAAGACAGCACACCCATACTACTCATCTCAAACTTAGAGTGCATCAGGTCAGAGAACCTTTTGCAAAGTTTGGGATCAGTGGAGCCAAATATAATATCATCTACATACACCTGAACTAACAGGATTGTGTCCTTGTGATGCTTGACGAAAAGGGTTCTATCAACTACTCCCCTAGTAAAGTTATGCTCTAAAAGGAAACTAGCTAGAGTCTCATACCAGGCTCTGGGAGCTTGCTTTAGTCCATAAAGAGCTTTCTACAACTTAAACACATGTGAGGGCTGAGTTGAAGAAACAAACCCTGGTGGTTGTTCAACAAACACCTCTTCCTTAAGCTCATCATTCAGGAATGCACTTTTGACATCCATTTGAAAGACCTTAAACTTCATGTAGGCTGCATAGGCCAAGAAGATCCTTATTGCTTCTAGCCTTGCAACAGGAGCAAAGGTTTGGTCATAATCTATACCTTCCTCCTGTCTGTATCCCTGAGCTACAAGCCTTGCTTTGTTCCTTACAATAATTCCATTTGCATCCAACTTGTTTCTATACACCCACTTGGTGCCTATGATCAGTTGGCCTTTAGGTCTTGGAACCAAAGTCCAAACTTTATATCTCTCAAACTGATTGAGTTCCTCTTGCATAGCAATGATCCAGTGGGGATCTAGCTCTGCATCTTTAAAGGTGAGGGGCTCAACCTGTGAGAGGAAACAAGCGTGCATCACATCCTGTCTTAATTGGTGTCTTGTTTGCACACCAGCTGATATGTCTCCAATCACTTGAGATGTAGGGTGATCTCTAAGTGTGACAATATCAGCAGGTGGGATGTGATCTTCAGCAATAGTTGGGATTAATTCCGCAGGAGGAATTTGATCTACTGTTGGTGGTACAACAACATCTTCTGCAATGTCTTCATCACTATCTGATTCAGTGATCTGAAGAGTTGATAGTTGAAGAATTTCTTGAGTAGCATCAGGTACCTGCAATGAACTAGAGGTAGGAGAATTTTCTTTCTCCTTGTAAAACATCTGAGACTCATCAAAAGACACATGCACAGATTCTTCAATTTTACAGGTAGATTTGTTATAAACCCTATAAGCTTTGCTTACTTGGGAATATCCAAGCATAATTCCCATTGAAGCTTTTGCTTCAAACTTTCTAAGGTATTCTTTATTATTATTATGAATATACACTACACAACCAAAAATTCTAAAATAGTTAATTTTAGGTTTCTTTCCTTTAAGCAACTCATAAGGAGTTTTACACTTAAGCTTGTGTATCAAACTTCTATTCAAGACATAATTGGCTGTACTAACAGCTTCTGCCCAATAGGAAAGAGGCATGTTAGCATCTGCCAACAATGTACTAGCAGCTTCAATGAGTGTTCTGTTCTTCCTTTCAACTACCCCATTTTGTTGGGGAGTTCTAGGAGCTGAGAAGCTATGTTTGATACCTTCTCTCTCACAGAATTCTTGCATGAGAAGAGAGTCAAACTCAGTACCATGATCACTTCTGATCAAGGCCACATGAGTAGAGTACTCAGTCTGCACACATAGTAGAAAGTCTGTAAGGGCTTTGAAGTTATCAGCCTTAGTTCTCAAAAAGAAAACCCAACTGAACCTAGAGAAGTCATCTACAATTACTAAGGTGTAATACTTCCCTCCTAAACTCTGTACATTTATTGGGCCAAAAAGGTCCAAATGTAATAAGTACAAGATTCTAGGAGAATCACTCTTATTTACTGATTTAAAAGAGTTTTTGGTTTGCTTGCCTAGCTGACAAGCCTTGCATAGGCTCTCCTTCTTGTAGGGGCAAGAAGGTAAACCTCTAACAAGGTTGTGCTTAGATAACCTAGATATATTTTTAAGGTTAACATGACTAAGCCTCTTATGCCACAAAGAGTTATTATTAATTGTTACTTCATTAAATAAACAGATTTCAGAGTGAGATGAATTGAAATCTACTAAATAAATATTACCTATTCTAATGCCTACTAAAACAATATTATTATTTAAAGTAATATTGCAAGAGGAGTTAGAAAATGAAACCTGGTAGCCAGCATCACATAGCTGGCTGACTGAGATCAAATTGTGCTTTAGTCCTGTCACATATGCAACTCTCTTGAAAGTAACTGCTCCAATTGTGATCTTGCCATAGCCTTCTGTCTGACCACAGCTGGAATCTCCAAAGATAACCTTTGGGCCGAGCTTAGCTTTGAACTTTGACAGGTGATTTTTATTTCCTGTCATATGCTTTGAGCATCCACTATCCAAATACCACTTATTTTGAGTGATAGGATAGGCCTTCACCTACAAGACATTTATTTAGACAGTGTGGACCCAGGTAACCTTGGGTCCCTTGTTTTTCACATAAGAAAAACTGGAAATAAAAGAAAATGCAGGCTGAGGGTGATAACCTAATGGGTGAGATCTCCTAGGTGGGATTCTCCATGCAGATGATGGGTCAACAAACCTAGGGTTTCTATTTTCATTTAGGTTTCTATGGTACTGATGATGATTTTGAAAATCATGTTGAAAACGTCGATCGACGTTTGACGATGGGCGCTCAGATCGTCGAGCTTCGTTCGACCATTAAGCTTCCGATCGTCGAGCGGCGTTCGACGCTCTTTGCATTTCTTTAAAAAAATTCTTTCTTTTCTCTCTCTTAGCTTTATTTAAAGTTTTATTAACTAGATTTACTTGCTCAGTGTTCTTCATTCCACTAGCTGAAATGAAGTTCACTGGAGTTGAAAGATTGTTTTTAAGAAGAACTGGGGGTTCACTGGGAGAAGCTCCTAAACCTAGTTTGTTATTACCTGACCTAGTGTTAGTCATGCTAGTAATCTCTAACAGCTTAAGGCTTCTACCATTAAGTGATTCTTCTAACCTCTTAGACTTAGCTAACTCCATTTTAAGAAATTTAATTTCTTCACTACAAGTAGTGAGATCTTCCTTTAACCTAATATTTTCTGTAGCAATTAATTCTAAGTCAGCTAACTTATTTCTAAGTTCTTTAATCTCCTTTTCTGAACTAATTAAGTCTAAGCATAATGATTTAAAATCTAACTTAAATTCTTCAGAAGTGAAGTCATAAGAAGATAGTACCTCATCTTCTGTTGGCATTTCTTCTTCTGAATCTGAACTCTCTGCAGCTGAGTGGTTGCTGCAGGCATCTATTGCCATGAGGCAAACTTCTTTTGCCTTCTTCTCTTCCTCATCCTCACTGGAGCTTGAGGAGGAGGATTCTTCATCAGAATCACTCCAGGTTTCAGCAATGAAACCTCTCTCCTTTTTCTTGTTCTTATAGGAGGATGGCTTGGAGTGCTTCCTGTGTAGTTCTTTTTCTTTCCTCTTGTCTTTGTTCTTCTCCTCTGGACACTCGGGCAGGATATGTCCAGGCTTCCTGCAACCATAACATATAATTTCTTTAGCAGGTGAACGGTCATACCTTGGTTTGTCTTCATAGCGTGAAGACTTCTTTCTGAACTCCTTTCTCCCCATCTTGAGAAACCTCTTGGCAAACAATGCCATTAGCTCCTCATTTGATTGGCTACCTTCAGAAGCATTAGCAGCTATAAGAGTTAGAGATTGCTCTTTTCTTGTTGGAGTAGGGGGTCTTTGCTTCTGCTTCTGCTTCCCTTGTCTTCAGCACTTGCTCAAAAGACTTGAGCTTGCCGAGAAGGGCTTCAGTTGAAATCTCATTTGTACTTCTGGCTTCCTTGATGGACCAGATCCTTAGATCCCATGTGCTAGGGAAGCACATAAGAATCTTATCATTGACCTCTGTCAATGATATGTCCTTGTCCAGGGTCCTCAGCTCATTGATGATTGAGCTGAGCCTTGTGTACATGGCCTCAACTGATTCAGCATCAGTTTTCTTGAAGTTCTCATATTGTGAGATAAGGTTGGACCTTCTGTCCTTCCTTTCATCAGCTGAACCAGCTACAATCTGGTTCAGTGTATCCTACATGGCTTTTGCTGAAGAGCAGTCAGCAACCTTCTGGAATACCTCATCAGACATTGTCTGAGCCAGAATGTTCATCGCCTTGGCATCTGCTATCTTGACCTTCTTGTACTCATCATTGTAATCTGGAGGAGGCACTGCACTCATATCAGATGATGAAGCAGTAGCAGCAGCAGGTGCTCTTGGGGGTCCTGACAAAATGGAAGCAAAGATGCTTTCTTCAATAGAATTCATATATAATTTTATCCTTGCCTTCCAGATGCCAAACTTAGCTAAGTTGCATGTTGGAGGTCTGGTGCTAGAATAATCCTTGGACTGGGCCATGATAGTGAATATCTAAAATCCTTGGTATCTATCAGGATCTTGTGACTTAGGTGTTAGCCTATTCAGTCAGTCAACCTCCCTCTGATACCAATTGAAAGTGAAGAGATAGATACTACTCTAGATGGGGGGTGAATAGAGTTATCAAATTTTGCACTTGACAAAACTTAATCGTCTACCCAACTCCCTTGGAGTGAATTGCGGAATGAAAAGATTATAGATATAGAATTAACCCTATAGCCTAACACAAGTGTTGTGCACAAACTCAAGCTAACTGTAATTACAGTTAAGGCTTGGAAATCCTAATCAGCAACTAGCAATCCTAGTTATATCTATTCACAGACACAATGCATGAATTAAACAAGGCAATCCAGACGACACAAGGAAATTTATAGTGGTTCACCAAACAACTTGGGTACGTCCACTCTTCTACCAACAAGGTAGGAATCCACTCAGGTTTTTGATCAGGTGCCCTGCCACCAACAGGATCTGCTTCAGGTAGATCCAGAAACCCTTTAGACTTTTGATCAGGTGTCTAAAAACCAAGCACAGGTTTTTGATCAGGTGCCCTGCCACCAAGGGATACTTTTGAAGGGAGTAATAACCCTGTACAGGAGGGGGAAAGAAGGTTAAGATGTCTTCTCTATTTTACAAAAGATTAGAGAAGCACAAAGACTTGCACTGAGCTAGAAAGCTCTAAAGAATCAAGGCTCCCCCTGGCTCAAAGATGTCCAGGTGAAGTCTTGCTTCAGTGCAGAAAACTCTTCAGAAATATCTGAAGGAAAAACTACAAGAAGATAATAAATAATAAAATTAGAAAACTTCAAGCAGTTGTCTTCTTCTTCTTCTTCAAAAGAACTCTGAGTTTGAACTTCCTGGAAGCAGGAGAACTCAGGTTGAAGAAGAGCAGAAGAACTTAACACTTCTCAGTTGAATGGAAATTGCTGAGAGTAGGAAACTTTTTCTAAATGAAGGCTTGAATGCTTAAATGAATAACTGGGTAGCTAGCTGAAATCCTTCTCCAAAGGATTGCTTTTATAGCAGCAACAAGCAACAGCTCTCTTCAATTTTGAATTGTTTGTCTTCTTCTGAAGCTTGAGACCTGGTCTGCAAATATCACAAAGGCAAACAATCTCTGCAGCAAAAACATTCTATAAAAGGAATAAACCTCTTTCTAGGAAGCTGCAGGAAGCAGTCTGATAATAAAGTACTAAATAAAGTCAAATCAGAAACAAACTCTTTATAGCAGAAGAAAGACTTTTCATTCTAACGGATATAAAGGACTGACAGCAGATAAAGTAAAATACAATGTCAGCTAATAAGACAGACAACTTTATCTGAAAAGATTTGACTCAGGCAAAAGGGATGGAGCAAATATTGCCTGGAAATATTATCATAAAACAACTTAAAAAACATGCCAGATAAAGTATTAATTAATTAAATTCAATAAATAAATACAAAATATAAAGGCAGACAGAAAACGTCGAACGACCTTCGGAGATCGTCGACCGACGCACGGAGATCGTCGAACTATCGGACAGGTAGTCGAACGATCCAGATAGTCGAGCTATCAAAGGAGATAGTCGAGCTATCACAACAGATAGTCGAACTATCAGAAGATAGTTGAGCTATCAGATAGTCGACCTATCAACAGATAGTCGAACTATCAAAGCGAAACAGATAGTCGAACTATCAACAGATAGTCGAACTATCAAAAACAAACAGATAGTCGACCTATCAACAGATAGTCGAACTATCAGATAGTCGAACTATCAAAGCAGATAGTCGAACTACCAAGCAAGAACAGATAGTCGACCTATCAACAGATAGTAGAACTATCAACGCAGAACAGATAGTCGAACTATCAACAGATAGTCGAACTATCAGAAGAAAACAGATAGTCGATCTATCAACAGATAGTCGAGCTATCAGATAGTTGAACTATCCAAGCAGATAGTCGAACTATCAAAGCACACAGATAGTCGAACTATCAATCGATAGTCGAACTATCCTCGCAGACAGAACGTCGAGCAACTGATAGACGATCGTCGAACAGTCAGTCGACGATAGTCGAGCGGCGTTTGACGATAGTCGAACGAACAAACTACTTAACCAAATTCTTCATCTGGAAAAGCGAGGACTCTACAGCTAGACCACTAACCATTGACCATAGATATTTCTTGGGTCAAGGGACAAAAGGAGAGGACTAAACTCAAATCAAACTAGGGTACCAACACTCAACCTGATGCTCCTCATTGTCTTCATCATCCAGTGAGTCTTGTTCTCCCCCTGGACAGCATGCATCTTTTTCTTTATCCATACTAGTAGGAGCTTCATCATTGATGTTCAGCTTGTCCAGCCTGTTTGTTAGACCTGTAGAACTAACAAATCCTTTTGATGATTCCTTTTTCTGATCCACCAATGATCACTTTGGTTCCATTCTCTATGGGTATATAGTCCATCAACATTCTTCTTGTTCCAGTCATGTGTCTAGAACATCCACTATCCAAGTGCCATATAGGGGTATGGCCACTTGGATTCACCTGCATCAAATAAAGAATCACTCATCCTTAGAACCCAAATTAGTTTTGGGTCCTATATTCTTGTTAGTTTGAAAATTATCATGTTTACCTACATCTTTTATGAAAGGTAAACTATTCTTGGTTTTAACACTTGTGTTAAACCAGTAATCCATAGCAAAGTGGCCTACCGTTCAACAACACCAACACTCAAATTTGTTGTACCTTCTCTTAGGTACAGACTTCACAACCTTGTTGCCAGTAGTTCTTTTTTGTGTAGGTACTGGAGCAGAAAATCCCAAGAATTCCTTTTGAACCTGATGGGATTGCCTATAGAGTGGCCTACAGGCATTTGCACACTTGCCAATGTTATCTCCATACTCACAGTGACCATGAGTAATTTCATGATCATACCTGTTTGTAGGTTGCATCACCTTCCTAAAGAAAATAGGGGGCTTAGAGGCTAGTGGCTGAACTGGGGCCTTACCTTTTCCATGTGAATTGGTGGCCCTTGTTCTTCCCTTAAAGCCTAGACTAGTATTACTTTTTTGAGAAATAAAGTTATCTATTAAAGGCAAGACTGATTTTGGCTTAGAGAATTTAGCCACTAACTCTTTTTCTTTCTGAAGTCTTGCCTCCAAATTCTTGATATAATTTTTCTTAAAAGAGATTGTGCCCATCTGAATGACAGTTATGTTCTTCAGTTTAGCAATCTCATTCAGTTTCAAATCAATCAGCTTGGCTGATTCTAATACTGCTTGCTTAAGAGATTCAATCTCCTTGGCCTTCTCTTTGACAAGAAGCTTGCTTCTCTTTAGAGCTTGAAACAACCCACCATACTCATCAATGAGTTGGTGTACATCTCATTCAGACTCAGAACCATCCACATCTCTTGATGCAGATGCTTCTGATTCTGATCCAGTAAAATAATCAGACTCTAAGGGAGAATTGTATACCTTGCTTGGACTAGGCTGATCCTGGCACTGATCATTTTCTGACAGAGCCATCAGCCCTCTACAGTAATGGTCTTCCACTCCATTTATGGAGTCCAGCATTTGTAGGAATTCTAGTTCCATAGAATCCTCTTATTTTGAGAACATCCCAACATATGCTTCTGCATAATCTTCTTCTCCTGATCCTGAAGATGAAGAGTCTGTCCAACTCTTCTGTTTCTGAGCAACAAAGAATTTCTCCTTCGTGCCCTTCAGTTGATGCTTCTTCTTGTCCTTAGATTCAGTCCTCTTGTCTAGACAGTCAGCTATGACATGTCCTGGCCTATTGCAACAATAGCAAACAATCTTAGAGTTAGTTTATTTACTAGGTTTTGAGGCATACCTATCCTCCTTGGGAGTCTTCTTTTTCTTATAATACTCATCCTTGGAAAAGGATGTTGATGGTCTGGTTCTCCACTTCTTCTTTTTCATGAACCATTGGAATTGCCTTGTAAAGGCAGTAAAGTCCTCATCAGAGGTGTGGCTGTCTGATGAGGTAGTATCAGGAATTCCTTCTTCTGCCTCAGCACTCCTTCTGGGTGAAGAAGGAGATTTTCTCCTGCCCTTTCTTGTGCCTTCAGCCTTGAAGGCTACTGATTTGTCCTTGTACTCAGACCTGCTGCTCTTCTCTTCCTCCTTCCTGATAAGTTGCATTTCATATGATAGCAGCTTTCCAAACAATATGGGAGGAGGTGTATCAGGAAGCTTGGCCACCTCTCTGATGGTACAAATCTTTGTGTCCCAGTCTTTTGTCAGAGACTTGAGAAACTTGTCATTCAGTTCATAAGTGTTGAAGACTCTTCCATAGGTCATCAGCTCATTAATTATCCTGAAGAACTTTTTGTAACATTCAGCTATGTTGTCAGTCTTGGCTTGTCTAAAGCTCTCATATTCTTGATTCAACATAGATTTCCTGTCCTATCTAACTTATTTTGTCCCCTCCATGTAGACAATCAGGGTGTCCCACATTTCCTTGGAGGTTTTACAATGTACCAGATTCTGAAATGTGGCATCATTTATAACACTTATAATAATGTTTTGTGCTCTTTTTTTTAGTGTTGCCAGAATGATCTCATCCTTTGTCATTTCAGAATAGTTCTTAGGGGTTCTAACATTTGCATCCAGAGTTGATACATTCATTGGAATGAAGGGTCCTTCTTATACAGTAATGTAAATTCATGGATCAGAAGCTTCCATAAACAATTTGACCCTTTCCTTCCAAATGCCAAAGCATTCTTTCCTGCAGATCGGCAGTTCTATTGATCCAAACTCCTTTTGATTCTAATTTAAACCCATTCTTGAAATCTGTTAATTGCCTTGGAGATTCACTCAGACTGTTAGGTCAATCTTTTAGCAACCTCTCTTTGATACCAATTGAAATACTTATTTCAAGAGCCTAGACACCTTGAGTGGGGTGAATAGGTTCTAATTTTCTTTTATTATTCAGGCAATTAACTAGTATTAACACAGCACGGGAAATACAATCTACAGAACAGAAATCATAGCACAGCAAACAACAGATTTATAGTGGTTCCCCAAGGTATGGGTACATCTACTTTCCCCCTTCGCCTATCCAGTAAAGAACTGGATTCAGCCCAACTTCCTTCCACTAGCTCAGATCTATAGATCTTACAACTCAGAACCAGATTGGTTCCTACAGCTCAGACTTATACAAGTCTTACCTTAGATTCTTCCCAAGAATCCTACCTCAGGCCTCAGCCCTACCTTAGCCTTTATCACTAGGCTTATAACTCAGACTATCACAAGTCTTACACCTCAGGCCCTCAGCCCTACCTCAGCCTTTATAATTATAGGCTTACAACACAGATCTTACAAAAGATCCTACAAGAAATTAATTGTTTGAGAGATACAAAGATATCGCCAGATAAATCTCTCTATAGGTTTGAGCTTCTTAATCAATTGTTTAATAAACTGAGGCTCTGTTTGGGACAGCGGTTGCGGATCAGAAATTTGCTCTCTGATCCGCAGCCGCTATTAATCATGTTTGTTTTATGTGGCATTTTAGGAATCGCGGATCAATAAACAGTGGAATAACCTATTCCTCCAGCGCTATCTCCCCTCCGCATCTGGCGTCCGAAAAATCGCGCTCCTTTCCACCTATTCTCTCCCACGCGCAATTCTCCCAAATCCTTCCTCCCGATCCCGTCGGGCCTCCTCCAGCCGATTTTCGGCGCACCTTCCCACAGAGGTCCAGATCCCCGGCATCGTCTAGCCACAGAGCTCTAGATCGCCGGCGTCACCTGCCTTCCCGCGCATTTCTGACATCATCCATCCTTCCCGCAGAGCTCCAGATCTCCGGCTCCTCTCGATCTGCCTCCAGATCTCTGGCTCCAAATCTTTGGCGTGTTGTGCTTCTCTACCCGATCTCCTCCTCCACATTCCTCTGCCCTAGATAGATCTTCTTCTCCATTGCAAGGTATATTTCCTCCACCATATTTTATTTTTGGTGTATCTCATCATGTTTTTGTTTATTTTTGGTGTTTCTCATGATGTTTGTGTTTATTGGTGTATCTTATGATGTGTGTGTGTATGTGTGTGATTTCTTTTGGGTATGTGGTGTGTGTATGTGTTTATGAATATGTGTGTGTGTGTGTGTATGAGGCTGAGGAACCTGCGACAGAGGATGAAATTGAAAGTGATATGCGTGATGCTGTTGGAGAAGAACATATGTCTACAGTACGAGATAACATTGCTGAAGAGATATACAGTGCGCGCAGGTAAAAATTCGATCCATCTCTTACTAAAAATTTAAAGGGTTAAAAATATCAAAATTTTGATTCATATCAATTTATTTTCGAACAGGTGATCGAAAGGATTGGAAAAAGGAGTCGTCGGATGTTGCAAAACCTTTTTTTTCTATTTGCTATAACTATGTAAAAGACTCCTGTTATCAGTTTTTTTATATATTTATATATTTTAGTTTTTTAGAAAAACAGCTTCCAAAAGTTATTTCTCCAAATAGCTAAAAATATAAAATCGCTCTTCAAAGCGCACTTCTGCACAGAGCACCCAAACACTCTGCAGCTTTTCAAAACTGCTCCGCAGAGATCTATTTCAAAACAGCTCTATCCGGACCGCAGCTTTTCAATCCGCCAGAGCTGCCCAAAATAGACCCTGAATCTTCAGATTCAACCCGACTTAGCTGTTTCAAAGCTTCTTGATAGAACAAAATAAGGTTGAACTCTTCTTGATGTAGAAGTTGATCTCCTGTCAGCTCCTTCCTTGAATTCAGAATAAGATATTAATCTTCTCTTGCAGACTTCTCTGGATCAGCCTTCTTAAGGGTTTCCCCTTTTCTTGTTGTCAGATTCTCTTTCCTGAAATAGCATAATTACTTCCTTAGTTCTGTAGTTTTTGGTTGTCAAGGATCAGTCCCTTATATAGAGTTTCCTCATGCTTACCGGCTGATCCGATTTGTAACAACCTTCTGACAGTTCTGACAAAGGTGTCAGACATTTTGGTTATGATAGTTGTCGAGTCACTAGTCATGACAGCTTATTCCTTAAAGATTTTACAAATCAGCATAACCACTCAGCAAACTGCTTCACATGTGTCGACACAAATAGACTAAGTGTCGACACAAGTCTTAATGATTTCGACATAACACTCCATGTGTTGACATAGTCATTCTTCAGCTACTCGACACAGTTTCTGTTAGTATGTGTCGACACAAGTCCTGTGTGTCGACACAAGTCTTGATGATGTCGGCATAACACTTCATGTGTTGACATTGTAACATCCCATTTTCAAATTAGACCCCCCTTAGGAGTGACTTGAACATGCTTAGGTCATAACAAGTCCTAGGTTGAACCTAGGAGGTCAAGTGACCCAACTAGTTAGTTGAGACTCACTTGGGCTGCAAATAGTAAAATCTTAAAACCCTGATTTTTTGTGGCCTAGTGGGTTCAATCTGACTCCAAGGCATTCCTAGACCTAATATGAGATCAATGGGTCACCAAGGACCCATTGGGTGCAAACCTAGTGGCTATGTTGACCCAAGTCAACTTAAGCCCTAGTTTGGCCAAATTAACCCTACCTTGGGTCAACTCACCCTCTTTATGCCAAGTCTACCCTACCTAACCATACCTAGGCCTTAGGAGAGGTCAATGGGTCCCTAGGGGTCCATTGATGTTGACTCCGAAGGTCAAATTGACCAAGTCAACCCTAAACCCTAGGCTAGCCAACATGTAAATATAGGAGAGAGAGAGTGAGAATAAAGGGTATTTTCATGGTAGAATGGTGAGCCCCCCTCTCATATGGCATTTAAGGATTTAATATTCATTTTATGGGCTGCCTTTAGGCTTCTAGGGGAAGAGAAATCGTGAGGGTGACTAGGAGAGAGAAAAAATGAGTATTTGGTTATATAGAGGAGAGAGAAAAGGTGGTGGAGAGATGAAGGAGTGTTTAGAAGAGTGAGGATGCATGAGTTCGGCCAAGGAGGGGCCCACAGCCACCTAATGGCTGGTACCTCTTCCCCCAACCCTTTCCCAGCCACCAAGAGGTGGCTCCACCCCTCCTCACCTCTAACTGACCCCCCCCCCCCACCATGAAGGGGTGTTTTGCCTCTTGGATGAAACTGCCCCCTCTTCCCCTCTCCCCCTTATATACTCACTTAGGAGAGAGGGGAGACAATTTTCGAAACCAGAGAAGGAGGAGAGAGGCTTGTCAGAGCCACAAAGGAGAGAAATGCCGCCACCGCCGCCACCATGGCATCCCGCCGTTCAACCGGCATTCGTGCCCGAACTCAGGTCCTCCCCCTCTCTTTCTCTTATGCTTAGATCCTAGAATCATTAGGGTAGAGGTTGGGCTCGAGTAGCCGGTCGGAAGGAACCAAAACCAGGAACTTTTTACCATTTTCATGGCTTTTTGGTGGGCTCGGGTAGGGCGGCGCCGCCACCTCCGGCCGCCCTAGCCGCTGGCAAGGCTAGCCCCCACCACCGGGAACATGTAGGAGTTGTTTCCCGGTGGTGGCGCCGCCCCTAGTGGTCGGGAAGAGTCCCGTGAAAATCATTTCCACGGGTTCTTGTTCAGGCCATTTGGAGAAGACGAAGTACAGCTGCCGTCCGATGCACTTTAAGATTCGTGCAGGATAAAAAAACATTTATAACCCATATTTTCTGATTTTCTGTATTTTAATAAAACAGTTTCACTTTAAATTAAATTTAGGCCCCTTATGGGCACAACCGGAAAAAGGTTACAACATGAAAGTTATAGGTATTTTGAAGACCTACAATTTGATATGCAGTGGTGAAAAAGTGGATGAGGGGACTGCCCTGTAGAGCCTTTTTAGTGAGGGTATGCCCTACAACTAGGGCAGTTTCCTTCTAAAAATTATTTAGGTCCTTAAATGCATGTTCATCAAAAATGATCAACATAAATATTGTAGGCATTTTTATTATCTACAGTTTGATATGTAATGGAAAATTTTAGGACAAGTCTACTGACTTATAGGGCCATTTTTCTAGGGTAGGTCCTATATGTATGGCAAATTTTAAAATAATTCCCCACACTTAACCCTTGGTCCAAATTCCCTGAATTTTGGACAGGGGCTTAATATTACCTAGATCTATCTCTTGTAAAAATTGGAAACCATTTGGGACAGTGTCGCTTAGGGTTTTTCCCTAACCCTAGAAAAGCTAAAGTAAGATAATTAAACGGTCAAATGACCTCCATACCCACCCAAATTTTGGTGAGGTGTCCCTGGTATAGGTATCTAGGTCTGGTTAAAATTTAAACACATTTAATTGAGTTTTGAATAGGAATTCACTAAACCCTAGTTTTGACCTAGTGAAGGGTAATTTGGGGAAAAGGAAATTTTTGGCAATTGAGTGGTCAAATCACCTCAATAGAGGTTGAGATTTTGACCACTGGTTTAAAATGATCCTAAGAACCCCCTTGTGGAAAATGGGATGGATTAGGGTGAGTTTACCATAGGACCCAGGTTCAAACCCTAAATGAGGATTTTGGGGGCTTGAGAAGGACATAGGGGAAAATGCCCTTGTATGGCCTTGAGATTTGGTGTTGAGGTTGTTAATGGGTATTTAACCCTCTGGTTGAAATATTAGGGAATTTAGAGGTAGGTAGGTACCTCAAAACCTAAACCCTAGTTTTAGGGTAGAAGGGCTTTTAGGTCAAATCAGTAACTTAAATTTATTTAAAAGCTATGAAACTTGGGTAGAGTGTTTCTAGGGTAGTTAGAACCCTTGGATGATTTTACTAGAATTTTTGGATAATTATTTCTAGTACTTCACTTATGAATGTGGGTGTAGCCCTATTTGATATTTTATTTATTTAAGATTTTTAAGTCAAATAAGACCCCATGAAACTCTGGAATTAGATGTTGTTGGAAAGTAGTAATGCTCCTGAATTTTTAGTTAAATTTTATGTTGAAGAAATCTAGTAGTTCTTTCACAAGAGTTATAAAAGGGCTTTATGGTTTTAAAATATATTATGGCTCAAATATTTTTTGGAAAATTTTGAAATTTGGTAAATAGGGTTCTTAAACCAATATGTACTAGTGGGAATTTATTCAGAATTTTTGGATTTATGAATATGGTACTTGATTCACAAGCATGCTAGATTAAGAATTTAGTAAATGATTTATTGTAAATTAATTTCCAGTAGGAAAATTATGAAACTTATCTAGTACTATTTTCATGGTGTTGTTAGTACCCTGTAATTAATTCAAATTATTTGAATGATGATTTGATGTAGTTTATTCATTAGTCATGAAAGAAATAAATTATTGATAAAACATGATTAGGCTCCTTAGACCTTAGAGAAAAATGTAAAACCTTGGATATATCCTTTTTAGATATAACAGAATTTATTCTGAATTTATTATGATTTTTTTTACATAGCTAAAAAGACTACTTCATGTTCAAATTGGTAGATCTTGGATTTGTGGGAAAATTAATTAATTATTAGATTAATTGAGAAAATGGTTATAACCTAGAATTGATTCATATATGACATGATAGGACCCCAGTAAATAACTTAGGTCATTCGGATGAAGACACAAAGGACATCCTATCAAGGTCATCATATAGTGTAGGCTGGTCTGCATGTTGCGTTTTCGTAAAAGATCGCATTTGGAGACGACTTAGGGCAATGTTGGAGTTTCTCAATGTGCTGATTGGGATGGATTTAGATAGGTTGTCATGGAAGGTTCTAAGGAGTGATGAGAAGTTAGTGGTTGTGGTAGAAGGAGCTCGGATTCGACGAAAGATCGTCGTTCCTGAGAGAGTGAAATGTCAAGCTACCCTAGTTTTAGTTTTATGTAATATGAGAAGGGGGTAAGAGAAAATTAACCAATATTATGAAGTGCCTTGCGAAAGGGAACTTTGGTCTGCCATACCATCGTAGTTCCTAGTGCCTTTCTAGAGCCCCTCACAGGGTATAATCCGGAGGCAGTCCTGGGCTAACGTAAATCTTAAAACAAACAAAAGAGTAATTAGCTGGATAGGGATTCACATTGCACACACTCATTAGTTAGGTTTGGAAATGGTTAAGTCGTCCCGTGGTGTTCAAGGGATGAGGTCTGGAGATGAGCCGGATGGTTTAGTCCGGGGAGCTTAGTCTCGGTTATGGTTAATACGGACGGTTTAGTCCGACAGTTTGACACTTTAAATTGTTATATATTAAACTGCTGCATGTGCATAAAAATAGGAAAGATTAAGGTGGTGGGTTCTCGATATCGGGGAGTTCGATTGCACCGTGACTCGGCAAGATGACTAGCACTTAGCCAAGGTTAAGTCCGGCGGACCAATCGGCAAGAGTACGCAGGAGTCCGCCTCGTGCACCAGGCGTTGAGGGCGTACGATAGGTCAGACCAGTGGTGCTTTTACTGGTTTTGAGGTGGGCGAGGCTCAACCCACCGCTTCCGTTTGACATTACGGGAGTAACCTAGGAGTTATCCCCAGAAAGGGGGAACTAAAGGTTTGTGTACACAAAGTTGGGTGTGTGAGTTGCACTGCTTGAACATCATAACCTGAGAGGACTTAGCGCAACCACTCGCACCAAAATCCCGGACTGATGGAGGACGGCGCCACTAATCTTTATATCAAAGGTCCTCGGGCGGATCCACGGGACAGCTAGTTAAGCCATTACCGCATAGCACCGCAGTGCGGGGGCAATTCCGGACCGCAGCCCCAACAATCCCCCCCCCCCCCCCCGGAAACAACCCCGGGTTTCGAACCCGCGACCCCCTCTGATACCAATTGAGAGGACTTAGCGCAACCACTCGCACCAAAAGCCCGGACTGATGGAGGACGGCGCCACTAATCTTTATATCAAAGGTCCTCGGGCGGATCCACGGGGCAGCCAGTTAAGCCATTACCGCATAGCACCGCAGCGCGGGGGCGATTCCGGACCGCAGCCCCAACATAACCCACCATATAGCTGCATATCATAATCATTCATAACAACCTTGACACCTAAAATATAAGTGGAATGGGACACTTATACTTTAGGACTTGCAAAACGACCCCTTGGTCTATGAGCTTGTGTGGGCAAGTTTATAAATTAAGGTCAATTTGATATATGTATATCTGCTGCTTGATAACCGACACCCCCAACGTATAAGAAGTATGGGACGCATTATACGATGGGAGCCTTGCAAAAGATCCCTTGGCTTATGTGTACTCACATAAGCGAAGGTTTACTTTCTTACTTACATACCTTTCTGTTATACCTTTTACAACACTTATATTGTTCACCTATTATAACTTGCTAGTTAGGTCCACCGTCATCTGCTTTTGATTACTCTCCACCTTCATGTTCTTCCCTTTCTTCCACTCCGCTCGGTGCCTTAGGGCATGGAGGAAGGGGTGGGGGATGATAGGGCTTAGTCTTATAGACTAACGGTTTTCGGACCATATCATTTTAGGGAATTGTGGACCCCAGCCCGGAGGAGCAGCCCAGGAGGCTAGTGCGCTTGGAGACAGGGCAGTCTAGCTCAGGAGCTAAGACAGCCGGGACCGTGAGTTCCGTTCCTTAGTAGCAGTTTGTTTTTCAGCTTCCGTTTGAGTGACCATGTAGTGAGGTGTTGTTGTACCGGGCTTAAGTCCTTTTCCTTTCAGTACTCTGATTTTACTCTGATGTTATACTGTGGAAGCTCCCCTCGTAGAGTTTTTATTTATATGTGATATTATATTGTGGACTGCATTTCTCTTTACTGTTCTACTTGCTACTTGATTGTGATCGAAAAGGCCGGCAGAATCGGCGCGTTGTAGTGACGACCTTCCCGGGTGCGAAGGTGTCACCGCAAAGCGGCGGTTCTTGGCATAATACCCCGGGAATTGGAATCGAAAAAAAGGGTCTTACAAGTGGTATCAGAGGGAACCCCGATCGATCAAATAGCAGTCCACTAAAACCCTAGGTCACCCCCATTCATGTTTAGTTTGCGAACAAACTAAGCAGCGGAAGCAGTGGTTGGCCCATATGGGGATCACATAATATATGTCCATTTTAGATTGAGTTAATGTTTTCTGACGATGATGTTTTGTTATGCAGCCTCCAACACTGCCCACATTACAGGGTGGGCCCCAGCAGACCCCGGATACTGCACCGATTCCACCAGTTCACGCTCAGTTCCTACAAACCGACATGGGGCAGACTTTGACTGCCATCTTGGATGCTTTCAGGGCCCAACAGGCCCCGGCTCAACAGCAGATACTAGGAGCCAACTGGCTCAGCATCTTCCGAGGACTTTATCCTCCGTCCTTCTTGGGGATGGGGTCAGCAGTGCGGACAGAAGAGTGGATGGACATCATGGAGGAAATGCTGACAGGGATACGGAGCCCGTTGGAGGAGAGAGTACCTTTGGTTGTGTCCTGCTTGGAGTCTCACGCCAAGCGGTGGTGGAAGACAGTTCTGGATACTACTTTTGCTGAGAGACTGGCTGCTGAGGTTTCATGGGATGAGTTCAGGCCTATGTTGTTGGAGCATTTTGTTCAACAGTCGGCCCGAGACGAGTTGGAGGACCGCTTCTTGCAGTTGAAGCAAGGTACCAGGACGGTGGTGGAATACCATCGAGAGTTCAACCATCAGGCTCATTTTACAGACTCTTACCAGCTAGATGAGGCAGCGTACACGAAGAGGTTTTACAAAGGTCTGCGGGAATACATGAGGGATACCCTTCTATTTGTGTCGGACGGACCTATCTCCCGTATTCTGGAGATGGCAAAAAGGTTAGAGGCAGATTGGCACACCACCAGAGGCCGGAAGCGGACAATGGAGGATCAGAGCCGGGGAGCCCGGAGCGATCAGCGTCGAGGCCATGTAGTAGATGGCAGGAGGACAGAGGTTCAGCTCGACAGGAGGTGAGGCAGGAGCCGAGGGAGCAGGTGACACTGACCCCTCAGCCTATTCAGGTGTGGGAACTGCCGAGACCTCAGATGCGAGACGTGCAGAGACCAGGAGGTGGGGCTTACACTCCGCCGGAATGCTTCTAATGTCACCAGTTCGGGCATATCAAGAGGAACTGTCCTATGAGGGGAGCACCCCCTCCAGCACCGCAGATTGCCCTACCGGCTCAGCACTATGGAGGCCGAGGACGCGGCCAAGGTCATGGATATCAGGGCAGAGATCGCCGGCAGGAGAGGGAACAGTTATATGCATTAGATCTGGCCCAGCCTCAACATCCTGAGGAGGTAATCACAGGTACGTCAAAAGTTTGTATATTTCCTTTGTTTAATAGTTAGACTCTAAACTAAGAAATTACAAACTGGGAAAGAAAAATTTAACTAGACTTCAAAAATTTTGTTACCCCAGGCATTGTCCTCATCAGCGGCAAGCCCGCATATACTTTGTTCGATACGGGTGCGTCACGCTCATTTGTATCAGAGGCCTTCATTGCTGGCTTGGCAGGCGTGGAGAGATTCATCGGCTTGGCATTGAGGGTACGACTAGCTGACGGGTCCGAGCTACACACCACTGCGCATTGTAACATGGAGGCACAAATTGGAGGGAAAGCATTCGAGGCACCAGCCGCAATCCTGAGGATGCCTTCATATGATTTGATTTTGGGCATGTCATGGTTATATTGGAACCATTCCCTAATTGACTGCGTGGCCAAGAAGATTATTCTGAGGCATGGAGATTCTTCCGTCGTAATAGAAGGTATAAGACATGCCACCTTTTCATTTTTGTCATCTATTCAGGTCATCAAGGCCCATATACAGGGCGACGAGATTTACCAGGTTTTATTCAAGATGGTGGAGGCCAATGTTCTTATAGCGGAGATTCCTGTTGTGCGAGATTTGGAGGATGTTTTTCCCAAAAAGTTACCGGGGCTACCCCCGCACAAAGAGTAGGACTTTCATATTTTGATGGTGTCAGGGGCTAAGCCAGCATCTAGAGCCCCCTACCGGATGGCCCCAAAGGAGCTGGTGGAATTTCGGAGCCAATTACAGGAGCTGGTGGAAGCCGGTTATATCCCGCCAAGTTCCTCGCCATGGGGAGCCCCTGTATTGTTCGTCAAGAAGAAGGATGGGACACTTAGGCTGTGTATAGATTACCGAGCCTTGAATCGACTTACGGTCCAAAATACTTATCCGTTGCCAAGAATAGACGAGTTATTCGACCAGCTGGAGGGAGCTCACTTCTTCTCGAAGCTGGATTTTAGATCGGGCTACTACCAGTTACGGATCCGAGAAGAGGACATCCCAAAGACTGCTTTTAGTAGCAGATATGGTCTGTACGAGTTTACCGTGATGCCCTTTGGGCTCACGAATGCGCCATCAGCATTCATGACTCTCATGAACCAGGTTTTTGAGTCTTACTTGGATGTGTTTGTCATCATTTTTATCGATGACATTCTCATTTACTCTCGGACGGAAGAGGAGCACTCGAGGCATTTGGTACTGACACTATAGAGATTGTGGGAGAATCAGTTGTACGCAAAATTCAGCAAGTGCCAGTTTTGGTTGAAGGAGGTGGCCTTTTTGGGTCATGTTATCAGTGGAGCTGGGTTGGCAGTGGATCTAGCGAAAGTTCAAGCAGTCCGAGATTGGCCACGATTGAAGACAGCTACAGATGTTCGGAGCTTCTTAGGACTTGCCGGTTACTACCGAAAGTTCGTAGAAGGATTTTCTAGTCTTGAACTCCCTCACACATCTTTGACGAGGAAGGAGACACCTTTTGTGTGGACCCCGAAATGCCAGGCAGCTTTTCAAGAGTTGAAGGAGAGACTCACCTCGGCTCCTATACTGACTCTCCCTTCGGGGAAAGAAGGATTCCAGGTGTATACAGATGCCTCCTACCAGGGCTTGGGAGCTGTTCTGATGCAGAATGGGCATGTTATTGCTTACGCTTCACGCCAGCTAAAGAAGCATGAACAAAACTACCTAGTGCACGATCTAGAGTTGGGTGCGGTTATTTTTGCGCTGAAGGTCTGGCGCCATTATCTCTATGGAGTTCACTGTGACATATTTTCAGATCATAAAAATCTGAAGTATGTGGATACGCAGAAGGAGCTGAACATTAGACAGCGGAGATGGGTGGAGTTCCTGGCAGACTATCAGTATGAGATGCACTACCATCCGGGTAAGGCAAACGTGGTAGCCGATGCCTTGAGCCGGAGAGCTACTACTTCAGGAGCAGGGCACCAGGTCATGTCTTTAGAGTTATTGTGGAGCTTTGAAGATATGCACATCACCTTGGTATCGTCCGAAGACACCGATCTGTACGAGGAGTATTTAGCTGCGACGAGCGCCACCGACACTATTCATGACAGAGTTAGAGATTGGCAGATGCAGGATGCAAAATTGGAGCCGATTTTCAGGGCCATAGAGGCAGGCTCAGCTGGGGACTATTTGATGAGAGGTGATCTGGTATGCTTCATGGGTCGGACTTACATACCAGATGGAGGGCAGATTTGGGAGGACATTATGACAGAGGCTCATCATAGCCGATACTCTATACATCCCGGGATTACGAAGATGACGACGGATTTGAAGAAGACACTCTACTGGCCGGGCATGAAGAAGGACATCACTTATTTCGTGACCCATTGCGAGGCGTGCCAGTTAGTGAAGGCAGAGTGCAGACACCCCGCTGGACTGTTGTAGCTACTCCCAGTGCCAGAGTGGAAGTTTGATGATATCGCGATGGACTTCATCCATGGCCTCCCTCGTTCACGCACGGGAAACGATTCTATCTGGGTAATCGTTGACCGGCTGACGAAGGTGGCTAGGTTCGTCCCGATCAGGAAGGATGACTCTGTTGGAGTTTTGGTTCGGAAGTTCGTGGAACAGTTTATTCGTTACCATGGAGTGCCCAGGACGATCGTATCTGATCGAGATGGTAGGTTCACATCCAGAGAGTGGAGAGCAGTGCAGTCTTACCTTGGCACACAACTGACCTTCAGTACGGCCTTCCATCCCCAGACTGACGGGCAGACGGAGCGTACCAACAGGACGCTGGAAGACTAACTGAGGCTGTGTATTGTGGATCATGGAGAGCCCTGGGAGCGGATGTTGCCCCTAGTGGAGTTTTCATACAATAACAGCCATCAGTCCAGTATACGGATGGCTCTATATGAGGTCTTGTATGGGAGGAGATGTCAGACTCCCTTATCTTGGATACATGATGCGGATCCGAAGATGGTAGATTCGGAGTTTGTTGAAGACACCGAGGCTCAGGTGCGACTGATTCGAGAAAGGATGCTAGAGGCACAAAGCAGACAGGTAAAGTATTATGGTGCTCGGCATCATCTAGTAGAGTTTCAGGTTGGGGACCGGGTGTTCTTTAAGATCCGGCCGATGCACGGGGTTTCACGAGTACGTGGTCGGCGAAAGAAGCTCAGTCCGAGATACATGGGGCCTTTCAGGATCCTGGAGCAGATCGGTCCATTAGCTTACAGACTAGAGCTGTCGCAGGAGCTGTCTGGACTACGCGACGTGTTCCACGTATCTTCACTCAGGAGGGCTCTACTACGCCCGAAGCTACAGATTACCACCACTGATGGGCCGGTAGCTACAGATCGGTCTGTTCTGGTGGAGCCGATACGGATTGACGACCAGGGGATACGGGTCTTGCGTCGCAAGAAGATCCCGCTAGTCAAAGTCTTGTGGAGGAATCACGGGCAAGAGGAGCATACTTTGGAACCCGAGTACTTGATGCGAGAGAAGTACCCGGAGTTGTTTAGCCAGGTAATATCTTCTAACTTCTCAAGATGCTTGTAATTTTTTTTTCTTCCCTACTTGTTTTACACCGAAGTATCACCTAGGATTAGAGGATAATCCTTTTTTTATTGGGTCTATCCCTTGTTTAATAACCTTGGTTAAGCAATTCAACCCTCGTGAGATGTTACAAGCTTAAGATAACCCGGCAGAAAAGCTCCCATAGACTTAACCTTAATTTCGAGGACGAAATTTTTGTTTTATTTATTGGGATTTGTAACATCCCATTTTCAAATTAGACCCCCCTTAGGAGTGACTTGAACATGCTTAGGTCATAACAAGTCCTAGGTTGAACCTAGGAGGTCAAGTGACCCAACTAGTTAGTTGAGACTCACTTGGGCAACAAATAGTAAAATCGTAAAACCCATATTTTTGGTGGCCTAGTGGGTTCAATCTGACACCAAGGCATTCCTAGACCTAATATGAGATCAATGGGTCACCAAGGACCCATTGGGTGCAAACCTAGTGGCTAAGTTGACCCTAGTCAACTAAAGCCCTAGTTTGGCCAAATTAACCCTACCTTGGGTCAACTCACCCTCTTTATGCTAAGTCTACCCTACCTAACCATACCTAGGCCTTAGGGGAGGTCAATGGGTCCCTAGGGGTCCATTGATGTTGACTCTGAAGGTCAATGACTAAGTCAACCCTAAACCCTAGGCTAGCCAACATGTAAATATAGGAGAGAGAGAGAGTGTGAGAATAAAGGGTATTTTCATGGTAGAATGGTGAGCCCCCCTCTCATATGGCATTTAAGGATTTAATATTCATTTTATGGGCTGCCTTTAGGCTTCTAGGGGAAGAGAAATCGTGAGGGTGACTAGGAGAGAGAAAAAATGAGTATTTGGTTATATAGAGGAGAGAGAAAAGGTGGTGGAGAGGTGAAGGAGTGTTTTGAAGAGGGAGGAGGCATGAGTTCGGCCAAGGAGGGGCCCACAGCCACCTAATGGCTGGCGCCTCTTCCCCCCAACCCTTTACCGGCAACCAAGAGGTGGCTCCACCCCTCCTCACCTCTAACTGACCCCCCCCCCCACCATGATGGGGTGTTTTGCCTCTTGGATGAAACCGCCCCCTCTTCCCCTCTCCCCCGTATATACTCACTTAGGATAGAGGGGAGACCATTTTCGAAACCAGAGAAGGAGGAGAGAGGCTTGTCGGTGCCATCAAGGAGAGAAATGCCGCCACCGCCGCCACCATGGCATCCCGCCGTTCAACCCGCATTCGTGCCCGAACTCAGGTCCTCCCCCTCTCTTTCTCTTATGCTTAGATCCTAGAATCATTAGGGTAGAGGTTGGGCTCGAGTAGCCGGTCGGAGGGAACCAAAACAAGGAACTTTTTGCCATTTTCATTGCTTTTTGGTGGGCTCGGGATGGGCGGCGCCGCCACCTCCGGCCGCCCTAGCCGCCAGCAAGGCTAGCCCCCACCACCGGGAACATGTAGGAGTTGCTTCTCGGTGGTGGTGCCGCCCCTAGTGGTCGGGAAGAGGCCCGTGAAAATCATTTCCACGGGTTCTAGTTCAGGCCATTTGGAGAAGACGAAGTACAGCTCCCGTCCGATGCGCTTTAAAATTCGTGCAGGATAAAAAAAACATTTATAACCCATATTTTCTGATTTTCTGTATTTTAATAAACTAGTTTCACTGTAAATTAAATTTAGGCCCTTTATGGGCACAACCCGAAAAAGGTTACAACATGAAAGTTGTAGGTCTTTTGAAGACCTACAATTTGATATGTAGTGGTGAAAAAGTGGATGAGGGGACTGCCCTGTAGAGCCTTTTTAGTGAGGGTATGTCCTACAACTAGGGCAGTTTCCTTCTAAAAATTATTTAGGTCCTTTAAAGGCATGTTCATCAAAAATGATCAATATAAATGTTGTAGGAATTTTTATTTTCTACAGTTTGATATATAATGGAAAATTTTAGGACAATTCTACTGACTTATAGGCCTATTTTTCTAGGGTAGGTCTTATATGTAGGGCAGATTTTAAAATAATTCCCCACACTTAACCCTTGGTCCAAATTCCCTGAATTTTGGACAGGGGATTAATATTACCTAGATATAGCTCCTGTAAAAATTGGAAACCATTTGGGATAGAGTAGCTTAAGGTTTTTCACTAACCCAAGAAAAGCTAGGGTAAGATAATTAAAGGGTCAAATTACCTCCATACCCTCCCAAATTTTGGTGAGGTGTCCCTGGTATAGGTATCTAGGTTTGGTTCAAATTTTAACTCATTTGGTTGAGTTTTAAATTGGAATTCACTAAACCCTAGTTTTGACCTAGTGAAGGGTAATTTGGGGAAAAAGGAACTTTTGGCAATTGAGTGGTCAACTCACCTCAATAGAGGTTTAGATTTTGACCACTGGTTTAAAATGATCCTAAGAACGCCCTTGTGGAAAAGGGGATGGATTACGGTGAGTTTACCCTAGGGCCCAGGTTCAAACCCTAAATGAGGATTTTGGGGGCTTGAGAAGGACATAGGGGCAAATGCCCTTGTATGGCCTTGAGATTTGGTGGATAGGTTGTTAATGGGTATTTAACCCTATGGTTGAAATATTAAGGAATTTAGAGGTAGATAGGTACCTCAAAACCTAAACCCTAGTTTTAGGGTAGAAGCGCTTTTAGGTCAAATCAGTAACTTAAATTCATTTAAAAGCTATGAAACTTGGGTAGCGTGTTTCTAGGATAGTTAGGACCCTTGGATGATTTTACTAGAATTTTTGGATAATTATTTCTAGTACTTCACTTATGAATGTGGGTATAGCCCTATTTTATATTTTATTTATTTAAGATTTTAAGTCAAATAAGACCCCATGAAACTCTGGAATTAGATGTTGTTGGCCAGTAGTAATGCTCCTGAATTTTTAGTTTAATTTTATGTTGAAGAAATCTAGTAGTTGTTTCACAAGAGTTATAAAAGGGCTTTATGGTTTTAAAATATATTATTGCTTAAATATTTTCCGGAAAATTATGAAATTTAGTAAATAGAGTTCTTAAACCAATATGTACCAGTGGGAATTTATTCATAATTTTTGGAGTTATGAATATAGTACTTGATTCACAAGCATGCTAGATTAAGAATTTAGTAAATGATTTATTGTAAATTAATTTCCAGTAGGAAAATTATGAAACTTATCTAGTACTGTTTTCATTGTGTTATTAGTACCCTTTAATTAATTCAAATTATTTGAATGAAGATTTGATGTTGTTTATTCATTAGTCATGAAAGAAATGAATTGTTGATAAAACATGATTAGGCCCCTTAGACCTTAGAAAAAAAATGTAAAACCTTGGATATATCCTTTTAGATATAACAGAATTTATTCTGAATTTATTATGATTTTTTACATAGCTAAAAAGTCTACTTCATGTTCAAATTGGTAGACCTTGGATTTGTGAGAAAATTAATTAATTATTAGATTAATTGAGAAAATGGTTATAACTTGGAATTGATTCATATATGACATGATAGGACCCCAGTAAATAACTTAGGTCATTCAGATGAAGACACAAAGGACATCCTATCAAGGTCATCATAAAGTGTAGGCTGGTCTGCATGTAGCGTTTTCGTAAAAGATCGCATTTGGAGACGACTTAGGGCAATGTTGGAGTTTCTCAATGTGCTAATTGGGATGGATTTAGATAGGTTGTCATGGAAGGTTCTAAGGAGTGACGAGAAGTGAGTGGTTGTGGTAGAAGGAGCTCGGATTCGACGAAAGATCGTCGTTCCTGAGAGAGTGAAATGTCAAGCTACCCTAGTTTTAGTTTAATGTAATATGAGAAGGGAGCGGGTAAGAGAAAATTAACCAATATTATGAAGTGCCTTGCGAAAGGGAACTTTGGTCTGTCATACCATCGTAGTTCCTAGTGCCTTCTGAGAGCCCCTCACAGGGTATAATCCGGAGGCAGTCCTGGGCTAACGTAAATCTTAAAACAAACAAAAGAGTAATTAGCTGGATTGGGATTCACATTGCACACACTCATTAGTTAGGTTTGGAAATGGTTAAGTCGTCCCGCGGTGTTCATGGGATGAGGTCTGGAGATGAGCCGGACGGTTTAGTCCGGGGAGCTTAGTCTCGGTTGTGGTTAATACGGACGGTTTAGTCCGGGAGTTTGACACTTTAAATTGTTATATATTAAACTGCTGCATGTGCATAAAAATAGGAAAGATTAAGGTGGTGGGTTCTCGATATCGGGGAGTTCGATTGCATCGACACCGATATCGTTGACTCGGCAAGGTGACTAGCACTTAGCCAAGGTTAAGTCCGGCGGACCAGTCGGCAAGAGTACGCAGGAGTCCGCCTCATGCACCAGGCGTTGAGGGCGTACGATAGGTCAGACCAGTGGTGCTTTTACTGGTTTTGAGGTGGGCGAGTCCTAACCCACCGCTTTCGTTTTCCACTATGGGAGTAACCCATGGAGTTATCTCCAGAAAGGGGGAACTAAAGGTTTGTGTACACAAAGTTGGGTGTGTGAGTTGCACTGCTTGAACATCATAACCCACCATATAGCTGCATGTCATAATCATTCAAAACAATCTTGACACCTAAAATATAAGTGAAATGGGACGCTTATACTTTAGGACTTGCAAAACGACCCCTTGGTCTATAAGCTTGTGTGGGCAAGTTTATAAATTAATGTCAATTTGATATATGTATATCTGCTGCTTGATAACCGACACCCCAACGTATAAGCGGTATTGGACGTATTATACGATGGGAGCCTTGCAAAAGATCCCTTGGCTTATGTGTACTCACATAAGCGAAGGTTTACTTTCTTACTTACATACCTTTCTGTTATACCTTTTACAACACTTTTATTGTTCACCTATTATAACTTGCTAGTTAGGTCCAACGTCATCTGCTTTTGACTACTCTCCACCTTCATGTCCTTCCCTTTCTTCCTCTCCGCTCGGTGCCTTAGGGCATGGGGGAAGGGGTGGGGGATGATAGAGCTTAGTATTATAGACTAACGGTTTTCGGACCACATCATTTTAGGGAATCGTGGAGCCCAGCCCGGAGGAGCAGCCCAGGAGGCCGGTGCGCTTGGAGATAGGGCAGTCTAGCTCAGGAGCTCAGACAGCCGGGACCGTGAGTTCCGTTCCTTAGTAGCAGTTTGTTTTTCAGCTTCCGTTTGAGTGACCATGTAGTGAGGTGTTGTTGTACCGGGCTTAAGTCCTTTTCCTTTCAGTACTCTGATTTTACTCTGATGTTATACTATGGACGCTCCCCTTGTAGAGTTTTTATTTATATGTGATATTATATTGTGGACTGCATTTCTCTTTACTGTTCTACTTGCTACTTTATTGTGATCGAAAAGGCCGGCAGAATCGGCGCGTTGTAGTGACGACCTTCCCGGGTGCGAAGGTGTCACCCCAAAGCGGCGGTTCTGGGCATAAGACCCAGGGAATTGGAATCGAAAAAAAAGGGGTCTTATAAACATAGTCATTCTTCAGCTACTCGACACAGCTTCTGTTTGTATGTGTCGACACAAGTCATGTGTGTCGACACAACTGCTCCTGGTCTTAACATAACGTATGTTGGCAGATGGCATTGAGTGTATATCTAGCTGTCGTTGAGTGTGTGTCGATACAAGTTATATATGTCGACACAAGTCCTGTTTGTCGACACAACTTCTGGTCTTGACATAACTGATGCAGACAAATGGAGTTGAGTGTGTGTCGACACAAGTCCTGTGTGTCGACACAAACCTTCTTCAGGTGTCGACATAATTCCTGAGTATCGACATATGTCTTTCTTCTGATGTCAACATAACCCCTGGGTGTCGACACAACTTCTATTTTAGGTGTCGACACAATTCTCGTCTTAGGTGTCGACACAATTCTGGGTGTCTACACAGCTTCTTCTTCAGGTGTCGACACAATGCCTGGGTGTCGACACAGGCCTTGCTTCTAGTGTCGACACAACTTCTGGGTGTCGACACACTTCTTTACAAGTGTCGACACTTCTACTTAGAAAAATTTCTTGCAAACCTTACACCTGCACAATGAAACTCAAACATCCATCAAATACAAATATGTATATCATTGAGTAAGATGAGGCTTCTCTAAATCTTGTACATATTTTTTAGTGTACCCACAAATAGCACAATTCCGCTATTCTAAAATTAATGAAATACCCTGGGCTGGTCAGCCAACACCCAAACTCCACTGTTTTGAATGGCTATTCCCAGCCCATCAGGGGCAAAATAGGAGACCCTCAAGTCGGGCAAGACCCTCCAGCCGGGAGAGTACTCCAGCCGGGCGAGTACTCCAGCTGGGCGAGTACTCCAGCCGGGCGATAACTCTAGCTGGGCGAGTAATCCAGCCGGGCAAGAACTCCAGCCGGGCGGGAACTCCAGTCGGGCGAGTACTCCAGCCGGGCGATACCCTCAAGCCGGGAGAGACCCTCCAACCGGGCGAGAACTCTAGTCGGGCGAGTACTGCAGCCGGGAGAGAACTCCAGTCGGGCGAGTACTCCAGCCGGGCGAGTACTCCAGTCGGGTGAGTGCTCTAGTTGGGCTGGTGTCGCCCTCTCGCCGCACCTGCCCCCTTAAATGGGGCAAGGGCGAGTGTCGACCTCCCGCCGCACTCGCCCTCTACAGAGTACACCAAGCACTAGTAAGCTAGGCAAATTTTTTCCCCCCTACTTGTATATCATGTAGATCAACAATAAATTTGTCTATTATAGTGCAAAATCCTCTAAAAGCTTAAAAATGTGTAGCAAGTCTTATGTCTTGCTTGGGGTCCCATTCCGCGAATATGGGATTGTACACCAAGGCCTCCAAATTTTTATCATGGGTTAATCATACGCATATTAGTGGTAAATCAGAATTCCATAATTTTTCTAACTATTTTGGGTCATAATTAAAATTATTTAATTATGTGACATAAGTCACATTGAACATGAACTATCATAACCAGTGGTTTTAAAGGTCTAATAAATTTATCTGATTTTTATCTTGGTGGAAAGGAATAGTATACAAAATTTTCTAATTTTTTAGAATGATTTGACCAATATTTTCTATTTATGACTAATATCACAAATTACCTACTTTACAAATGAAGTAATAAAAATACTCCCTTAAAAATTTAGGGAAAATCTCCAAACATTAATATTGTCAAGATAAGGCTCAAAACAAATTTTCACAATTATATCTAAAAGTTTGGCCAAAAATTATCACAATTCAAAATATTTATGAAAGTGTCATTATTAGTAAAATTTGATAACTAATCATCCAAAAATTCCAAGAAATATGGGTATAAATGGAATTTACACTATTTTCACTTGAAATAATTCCCAAAAAATTTCACTAAATTTTCCTGAGGAGTGAAATAATATTTTAGGGCTTGTGACAAAGATTTAGAATTTTTCAAGTTCATATGCCCTCATTTCCTATTGTGACATATAAGTATATTAAATTTGAATTGAATTTAAACTACAGGATTTTTGTCTCAAAAAATCCTAATTTCTCTATGAAATTTGTATTCCATCACCATAAACCCCTATCCAAGATTTCATTGACATGCAATGAGCCAAAAAAGCTTAATTCCTCGTTTTTGTATTTTTGCTATATGCACACCAAAGGCACTTTTACCTTCAACTTATAAGTTGGATCCACCAACATGTAGAAGTCCAAATGACCCTAAACTTTTTCCAGGGTCCTAAGATGATATTAGGATCAAGCCACCCAAATTTGGGGCAATTAGAGCTGAAAATCTCCCTAAATTGTCTCTATTTGATAAATCAAATTTTGACTAAGAATATAGAAAAATGTCTTCCAAATAATCTTATTTTTAGGCACAGTCTAAGTCTATTATATACACATGCATGTTCCAAATTTCATTGCATGTGGAGTTGTATTTTAGCCTAGCACTTATTTTAATTTTTATCCCTAGTAAAGAGCGGTCTCAGGAGAATGGCCTTACAAGGAGCTACACTGCTCCAAATTATATGATTAAGGTGTTAAATTAAAGCTAAGACCTAGGACTATATTTTTATGTTAAAAACTTTTTCGGAATCTGACTCTAAGGAGCCTAAAATTAGCTCGTAAAGTACTGTAATAAGTGTGATAGAAAATGAAATAATGTTATAGTTTAATGCCCATCATAATGGATGGCATCCCATCATCTTCTTCCTCTAGCCGATGGCCCAGATTGCCCCGACCTGGACCACTTTTATCTGGCTTTTCCCGGCCATCCAGCTACCTCCCCGACCAGCCACCACGACCACCACCTTCGTTGAGGTGAGGGAGAGCGTTCCTCTTCTAACCGGCAACTTGAAGATGCCCCGATAGTCTGTCCAAGATCTGAAGAAATACCGAACAGCAACAAGCATTTCTCTATCAAAAAGAGGAAATGCAGAACAAGCGGTTTGCGAACTCGTGGGGCTCTGAAAATCCCAACACTGGGGAAAACACTCGCTCCTTCCCCTTTTGGCAATGACAATGATCGGGCAGTACATTCCACAATTCCGGCAAGCCCCAAGAGTTCTTGACGTAGCCAAATAGAGTATTCCCATGACGGAGGTCCATCCGAGTCTCAAAATCAAGCTATCTCTTGTTGCTATGAATTTCAACACGCTCACCACCATAAGAGCGAATGTCGCACCAATCCCGAAAACAGTCCAAAGGGAGTTTCCCGCATAGTTCACAAAATAAAACAACCAATCTAATGAGCCGCACTACTCCTAGTAAAGTAAATTGAGAAATCGCATGGCACAAAACTTCAGAATCTCGATCACTTTCTTGCAAGGAGGGAACCGGAAACCAGATCTCAAAGTTGTCACACAGATCGTCAACCAACTATGAGGAGGATTTTGAACCCTCTCCTCGACACATGGTATCTTCACTTCAAGGTCGGCAGATAGTCCGAACCTTCTCCTCCAAATCGTAATCTGATCATCAGTAAGAGAGGAACGCAGACACATCAGTACCACAATACTCTTCGAGCTCTGGCATAAAAAATCAAGATTGGTCTAAGATAAAAAAATCAACAAGTCGAAACTCTTCTGCCCCCGTCGCATATATGAAGGCACGTCGTGCAGCAAAGCCAAATCCATACACATTCTAATATGACGCGCCCCAGTATGCGTGCACAGCCGACCCAGTGTGCGCGCACCTGCAAGTCGGTGTGCTCGCAAGCTGGTGCACGTGCGCCCACACACGACCTAGTGCGTGCACAACAGCGCGCTCCTGCGAGCGCAACTTGGTGCACGCGCGTGACAAGGAGCGTGCGCGCGCGCGACCAGGAGCGCGCAAGTGACCTGGTGCATGTGCGTGCGACTAGAGACATGCGCACCCGTGCGCCCGCACGACCAAGCAAGGTAGTGTGCCCGTGCACTAACACATGCAAACTGGTACACGCGCACAACCTGGAGCGCGTGCACGCGCGAACAGGCGAGCGCGCTCCCGCGCGCGCCCTGAAGCGTGCGTACGCGCGCGCCTTGGTATGCCCGCACCCGTGCGAGTCCGTGTGCGCGTTGGGGCGACAGCTGCCTTCCTCGGGTGTATTTGACCATGCGATCCTTTTCCCCCGGGGTGACCATTCCCGTCTGCAATCATACGTTGATAAAACGACGTTGGCCCTCACGAGCATTCCCATCGCCTCTCCATCTCCTCTTTTGCATATTGTAACATTTTACCTGAGTTTGCAGGGCGCAGCCATCCACTGTGTCCTACCTTTCACCGTTCGTCATCGTCGCCACTATAAAGAAGAGAGAGATTATAGTTCTTTCGCTCGTACAGATCTCCAGCAACACAGAATCTCGGGGGGGGGGGGGGCAAATGATGGGAATGAGATCCCTCTTAAAAAGGATGGGCATGCACATAAACGAGCCTGCCGCCCCAACTTGCCCGCCCGCATGCGGCCGAAAGGGCGGCCGAGGCAGCCGCTCCTCCTTAGCTACCAGCGAGAGGACGAGGTAGCGGTTGGTTGTCCCCTATTTGCCACCGGATTAGTTGTTGCTCACTTTCCCGGCTTGCGGTGGCGGTCTCCCTCCTCGCAGGTGAGTTCCTCGGCTAGTTCGTCGACCGCCCATGGGAGCCTGTCCCTGCCGTCCGATCTTTCGGGTCATTCCCTGTCATCCGATTCACATGTAACCACCCACTAACTGCCGGGTAAGTGGGATAATTTTTCCTATTAATTTAATTGGTGTACAAATAGCAAAATTAATTATCCTAATATGCGTCACTAAACTATAGCAAAAATATTTATAATAGTGTTTATGGTGTGCGGATAGGCGCATAACCACCATAATTATCTCCCGGAGGCAATAAAAGTAGCCACAGGCCTTATCATTTCTCACCTTTTTTTCTCTGAGCCTTCTCCTTCCTCAAGTCAAAGTTCTGCTGAATTTCTTCTATGAACAGCATTCGAGCCGCACTCAAGTCACATGCGAGCCATGTTCAAGCCACACCATATGTTGAAACCGGAAATCGGTCTCTTGTGGAGTTCACCCTTAGGGAAGGGGTGGTCGCGCACCTAATTCGCTCCTTCAAGAAAAAAACAACCAAGGAAATAAAGAGCAAAGGACTAGACTATGGGCGTGGCGCGGAGGTCCCACAACAAACCCGGAAGATCACTGAGCGCTTCCCCTCCTTAGCCAAATGTCGGGCTAAGGTACCTCAGAAAGCGCTAGAAGACTGGGATATGAGTAATCCTGCCTTCTGAGGTACCCCTATGGTCCTATTTATAGATTTCGGAAAACGATCTGCAAATAACCAACCCCTGCTGGCCTGAAATTACTGAAAACCCCTTAGACTGGCCTGCCAACAGTCAAACTCCACTGTTCTGAATAGCTATATGCAGCCAACCTTGGTCTGCCAACAGCAAGACTCCGCTGTTCTAACGCGCTATGGGCAGGCCAGTGGGGGAAAAAGGGTGGAAAACACATCACAACCGAAGGGGCAAGCTACCCTGCAATGGTCTCTACTCGACAAAGGCGGTGAGTATCGATGGAGCTGGTACTCGCAGTCCTCGGCTCGGCTGTAGGCGAGCTCAGCCTCGGCCTGCCCCACTCGTCTGCCGCGAGTGTGAGCTGACGGGTGTCGGGATGTCCCCCAACGGCGGGGTCAAAAGGCGTTGACAAAACTCACCTCACTCGACACCGCGGCTGAAGGCATTGAGTGAGCTCGCCTCACTCGGCGCCACGGGTAAAGGCGTTGAGTGAGCTAGCCTCACTTGGCGCCATGGCCGAAGGCATTGAGTGAGCTCTACTCAACGCCGCGGACTTGGCTCGCCTGGGGTCTGGGCTTGACTTGGCCAATCTAGCTCCTGTCAGCCCCACTCGCCGGATAAAGGGCTGGCTCGTCTAGGGGATGCGAGTTGGAGGTGGCTCGCCTGGGAAGGCGTGAGCCGGGGACGGCATTCCTAGGAGAGGCGGGTCGGGGCTGACCCGCCTGGGCGACCCTTGGAGGCTGACCCGCCTGGGCGACCCTTGGAGGCCGACCTGCCTAGGAGAGGCGGGCCGGGGCTGACCCTCCTAGGCGACCCTTGGAGGCCGACCCGCCTAGGAGAGGCGGGCTGGGGCTGACCTGCCTGGTTGCCCGAGCCCCTTCGGCAAACACGGGATTGTACATAATCCCCGCTCTTTGCGAGCTTTGTAAAAGGCTCGGAGAGAAACATCCAACCCAACGTGTACGGCGAACATCCTGCTGAGCTGGAAGGAATCTTTTCGGTGGGGGCCCACCTTCACGCTATAAATAAGCTGTCAAGCCTCTAGGATGACTCCTCTTCTTTCCCACTTCGGCGATCTATAGTCGGAAGATGCCTATGTCTGAGGAGATGCGGGCTCGCTTGGCGGCTACAAGGGAGGGTGCCCGGGATTCGGCTCTCGAAGCTGCCCCATGGCTGGAGCGCGGGTCGCCTGACCACCTTTTCAAGCTAAAGAAAGCAAAGGTCGTCCGGCGGTCTCGGGTGCCCGATGACCCCGCCTCCAGCTCGACTGGCGGTGTCGAGGTCGTCCCGTAGGTATATATATTTCTCATGTTTGATCCACCGCCCTGTTTCCTGACTTTTCCTTTCTCTTTGGTAGGAGATGCCCCGGGGAGATAGGGCAAATAAGGGAGAACCTGGGAGCTCCGCCCTAGTGGCGGTCGATCGGGCCAATAGTCCTTTGCCATAGATACCTATTCCCCCTGCGGCACCTCCGTCGTAAAGGCCCATGGCCTGGGGAAACCTTTCATCACTCTTGAAGGGGAACCCTTCTAGGGCCAGTTGGGCACCTCTAGGCCTACTGATGATGCAGGCGACGTACCAACGCCAGGTAAATCCTCTGGCATTGGCCCGCTTACGGTCATCGCTCCTTCTAATCCTATCTCTGCAGGCTATAGTGCGATCTCTTCTTTTGACGTCAAGATGAGCGGAGGGTACTCACCTCCCCCTGATGCGGACAGCATCTTCGAGTACCTGGGAGACTCGCTTGATGTCGAGAAGATGAAGAAGCAAGTAAAGTGACTGTTTCAAAATCACATGTTGCTGCTACGGGAGGTCTTCGGCAGAGTGGAGAAAGATAATGCCGAGATGGATGAGCGACTCGCGACTTTGGAAGGAGCGAGATTTCCATCTGACGAGGACGAGACGACCTCTCTGGGTCTACATATTTTGCGAGTTGAGGGGCAGCTCAGGCGTGCCTCGGAGAAGATTGATTGGGCCCAGCGGGAGCTGTCGGCGGTCCGCGAGTATCATTATCCTCGTGTACCGCCCCGAACCAGCATGGGAAGGGGAGGCAGGTGGAAGTGGATCCCGCATTGAGTCTTTCCCTTCCTTTCGCAGGTTGTGATCCATTTGGTCTGAATCGCCTTTGCATGCAACGGTCAAAATGCTCAGGTCGTTAACTTCTTTGCTTTGGAAAGTGAACATTTGTAATAATTCAGGACCACTCTCACCCTCCATGGGCGAGTATGCTGCGATTTTATTTTGGCTGTGTAGACGCTTCGATCTCCGCGGGAGGTGTGGGCGAGACGTTCTGGCTCAGCCGGCTTTATTTCGGGCGGGTTCGGCCTTACTGGATCGCCTCACCTAGCCATTGTTACTTAGTACTGGCGAAGGTGAGCTAGCCACTCGCGGGTCACGCAAGAGGTGACTCGCGCGTGGGTCAGAGTCGGCCCGCATGGTGGCCGCATTTCGATTATGCGGGCGCGAGTGCGGGCGTTTCGCGGCCGACTAACGGGTGGGCAAGGACCCGGATTGGGTTCGGAAGTCGGAACGCAAGGGCTATATTGTTATTTGCACTCTTCCCGCCAAAAGGACCATTTTCCCGCCCTTTCTCACTCTATAAATAGGCCCTGCCGACCCTCCCTCACCTATCGCATTTAAGATTTCCTCCTTCCCCTAGCTTTTGCGAGAAATCCCCTGTCCCGCTCGGCAAGACTTCTGCAGGATGGGAGGACATAGTGATGAGGTGGAGGGTAGGAGCAAGTGTGCTTGGACCTTCTCCGAGCACGATTTCCCCCTCGCCGTCCTTAAGGAGAGAGAGTTCGTAGATTCAGTCGACCACTTTGTCCCACCCGGTTTCGAGGCGAGACGGCCCAGGAAGGATGAACGGATAAACGAACTCTTCGGTGACGAGCTTGCATTCCCCACGGCCCACTTCGAGGCGGGCCTCTGGCTACCCTTATGGCCGGAAGTCCGCCAGATCTTCAAGTACTATGGGGTGGTCCCCAGGCAGATGACTCCGAACTCCATTGCAGTGATCGTTGGGTTCGCCTGCTTCCTGCGGGAGGAGAAGGTCGAGTTCAGCCTCGCGGTATTCCGCAAGCTGTTCTCTTTCCGGGCGAATAAAGACGGAACCGGCTGCTGTGCCAGCAGCCACGTGAAGGAGCGGGAGACCGTCAACAAGAGCCACAACTGGCTCAAGAAGTTTATTTTCGTCAAGGAGGACTTCCGCAACGTCCCCTTCTCGCCCGCCCAACTCAGCGAGGCGAGCTACCGCCCCCCAACCCTGGGGGTCATGAAGCGGGTTTATTCGGGTTCTTCGCTGGGAAGAACTTCAAGGTGGCCTACCACCGCCGAAACCTGGACGATCTCATCCCCGTCCCACCCGGTGATGGAAAGCGATTCCCCCCTCTACTTGTTTTTAGTTACGTCGAATATTTTCTAAGTTTCATGCTTTTGCAGGCGAGCACGACATCCCTCTCCACCCGCCTTATGAGAGCGCGCGACTCACTGTCGGCGAGCTCGCCCGAGCCGAAGCGGCTGCTGCCGCCCATCGCAAGATCTCAACCTCTGCTCCCGCGAAGCGGTCTAGCCGCGAGCGGCCTCAGGACCCACCACCGCCAAAGAAATCGAAGAAGACGGGTGGTTCACCTCCCCTGTCTCGTGATAAGGGTAAGTCCCCCGCGATCCAGCCGTCTGCCGTTCCCGCCCCCGCGGCTTCTCCGGCCGTCAGATCTTCTGGCGGAGAGGTGGGCACGTCGCAGCTGTCGGAGGAGGTTCTGCCCGCCGGGAAGGAAATCCCTCGGGGGCATCGTAACTTTGGTTACGGGGAGGGACCCACTGATGAGTCTGGAGTCCCTCTACTTCAGTGGGACAAAGAGACCAATCGGGTCTACATCTCCTCGTTGCTTCCGAGCTGGTTGGAGGACGACACCAGCAGCGGGGATGCTTACAATCTCACTTGCGGCGTCTACGGGCGAGAAGACGCCACCGTTTACGACAAGGAGGTGACGCGGGTGCTGATCTATGAAAGCGCTCGGGCCCAGTTTTGCAGCCTAGAGCTGGCCCATATGGTCGGCCGGCGGTGCCTTTGGCTGGATAAGAGTGCCCCATCCCTCCACAAGTTGGTCGATGAGAAGGAGGAGGCTCGCCGACTCGCTCAGGAGGAGGCAGGTAAACAGCAGAAGCGGGCTGAAGCGGCTGAGGCCGCTCTCGCTCAGTACCTAGGTGGAGCGGTAGGTTTCTTGACTTGCCTCAATCTTTCCTCCCTCCGGCATAACATAACTCAGTTGTTCTCCTTTTCGCAGGACGCGGCGACTGCCAGCCGGCTGGGCACTAAAATCGCCACCCTCCAGTAGGAGAAGCAGGCGCTTCAAAAGCTAGTGGATGCGTTGGAGGCTGCAACGGCCACCCCGCCGCCATCTACAAGCGGCTGCCAGCTCGCTCATTACAGCGATCACGAGATCGAAGTGATGATGCAGAATAATGCGGCCAGCACGGCGAAATATACTTTCCATACATTGTAGAGGGCCAACCTTATCAAGGACGACGGTGCCAAGCTTTTGGCGAGCGAGGTAGTACCGAAGTTGTTCCTTCCAGAACCAGGGCCAGGCGACGGGCCCTACCACCCTATATAAGGGCCCGTCGCTCAGGGCTCACCTCGTCGGGAGCTTGCATTCGTCCCATTTTTTTCGTGGCAGTGACGCAGGCCAGAGCCCAGCTCTTGTAATAGTTTTATCTATTTTGATTTCGCCAATGTAAAAAAACTCTTTTTTAATCTGAAACGCGAATATCGTTATTTCTCACATTCACCCCTTGATTCTCACACTTGTTATAATATCTTTTACTCTTGAATGTTCTCTTGGATGTTGCGGCGGTGAGCGAGCGAGTGAGGTCGTCCGCTCGTTTTAGACTCTAAACTTAGGCTTAGGAGCGAGGGGTAAGTTGGATAGTCGCGATGCGAGGGAACGACTCGCCAACTCCATCCGGACTCGCTACCCATTCGCGTCATTAGGTGGGCGAGGAAACTTGGGTGTGCATTTGGACTTTGTGCGGGTCGGCCTTCTGGGGCCTTGGCGCGGCCGGGGTGTCGCCGCCTGGATCCCTTTCCTGGGGCCCGCCGATCTCCAGGCCGGGGCCGGCTTTCTTGGCTCGCCACCATGACGAGATCCCTTCGTCGAACTGCCGATCCATTCGTGACGAGGGCGGCCAACCCCCTTCGCCGCCTAAACCCCCCTTCCGTGGGACCTGCCGATCTCCAGGCCGGGGCCGGCTCTCCTGGCTCGCCATCGTGCCGAGATCCTCTAATTGACCCGCCAATCCATTCGTGATGAGGGCGGCCAGCCCCTTCCCTTATAGGCTGTTCCTGCCGAGTTTCCCTGCCCACGTCGGTCAGTGGGGTTCTTTGCGGGGCTCCCGGGGTCTGCTTAGGGTTTACGATGGACTCCTCCGAATGACATCCAGCCCTGCGAGCTCGATGGGTTCCTGGCAGGGGGTCTGCTCTGGGTCTAAGGCAGACTCCTCCGAGTGACATCCAGCCCTGCCAGCTTGATGGGAGCCCGGCAGCAGTATCTGCTCGGGGTCTAAGGCAGACTCCTCCGAGCGACTTCCGGCCCCGCCAGCTTGATGGGAGCCTGGCAGCGGGATCTACTCGGGATCTAAGGCAGACTCCTCCGAGTGACATCCAGCCCTGCTAGCTTGATGGGAGCCTGGCAGCGGGATCTGCTCGGAGTCTAAGGCAAACTCCTCCGAGTGACATCGAGCCCTGCTAGCTTGATGGGAGCCTAGCAGCGGGATCTGCTCAGGATCTAAGTCAGACTCCTCCGAGTGAAATCCAGCCCTGCCAGCTTGATGGGATCCTGGCAGCGGGATCTGCTCGGGGTCTAGGGCAGACTCCTCCGAGTGATATCCAGCCCTGCCAGCTTGATGGGAGCTTGGCAGCGGGATCTGCTCGGGGTCTAAGGAAGAATCCTCCGAGTGACATCCAGCCCTGCCAGCTTGATTGAGCCTGGCAGCAAGATATGCTCGGGGTCTAAGGCAGACTCCTCCGAGTGACATCCAGCCCTGCCAGCTTTATGGGAGCCTTGCAGCGGGATCTGCTCGAGGGTCTAGGGCAGACTCCTCCGAGTGACATCCAGCCATGCCAGCTTGATGGGAGCCTGGAATCGGGATCTGCTCGGGGTCTAAGGCAGACTCCTCTGAGTGACATCAAGCCCTACCAGCTTGATGGGAGCCTGGCAGCGGGATCTGCTCGGGGTCTAAGGCAGACTCCTCTGAGTGACATCCTGCCCTGTCAGCTTGATGGGAGACTGGAATTTGGATCTGCTCGGGGTCTAGGGCAGACTCCTCCGAGTGACATCCAGCCCTGCCATCTTGATGGGAGCCTGGCAGCGGGATCTGCTCGGGGGTCTGGGCGGACTCCTCCGAGTGACATCTGTCCCTGCCAGCTTGATGGGAGCCTGGCAGCGGGATCTGCTTGGGGTCTAAGGCAAACTCCTCCGAGTGACATCCAGCCCTACCAGCTTGATGGGAGCCTTATAGCGGGATCTGCTCGGGATCTAAGGCAGACTCCTCCGAGTGACATCCAGCCCTGCCAGCTTGATGGGAGCAGGCAGCGGGATCTGCTTGGGGTCTAAGGCAGACTCCTCCGAGTGACATCCAGCCCTGTCAGCTTGATGGGAGCTTAGCATTTGGATCTGCTCGGGGTCTAAGGAAGACTACTTCGAGTGACATCCAGCCCTGCCATCTTGATGGGATCCTGGTAGTGGGATCTGCTCGAGGGTCTCGGGAAGACTCCTCCGAGTGACATCCAGCCCTGCTAGCTTGATGGGAGCCTGGCAGCGGGATCTGCTCGGGGTCTAAGGCAGACTCCTCCGAGTGACATCCAACCATGCCAGCTTGATGGGAGCCTGGCAGCAGGATCTGTTTGGGGTCTAAGGCAGACTCCTCCGAGTGACATCCTGCCCTGCAAGCTTGATGGGAGCCTGGCAGCGGAATCTGCTCTGGGTCTAAGGCAGACTCCTCTGAGTGACATCCAGCCCTGCCAGCTTAATGGGAGCCTGGCAACAGGATCTGCTTGGGGGTCTGGGGCGGACTCGCATTTGCGCTTTTCATCGTCAGGGCACAAGTTCATCAAAAGAAGCTTTATTAGAAACTGAAACAACATTTACATGACTCAGGGGAAAAATCGTTTTAAGTCATCACCACTCCAAGTGAGACTTAGGATCTCTTCCTCCAAATTCCGGAGGCGGTACACTCCCGACTTCAATGCCTCCTGTATAATGTTTGGTCCCTCCCAGTTGGGATTGAGCTTCCCCACGGTAGCTGACCTCCCCGCGGCATCCACTTTGCTTAAGACTAAGTCCCCTTCCACGAATTGTTTGACCCTGACGTGCTTGTCAAAGTATTTGGCCATTCTTCTCTTCGCCTCCTCTTGACTGATGGCAGAGAGGTCTCTCAGCTCCTCAACCATGTCGAGTGAGAGTCGCAGCTCCTCCTCATTCTCGGCCTTCCATTCCTCTCTTCCCTCTCCGGCCTTGACCACCTGAGGGGTTCGGACCTTGAACTCTATCGGAAGTATCGCCTCGCACCCATGGGAGAGTTTAAAAGGAGTCTCTCCTGTCGCCGTATTGGGTGTGGTTCTAAGGGCCCAGAGGACCGAAGGGAGCTGCTCTACCCAGCTTCCTCTCAGATTCTCTACATTCTTTTTGAGGAGGTTAACAATGATCTTGTTCGCCGCCTCCACCTGCCCGTTGCTCCTGGGGTGATGGATCGAGGCGAACTTAAGATCGATCTCGAGCTATCCGCAGAAGCTAATGAACTCGGCGCTGGCGAACTGAGGGCCATTATCCATGGCAATGGCCTGAGGCAACCCATGACGGCAGATAATCTCCCCCACACGAAGTTCCTGATGACCTGGGAGGTTACCTTGGCCAATGCCTTAACTTCCAGCCACTTAGAGAAATAATCAATCATCACGAGCAGGAACCTTCTCTGGCCGCTGGCCTGGGGGAAGGGCCCAACCAAGTCCATTCCCCCAGATTGAAAATTGCCAGGGGGCTGTTATACTCCTGAGGCGTTGGGCCGGTTGTAGCTGGAGGGGAGCGAACAGTTGGCACTTATGACACTCCTTCGTGAACTTCGCCGCGTCTCGGCTAAGGGACGACCAAAAATATCCCTGCCTGATGATCTGGCCTTCCAAGGTTCGACTCCCGGAATGGCTCCCACACTCCCCGGAGTGAATTTCATCCAAGATCCTCGGGACCTCCCTATCGGCCACGCAGCATGCCAACATCCTGAGAGGGTCTTTCGGTATAGTTGGACGTCTCGCATGATATAGTATGCCGACTTGTACTAGAGCTTCTTCCTGTCCATCCCTTCAGGATACTCCCTAGTGGACAAGTACGTCGAGAATGGATCCATCCACGAGGGGTGCTGCTCCACCTCCATCAGCTCCCCCTCTTCAATGGATGGGAAGAAGAGATCTGTGAGGGTACCCCCCACCCGGGGGCCATGCTTTGCCAGCTGATCTACTTGCTCGCTCTCTTCCCTGGGCACGTGTCGAATGGAAAAAGTCTGGAAGGTGCCGATGACTCCCTTTACCTTTGCCAAGTAGAGCTGCAGAGTCGGCTCCCTTTCCTTAAACTCCCCGTTAATCTGGGAAGCCACCACCATGGAGTTAGTGAGGACCTCAACATCATTCACCCCTAGTTCTCTGGCCAAGCGCAGTACCGCAATCACAGCTTCGTACTCGGCTTGATTGTTGGTGATGAGGAAATGTATCACCACTGTCTGCTCGATCCTCGTTCCCTGAGGGCTTTCCAAGATGATCCCCGCCCCAAGGGAATGCCTCCCCGAGGCACCGTCCACCATGACCTTCCAAGGAACCTGGCAAGTGAGTTCTTCCTCCGCCACTTCGATCACATAGTCTGCCAAGAAGTCGGCCATAGCTTGGGCCTTGATTGAGAGGCGGGGAATGAAGGAGATGTCGAACTCACTTAATTCCACCGACCACTTAGCCAATCTGCCCGAATGTTCCACCCCCTCGAAGATGTTGCGAAGGGGGTGGTCAGTCACCACTCGGATCGAATGTGCCTGGAAATAAGGTCGGAGCCTTTGGGCCGAGATGATTAGAGCGAAGGCCAGCTTCTCCAAAATACGATAGCGGAGCTCGGCCTTCCTCAACACCCTACTCACATAATAAATTGAGAGCTGCTTCTTTCCCTCTTCCCGAACTAAAACAGAGCTCAGGGCCTCCGCCCCGATCCCTAAGTACAAGAATAAGTCCTCCCCCTCCTTTGGCCCCTGGAGCAGGGGGGATTGAGTCAGCTGCCTCTTCAAGGCCTGCAATGCCTCCTCGCATTCCGAGGTCCACTCGAACTTCTGACCTCCTCTCAAGGTCTTGAAGAAGGGAGAGCACTTCTCCCCGGCTCGGGAGAAGAACCTGCTCAACCCTGCTAGCTTCCCTGTTAACCGTTACACCTCCTTTACATTCCGGGGCGACCCCAGCTCCATAATCGCCCGGACCTTTTCGGGATTGGGTTCTACCCCAACAGGGGTGAGAAGGTGGCCCAAAAATTTTCCATTGCTTGCCCCGAACATGCACTTCATGGGATTCAGCCTCATCTTGTACTCGCACAGGGTGGCGAAGGTTTCCTCTAGATCCTGGAGGTGAGAGTCACCGTCTCGACTCTTGATCATGAGGTCGTCAACGTACACTTTCAGGTTTATTCCCTTCTGCTCTCGGAAGACCCTATCCATCATTTTTTGATAGGTCGCTCCTGCATTCTTTAGCCCGAAGGGCATCATCTTATAGCAGTAGAACCCATCCACGGTGATGAAGGAGACATCCTTGATGTCGGGAGGGTGTATCCTGATCTTGTGATAACCTGAAAATGCATCTAGAAAACTCATTACAGGAAAACCAACGGCTGAGTCAACCAGCACGTCGATCCAAGAAAAGGGTAACAATATTTAGGGCATGATTTATTAAGACGAGAAAAATCAACACACATACGCCACCGGCCGTCTCCTTTTTTAACCATTACAACGTTGGAGACCCAGTCGGGGTATTTGATTTCGGATACAAAACCAGCCTTGAGAAGCTTGGCGACCTCCTCTCGGATCGGCTCAGCCAACCTGTCTGCTATAGGCCTCTTTTTCTGCTGGATGGGGCGAGCCTCCGGATCCAGGTTGAGGCGGTGGCAGGCCACGTCGGCATTGATCCCGGGCATCTCTGCAGTGCTCCAAGTGAACATGTCCACGTTCTTCTAAATGCACTCCAGCATCTTGCCTTGGGCCTCCGGGGTCAGCCCCCTGCTGACACAAACCTTCTCCACCTTGCCTCCGAGGGTGAGAACCTCCATCTCCGCTACCTCTTCGGCCGCCTCCAGACGAGACTGCTCCCCCCAATTTTCAGCATCCCCTCCTCCTGGGGCGAGGGCCTCTTCCTTGGCTTCTTCCACGGCCATTGCCTCGGCCGTCTCCCGAACTTTCTTCACCTCCTCTTTCTGGGCGCAGCTCTCCTCCACCTCCATCTCCTCTGGGCCAGCCCCTTGCTCTGCCTCCTCTAACCTCCGCCCCATCTCTTAGGAACCCTCCTGCCATGAGATGGAGTTTACGACAGTGACGTAGCATTCCCTTGCAATCTTAGGGTCTCCGCGAACCCGGACCTGGACTCCCTCTACATTGAACTTTAGGCATTGGTGGAAGGACGAGGGGACGCAGCGGAAGCCGCTGATGAAGGGCCTCCCGAAGATGGCGCTGTAGCTTCTAGGGGCGTCCACAATGACGAACTTGCAGTTGCGGGACTTCCCTCCCAGCGAGACTTGGAGTCCTACCTCTCCTTCGACTTCCTTCCTCTCCCCTGAGAAGCCAAATAGGGGCCCATCTGAGGCCAACACCCTTCTGGCCTCCACCTTCATCGCGTTAAATTCCTTCTTGAAGATGACGTTGACGGAGATCCCATTGTCGATGAGGATCCGAGAGACGGTTAAATCATCGATGGTCGTCTGGATGACCAGCGCATCGCAAAAGGGGTATTCGTGACCCGGCATGTCCTTGACCGTGAAGGTGATTCTTTCTTCCGGGGGCAGGGTCTGGGATGTGGATCGAACGCTCTGTCGGTACATGGTGTGGAGGCTCGCCTTATGAGAAGCCTCGATCCCCCCCATGGATTGCTCTGATCCCTCCCCAGGTTCCCACATCTGTCTGGTCTTCGTACCTGTCCTCCTCTTCCCGAGGTAGGACCTCCTCAATCCGCAACCCCTGGCGGTCTTGCTGCTACTGCTGTTGTTCCCTATTTCCTCTCATCTCGAGGAACTCTAGGCACGTGGTTATGGCGTGCCCTTCCTCCCGATGGAAGTCATAGTAGGGTAACTCCACCCTAACCTCCCTTCTTCTCCTCTGTGCTGCTCTTCTCCTTTCCCCCATGGCTACGACCATAGCCCCCTCTTAATCGAGGAGGGGGGCCTCTAGCCCTGCCTCCCACCTAGAGGGTAGAACTGGCCCTAGCCTCCTTGGCGGTTGTCCCCTCTGCGGAACCCTCTCCTCGCCACCTGCTCCTGCCATTCGGGCCTCCACCCCAGCCGCTGATTCGGCTCCTGCCGTCCCCAACTGGGCTACTGTGGATGTTCCCTCTTCCAGGGCTCAGCTCTTCTTTCCTCCTGTCCTCGGCATCCTCTGGGCCTCTCCTCCTCCGTAGCCCACCTGGCTAACCTCCGGGAAAACTCCGGGTTCGACGCCTCCCCGTCGACTTCTCTCGTCGCCGTCTCCATCAACTTCTCGTAGGCCATTCGTAAGAAACCCTACTGCAGCCCCAGGGTGAAGGCCATCATCAGAGTGTGGCCCGGAATCTCCTGAACCTAGGTGACCCCCTCCTGTAAGCAATCGACGTAGCTCCCCAGGGTCTCATTCACCCCTGCTTAATGCAGAATAGGGACTCTGACTCCCTCTTCCTCTTCTTTGAGGTTGTGAACCTCATTATTAACCCCCGACGGAGGTCCTCGAAACAGTAGATGGAACAGGCCGGCAGCTGGTGGAACCACTCCCTAGCCTTCTCTTTTAGAGTGATGGCGAAGAGCCTGCATTTGAAGCCATCCGACATCTGCCGGATCGAGACCACATCCTCAAACCATTAGACGTGCTAGACTGGGTCTCCCTTCCCGGTTTAGTAGGACATGTCGGGCTCCCTGAAACCATTTGGGACTAGTGCAGAGGAGACCAGCTCGATGAAGGGACTCTCTCCCCTTACTAGGCGAGCCAGAGGGTCTCGCGCTCCAAACTCGCCAAATCTGTCGCCGCCTCCCAAGCCCGGGAAAAGCTCTCCCCCGGGGAGCTCGGTTCCCCGGCCTTCCTCGGCGACCTCCTTCTCTGCTCGCCGGGCGGGAGCGGCCTCGCCGAGTACCGGATCCACGAGAACCGGGACTACTGGAGTCGAGCACTCGGCACGCGTACCGACCACGAATTGAACCAGGCCGAGTACCTCCTGCCTGAAGTCCTCGAACATCCCCATCGTTGCGACAGGGGGAGGGGGTGGCGAGTCGGTCCTGTCTGATCCTTGCCCTTCTCCTCCAATCATTGAGCTCGCCGAAGGTTTTCTGTGCTGACCACTCTCCACGCTCACCGCACCAAAAATGTTGAAACCGGAAATCGGTCTCTTGTGGAGTTCACCCTTGGGGAAGGGGTGGTCGCGCACCTACTTCGCTCCTGCAAGAAAAAAACAACTAAGGAAAGAAAGAGCAAAGGACTAGACCAAGGGTCGAGCGAAGAGGTCCCACCACAAACCCGGAAGATCACTGAGTGCTTCCCCTCCTTAGCCAAATGTCGGGCTAAGGTACCTTAGAAAGCGCTAGAAGACTGAGATATGAGTAAGCCTGCCTTTTGAGGTACCCCTTGGGTCCTATTTATAGATTTCTGAAAAAGATCTGCAAATAACAAACCCCTGCTGGCCTGAAATTACTGAAAACCCCTTGGGCTTGCCTGCCAACAGCAAAACTCCGCTATTCTAAATAGCTATGTGCAGCCCACCTGGGTCTGCCAACAACGAGACTCCGCTGTTCTAACGGGCTATAGGCAGGCCAGCGGGGGCAAAAGGGTGGAAAACACATCACAATCGAAGGGGGCGAGCTACCCTGCAATGGCCTCTACTCGGCAAAGGCGGCGAGTATCGATGGAGCTGGAACTCGTAGGCCTTGGCTCGGCAGTAGGCGAGCTCAGCCTCGGCCTGCCCCACTCGTTTGCGGCGAGTGCGAGCTAGCGAGTGCGAGCTGACGGGTGTCGGGATGTCCCCTAACGTCGAGGTCAAAAGGCGTTGACAAAAATCACCTAACTCGACGCCGCGCCTGAAGGCGTTGAGTGAGCTCGCCTCACTCGGCGCCACGGCTGAAGGCGTTGAGTGAGCTCGCCTCACTCGGCGCCATGGCCGAAGGCGTTGAGTGAGCTCTAGTCAACGCCGCAGACATGGCTCGCTTGGGGTCTGGGCTAGACTTGGCCAATCTGGCTCCTGCCAGCCCCACTCGCCGCATACGGGGTTGGCTCGCCTAGGGGACGCGAGTTGGAGGCGACCCTCCTGGGAAGGCGCGAGCCGGGGGTGGCCCGCCTAGAAGAGGCGGGCCAGGGCTGACCCGCCTGGGCGACCCTTGGAGGTCGGCCAGCCTAGGAGAAGCGGGTGGGGGCTGACCCGCCTGCGAAAACCCTTGGAGGCCGACCCGCCTAGGAGCGGCGGGTCGGGGCTGACCCGCCTGGGCAACCCTTGGAGGCCGACCCGCCTAGGAGAGGCGGGCCGGGGCTGACCCGCCTGGTTGCCCGAGCCCCTTCGGCGAACACGGGGTTATACACCCAAGCCACCTGATGAAGCTCGATCTCTCCACTTCCGGGAGACCTTCGCGACCGCAAACTCAAGCACTCTGCCCCCGCGTTCAGTGTCAGCGGGACGCCCAGTAAAGCCTATCGTCGCAAGTGCAATTTGTAACCAGTGTCGGGCGCGACGGCATGTCGTCCTTCGTGTGATAAGTATTCTCTCATCTCTAGTTTGTAATGAGGAGCGGTCTATCGCCCCCGATTCAACGAACAAGCTGTACCAACAAGGAAATAATGGATTTTAATGGACATAGATCCGGTCACGTGGTTTTTTACCCGTTTGAGGGGTTTTCCACGTTAAAACTTCTTGTGTATGACTGATCTACTTCATTGACAGTGTGCACGCTCGACCGTTCAGAGAGCTAAGGCGGTCCAGGTATTCCGGTCCGATCAGGACGTCGCGTTAGATCGTAACAGGCTTTACAAAGGCTATGACCACTACCATGAAAATTAACTAATTTTGAGCATAAAATGGATGAATTTTTTTTGTGTGGTGGGGCCTTCACCAAAGGTATTATTATGTTAAGGAAATAAGGAATGAGAAGCATGGCATTGAAAGTTGATTTGGATGTGAAGGAGTTGAAGAAGAAGAAGGTGCGCGGAACTTGTTATTTTTTGAGTCCGAAGTCGGTAGACATAACCCACGTAGAGGAAGGTAGGGAAGAATCGTGGGTCACCCGATCAACGATTCAACGGCTTAGAAGATCTAACCATATTTACTAAATAAAAAAATAATTAAATAAATAACACCACAATTAAAAAAAATGTGAACCATCCGATCATAAGATCCTATGGCACACGGTTCTTCACTGCCTTATTTTAGGTAGGTTACCCCTACAGAAATTCTTTTGATTATTTTTGGCATGCAACAAGAATAGTATATTGGAATGAAATGGACATGTTGGCAAAAAAAATGAGGTTTCTCCGTATATATATTATATTACATTTAAGGTATTAATAATAAACAAATGAATATAAAAGGATGTGTTTTATATATTATTAGTAATAATAGCAAAGGCACGAAGAATACCTAAATCTACCTGCCCTCATTCTCCCAAAGTCCTGAGAAGAAAGAATCGTTTAAACCCTAAAAAACAGAATCAAACTCCGGCGCTCGATTTCTTCCGTCCAGCGGCGAAACATTTTCCCTTTGATTCTCCTAAAAAAGAATCCTTTGCAATTTTTTCTTTCTGCAATCAAAAGGCTAATAAAAATAGATTTCCCCCATTGATGGATAATTCAATGGAGGAGGAGACCATCATTCATGGTTGGCGAAAAAGAGGAGATGCCACCGGAGAAGTGCATGTGTATTAACAGTAGGTCTGATTCCTTCAGCCTCTACCTCTCAAAATGTCGTCTGATTCCTCCACCTTTGGCTATCCCTTTCCACAGATCCCTACTTTATCGTCACCCAATATCTCTGATGGTCTGCTCTGTAAGGAAAAATGAGGAGGATTTGTAGCAAGGTGGAACCACGGAAGCAGAAGTTTAAAGCTTGTGATAATTTTTCATTCATATTCATTAAACAGTGGGTACATCCTTTTATAATGCTACAGGAGAATTCTGGATACATTTGTAATATTCTAGAAAACTCTGGGCTAATGTTATACGGGAAGCTTCTAGATTTACGCATAATACAAGGCTTTATAATAATACATTTTTATTAAAAACCATTATCTCCAACATTTCCCCTTCTTAAATCTAGGGCTTCATCGCGTTTGATGACTTGGAGTGCACAGCGGAAGGCGGCGAACTTGTTGATTGCAAGGGGCTTTGTCATTCCGTCGGCGATCTGCTCCTCCGTGCGACAATGGCTCAGTGTGATCTATTTTTCTTCTGATAATTCTCTGATGAAATGGTATTTTAGTTGAATATGTTTTGTTTTGTTGTGAAATACTGAATTTTTGCACATAGCGATCGCCGACGTGCTGTCAATCCTTAGCTCTGTTGCTTCTGTTTCTTCTCCTCTTATCACTTCTATGAGTCTTTTTAGCCATACGACCTCTTTTGTTGCTTCGCTTATTGCAATATACTCCGCCTCTGCGGAAGAAAGGGCAGTGCTTTTCTGCTTGCGAGAGCTCCAGGTGATGGTGTTTTTGCCTAGTTGAAACACAAAACCACCAGTGCTTTTGCGATCTTCTGGACTTCCAGCCCAATCGTTGTCGGAGTAGCTGATAAGTCGTGGTTCTTCTTATTTATCTGTGCTTGAATAGAATAGTCCATAGTCTTTTGTCTCTTGTAGATACCTTAAGATGCGTTTTACTGCCTTCAGATGCGTGGTACTTGGGTTGCTTACAAATCATGAGACAATCCCAACAGCATACTCAATATCAGGGCGTGTGTTGGTAAGAAAGATTAGGGATCCAACAACACTCCTGTAAATTTCTTCATCTACTCTTTCTTCTTCTTCTTGTCTGTGAGTGAGTTTATCTGCTGTGGAGATTGGGGTGTGAGAAGGGTTACATTCTTTCATTCCATATCTTTCTAACAATTCTATGATATACTTCTGTTGGCTGATAAAAAATTTCCAAGGTTGCTGAAAAATCTGCAATCCTAGAAAATATCTCATAAGGCCAAGATCACTCATTTCAAAGGTTGTCATCATCCTTTGCTTAAATTCATGAATAAGAGTTGTATTTGTGCTGGTTATCAGGATATCATCAACATAGATGCTCACTAACAGGTAGTCTTCTCTATTTTTTTGAATGTATAATGCTGGATCATTTGGGCTTTTTGTGAATTGGTTGCTGCACAGGAATTGATTTATTTTGGCATTCCATGCTCGGGGTGCCTGCTTTAGTCCCTACAAAGCCTTTTTAATTTGCATACTTTTTCTTCTTCTCCTTCTTTAAGATATCCTTCTGGCTGTTGTACTAAGATTTCTTCTTGCAACTCTCCATTTAGAAAAGCAGATTTTACATCCAACTGGTGCACCTGCAGTTTATACTAGGCAGCAAATGCTAGAAAGGTTCTTATTGTTTCCATTCTAACTACTGGGGAGAAGGTTTATGTGAAGTCTCTCCCAGGTTTTTGTGTATAACCTTTGGCGACTAATCTTGCTTTATATTTCTAAATTTGCCCCTTCTCATCTAATTTAATTTTGTATACCCATTTTAGACCAATAATCCCCTTTCCTGGAGGTTTAGGTACTAACTCCCAGGTTTGGTTTTTTTGAATCATTTGCATTTCTTCATCCATTGCTACAGCCCGCTTGGGATCTTTTATGTCCTCCTTATAGCTTGTGGGTTCAGTGCACATGAGGGCAATGTCTTGTGAGTTATAAATCTCAGAAATTGATCGAAATTTTCTTGGAGGTGATGAGTCTGGACTGTGATCTGAGAGCTGATTTGTAGGTGTTCCTTCCCTTGGACTGGAAGGTGGCGTAATCTCACTTGATTGTGTGATTTCAGTCTCAACCTCCAGGGGAACGTCCAAGAATGAACTCTGATCCAAGTGCTCATCCCAACACCATTGTTCTTCTTCATTAAATGTAATCTGTCTGTTTACTACTATTTTTTGTTTGATAGGATTGAATAGCCTATACACTTTGGACTCATGGCTATATCCTATCATGATTAGTTTTTCTCCTTTTCTGTCAAGTTTATCTCTATTCTCTTTTGGCAATAAGGTGTATGCAATACTCCCAAATATTTTCATATGCTTCACTTGTGGTTTCTTTCCATACCATTCTTCATAGGGTGTGGTGTTCTGGAGGGATTTTGTGGGACTTCTGTTTAAGATATAAATAGCAGTGTTGAAAGCCTCTGCCCAGAACTTCTTTGGTAAGCCCTTGTATTGCATCATACACCTTCCCATTTAAACTATTGTGCGGTTCCTTCTTTCCACAACTCCATTTTATTGTGGGTTTTTTGGAACTGTCTACTGTCTCTTTATGCCTTGAGATTGACAGTAAGAGGCAAATTCAAAGCTATTGAACTCTCCTCCTCTATCTGTTCTTAGGCCCTTAATCTTTTGTCCAGTTTGATTTTCTACATATGTCTTGAATTGTAAAAATGTTTGGAAAGCTTCTGATTTTTGATGTAGGAAGTAAATTCAAGCCATCCTACTTTTATCATCAATGAAGAGTAGGAAATAGCTTTTTCCCATCCAGGTAGGGGTTTTTGAAGGGCCCCATAAGTCTGCATGAACCAATTCCATCAGTTTGGTGGCTCTCCAATTTGACTGATGAGGGAAGCTTTGCTTGTGAAGTTTATTTAAGGCACAAGTTTCACACATGTCATTGTGTGTTGATAAAACTGGTACCCCTTCTACTAACCCATTTAATTTTGATAGATTTTTGTAGTTGATATGCCCATACCTTGCATGCCACAGAGGGGCAGATTCTTTAATCCTTGCAGCTTTAGCCTGGATGCAGTCTTCTGTTATGATCAAGGCTTGCTCCATATGTATGGGGAAGATTCTATTATTTGCCATTTTAGTTTTGATGATGAGTTGATTGTCTTTATAAATTCTGCATTCATCTTCATCAAAAATAACTTGGTAGCCTTTGCTTATTAGCTGCCCAATGCTTAGCAGATTTTGGGAGAGCCCTGGTACATATTGCACATCTTGGATGAGCTTGGTCTCTCCAATTTGCAATGTAACAGCAATAGTCCCTTTGCCTTCTATACTGGTGGCCTCTACATTCCCCATAATGACTTCAGATTTCTCATTTTTATTTAAATGAGAGAAAGAATGTTTGTTATTGGTCATGTGGTTTGAGCAACCACTATCCAATAACCACACACTTTCTCCATTTCCCTTAGATTGAGAACTTGAGTAGAATAAGTATTCTGGTTCTTGTTCACTTACTTTTGCTTCTTCTTTGTTTTTTGTATCCTTGAACCAGCAGTCTTTCTTCAGGTGATTTTGGATTTTACACCTTGTGCACTTTGAATAGCAATCTTTGATATTATGAGTTTTTTTGTTGCAAAGCTTGCAATAAAGATTTGTACCTTTACTTTCAAATTTCTTCTCTCCCATATGCTCGGCTGTCTTTTTTTTGCCTTTCCAGTCTTTCCTTTTTTCTGTGTTAAGATTTATTTTGCTTTGGAATGCTTGCTCTATTGGGAATTCTTTCTTCTTCATCCTTTCTTCATGGCCTTGCAGTGACCCCATTAAGTCGGCCACTGTGAGCTTGGTGATGTCTCTTGCCTCTTGAATGGCTGCCACCACATGCTCGAATTTTGGGGTTAGGCTGCTGATGAGTTTTAGAACTATCCTTCTTTCAGGTAGCTCTTCACCATACGTTTTGAGTTGATTTGCAATAGTGGTGACTCTAGAGAAGAAACTATGGATTGTTTCTCCATCTCTCATATTTGAAGTATCAAACTCCTTCCATAAAACTGATAGTTTCATGGAAATTACTCTTGCATCTCCTCTAAATTCTATTTTTAGAATTTCCCATGCTTCCTTTGAGGTCTCAGCATCGATGATTAAAGGGAGAATTGATTTCCCAACTCCTTGTTGAATTGTTAGAATGGCTTTTGCATCCCTTTTTTGATTATCTTGAAGGGCTTTTAGTTGTGTTGCATCTAAGTTTTCAGCTGGAGTGTTCTCAGAGGATTGTGAGTATCCATTTTGGACAAACTCCCACAGTCCTTGAGATATGAAGTAAACTTTCATTTGCTTACTCAAAAAATCGTATGCTTCGCCTTCAAAGATAGGAATGCGGAATTGGGTGTATTTAAAAACCTGACTGGAAGAGGTTGCCGCCGCCATATGATGAGACCTTCTTTTGAATCACCGTGACGCCGGATACTACAACCTCCCTCTAATACCATAATGTAAGGAAAAATGAGGAGGATTTGTAGCAAGGTGGAACCACGGCAGCATAAGTTTAAAGCTTGTGATAATTTTTCATTCATATTCATTAAACAGTGGGTACATCCTTTTATAATGTTACAGGAGAATTCTGGATACATTTGTAATATTCTAGAAAACTCTGGGCTAATGTTATATGGGAAGCTTCTAGATTTACGCATAATATAAGGCTTTATAATAATACATTTTTATTAAAAAAACCATTATCTCCAACATGCTCCTCCATTCCTCTAATAATAATAAATCACAACGCCTCCTCAATTATTGGCTTATTAATAGACAAGCAAGGAACCGATGATGCTGCGGCGCCTCTGAGCTCCTGTGATGGGCTGGTCAGCTTTATTAGTTGTTTCAATTCCTTCACTTCTCCATGTTTGTTGGAAAAAGTGTGTTCTGGCGACCAATAACTGCTTGTATTGGATTTGCGAGATGTATTCCTCTGACAACGACATAGCTGTTTTCGATATCGACCTTTTTTAAATTCATTAGGATCCGTTCGTTTCAACGACATTGAAATTAAAGTATTGGCTTTAAGAAAATGGAAGTCATTTCCGCTGTTCGTATCAACAATTGTAGAGTGGAATTGACTTTCTGCTGGAAAGCCGTAGATATTCACACAAAACTAAAAACTCATTGGTTCAATGTCTATCTTCAGGTGCGGATGTTGAGATTGCCAACATCGGCTTTTCAAAAGAAGAGAAATTTTTTCTTCATGAATGCGATTTTTTGGATCAGACATGAAACGAACGGACCCTTAGAGACTTGTTCTAGATTCTTTGTTCAATGATCATAGAGCAGTGCTAGTTGACCATCGATCCATCGACGATCGTGGATCATTGATCTATGTGCTCATCTATCTTTGAGCGGTGAGTCTTACAGAGTTCTTATTCGTTCAGCATGATCAAGGATTGTAGATTGCTAAGCTCTTCACATGTCTCTGCCCGAGCTTCCCTTAAGTAGTTGTTCCACTATTATGGTGAATCAGAAAATGACCAACATATATCATAAGTTGTTAAGCTCTTCTTTGAGACACTTCTTCAATTGCTCTTTTTATACTCAAAATACTTGGAAAGAACAAAAAAATGCAATTATTCTCCAAACATTTTGAGGATTTTCTATTGCATTGACAAGCTTTATCCCATTAAATCAACTGGAATTTTTTCCAACAGCTAGGGAGGAAAGACTTTGATCTGAATTGATCTTCCAATCCTCAAAATTTTTTAATATAGTCTCTTTATATACTTTATTATTTATGCTCAAGTCCCAAAAAGTAGAGCGTGGTAGAAAGCAACTCCATCTTTTTGACTCTTCTATAGCTCTTTCCGAATCCAGACAAAAGATCAATTTGATCGGCTTGGTCGGCAAATGTAAAGCCTTTCTCGGCAAATGGAGAATGTCAAATCTTCCTTTTGTGAGTGTTGTTAAGGAATGAAACAATCCGCTTCAGCTCCGTAGGTGAACGGTGCTCGACAAACGGCTCACAGGTCAATATAGAAAAATGGAATGACAGACAGCGTTAAGTTCTCTGGTCAACGAGCGATCTCGTACTTGGTCAATGAATATATGGTCGACAATCTCTGATTGTTCTCCATAGCAACTTTCTGACATATTCTTCTAGATAGCCTCCTCCTAGCTTCTTCTATTTGCAGTCTCCTACATAATCTTTTATTATATATAATGTGTATTATCATCAACGATTTTGATACCATACACGATAAAGCTGCACACAGAGGTTGAAGAGGTAGATGGAAAAATATAGATTGAAACTTCGTTAGTTCGCTCTTCGACAATTGTGGAATAACACTGACTAATACAAGTCCCATGGACAGTCTTTTTGCTTGTATACTTCAAAACTTGTGCTCTTTTTTCCTCTAGGAGATGCAAGAGCTGTTAAAATACATGGAGCTCAGTTAAGCTCAAGAGACAACTCAGCTCACAACAATAACATACAAATAAAGCTAGTCGAAGAAACTCAGCGGGATGGCGTGGTGATGAAGAAATCCCCATGTGACAAGAAGCAGCGCACCTGCAGAGAAAGAGATGGAGGCGTTTCAGAAGAGATGCAAGGACAAGCAAAAAGGCGCGGTGCTGATGCGTGAGGAAGAAGAAAGCCCCAATCGTTTTATGCTTATTTAAAGTCCCGTTTGGGCACAGTTGTAAAAACGAATGAAAAAAGACAAAGTCTTATTGTAATGTGATATCTGTCACTGCTCTTTGATTTCTCCGATTCCTGTGCCACAAACACAACCATTGAGTGTTATAATAGTTTTGAATATAATATTACTTAATCTTTTATATTCTGTCAAAGCTTTTATACACTATTAGTGGTATCAGAGGCGATGGCTTTCAAAGGAACTTGAGCAATGTTGGCCTCGAATATGCCAATATTCAATGGTGATCACTATGAATACTGGGCTATTCAAATGAGGACACTTTTTCTGTCACAAGGACTGTGGGAGGTCATGCAAAATGGAATTCTATAAATGGCAACTACATAAGAGACTGGACCTACTGCAGAAGAACTAAAAACGACAGCAAAAAATCAAAGAAAAGATGCAAGGGCACTTGTGTATATCCAACAAGGTGTCACCAACACCATTTTCCCAAGAATTATGGCTGCAACCACATCCCAAGAAGCCTTGGAAACTCTCCGAGTTGAATATAAGGGTTCACCTCAGGTAATCTCAATTAAACTTCAAACGGCCTGGAAAGTTTTTGATACTTTACTTATGAAAGAAAATGAGAAAGTACAAGACTTTATAGCAAGAGCCACACAATCAATAAATCAGATAAGAATATTAGGTGACACCATAGAGGATAAACGGGTAGTCCCAAAACTTCTTAGGAGTCTAACTCCACAATTTAATCATATTGTTGTTGCAATCGAAGAATCTAAAGAGCTCAATGTCTTAAGTATACCAGAGTTACTTGGTTATCTGCAAGCCCATGAAGATAGGTTAAATCTACAACCCACTTCAATGGATCAATCCTTGCATTTAAATTCACTACCCATCAAAAATCTTACAAAGAAACAAAAATCAGAAAAAACAGACTACACAGTCAACAAGAAACTTCTGTTAACAAATAACAGAGGTAGGGGAAGAGGAAGGTTTTCTCCCCAAGGAAGATCTACCTACAATAAAAATGGCAGTCTGTCATATTCTCTGTGTAATAGAACAAATCATGTAGCTCATGATTGTTTCTACAAATGTAAAAGGTGCAAGAAGCCAACACACATGGATAAAGATTGTTGGTTCAAAGATAAAACAATATCAAAAAATACTGAAGAAGAGAAGAAAGAGGAAATGTTCTACCTGAATGACAAAAAGAACTATCTTAATACCACTTGGGACATAGATAGTGGTTGTTGGGTATTGTATCTACAATGTACCTGATTTGAAGAAGCCCATGTACAAGCTAAGGTAAATAGACAATGTGTTTGATGAAATCTTTTAAGTTGTGCTTGCAGTTATTCCACGCTAAGTACAAACCAATGTCAGGGTGCAGTGGGTCAATATACACGGGTCTGCGCGACGTAATCCCTCGTTGAGCAGATCAGTGTGTTGGCCTACGTGTACTCTCTCTATTGGGGTGTACTTAATTTCAAGTACAGGGCTATGATAAAGCAAGAGCAGACAAGGAGCAAGGATGGGCCAAAGACCAACTCACGGGTTGGAAGACGAGAATCGTCTAAGTGTAAATCGTCGAGAATCACTAAGTGATTCTCGCCAATTCGTCGAGAATCACTAATGATTCTCGACGAGTCGTCGAGAATCACTGGATGATTCTGGCCAGGTTGGGCCGGCTGTCTCGACGCAGTCAGAAAATTCTCTAAGGCAGAATCGTCGAGAATCACTAAGTGATTCTCGCTGATTCGTCGAGAATGAATTTGCATTCTCGACGATTCGGCGAGAATCAAATGTGATTCGCGCCGATTCTCCCCGGCCTCTATAACCTATGCAGCCAGAATTCGCCATGTAGAATTCGGCGAGAATCGTAAGTGATTCTCGGCGATTCGTCGAGAATCACCTACGATTCTCGCCGATTTTGCCTTGAGCGATTTTTTCGAATTCCTGGACCGGTCCATGTTACCTGCAGCTATTTGAACCGGACTTTGGTCTTTGCTTTGGTGGGGCCCACAACGGTCATCTTCATGACCTATTGTATAAATACACAGGTATTTGTGTACAGTAAAGTACGGATACAGAAAACGAAAGCCGAGCCGCCGACTAACCCTAAAATCGCGAACCGCTCTGCCGATCGTCTTCCCCGCCGCTCGTGTAGTAGTCACCGCAGCTGATCTCGATCTTCTCCAGATCCCCGGTGATAGAAGCCAAGTCGTGCACAGCGTCTCACGCGTCTAACCAGAGATCTTTTGTCTCTTGATTTGAGATAGAGAAATCCATCCCCGTCCAAATCGATCGAGACGATCGATCCTAGTGTGACCGTTGGAAGACCTTGCCGACTTCGCTAAGAAGATTGAATCTCCAGTGCATCGCTGCTGTTTTCAGTTGCCGCCGCCAACACCGAGAGCCTTGCCGCCGCCCTTTGCCGCTGCCGGTCTCGGAGAGATTTTCTCCAAGAAAGATCAAGGGTTGTGGACTTTTCGTTGCCTACAAGAACAAGTAGTCTATCGAAAAGGGACACCTAGATCTTCAAGTTATTTGTATTTCTTATACACTCCAATTTCTTTTTCATTGTAAAGGAACATTTGGTTCCTAGTTATAGGGTTGGGTGCAACCCGTGTTGTGGGAGTGTTGACTCCTACGTATGGAAGGGTTTCTTCCGATAGTGCAAGGATTGGATTTCAATCCTGTTGGTGAAGTGACCGAGTCGTCCCTGGATTGGGAGATAGGTCGAAGGGGGGAAAGTGGACGTACCCAAATCGGGGAACCACTATAAATTGCCTGTGTTATTTTCTGTGCTGTGTGGTTTGTTTTGATTCTGCAGGTATAATTTTAATTCCGCAAATACGCTGCAAGTCACCTATCCCCCCCCCCCACATAGGTGAAGATAGTTGACACTAGGTGGACTTTCAAGTGGTATCAGAGGGAGGTTACTCATCAAAAAGGTTCACACCTTGAGCAGAATCCTGCCACCAGTGTCAAGAAGAACACCGATATCCTCCATGGACGGACTCAAGCACTCCGGCAAAATCCCAGTGTGCACCAGACTGAACTTTCCCATCTAGAAGGAAAGAATCAGATTCTACATGGAAGCAGTCGACCCCCGGCTCTTCATGATAGTGGAGGAGGGACCTTACATTCCCACTAAGGCCTCCATCATTGATCCTACCAAGAAAGTGCCCAAGAAACTTTCGGAAATGGACAAGGACGAAATGGTGCTGTTCGGACTCGACAAGAAAGCTCAGAACATCCTGGTAAGAGCAGTTGATGACTCTATGATGCAGAACTTCTGCAACTGCAGGACAGCCAAGGATCTCTGGAGCTGTCTGATTGTCCTAATGGAGGGCACAGATGAAGTGAGGGACGATCGAAGATCCCTCCTCAATCAGAAATATGAGGCCTTCAGGCAATGGCCAAAGGAGGAGATCGGAGTTACCTTCGAAAACTTCCTCAAGATCGTCAATGCACTCAAAGGATATGGAAGAGTGTTCACTGACGTTGAACTCAATGATAAGTTCCTTAGGTCCCTCACTAAGGAATGGGACACAAAGATCTGCGCCATCCGCGAGTTTGGCAGACTTGCGGAAACCGACCCTCAGATTCTGTTCGGGAAGCTCATGTCCTATGAGCTTCAGTTGAACACAAGGAAGGCTGAAGAGGAAGCAGAGAAAGCCGCGGCCAAGGAAAAGACGGTGGCCCTGAAAGCCATTCATTCCAGAAAGGGCAAGGGTGCTGCCTCTTCCCGTGCATGGAAGAAGGATGAAGAGGAAGACTATGAGCCAAGCTCCTCCGGCTCAGAATTGTCTGAGGAAGACTTATCCCTTATCACAAGGGAATTCAAGAAGTTCCTCAAGCTGAGGAATCAGAGAAAGAGAAACGGCTCCTCTTCAAGGGATCAGAAGAAGAACTATTCTTCTGACAGGTATGTTTCCAAACTGAACAAACACCGCTCATCTGACATTACTTTCTTTGGCTGCAACAAGCCAGGACACGTCGTGGCCGACTACCATCAAGGCAAGAGGGAAAAGGGAAAGGGAGAGGAGCACAGGTCCTCAAAAGACAAGAAGAAGGAGAGGAGTTACATCGCGAAGAAGCCAAAGACGTTGAGTGAATTTGACACATCAGACACCAGCGATGACGAGGAAGCCTACTTTGGGCTAATGGGTCACTGTGACTCGGAAGGAGATTGCCCCCCATTTACTGGGAAGGTAAAAGCTCACACCCCTCTCTCTGACTCTGACTCTGATCCTGAGTCTCAGGATGATGACCCTGAGGATAGCCCTTCGGCCCGTGAAGCTGAGCTCCTCGAGAAGTATGAGCTTCTGCTCAATACTTTCGTGGAATGTCGAAAGAGACTGAAGGCTGAGAAAAAGGAAGTCAAATTCCTTAAAGGTGAGAGTGTATCCCTGAGGGAAGAGATCACCAGTTTGATCTCCCTCCGACAGGAGCACTTGGACCTGACTTCAAAGCATTCAGAGTCTCTTAAGCTCCTTGATCTTAAGCAGGAGGAAGTCGATAAGTTGGAAGAACTACTTGCTGTAGAAAGGAAGATCGTCAAGATCTTCTCTATGCTAAAAACTGTTCTTCCATTAGTTGATACCTTCTCTGCTCAGGCCAAAGGAGCTGGCTTTGGGCATGTAGGGGGACCTAGCTCCTCATCCAGGAGAAACAGGAATAAGAGGAAGAATAAGGCTGCCAAGAAAGCCTCTGCTGTTGAGAAAGGAAAGGCCCCACTTAGCCCTGTTGAGTTCAGAAAGCCTAGCTTTCACTGTAACCAACATGACTTTGAGTCAACATACGGCCATCACTTCAGGCCCTCGGTTGCAAAGCCGAAGAGCCGGTATGATGGGTGGACCTTTCCCCGTAACTTCAGTGAGAGTTTCTTCAAGGCACCTTATGAGGAAATCCACTTGGGAAATTATGGTCAATTCTCTAGCGGCCATAATAGGAAGCAGGCACCTAAGGCCAAGCCTGTTGCACTGAAAAGCCAAGAGGTGAAGAAGTCATGTGACTGTGGTCATCATGATGCCTCCACCTCCAGGTCTTCGGCCCCAGCTGAACCCTACGTTTCAAGGGTGAAGCAGGCGCCCAAGAGGAGGTATAACAGGTTTGACTGCTGGCGCTGTGGCAAAATTGGTCACTTTGCCATGGATTGTTGGTTTAATCCAAGGAATATCGAGACTTCTCATGTTGGCAATGCGAGGACGACCTCTCGTAGGGCTAACCAACCGAGGGGGAGTATGCTAACGAAAAATCTAGGACCCAAGTACGATTGGGTTCCTAAGGCAAATTAATTTTGTTTTGCAGGAATGTCCAAAGGCCAACAAAACTCCTATTTGGTATTTGGACAGTGGATGCTCCCGTCACATGACCGGGACAAGAAGCCTGCTGCGGGAGTACTCTCCAGTCAAGAATGGACCCAAAGTCATATTTGGGGGATCTGATCGGGGAGTCACTAGAGGTTACGGTACGATTTCCAACGGTATACTCTCTATCACTAACGTAGCTTATGTTGAAGGACTAAATCATAACCTGATCAGTGTAAGCCAGTTATGTGATAAAGAGTATGACGTTAAGTTCTGCAAGGATAAATGCCTGATAATATCATGTGATTCTTCGGAGACTGTATTAACTGGCATTAGGAGTAGAAATATTTTCTGTTTAGATTTTCTTAGTTTAGATTCTTCTACCCCAGTATGCCTCATTGCAAAAGGCAGTGCATCTCTTTGTGAACAATGACACAAGAGATTGGCACACATTAATTACAAGATAATAAATATGTTGTTTTCCAAAGACTTAGTAAGGGATGCTCCCTTTATTAAGTGCATTAAAGATAGTCCATGTCCTGCATGTCAGATGGGCAAGCAGACTCGGGCTACCTTTAAGGGCATCCCAGACAAAGATTCCTCCAGATGTCTTTATCTTCTGCACATGGACTTGTTTGGTCCTATGCAAGTTCATAGCTTAGGAGGGAAGTCGTATACGCTAGTGATTGTAGATGATCACTCTCGGTTTACGTGGGTGTTCTTTTTAAAGCGCAAGTCTGATACGTTTGACATCTTCACCAGTTTTGTCAAGCAGATACAGAACGAACTTAACTGCTCAGTGGTCAAAATCAGAAGTGACCACGGAACAGAGTTTGAGTCTGGGGCTATGACAGAGTTCTGTGAAGAACTTGGTATCCTTCATGAGTTCTCCTCCCCTCGCACTCCTCAACAGAATGGAGTGGCGGAGAGGAGGAATAGAACACTCATTGAGGCGTGCACGACAATGTTGAATGACGCTTCTCTCCCAGAATACTTCTGGGCCGAGGCTGTCAATACGGCTTGTCATGTACAAAACCGGACGTTGATCAACAAGAGCCATCGTAAGACTCTTTATGAGCTACTGAAAGGCAAGAAACCAACCATGTCCTATCTGAGGATCTTTGGCTGCAAATGTTATGTACTGAATAATGGGAAGTACCCTCGTACTAAGTTTGGTGAAAAATGCTTCGAAGGCATATTCATGGGCTATAGTAGCCATAGCCGGGCTTATAGAGTTTTCAACAAGAAAACCCTAGTGGTAGAGGAATCAATAAATGTTGTATTTGATGAAGGAAGTTTGCTTAATTGCAAGACTTCTAGTTGTCTTCCTGAAGATGCAGGTGCCTGACTCGAAAAGTTACAACTGGATGAGCCCGAGAAAGATGCAACTCCAAAATACATCAAGGTCTCCACATCAACGCTAATCGGAGAAGTTGAAGATCAAAATGGAGCAAATCCTTTAGAAGAAGGAGATGCCCAAGAAGTAGTTGAAGCTCCTAACGCCAGACTTCTTGAGCTCAGACACGTGAGGGATCATCCTAGAGATCAGATCATCGGAGATCCTCGTGACGGGGTCAGAACTCGAAGAGGTACCATTAACGAGATTTTGCATTTTAGCTTCCCGTCACAGGTTGAGCCAAAGAAGTTCGACGAGGCAAACAAAGATGCTGCATGGATTTTGGCCATGCAAGATGAATTGCATCAATTCGAACGATGCAACGTTTGGACGCTGGTTCCCAGACCACAAAAGCAGAATGTGATTGGCACCAAGTGGATCTTCAAAAACAAGCTGGATGAACATGGAGTCATCATCAAGAACAAAGCCAGACTGGTGGCTCAAGGATACAGACAGGAGGAGGGGATTGACTTCGACCAGACGTTTGCACCAGTTGCACGGCTCGAGGCAATCCGGCTATTCCTAGCCTATGCCTCTCACAAAGGATTCACAGTCTATCAGATGGACGTGAAATCGGCTTTCTTGAATGGAGACTTGAAAGAGGAAGTATACGTCGCTCAACCTCCAGGTTTTGTCAATCCTACTTATCCTAATCATGTATACTTTCTTAATAAAGCACTATATGGCTTAAAACAAGCTCCTCGAGCTTGGTATGAGACATTGTCTAGTTTTCTTTTTGAGAACAAGTTCTCTAGAGGAAAAATAGACAAGACATTGTTTCTCAGGGAAGTCAAAGGCAAGATTTTGCTGGTGCAAATCTATGTTGATGACATTATATTCGGCTCAACGGACAACAATCTTTGCAAAAAGTTTTCCAAACTTATGCAAGGAAAGTTTGAAATGAGCAGTATGGGAGAGCTGAAGTATTTCTTGGGACTTCAAGTGAAACAGTCTGAGGAAGGAATCTTCATTTCTCAAACGAAGTTCACAAATGAACTCCTCAAGAAATTCGGAATGGAGAATGCAATCTCTATGAGGACTCCAATGGGATCCACTATGTCTCTGGATAAGGATGAGAAAGGTAAACCTTTCGATGAAACCAAATACAGAAGCATCATTGGATCCCTGCTCTACCTTACTGCCAGTAGACCGGATATCATGTTCTCCACATGTGTCTGTGCCAGATATCAGGTGAACACTAAGGAATCTCACTATGTCGCTGCAAAGCGAATTCTAAGATACCTTAAAGGTAAACCCCAATCTTGGCTTGTGGTACCCGAGAAACAATGATGTCGAGCTAATAGGTTTTTCAGATGCTGATTTTGCAGGGAGTAGGGATGACAGGAAAAGCACTTCCGGAACGTGTCAATTCCTCGGAAGAAGGCTCATCTCATGGAATAGCAAGAAGCAGAACTGTGTAGCAACCTCCACAGCAGAGTCTGAGTACATCTCGGCTGGCAGCTGTTGCGCACAACTCCTTTGGATCAGAAATCAGTTAGCAGACTATGATCTTCAGTTCAAGGAAGTACCAATGTACTGTGACTCCTCCAGTGCAATTGCTATTGCCAACAATCCGGTATCGTACAGCAGAACGAAGCATATTGAAGTGCGTTACCATTTCATTCGGGAGCACGTCGAGAACAAGGACATCTCTCTCTGCTATGTTCCCACTGACAAGCAGATTGCAGACATTTTCACAAAGCCCCTTGACGAGGCCAAGTTCAGTATGTTCAAAACTGAATTGGAGATGCTAAACTACGAGGAATGAAGACTACAGAAGCTCAAGGCTCATGCGTCTAGGGGGAGCCTCTGCTAGGAATTTAGTGAAAGCAAAGGTACAAGAACTGAGGGGGAGCATGGTGTCACATACTTCAGTCCCCGATTTGCAGAAGCCGAAAAGGGGGAGATTTCCCTCTCGGCTAAGGCTAAGGTGGCTCCAAGTTTGCTCTCAAGAAATTGGTAATGAATATCTCTCTCAACTCAATTTTAAGTTTATGATTTTCATTCCTATATGCTCTATTCACCTTAGCTTGTAGGGTTTAGGCTTCTTCAAATAGGGGGAGATTGTTGGGTATTGTATCCACAATGTACCTGATTTGAAGCAGCCCCGGTACAAGCTAAGTTAAATAGACAATGTGTTTGATGAAATCTTTTAAGTTGTGCTTGCAGTTATTCCACGCTAAGTACACACCAATGTCAGGGTGCAGTGGGTCAATATACACGGGTTTGCGCGACGTAATCCCTCGTTGAGCAGATCAGTGTGTTGGCCTACGTGTACTCTCTCTATTGGGGTGTACTTAATTTCAAGTACAGGGCTATGATAAAGCAAGAGCAGACAAGGAGCAAGGATGGGCCAAAGACCAGCTCACGGGTTGGAAGACGAGAATCGTCTAAGTGTAAATCGTCGAGAATCACTAAGTGATTCTCGCCGATTCGTCGAGAATCACTAGTGATTCTCGACGAGTCGTCGAGAATCACTAGATGATTCTCGCCAGGTTGGGCCGGCTGTCTCGACGCAGTCAGAAAATTCTCTAAGGCAGAATCGTCAAGAATCACTAAGTGATTCTCGCTGATTCGTCGAGAATGACTTTGCATTCTCGACGATTCGGCGAGAATCAAATGTGATTCCCGCCAATTCTCCCCGGCCTCTATAACCTGTGCAGCCAGAATTAGCCAAGTTGAATTCGGCGAGAATCGTAAGTGATTCTCGCTGATTCGTCGAGAATCACCTACGATTCTCGCCGATTTTGCCTTGGGCGATTTTTTCGAATTCCTGGACCGGTCCATGTTACCTGCAGCTATTTGAACCGGACTTTGGTCTTTGCTTTGGTGGGGCCCACAAAGGTCATCTCCATGACCTATTGTATAAATACACAGGTATTTGTGTACAGTAAAGTACGGATACAGAAAACGAAAGCCGAGCCGCCGACTAACCCTAAAATCGCGAACCGCTCCGCCGATCGTCTTCCCCGCCGCTCGTGCAGTAGTCACCGCAGCTGATCTCGATCTTCTCCAGATCCCCGGTAATAGAAGCCAAGTCGTGCACAGCGTGTCACGCGTCTAACCAGAGATCTTTTGTCTCTTGATTTGAGATAGGGAAATCCATCCCCGTCCAAATCGATCGATCCGATCGATCCTAGTATGACCGTTGGAAGACCTTGCCGACTTCGCTAAGAAGATTGAATCTCCAGTGCATCGCTGCTATTTTCAGTTTCCGCCGCCAACACCGAGAGCCTTGCCGCCGCCCTTTGCCGCCGCCGGTCTCGGAGAGATTTTCTCCAAGAAAGATCAAGGGTTGTGGACTTTTCGTTGCCTACAAAACAAGTAGTCTAACGAAAAGGGACACCTAGATCTTCAAGTTGTTTGTATTTCTTATACACTCCAATTTCTTTTTCATTGTAAAGGAACATTTGGTTCCTAGTTATAGGGTTGGGTGCAACCCGTGTTGTGGGAGTGTTGACTCCTACGTGTGGAAGGGTTCCTTCCGATAGTGTAAGGATTGGATTTCAATCCTGTGGGTGAAGTGACCGAGTCGTCCCTGGATTGGGAGATAGGTCGAAGGGGGAAAGTGGACGTACCCAAATCGGGGAACCACTATAAATTGCCTGTGTTATTTTCTGTGTTGTGTGGTTTGTTTTGATTCTGCAGGTATAATTTTAATTCCGCAAATACGCTGCAAGTCACCTATCCCCCCCCCCCCATAGGTGAAGGTAGTTGACACTAGGTGGACTTTTAGTGGTTGTTCAAGTCATATGACAGGGAACAAAAATCTCTTTGTCTATATAGATGAAAATTTTATTGCTGATGTTGTGCTAGGGGATGGAAATGTGCAAAAAATTCAAGGAATAGGAACTATAAAAGTGAAAACTGTTTGGAATCAAACTAGATATATATATGATGTAAGTTATGTCCCAACACTGACAGCCAATCTCTTAAGTGTGGGACAACTTCTTCATAAAGGCTATGAAGTCCACTTCACAAGTGACTCCTGCACTATTATCAACAAGTCAGGAGAGACTGAAATCATTGCAAAAATGACAAGCAATAGAATTTTCTCCTTGAATTTATATCCGGTCAATGAAGTAGTTCTTACCAGCACAGCACAAATACAACAACAAACTAAGTTATGGCACCAAAGATTTGGTCACCTGAACGAACAAGATATGAAGAAACTAAGTACACAACATATGGTAGAAGGTTTACCACCAATAACTATAGATAATACAGTTTGTGAAAAATATGCAGAAGAAAAAAATCACAGATTACTATTTCCAAAGACATCATATAGAAGAAGTTTAATGCCACTTGACCTGATTCATTCAGATCTATGGGGACCATCCACAACTCCATTATTAAGTGGTAAAAGTTACTTTCTTCTATTTGTGGATGATTGCAGCTGCTTCATGTGGATCTACTTCCTCAAACACAAGAGTGATAGTTTTGATACATTCAAAATCTTTAAGGCACTTGTTGAAAAACAATTTGAAAGATCAATTAAAACTCTAAGGACCGATAGAGGAGGTGAATTCACTTCAAATGAGTTTACCTTTTACTGTAGTAAAGATGGTATAAGAAGAGAGTTAACTGCAAGTAGATCACCTCAACAGAACGGTGTAGTTGAGAGGAGAAACATAACCATAATAGAAATGACAAGAACTATGTTATTAAGCAAAAGTATGCAAAAGGAGTTTTGGGCTGAGGCAGCCCACACTGCAGTATACATTTTGAATAGATCACCTTCCAAAGCCCTCATAAAACAAACCCCATATGAGGTAATATATAAAAGAAAACCCAAAGTTACACATTTCAAAATATTTGGGTGCATTGCATATGTTTTGATTCAGAAAGAAGATAGAGGTAAGTTAGACAAGAAGAGTGAGAGGTGTATCTTTATTGGTTACAGTAATGAGTCAAAAGCCTTCAGATTATATCAACCTGTACAACAAAGATTAATTATTTCTAGAGATGTATTGTTTGATGAAGATAGAAGCTTGGAATGGGGGGGCTCAGATTTGGAGCAAAATTCAAAGAGTTGGTCATATACTGAAGATTGTGATACCTTCCAAATCAATGAAATTCTTTCTAATGAATTTCAGATGGTTGAACCACAAATTCCATTAATCTCAAATACTGAAAGTACTCAGTTATATGACCCCTCACAAGCCTCTTCCAGCTCTACTTTTTATCCAGATTCCTCATCACCCCCAAGAAGGATGAGATCTGTAGAAGACATTTATAGACAAGGAGAGGTATTTCTTAATATTTCCACTCCAACCAGTTTTGAAGAAGCTTACAAGAGTCAAGCCTGGAGACAAACTATGGATGATGAGATTAAAATGGTTGTCAAAAATAATACATGGATATTAGTACCAAAACCACCTCAAGTTGATGTAATAGGTCTGAAATGGATCTACAAGCTAAAAGAAAAAGAAGATGGGTCAGTACTCAAATATAAAGCCCGGATAGTAGCCAAAGGCTACTCACAAATTCCAGGAATTGACTATAATGAAACGTTTGCACCAGTTGTCAGAATGGAGACTGTGAGAACTCTTATTGCTTATGCAGCCCAATACAACTTTCCAATATATTAATTAGATGTAAAATCAGCATTCTTGAATGGTGAAATAGATGAAGAGATTTATGTAGAGCAGCCGAGAGGTTATGAGGTAAAAGGAGAAGAACACAAAGTCTATAAACTAATTAAAGCCATCTATGGCCTTAAACGGGCACCAAGGGCATGGAATGCCAATATTGACAGATACCTGCATTCAATTGATTTTCACAAAAGCAAAATAGATTCATCACTTTACTGGAAGGAAGAAGATGGGATGAGGATGTTTGTGTGTCTTTATGTAGATGACCTAATCTACACAGGCAATAATCTAAACTTCCTGAATAACTTCAAAAGAGACATGGAGCAGAAGTATGAAATGACTGACATGGGACTACTACATTATTTCCTGGGATTACAGTTTATACAAAGCCCAAACTGTATTCTAATTTCTCAAGAAAAATATGCTTATGATATATTAAAAAAGTTCAACATGGAAGAATGTAATTCAGTAAAACTGCCAATGTCTCCACATGATATGCTATTTCCTGCAATTAACAATGAACCAATGGCAGATCCCACGATATTTAGAAGTCTGGTTGGATCATTGATATATCTAACAAATACACGACCAGATCTGGAGTATTCAGTAAATTCCATTTCTAGATTTATGAGCAATCCAACCAAACTTCATCATGAGGCTGCAAAAAGAATACCGAGGTATGTGCAAGGAACAAAAGAATTAGGACTAATATATCACAAGCATCATCACAGCCACTTAACAGGATATACTGATTCAGATTGGGGAAGAAGTGTAGAAGACAGAAGAAGCATCAGCGGATATGTGTTTTTCTTAGGACAAAATCCGATCAGTTGGTCCTCCAGAAAACAACAATCGGTCTCACTTAGTTCAGCAGAAGCAGAATATATGGCGTTAAGTAAAGCAACAAGTGAAGCCATTTGGCTTAGACGCCTAGTTAAAGAAATTTTCAGGAAAAGGAGAAAGAAACCCTAATTTATTCCGATAGTTCTTCAGCAATAGCCCTCGCAAAAAATCCAGTTTTTCACAATCGAAGTAAACATATCGAAATCAGATATCTTCATATAAGGGAGAATATAGAGAATGGAGAAGTTTGCTTACGCCACATATCCACGGAACTTCAAATAGCAGATATTCTTACCAAGCCTTTGCCCAAGCCACGTTTTGAATCTCTCAGAATGAAGATCGGAGTAGAACATCTCTCGAGCTTACGAGGGGGTGTTAAAATACAAGGAGCTCAGTTAAGCTCAAGAGACAACTCAGCTCACAGCAATAACATACAAATAAAGCTAGTCGAAGAAGCTCAGCAGGATGGCGTGGTGATGAAGAAATCCCCATGTGACAAGAAGCAGCGCACCTGCAGAGAAAGAGATGGAGGCGTTTCAGAAGAGATGCAAGGACAAGCAAAAAGGCGCGGCGCTGATGCGTGAGGAAGAAGAAAGCCCCAATCGTTTTATGCTTATTTAAAGTCCCGTTTGGGCACAGTTGTTAAAACGAATGAAAAAAGACGTAGTCTTATTGTAATGTGATATCTGCCACTTCTCTTTGATATCTCCGATTCCTGTGCCACAAACACAACCATTGAGTGTTATAATAGTTTTGAATATAATATTACTTAAGCTTTTATATTCTGTCAAAGCTTTTATACACTATTAAGAACTCGGTGCGTCTTTTTGCTAGGAGACCAAAAAATCTTCGCAAATCTTTTTACAAGAGGTTTTCTAACCTTCATAGATCTTTTGAAGAGAGATGTTGTGTTGCCTTTATAACAAGTGAGAGGAACGTTTGAGTAGGGAAGAACCATCACAAAGAATATTTCTTTAATAATTCTAGCCGTGTCTCAAGTAAAAACATAGTTTACACAATGAGAAAGTTCTTCTGTTCTCAATAAGCTATAAGATGAAAGAAAGTTACTTAGGCCCCGTTTTGGGGTACTTATTTTCACCGGCCAAGCGGTCACGACCGCATGAACCGGGACTTAACGGTTCATGCGGTCGTGACCGCTTGACCGGTGAAAATAAGTCCCCCCAAACGGAGCCTTAATCTTTTTTTGACTATGCAACGGCTCTTTTTGAGTCCAGACAAAAGGTCAATTCAATCGACTTGAATCAGTGAATATAGAGCATCGGTTGGCGTATGAAGAATGCATATTCTCCATCTGTGAGCGTTGATGAGGGTCGGCAATCCGCTTCAACTCGGTCGATGAACATTGCTCGACGAACTCAGATCGATGTGGAACTGCCGCAGAAGAGTACAACGGTTGGCATTCTCTTCTCCAATCAACGATCAGGCACTCGGTCGACGAGTGAGTCCCCGAACGGCAAATACCTAATCTCCCATCTCTAATAATTGCTTCCTTCACAATAGCTATCTGGCCTCCTCTGGAATACCTCCTTCAAGTTTTTTTCTTTCCACAGTATATTTAAACAAACTTTTATTACATGTAAGTTGTATTGTCAGATTTTGTACTATCAAATCAAGATGAGATTTTCCAAACTTGTATCTTTCTGATTTTATATCACTCTTTTTTAAAATTTTAAAATATGTTATTCACTAACTTTTTAATAAACTCATTCGGTTATCACTTTTCATGAGACAGCAAGCTGTGGACGTATGGCCTAAATCCTAGTGCACAACTGCTTATGTGTGTATATATTATATATATACAATTTTTCACTATAATATAAATATATTATTTTAAATAAATTTAGAAGAAAATATTGAAATAAATAAAATAATATATTTAATTGAAATATTAAATTACATTTATAATTGACTTCTTTAATTGGCAGGCCCTAGATATCTCCAGTAAGTAATATTTTTTTGAAAGTAATTTTCAGTAGGAGCATCAAGCGAAGACCGACTATTGTCTTTATCGATGGGGTCTCTTTTTAGTACGCATACTTACCAAATTTTTTTCTAAGGCCCTAGATATCATGCACTGATTGATGCACGACAACTCATTAATTCATTATATATTAAAGAAATGCATCATTTTAGACTGTTATATTCTTTCTAATATTACCCGTCACACAGTGGCGGAACTAGGATTTTGAAGTCGCACGGGCACAATCTAAGTAATGTCAATTCGGGGGGTTCGGGGGATAGTGCACCGTGAGCGGGGGTTCGGGGGCAGTGTCCCCGGAGTTTTTTTTTTCAAAGGTATTTTTGTAAGGATTCTATGAGAATGCTGATTGTTTGCATATTTTGGGCTCATGTAATGCACTTTGTTATTGTAGTTGTGCTTGGTGATTTGTTCCAAATCCTAACAAATCATAGGAAGTTGGTTAGGATAGGAAAGGGGCTGGGGAAATTGATTGGAGCAGGGATAGAGTTACTGGTGGTTGGACAAGGCAGAAATGGTGTTGGAGGTGGTCAAAGAAGGCGGGAATAGGTTTTTGGAGAGGGGCCGCAGCTGTAAGAAGTATAAGAGAAATGAAGAAGATAATACCAAGAGTAAGCGCCTAGGGTTCGGAGAATCGGCACCGTGAATGGCCAGTGGAATTGGGGAAACCTTTCAAAAATCTATGATGAAGCCTAAATAAGTCCTATGCTCATATAAATATACAAAAACCTCTAGAGAAATAGACAAAAATCTCTAGAGAAATCATTATGAACGGACAGATTGCGCAAATATAATGAATGTCAAATCTTCAAAAAATAAAAACAATTAACAAAAATGCATTGGAAAATTTTCATTATCGCTTTGGACACGACTACGGACTTGGATCGTCTAGATGACAATCCGATCAACATCTCCTGTGAATGTAGACCCTTGCAGGCCCATGCTAAAATCCTCCCCGGACATGAACTTTGTGTTGCGGAAAACTTATATCATGTTCCATAAGACAAAGAAATATAAGCTAGTATTTGCAAATTCATAAAAGATTTCATTTCGTACACAAAGGGCTCCTTTATTGGCCTCTAAAGTGCAGGTTCTGGCTGGATTTTCTGGTGTGCCTCTGTGGTCTATGCATGCTGCCAAAAAATATCCTCATTAACTAATTAGGAACTACAATTGGAAGCCAACATTTGAACATAAATAGCTTATTAAGAGCAAATATAGTTTACCAAGATCAAATACACGCCTGTAGTCCTTTATGCAGCCAAAAATTTTCTCATCAAAAACCCACTAAACCATTTTTATTTCTTTTATCTGCACATTTAGGAAGGAGCAATCAGCAACCATTAATCTCTGCTTCACAAAATAAATAAAATCGCGAAAGAAGAAGAAGAACGTACCAGCAGAGCAGCGTACCAGCAGAGCAGCGATCTGCACGAGAGCAGGGCACGGGAGCAGCGGGAGCAGCTAGGGCACGGGAGCAGCAGGCTTAGCGACGAAATTTCTTCTCCCCGGTGAAAATCACAAAAAAAACCGCTCGGGCACGTGCCCAAGCATGCCCAGGAGTAGTTCCGCCCTTGCCGTCACATACTTCTTCACAATTGCATCATTTTAGACTCCAATTAATTTGGACAGTTTTCCACTTTTATCTAATTATCTAAACATGTGATTTGTAATAATATAAAATTTTATATTAATACCTACAAATTTAAATATATTATATCAAATAAATTAAATATTAGCCTATATCTATTAAATTTATGTATGTATATATATATATATATATATATATATATATATATATATATATATATATATATATATATATATATATATATATATATATATATATATGTGTGTGTCTATATGTATCTATATGTGTATATATATGTATATATATGTATATCTATGTATATCTATGTATATATAGGGGCGGAACTGTTCACGGGCACACCTGGGCATGTGCCCAGGTCCAAAATTTCGTGAAAAAAAAATTAAGGGTATTGATTTGGATCCAACCTAAATATATTTAGGTTTAATTTAGGCACACTCAAGCACTATTTGCATAGGCGGATCCACAAAGATTTTTCAGTGGGGGCATGCAATAAAATAATGACGAAAAATATTGATAGAATAGACAACGATTTATATATAAACCGCTGTTTATTCTAGGGTTCAGGGTAGAATAGACAGCGGTTTATGTAAAAACCGCTGTCTATACTCGTATAGACAGCGATTTTTTACATAAACCGTTGTATATTTTATGATAGAATAAACAGCGGTTTATATAAAAACCTGTCTATTCGAGTATCGACAACGGTTTTTACATAAATCACTGTCTATTCACTTTTTTTTTTAATTTTTAGCACTGTTTGGGTCCAAAATATCACCATTTATGATTCCCCTTTCCTTCCCCCCATCAGCTTGCCCTAGTCCGCCGACCTCCACTGCTCGTTGCCTCGACCTTCACCTCCAAGACGACGATTCGGCGAAAGTTGCAGAGAGCAGACCTCGTCCTTCTCCTCTGTTGTGGACCTGCGGTGGCATCCTCGACGATGGCAAAGTTGACCGTCGATGTTGCTCTTCTCCTCTATAACATCACGTGTAAGGTTTGCTTATGCTTCGGTGCTTCATGAGTCCTACTCGGCTACCTTTACTTGGAACACTTCTCCCTTTGTTTTTCTCTGGTTTTGTAGATCTATACAGTGTAGATCTGGTTTGATTTGCCCTAGCTTGAAGTTGGAGGAACGATCTCCTTTAATTGCTATTTCCATCATCGCACTCTTTAATGTAAATGCTTCTTACTCGAGTTCTATGACTGAATTTTGCTTGTGCTATTACATTTTTCTTCAAATGAGTTGTGATCTAACTTTTGCAAGCCGTGGATTCAAATATTGGATAGACAAAACAATACTTAAAAAATATGTTGGTAAACATAATAGTGCACATAATGCTTCCAAAAAAATGTGTGAAAATTTGATGAATCAAAAGTAAAGTATTCAAGATGTACTCGCTAGACAAGAGACAACACAAATTATAAAATATCGTGCACGTTTATATGCATCCATTGATTGCATCGGTTTTCTTTTAAGTCAAGGATTGTCTTTTCGTGGCCATTGTTGAAACCGGAAACTTACTTCTGTGTTGTTCGGACCCTAAGAAGGTGAAAGTGATGATAGATACAACTCTAGAGGGGGGGGGGGTGAATAGAGTATTCAAAGATTAGGACACCCTACTCAACTCCCTTAGAGTTAATTTGCGGAATGAGTTTATAGATATTGATAACCCTAGAGCCTAACACAAAGTGAGGTGCACTAGAGAAGGACAACTGTAATTACAGTTGAGCTTTGATCTTATCACAGCAACTAGCAATCCTAGTTATTTCTACTCACAGCCACAGTGCAATAAATTAAATAAGCAGCACAGACGATACAAGAAAATTTATAGTGGTTCCCTCTAAATAGGTACGTCCACTCTTCTACCACCCTGGTAGGAATCCACTACAGGTTTTTGTTCAGGTGCCCTGCCACCAACTGATCTGCTTCAGGTAGATCAAGTAGACCCTTTGAGCTTTTGATCAGGAGCTCAAAATCTAACACAGGTTTTTGATCAGGTGCCCTGCCACCAAGGGTTCACTTTTGAAGGGAGTAATAACCCTTTGTACAGGAGGTTGAGAGAGTTAAGGTTTCTTCTCTATTGTTAAACAGATTAGAGAAGCTAGTGGATTGCACAGAGCTAGATAGCTCTAAAGAATCAAGGCTCCCCCTGGCTTAGAGAATATCCAGGAAGGAGTCTTGCTTCAGGGTGCAGGAACACTTCTGAACTAAGACAAAGAACTGTCTTGGGGTTCTGAAGGAGAAGCTTGAAGAAGACTCTTGATTTGGAAAAGGTGTTCTTCTTCAAACAGCTTCCTTTCTTCTTCTTCTTCTAAATGCCTATGAGTGAAAGTCTTCCTGTAAGCAGGATGAACTCAGGATGAAGAAGAATGCTGAAGAGATTTGATCTTCTCAGTTGAATGTGAATTTCTGAGAGCTGTAGAACTTGCTTGCTTTCTCTCTTTCTCTATGCTGCTATGTATCTCTGTAAGTTCTTGTGTATATCTTGTATATGTATATATTTCTTCTTTCAAAAGAAGCTCTTTATATATGAGCCTTTGCAACGGCTCTAATTTGAGTTTGAATCTTTGTCTTCTTCTGGAATCTGCAATCTGGGCTGCAAAAAGCATAAAGCAAAAGTATATCCTGCAGGCAGACATGTTATAAGGGGATAAAGCTTTCTAAGAAGCTGCATATCCAATCAGATAAAAGGGTGCAAGAAAAAGGTCACATCAGAAAGAACTCTTTACGGCCAGAGAAGACTTTCTGAGTCTAACGGCTATAAAGGATAGCCTGGCAGATAAAGCAGAAAATATATTTCAACTAATAAGACAAAACACTTTGTCAGATAAAGATTGGCTCTTGCATAAAGAATAAAGCAGAGATTGCCTGGAAATAATAGCATAAATTTACTGAAATAATATGCCAAATAAATATGAAATAAATCATAGAATAGAAGAGGACAAAATTACTAAAGACATACAGCAGAACATCGAACGACCCTCGGAGATCGTCGACCGAAGCACAGAGATCGTCGACCTATCAAACAGATAGTCGAACGATACAGATAGTCGAACTACCAAAGCAGATAGTTGAACTACCACAGCAGATAGTCGACCTATCAGAACAGATAGTCGAGCTATCAGATAGTCGACCTATCAAGACAGATAGTCGAACTATCAAGCAAAACAGATAGTCGACCTATCAAACAGATAGTCGAGCTATCAAACAAAACAGATAGTCGACCTATCAAACAGATAGTCGAACTATCACAAAAAATAGATAGTCGACCTATCAAACAGATAGTCGAGCTATCAAACAAAACAGATAGTCGACCTATCAAACAGATAGTCGAACTATCACAGAAAACAGATAGTCGACCTATCAAACAGATAGTCGAACTATCAGATAGTTGAACTATCCAAGCAGATAGTCGAACTATCAAACACAACAGATAGTCGACCTATCAAGACAGATAGTCGAACTATCAAGCAACACAGATAGTCGACCTATCAAACAGATAGTCGAGCTATCAAACAAAACAGATAGTCGACCTATCAAACAGATAGTCGAACTATCAAAGAAAACAGATAGTCGACCTATCAAACAGATAGTCAAACTATCAAAGAAAACAGATAGTCGACCTATCAAACAGATAGTCGAACTATCAAAGAAAACAGATAGTCGACCTATCAAACAGATAGTCTAACTATCAAAGAAAACATATAGTCGACCTATCAAACAGATAGTCGAACTATCAAAGAAAACAGATAGTCGACATATCAAACAGATAGTCGAACTATCAAAGAAAACAGATAGTCGACCTATCAAACAGATAGTCGAACTATCAAAGAAAACAGATAGTCGACCTATCAAACAGATAGTCGAACTATCAAATAGTTGAACTATCAAGCAGATAGTTGAACTATCAAGAAATCTGTCTGGTCAAAAGAAGTCGAGCGAGGTTCGACGATCGGCGAGGCAGATTCCACAGAACGTCGAGCTAACAAGAGTTGAACTAACTCAGAGATAGACGATCTGCTGACAGACAAACGTCGACCAACTGATAGACGATCGTCGAACAGTCGATAGACGATAGTCGAGCGGCGTTCGACCATAGTCGAACCAAAAACAACTTAACCAAATTTTCATCTGGATAAGTGACAATTCTAAAACTAGAGCAAACTAACTAAACAACTAACCTTTGACCATAGATAAATCTTGGGTCAAGAGACTAAAAGAGAGGACTGAACTTAAATCCAAACTAGGGTACCATCAATCTCCCCCTATTTGAGTTAAGTCTCTCAACAACAAAACACACAAAATAAACTACTGGAAATAAATAAAATACAGGAAGGGAAATATCTAAGCAGCAGAGAGCATCAATCAAACAGACAAATAAATAACTGCCAATCAATGAAATTTAAGAGGCATCAGAATTTGGTTTAGATTCAGAGGAACTAGGAATAAAAGAAATTTTCCTGAAAGGGTCTAAAGCTTCTTTCTTTGATAGCTTTAGATCTTGTTCTCCAATAATTTTAGATTCTGATGTCCTTGGAACAACTGCTTCAGGATGCTTTTCCATATATTTTGAAGGGTCAAATACCTCAGGTCTAACCTGGAATTTATCAAGCTCCTTCTTTCTGAATTTAGACATAGTCGTTAATCCTGTAGTATCTTTACCTTCAGCTTTGGCTTTCCTAATCTGGGCTGATCCAACTAGCTCAAGAAATCTAGCCATCCTGAAATCAGGATCAAGCTCTTGACTTTCATACACATTTTCACAAGTTGGATCTACAGGTTTCACAGCTTTAAATTTAATAGAAAGATCTAATAGGCTTTCAACTTGCTCTTTATTTTCCTGAATAACTAGAGAAGAAGGAGGAGCAAACTCAGCAAATTTCTTACTCGATTTTTCAGAGAAAATAACTCTTTTACCTTTTAAAATAGTTTTCTTTGCATGATCTAGCTTTGAAGAAGATTTTCTCTTGGTTTCTTTGGAAGGAGGAGGAGAAAAGGTTGGTTTCTGATAAACTACCTCCTTCACTTGTTCTCTTGCATCAGCATCATGCCTTTGGTATCCAGATTGCGATCTGCCTTGATATCCTTGATTGCTTTTCCTTTGAGAAGATTGTGATGGAGTAAACCTATCAGACGGAGCAGAAGGGTTTGCAGACAAATTGCCAGAGGCTCTTGCACTGGGAGGTGGAGGAGGAGGGCCTCTAGGAGTCCATTTTGGAGTAGGACTGTCATACCTTTTAGATTTCTTCCTTAACTTTTGTTGATTCTTTGAGAATCCCATCCAATGCTGAAACTCTTTGGACTTGGGATCAATTCCTTTCAAGATATAATAAGGAATATCATTGTCAGAGTTAGGAGGAGGAGGAGCAACAACTTTTCTTTTCTTTTTGGCAGATTTCTTTTTCTTAGATTCTTCAGATTCATCAGAATCATCCTCATCCTCAGAGTTTGATGAAGGAGGATGATCATAAGGATCAAACGCTTCTTGCACAACTTTTTCTTTCTCTTTTAAAGCAGTTTTTTCTAACTCTTCTTCCAAGGCATCCTGTGCCAGAAGAGTGTCTAGATCTAGTCCAGGGGTGTCATCCCAGACTGTAGACTTTTCCACTTGAGTTTCTGAAACATTCTTTTGTTCAACTGTAACTGTCATGGAGACCAGTTCTTTTTGCACAATTATCTGAGCTGGTTGAGCAGCCTCAGGATCTTGAACAAGTGGTTCTGGATCAGGTTGAACTTCTAGAGCAGGTTGATGAACAAGTTCTTGGACAGCTAACACTTCTTCCACTATATCTGTAGTATCATGAACACAAATTTGCTAAATGAAATTGTATCATTCCTTCTAGGTATTCCCATACTAACATGTCAGTTATCAAGTCTAGAAAATGAGTAAAAGAATTACCTTCAGGATTTTCCTTAGAATGTCCTAACTCCCATAATTCATCTAGAAAGGAGGTAATGACTCCTTCTAGGTAGAGGGCAACTAAGGGAGTGGAGAATTCTTCTAGGCAGACTTTGACAACAAATTCAGTTTTTATTATAGCATCAGAAATATCTTTTTCAGACAGTGGAGGTACTGTTTCTTCTATCTCTTTTTCTGTATCTGCTGGAGGATCTGCTAAAAGATCTGCTGGAAGAGAGGCCAGGGGCAGTTCAGAGGCATCTTCATAGAGCATCTCCCCCTGCCTGATTTCAATGGAAACTGAAACCAGGCCCCTAGATGAAGAGGGCTCAGCAGATTTGGAGAGGGCTTGGATGGAGGCAGTCAGGGAAGAGATGGAGGATACAAGGGGAGCAATTGCTTCTTCAATCATGATTTTGATTGAATGAGTAATTAACTCCAGGATGTTTGAAATGATGGCTGGGGTAATTTCAAATGAAGGTGGGAGAATCAGAGTAGATGGATGAACAACAGGGATGGTGTATTCTTGATGAGATGGAGAGTGAACTGGAGAATGATGGGTGGATGCAAGAAGATCAATATGATCTGAATGAAGAATTGGTGACTGAGGAGGAGTGGATAGCTCAGAAGACAATAAATCAAAACTAGGATGAGATATCCTAGCAAGATGAGAAGGGAGTGGAGATGCTGGTGGTGATGCAAGGAGAATTGTGGAGGAATCAAGAAGATGAGATGTAGAAGATGGAACTTCAACTGAAGTAGATGGAACTGAAGTAGATGGTGGCACTTCAGTAGAGGTGGAAGGTAATGCAGAAGAAGTGGATGGAAAGGAGAGATTGACTGAGCCTTCTTCTTGAAGGAGGGGAGTGACTGAAGCAGTCCTTGTACTCTCAGATGCAACTGGAGCTACCCCTGCTAGAGCGGGCTTCAGAAAGCTCCTTTTCCACTTGACAAACAGGGTTGGGTCCATCTTTTTGCTGGCATTGATGGATGTAGAAACTGAGACCAACAGATGGGGATATTTCTCTTTTAGAAATATCCCAAGCACCCTACCCAGGGTGACTTCCTTCTTGCTATTCTTTTTCCTTATCAAATCAAACAAAACTCCTGCCCAGTTAATCTGCTTCTTGTTCACGATGGCACACATCAGGGCAAACTGTTGCCTGGTTATATTATCATGGGCAGAGTGCTTTCCCAGAAGCACTTTTCCGACTAGTTCAGCAAGGAACTTTATCATCAATGGAAAGTTCACCTTTAGCAGCTTAGAAGGAATGTCGTCGGCATGTCCTAATTCAGTCAACATTCTCCCAAATTCTGGGGTATCTTGCTCATAATCCTCTTCCCCATTCAATAATCCAAAAATTTCAGTTAAAATGGCGGGAGTCAAAATTACCTCTTCTCCTCTTATCGTTCCGGTCATAGAGTCATCATTGGAGGACGAAGTGAATGCCCATTCTTTAATCTCCTGGACGTTTATCTTTATTCTTGTCGACATGAACTTTTCCAATCCTTGATCTTTGTAAAGGTTGAGGATTTCCACTATCGCAGACTCACAACAGCTGAAAGAATCAATGTCCACGCTGAAACTAGAATCGAACTTCACCATGGACAGGAGGGCTGGAGAAATCGCCATCGAAGGGGTTGGAGAAGGCGAGAGAGACGGTGAAGGCGAAACGGCAGAAATCGCGAGACAGGGAGCAAGCAGAAAGACGGAATGCGAGAAGATGCTTTCCGTCGACGATAAAAGAACGATCTCTTAACCTAGGTCGACCATCGGTTTTATATTAAACCAGCAATCGTTGATCTATTTTAAAAGATACTGGAGACGATGGTCGAACGGTCGTTCGACGATCGTTCCTGAAGCAGAGTAATCGATCAATCGTTCGACTATTTCTGTCTTCACAAACAACAAGCTGTCGTCAACCATAGATCGACGATAGGCTCGACCTGTTCGACGATCTTCGAACGTCGGTCGAGATCTTCAAGCAGATAAGCCATCATCGACCATAGGTCGACGATAGGATTGATCCGATCGACTATCTTCGAACGTCATTCGACGATCTTCAAACAGGTTTCAACAAAGGCAGACGTCACACTTAGTCTTTTCCATTAATCATGCCTAGTTGAACCAAAAAGAACAGATGCTTCTGTTCATCTAAGGGCTTGGTGAAAATATACCTCTCTGAAAGTCAGTGGATATGAACTCAAGGCTAATCTTGTTCTTTTCCACACAATCTCTCAGGAAATGGTGTCTAATCTCAATGTGCTTGGTTCTAGAGTGGTGTACAGGATTTTGTGCAATGGAGATAGCACTAGTACTGTCACACATGATTTTTGTGTTCTTGTGTGTGTACCCATAATCCAAAAGCTGGTTTTGAATCCACAGGATCTGTGAACAACAACTAGCAGCTACTATATATTCAGCCTCTGTAGTTGAAGTTGAGACAGAAGCCTGCTTCTTACAGAACCAAGAGACCAATCTCTCTCCCAAGAACTGACAAGTTCCTGAGGTACTTTTCCTGTCAACTCTACAACCAGCATAGTCAGAATCAGAGTATCCAATTAACTCAAATTCTGATTCAGCTGGGTACCATAGTCCTAGATTTGGACATCCCTTCAGGTATCTCAAAATTCTCTTGAGAAGAATCAGATGAGATTCCTTGGGGTTGACCTGGAACCTAGCACATAGGCATGTAGCAAATATTATATCTGGTCTACTTGCAGTTAAATACAATAGGGAACCAACAATGGCCCTATAATTCTTTTGATCAACTGGCTTACCCTGATCATCAGAATCTATAACTACATTAGTAGTCATAGGTGTATGCATTGCTGAAGCATAACCCATCCCAAACTTCTTTACCAATTCCTTGGCATATTTGGATTGGGAGATGAAGATGACATCAGCATCTTGCTTTACTTGGAGACCAAGAAAGTAAGACAGCTCACCCATACTACTCATCTCAAACTTAGAATGCATCAAGTCAGAGAACTTTTTGCACAGTTTGGGATCAGTAGAGTCAAAAATAATATCATCTACATACACTTGAACTAACAGGATTGTGTCCTTGTGGTGCTTGACGAAAAGGGTTCTATCAACTACTCCCCTAACAAAGTTGTGCTCTAACAGGAAACTAGCTAGTGTCTCATACCAGGCTCTGGGTGCTTGTTTGAGTCCATAAAGAGCTTTTTGCAACTTGAAAACATGTGAGGGCTGAGTTGAAGAAACAAACCTAGGAGGTTGTTCAACAAATACCTCTTCCTTTAGCTCACCATTTAGAAATGCACTTTTGACATCCATCTGAAAGACCTTAAACTTCATATAGGCTGTATAGGCTAGAAAGATCCTTATTGCCTCTAGCCTTGCAACAGGAGCAAAGGTTTGGTCATAATCTATACCTTCTTCCTGTCTGTAGCCCTGAGCTACAAGCCTAGCTTTATTCCTTATAATAATTTCATTTGCATCCAACTTGTTTCTAAACACCCACTTGGTGCCTATGATCAGTTGGCCTTTAGGTCTTGGAACCAAAGTCCATACTTTACATATTTCAAACTGATTGAGTTCCTCTTGCATAGCAATGATCCAGTGGGGATCTAGCTCAGCATCTTTAATGGTGAGGGGCTCAACCTGTGAAAGGAAACAAGCATGCATCACATCCTGTCTTAATTGATGTCTTGTTTGTACACCAGCTGATATGTCTCCAATCACTCTAGATGTAAGATGATCTCTAAGTGTGACAACATCAGCAGGTGGGATGTGATCTTCAGCAATAGTTGGGATTAATTCCTCAGGAGGAATTTGATCTACTATTGGTGGTACAACAACTGGTTTTGCAAAGTCTTCATCACTGTCTGAATCAGTGATATGAAGAGTTGATAGATGGAGAATCTCTTGAGTGACATCTTTACTAGATTCTGGTACCTGCAATGAACTTGAGGAAGGAGAAGTTTCCTTCTCCTTATAAAACATCTGAGATTCATCAAAGGACACTTGCACAAATTCCTCAATTTTAGAAGTTGATTTATTAAAAACCCTATAAGCTTTGCTTACTTGGGAATATCCAAGAAAGATTCTCATTGAAGCTTTTGCTTCAAACTTTCTAAGGTATTCTTTGTTATTGTTATGAATGTATACTACACGACCAAATACTCTAAAATAATTTATTTTAGGTTTCTTTCCTTTAAGCAACTCATAAGGAGTTTTACACTTAAGCTTGTGTATAAGACTTCTATTCAGCACATAATTAGTTGTGCTAACAGCTTCTGCCCAATAGGAGAGAGGCATATTAGCATCTGCCAACAGTGTTCCTGCAGCTTCAATCAGGGTTCTATTTTTCCTTTCCACTACCCCATTTTGTTGGGGAGTTCTAGGAGCAGAGAAGCTATGTTTGATACCTTCTTTCTCGCAGAATTCTTGCATGAGAAGAGACTCAAACTCAGTACCATGATCACTTCTGATCAAGGCAACATGAATAGAATACTCAGTCTGCACACAGAGTAGAAAATCTGTAAGAACTTTGAAGTTATCAGCCTTAGTTCTCAAGAAGAACACCTAAGTGAACCTAGAGAAGTTGTCTACAATTACTAAAGTGTAATACTTCCCTCCTAGACTCTGTACATTTATTGGGCCAAAAAGGTTCAAATGTAATAGATACAGGATTCTAGGTGAATCACTTTTATTTACAGATTTAAAGGAATTTTTGGTTTGCTTGCCTAATTGACAAGCCTTGCATAGACTCTCCTTCTTGTAGGGGCAAGAAGGTAAACCTCTAACAAGGTTGTATTTAGATAACCTAGATATGTTCTTGAGGTTAACATGGCTAAGTCTTTTATGCCATAAGGTGTTGTTATTTGTTACTTCATTAAATAAGCAGATTTCAGAATGGGTTGAATTAAAATCTACTAAATAAATATTACCTTGTCTAATACCTACTAACACAATATTACTATTTAAAGTAATAATGCAAAGAGTGTTAGTGAACGATACCTGATATCCTGCATCACATAACTGACTTACTGAGATAAGGTTATGCTTCAGTCCAGTTACATATGCAACCCTTTTGAAAGTTACTGCTCCAATGGTAATCCTACCATATCCTTCAGTTTGACCACAGCTAGAATCCCCAAAGATCACCTTTGGTCCAAGCTTGGCCTTGAACTTTGACAGATTTTCTTTGTTCCCTGTCATATGTTTGGAGCAACCACTATCCAAATACCACTTGTCCTGAGTGATAGGATAGGTCTTCACCTACAGTGAGTTAAGTTAAACATTATGGACCCAGGTAAGCTTGGGTCCATTATTCTTCACATAATGAAAACTAGAAATAAAAGAATAAGCAGGTTGGGGTTTATAATCTAAAGGGTAAGATCTCCTAGGTGGGATGCTCCATGCAGTTAATGGGTCCACAAACCTAGGGTTTCTATTCATATTAAGGTTTCTAAGGTTCTGGTTATAATTTTGAAATTCATATTGAAAACGTCGATCGGCGTTCGACGATGGATGCTCAGATCATCGAGCTTCGTTCGACCACTGAGCCTGCGATCGTCAAGCAGCGTTCGACGCTTTTTGTATTTCCTTAAACTTTTGTTTTCTCTTTTCTCTCTTAGCTTTATTTAAGGCTTGATTAACTTGTCTTACTTGCTCAGTGTTCTTTATCCCATCAGCTAAAATAAAGTTCACTGGAGTTGAAAGATGATTTTTAAGAATAATTGGGGGTTCATATGATGAAGCTCCTAAGCCTAGCTTATTATTGCCTGACCTAGTGTTTGTCATGCTGGTGATTTCTAGCAACTTAAGGCTTCTACCATTTAATGATTCTTCCAATCTCTTGGACTTTGCTAGTTCATTTTTAAGAAACTTTATTTCATCACTAGATTTAGTGAGTTCTGCTTCTAACCTAGCATTTTCAATGGAGATAGATTCTGATTCAGCTAACTTATTTCTAAGTTCCTTAATCTCCTTTTCTGAACTAATTAAATCTAAGCAAAGGGATTTAAACTCAGTTTTAAATTCAGAAGAAGAGAAGTCATATGAAGATAATACCTGATCTTCTGTAGGCATCTCTTCATCATCATCAGAACTCTCTGCAGCTGAGTGATTGCTGCAGGCATCAATAGCCATAAGGCAGATTTCCTTTGCCTTCTTCTCTTCTTCATCCTCACTGGAGCTTAAGGAGGAAGATTCCTCATCTGAATCACTCCAAGTTTCAGCAACAAATCCCTTCTCCTTTTTCTTGTTTTTGTAGGAGGAGGACTTGGAGTGTTTCATGTGATGTTCTTTTTCCTTTCTCTTTTCTTTGCTTTTTTCCTCTGGACACTCTGGTAGAATGTGTCCATGTTTCCTGCAACCATAACAAATGATTTCTTTAGCAGGAAATCTATCATACCTTGGTTTATCTTCATATCTTGAAGATTTCTTTCTGAAGTCTTTTCTTCCCATCTTGAGATACCTTTTGGCAAAGAGTGCTATCAGCTCCTCATTAGATTGACTTCCCTCAGAAGCATCAGCAGCTTTGAGAGCAAGAGTTTGCTCTTTTCTTGCTGGAGTTGGAGTCTTTGCTTCAGCCTCAGCTTCCCTGGTCTTCAGCACTTGCTCAAAAGACTTGAGCTTGCCAAAAAGAGCTTCTGTTGAGATTTCAGTTATACTTCTGGCCTCCTTGATAGGCCAGATCCTAAGATCCCATGTGTTGGGGAAGCACATCAGTATCTTATCATTGACCTCTATCAATGTAATTTCCTTATCAAGAGTTCTCAGCTCATTGATGATTGAGCTGAGTCTGGTGTACATGGCTTCAACTGATTCAGTTTCAGTTTTCTTGAAGTTTTCATACTGGGATATAAGGTTGGACCTTCTATCCTTCCTTTCATCAGTTGAACCAGCTACAATCTAGTTCAGTGAGTCCCACATGGCTTTTGCAGAGGTGCAATCAGCCACTTTCTGGAAAATTTCATCAGACATAGTCTGAGCCAGAATGTTCATAGCTTTGGCATTAGCTATCATTGCCTTCTTGTAGGCATCATTGTAATCTGGAGGAGGAACTGCACTTAGATTTGTAGATGTTGTAGCAGTGGTTGCAGCAGGAGGTGCTGGAGGTCCTGTCAAAATAGAGGAGAAAATGTCTTCATCAATAGAGTTCATATATAATCTTATTCTTGCCTTCCAGATGCAAAACTTAGCTAAGTTGCATGCTGGAGGTCTGGTGCTTGAGTAATCCTTGGACTGGGCCATGAAGTGAATATCTATAAGCTTGGTATCTATCAGGATCTTGTGACTCAGGTGTTAGCCTGTACAGTCAGTCAACCTCCCTCTGATACCAATTGAAAGTTATGATAGATACAACTCTAGAGGGGGTGGGGGTGAATAGAGTATTCAAAAATTAGGACACCCTACTCAACTCCCTTAGAGTTAATTTGCGGAATGAGTTTATAGATATTGATAACCCTATAGCTGAACATAAAGTGAGGTGCACTAGAGAAGGACAACTGTAATTACAGTTGAGCTTTGATCCTATCACAGCAACTAGCAATCCTAGTTATTTCTACTCACAGCCACAGTGCAATAAATTAAATAAGCAGCACAGACGACACAAGAAAATTTATAGTGGTTCCCTCTAAATAGGTACGTCCACTCTTCTACCACCCTGGTAGGAATCCACTACAGGTTTTTGTTCAGGTGCCCTGCCACCAACTGATCTGCTTCAGGTAGATCAAGTAGACCCTTTGAGCTTTTGATCAGGAGCTCAAAATCCAACACAGGTTTTTGATCAGGTGCCCTGCCACCAAGGGTTCACTTTTGAAGGGAGTAATAACCCTTTGTACAGGAGGTTGAGAGAGTTAAGGTTTCTTCTCTATTGTTAAACAGATTAGAGAAGCTAGTGGATTGCACAGAGCTAGATAGCTCTAAAGAATCAAAGCTCCCCTGGCTTAGAGAATATCCAGGAAGGAGTCTTGCTTCAGGGTGCAGGAACTCTTCTGAACTAAGACAAAGAACTGTCTTGGGGTTCTGAAGGAGAAGCTTGAAGAAGACTCTTGATTTGGAAAAGGTGTTCTTCTTCAAACAGCTTCCTTTCTTCTTCTTCATCTTCTAAAGGCCTCTGAGTGAAAGTCTTCCTGTAAGCAGGATGAACTCAGGATGAAGAAGAATGCTGAAGAGATTTGATCTTCTCAGTTGAATGTGAATTTCTGAGAGCTGTAGAACTTTCTTGCTTTCTCTCTTTCTCTATGTTGCTATGTATCTCTGTAAGTTCTTGTGTATATCTTGTATATGTATATATTTCTTCTTTCAAAGAAGCTCTTTATATATAAGCCTTTGCAACGGCTCTAATTTGAGTTTGAATCTTTGTCTTCTTCCGGAAACTGCAATCTGGGCTGCAAAAAGCATAAAGCAAAAGTATATCCTGCAGGCAGACATGCTATAAGGGGATAAAGCTTTCTAAGAAGCTGCATATCCAATCAGATAAAAGGGTGCAAGAAAAAGGTCACATCAGAAAGAACTCTTTACGGCTAGAGAAGACTTTCTGAGTCTAACGGCTATAAAGGAAAGCCTGACAGATAAAGCAAAAAATATATTTCAACAAATAAGACAAAACACTTTGTCAGATAAAGATTGACTCATGCATAAAGAATAGAGCAGAGATTGCCTGGAAATAATAGCATAAATTTACTGAAATAATTTGCCAAAAAAATGAAATAAATCATAGAATAGAAGAGGACAAAATTACTAAAGACATACAGCAGAACGTCGAACGACCCTCGGAGATCGTTGACCGAAGCACAGAGATTGTCGACCTATCAAACAGATAGTCGAACGATACAGATAGTCGAACTACCAAAGCAGATAGTTGAACTACCATAGCAGATAGTCGACCTATCAGAACAGATAGTCGAGCTATCAGATAGTCGACCTATCAAGACAGATAGTCGAACTATCAAGAAAAATAGATAGTCGGCCTATCAAACAGATAGTCGAGCTATCAAACAAAATAGATAGTCGACCTATCAAACAGATAGTCGAACTATCACAGAAAGCAGATAGTCGACCTATCAAACAGATAGTCGAACTATCAGATAGTTGAACTATCCAAGCAGATAGTCAAACTATCAAGCACAACAGATAGTCAACCTATCAAGACAGATAGTCGAACTATCAAGCAACACAGATAGTCGACCTATCAAATAGATAGTCGAGCTGTCAAACAAAATAGATAGTCGACCTATCAAACAGATAGTCGAACTATCAAAGAAAACAGATAGTTGACCTATCAAACAGATAGTCGAACTATCAAAGAAAACAGATAGTCGACCTATCAAACAGATAATCGAACTATCAAAGAAAACAGATAGTCGACCTATCAAACAGATAGTCGAACTATCAAAGAAAACAGATAGTCGACCTATCAAACAGATAGTCGAACTATCAAAGAAAACAGATATTCGACATATCAAACAGATAGTCAAACTATCAATTAAAACAGATAGTCGACCTATCAAACAGATAGTCGAACTATCAAAGAAAATAGATAGTCGACCTATCAAACAGATAGTCGAACTATCGAATAGTTGAACTATCAAGCAGATAGTTGAACTATCAAGAAATCTGTCTGGTCAAAAGAAGTCGAGCGGGGTTCGATGATCGGCGAGGCAGATTCCACAGAACGTCAAGCTAACAAGAGTTGAACTAACTCAGAGATAGACAATCTGCTGACAGACAAACGTTGACCAACTGATAGACGATCGTCGAATAGTCGATAGACGATAGTCGAGCGGCGTTCGACCATAGTCGAACCAAAAACAACTTAACCAAATTTTCCTCTGGATAAGTGACAACTCTAAAACTAGAGCAAACTAACTAAACAACTAACCTTTGACCATAAATAAATCTTGGGTCAAGAGACTAAAAGAGAGGACTGAACTCAAATCCAAACTAGGGTACCAACAGAAGGGGTGACCCCACACCTACTCGTCTAAATGAGCTCACTCAACCGGAAACTTAGGATTAGAGAATGACCCACAAATCCAGCACGGAGGTCCCACCACAAACCCGGAAGATCTTAGAGCGCTTCCCCTCTTTAGCCAGTGTTGAGCTAAGAGTACCTCAAAAAGTGTTATAAGACTAGATAATGAGAAAGCTTGCCTTCTGAGGTACCCTTATGGGTCTATTTATAGAATTCCAAGCCCGGCATGCAAACAACGCAAATCCGCTGTTCTAAACGGCTATATGCATCCCAAATCGGTATGCCAACAGCGCAACTCCGTGGTTCTTAAAGGCTACCGGCAGGTTAACAGGGGCAAAATAGTAAAAGGCACTACCGGGAAGGCGACCCATGAAAAGACCACTCGCCTGGGCGGCGAGTGCTCGATGGGGCCTATTGAAATTTGTGAAGTGAAAGTGGGTGATCAAGCAGTCCGGGCGGCCTGGGCGGACTTTCCATGCGGACTGATGGAGTAGCCTTGCAGTCTGGTGGCGGCGGCCTGTTGAGGTGTTCTGTAGGTTGCCATGCGGATAGGCGTAGAGTTCGCCATGCTGGGCGGACATGGATTAGAGTCTACCTGCTTTTGCGACCTGGCTTATCGCCAGTGCGGGTTTGGAGCTTAACTGCGGACTGTGCGGACTGGTTGTGAGTCCAACAGTTGATTGCTGGCCTTTGTTGCTGATCGAGTTGGAGCTTTGTTTGGCGGGTTGGTTTTGAGAGCTCACGGACTGGGCCGTATCCGCCGAGCTTGCGCCATATGCTTTGCGGGTTGCTGGACTTGGTCACACATCGTGACAAGTCCAGGGTGTTTGCTAGTCCGCAGTATCAGCAGTGTCCGTTGTTGACCAGGCGGCCTACCTGTTGTTCGTGGACACGGTGCGAGCTGGTGTGGTGTCCGCGGTATCCGAAGAGTCCGCTTGATTGACCGGGCGATCTGTGCATGGGTCATGGACTTATGTGTGTGGGCTGGTGCCGTGTCCGCATGTAGCATGCGGACTGTTGATGTGAGAGATGTTGATGTGTCTGCATACTATGCAACTTGTGGACTGGTGTGGTGTCCACCAGGTTGCAGAAGGTTTCCTTGCCTGACAGTTTGGTTGTTGTCTGGCCATATCCTTGCGGACTGGGAGGACTGGGCGGACTGGCCTTGTTAGATGCGATCAGGGGGCGGTTACCCTATCTCATAGGGCAGTGATCATACTCCAACCCACTCCTATAAATAGGACCCCCCTGGCACCTTATTTGGAACTGAGTGAACAGTAAGATGGACTTGGATTAATTGTTGCGGACTCGGTTTTCCTATCCGTGCGGTTTGAGCAGGCTTAACTGGTTTCTGTTTGTAGGTGGCGCGGCTAGCACTGTAAAGCTAGGAGTTTGGTTCTTACTTTGGTCGGGCTCAGTTAAGTTTGCGGATTACAATCAGCAGCTTACCAGTTTTCTCTCTGCTTCAATTTTCCAAGTTCAATAACCTGTCCGCCGGACTCGGCGGTTAGGAGGTCTGTTCTTCAGTTCGATAGCAGCTTGCAGCAGTCAGCGAATAACGGTGTGTCCGCGCGACCTCGCGGTCATGGCGGACTCTTTGTTCTATTCGTCATCTTACAGCAGCTCTGGCGATCTCGGCGACTTTGGCGGACTAAGCAGTCTCAGCAGTCTCCGATTCTGTCCGCTCGGATTGATACTTGTAATTTTTTCCATTGTGTACTGGCGAAATCATGTCCCGCCATGTATACCTCGCCCTATAAAGAAGATAATAAAAGTTTGATATGCTTGTCTCTTCTGGTTGCTTCTGGTGTTTGAGCTTGCTTTCTTGTTTTCGCTTGATCAAGGTGTGATCTTGATAGTTCTGAGAATATTAATTTGGCGTCAGACTATCTCGTTGATCATCATGAGAAAATTCAACATGGTATCATAGGAAAGCTCAATTGCTTGAGCAGTGATCAACTTTTGTTGGGCTTTGTGCTTCTGAAAGCTTAAACCGGTTTTGCTGCAATGGAAGGGGGTTATGCAAGAGGTCTAGGCATTGAACTCTTAATGCCGACTAACTTTATGTAGTGGAAGTCATGCATGAAGAGTTATCTTCTAGGCGAGGAGCTTTGGGAGGTTGTCGGTGGTGACGACAGGCACGAAGTTACAGTTGCGTTTGGGACTGCTTAGCAGGTGAGAGTCTGGAGGAGAAAAAATACAAAGGCTAATTTTACCCTCGAGCGGGTTATTTCACCGGAGCTGTTTGATCACATCATTGGATGTGAATCTGCTGCAAATATTTGGACTTCCCTTGATGGGTTGTTCAATAGGAAGAACGTAGCTAGGCTACAGTTCCTGGAGAATGAGTTGGCTAGGACAACTCAAGGAGACCTGACCATCTTAAGTATTTCCTGAAGATGAAGATTCTGTGTACGGAGTTATCAGCGCTTGATCCTTATGAGCCTATCTCTAATGCTAAGTTGAAAAGGCACATAATCCGCGGCTTGCGGAAGGAGTATGTGGCCTTTGTAACTTCAGTTCAAGGCTGGGAAACTTAGCCATCTCTACTGGAGCTTGAGAACCTGCTTGCTTTGCAGGAAATTTTGGACAGACAGATGACTGGAGTGACTATCTCTGAAGGAGGTAGTGAAGCTCTCTTCACAGGCAAGAAGAAGAAGAGATGGGAAGGGAAGAAGAAGAAGACAGTTATTGAAGATGAGCCTTCAACTTCTTATCAGCCAGAGAGGAGCGCTGCTCCTAAGAAGGATTGGAAGAAGAACTTGAAGTGCTACAGGTGTCATTAGCCGGGTCACTTCAAGCGTGACTGCAAGGTTAAGCTGCAGCCTGGGCATGCTGCAGGCAAGGAGAAAGCTTGCTGTAATACTGAGGAAACTGGCTGGGGTGGAGCTTTCATGACAGCCACTTATGTCCGTTCTTTGTCCGCCATCGACTTTGAAGACGACTGGATCGTGGACTCCGGGTGTGGTCATCACCTCACCGGAGACAAGTCGAAGTTCTCCTCACTACAAGCTTACTCAGGTAACGAAGTTATTATTACTGCTGATAATACTGTTCATGCAGTAGAGAAGGAGGGGGTTGTGTCCTTGGGTAGTGATAAGGGGCCACTCACGTTAAGGAGTGTGTATCATATACCGTGCATGAAGAAGAACCTCTTCTCTGTGACCAATGCGGTAGACGCAGGTTATCACGTTCTGTTTCGTCCAATAGAAGTGAAGTTTCTTAGCAACGTATCAACGGTAAAGGCTGATGTTGCTCACGTTAAGAGGAGAGTAAAAGACTTGTTTGTTCTTGCAACAAGCTCATACGTTGATCGGATGAGGTAAAACGATAACGCTGCTATTTGGTATGAGTGGTTGGGGCATGTAGGGATGGATAAGCTAAAATCTATGGCAAGCAGGAGCCTTGTGAAAGGCTTGCCTATGCTATCATCCTTTGGCAATGTTCACATTTACGCAGGGTGTCAGTACGGTAAGGCTTATCGCCTTCTGTTTGATAAGTCACAAATGAGGAGCAAGAAACCATTGGAGTGTATCCATGGTGACTTGATGGGGCCAATTGCAACTGCCAGTCTTGGAGGGAGCAGATACATGCTTGTTTTTATTGATGATTACTCAAGATATACTTGGGTATATTTTTTTAAGAGAAGTCAAAAGCTTTCCAATTGTTTGTGGAGTTCAAGGAGTTGGTGGAGGGCCGGCTTCGCCTACGAATCAAGAAGTTTTGATCAGACAATGGTGGTGAGTTTATCTCTTCCGAGTTCTCTAACTTCTGCAGGAAGCAAGGCATCCAGAGGGAGCTTACTTGTACTCATACTCCACAAAAAAAAGGAGTAGCGGAGTAGAAGATCTGTCATCTGACGGAAACTTGCAAGTGCTTCTTCATGCAAAGGGCATTCCCAGGTCCTTTTGGGCGGAAGGAATGGCCTGCGCAACCTATTTCATCAATCGGATGTCTCTGAGTCTGATCAACATGATGTCTCCTCATGAGATTGTGTTCAAGGAGAAGCTAAACGTGAAACACCTTCGGGTGTTTGGATCAACTTGTTATGTGCATGTCCCGGATTCTTCAAGGACGAAGCTTGATGCAATTGCAAGAAAACTTGTCTTTATAGGCTATGATGAGCGGAAGAAGGGATGGAAGTGCATGGATCCTGCGACGAAAAAGTATGTTGTATCATGATACGTCTGACGTCGTATGGAGTAAGCTCAGTTGAGTTACCACAGAGCAAGGTTGATGAGGAGCAGGAGGTGCATGATGAAGTTGTTCAAGAGGATTTTGTTGTTTCACCGGCAGCTCCTGTTACTTCAAGCTTTGGGGCAGAGGCTTCTGGTTCAGGAAGTAGGGGGATCATTGCTCAAAGTTTTCCCAGAGATGGAGCTGAGCCTGAAGAAGCAATGGAGGTGGTGAGCAAGGAGCAGCCTCTTTGGAGATCAAAGAGGGTCATCAAGCCTCCAGCTCGTTATTGCGAAGGGAATACAGTGAGTTTTTTCATCTATTTCTTTGCAGACCCTCTTGATGAGCGAGAGCCTTGAAGCTTCAATGATCCCACTGGAGTCAAGGAGTGGTAAGTTGTCAAGGAAGAGGAGATGACTGCTCTTAATAAGAATGAAACCTGGGATCTTGTGCCCAGAGTTGATGGAATTACTCCTGTGACTTGCAAGTGGGTGTACAAGTTGAAGAAGAAGGCTGATGGAAGCATCGAAAGATACAAGGCTCGCCTTGTTGCTCAAGGATTCTCACAATAGTATGGAGAAGACTATGAGGAGACGTTTAGTCTAGTTAAAAAGATGACTTCAGTTCAGGTGGTGATCGCCTTGGCTGCTTGCCAAGGATGGAGGATGTGGCAGCTTGATGTAAAGAACGCTTTTCTTTATGGGAAGATTAATAAGGACATCATAATGGATCAACCACTTGGATTTGTCTCTGAAGTTCATACGGACTATGTCTGCAAACTCAGGAAGGCTCCCTATGGGTTGAAGCAAGCTCCAAGAGCTTAGTATGGGAAGATAGCAGAATACCTCCAATTTTGCGGATATCTTTCTTCCAACTCGGATTCAAGCTTGTTCATCAAGAAGAAGGGGGAGCTTCAGTTCTTGGTCCTGCTGCATGTTGATGACATTATCATCACAGGGAATTCTGAGGAGGAGGTAGCTAGGCTCAGGGATGAGCTAGCTATTCGCTTCGAGATGAAAGACTTTGGAGAGCTTCATCATTTTCTTGGTCTCGAAGTGGAGAGGAAGGAGAGAGGGATTCTCATTTGCCAGAAAGGATATGCAGATCGCATTATGAACCGATTTGGCATGAGTGAAGGAAATGTTTGCTTTACTTCTCTAGATCAAGGGTTGAAGCTTCGACGAGATGAAGGAAGGATTCTTCCTGATCCTTTGGTGTTCAGAGCTCTAGTAGGGAGCTTGATCTACCTGATGATTACAAGACCAGACATTGCTTATGCTGTTGGTTGAGTAAATCGGTTTATGGCAGAGCCATGGAAGTCTCATTTGGTGGTGGCAAAGAATATCTTAAAGTATATCAAGGCTACTTCTGATATGGGACTCCTTTATAGGAGGGACACAAGCTTCTCTTTGCTAGGATACTCAGATGCCGATTATGGTGGTGACTCTGATGATCGAAGATCAACATCAGGTTATGTCTTCACTTGTGGATCAGCTTGCATCTCGTGGTGTAGCAAGAATCAGGACTCGTTATCCATCTCCACTATAGAAGCAGAGTACAAGGCTTCGGCCTTGGCTGCTAGAGAAGCCATCTAGCTAAGGAGGCTTGTAGAGGACGTCCATGAGGAAGTGCAAGGTCCTACTTTACTCCGAGGAGACAATGAGAGTGCTCTCAAACTGGTGAACAATCTAATGTGTCACGCAAGTACCAAGCATATAGAGATCGAGCATCACTTCATAAGCGAGAAGGTGTTGGAGGGATCTATTATGGTCGGGCATGTTCGGAGTGAAGAAAACCTTGCTGACATCTTCACAAAACCGCTGTCGAAGGGGCCATTTCAACGGCTTCAGGGTCTTCTGGGCTTGATCACCACGTCTCACTTCAAGGGGGAGTGTTGAAATTTGTGAAGTGAAAGTGGGTGATCAAGCCGTCCGGGCGGCCTTGGCAGACTATCCATACGGACTGATGGAGTATACTGGCAGTCTGGTGGTGGCGGCCTGTTGAGGTGTTCTAGAGGTTATCGTGCGGATAGGCATGGAGTTCGATATGCTGGGCGGACTTTGATTGGAGTCTGCCTGCTTTTGTGACCTGGCTTATCACCAGTGTGGGTTTGGAGCATAACCGCGGACTTTGCGGACTGGCTGTGAGTCTGGTAGTTGATTGCTGGCCTTGGTTGCTGATCGAGTTAGAGCTTTATTTGGCAGGATGGTTTTGAGAGCTGACGGACTGGGCCGTGTCCTCCGAACTTGTGCCATATGCTTGGCGGGTTGCTGGACTTGGTAACACATCGTGACAAGTCCAGGGTGTTTGCTAGTCCATAGTATCCGCAATTTCCATTGTTAACCGGGCATTCTGCCTGTTGGTCATGGACATGTTGTGAGATGGTGTGTTGTCCGCGGTATCCACAGAGTCTGCTTGATTGATCGGGTGATCTGTGTCTGGGTCGTGTACTTTTGTGTGCGGGCATATGTTGTGTCCGCATGTAGCGTGCAGACTGTTTATGTGAGAGATGTTGTTCTATCCACATGTTTTGCTACTTGTGGACTGGTGAGGTGTCCACCAGGTTGTGGACAAGTTTCCTTACCTGGCATTTTGGTTGTTGTATAGTCATGTCCTTGCGGACTGGGCGGACTGGCCTTGTTAGCTGTGATCAGGGGGCGGTTAGCCTATCTCATAGGGCTGTGATCACACTCCAACCCGCTCCTATAAATAGTACCCCCCGGGTACCTCATTTGGAACTGAGTGAACAATAAGTTGGACTCGGATTAATTGTTGCGGACTCGGTTTTCCTATCTGCGCGGTTTGAGCAGGCTTAACTGGTTGTTGTTTGTAGGTGGCGCGGCTCGCACTGTGGAGCCAGGAGTTTGGTTCTGACTTCGGTCAGGTTCAGTGAAGTTTGCGGATTGCAATCAGTGGCTTACCAGTTTTCTCTCTGCTTCAATTTTCCAAGTTCAATAACCTGCCCGTCGGACTCGGCAGTTAGGCGGTCTGTTCTTCAATTCGGCATTAGCTTGCAACAGTCAGCGAATAACGGTGTGTTCGCGCGACCTCGCAGTCTCGGCGAACTCTGTGTTCTATTCGTCATCTTACAGCAGCTCGGGCGGTCTCGGCGACTTCGCCGGACTGGGCGTACTGGGCGGTCTCCGATTCTGTCCGCTCGAATTTATACTTATAATTTTTCTGTTTTCCATTGTGTACTGGCGAAATCATGTCTTGCCATGTATACCTCGCCCTGTAAAGAAGATAATAAAAGTTTGATCTACTTGTCTCTTCTGGTTGCTTCTGGTGTTTGAGCTTGCTTTCTTATTTCCACTTGATCAAGGTGTGATCTTGATAGCTCTGAGAATATTAATTTGACATCGGATTATCTCGTTAATCATCTTGAGAAAATTCAACAGGGCCGACACTCGCTTCCCCCTATCAGGGTCCAGGGAGAGTGCGGACCCGACCATCCCACTCGTCTACCATTTATCCGGGTCCAGGGGCGAGTGCGAGTCCAGATACTCCACTCGCCTCACATTCTATTTCCCCCAGCCCAAGCGAGTCGGGGAAACTCCATAACACTCCCCCCTCCGACTCAGCTGAGGTCTAGACCTTGCATTACTTGGCTGGGCCTACTCATTCCGACCCCACTCGCTGGACACTGGGTTGTACACAATCCCCGCTCTTTATGAGGTTGCCCCAAACTCGGAAAAAATCATCCAACCCCGGAAGATCAGTGAGTTTCGCAGGAGAAGGGAATCTTATGGTGGGATCCACCAACTGCTATATATATGTATATATATATATATATATATATATATATATATATCTGCCCGCCTGGTAGAACATTGTCGTCCCCCTACCTTCCTGACTTTTGCTACACCATGCCTCTTTCCAAGGAGTTCCAAGAGATGCTCAATCGTACCAGGGAGCTCAATTCCGCCAGCACTGCCGAGCTCCGCCCTGGATCTCGCATGAGTCACCGAGCGAATCACTGAAGCACAAGCCCGCGAAGATGGCTAGACCCGACCCAAAAGTTGGTGAGACCGTCCCCGGTGACTGGCACTCGTCACCAGATCGTGGACTTGCCTCCTCCTCTATGAAGCTGGTATCTGGAAATTATTCCCATGCTCATTGATCGCAATTAGACAACTAGGGAATAACCCTTCTGGATCTGTGTGCAGGCCGGCCAGTCTAAGGGGAAGGAGATTGATGACGCTCCCGCCGACCACGGTACTTGCCAGCAAGATGATGCAGGTATTCCCACGATGCGAATTGATTCCTCTCTCAAGGACTCTCACCCTCGAACCACTATCGACGGTCATGTAGGAAGCCTGGGTAACCTGTCTTATCCCTATGCCTGTTTTCGCTACCTTTTTACCCATATTGCTTTTTTTTCCAGCTTCTACCTTCGGAACCACCGTCCTAGTGTCACAACCCGCATTTTCTCCGAATTAAGAATTATCAGAGTAAGAGAAAACGCGCGTCATGATGCCACGTCAAGCAGGGGATAACTGCTGACGCTCAGGCAAAAACCAACTACAACCTTTATGCAAGAAAATTGTGCGCTTAATGAATAGAAAATCAGTTATGTTTAGAGTCCGTATCCCTCGGCTCAGTGGATCATCTAGTCCACAAAAGAAAACTATATTTAAACGCTGCGGAAAATACTTTAATTAGGTTTTACACCCTAAAGAGCGCATAAGGGTCCCAAGAGAACCACTCATACTATGCAAGACACTACACTCAGTTTATATAATATATATAAGAAAACGGTTTTCATACGTGATTTGGAAAGTAGTGTTTAAGTTTGCAAAACATGCTGATCATGAGATTTATTTACAATAGCATTTATAGTTTGAAAATACCTAGCAACCTAGCATAAATCCTCTCAAAGCAAGTAGACTATCTCCAGAAAATGGTAGCAGCAATAGTATATATATCTAGTACAAGGTAAAAACTACTAGTGGGCGCCAACAACCTGACACGAACCCACTAGCACATATATATGTCTGTAAGAAAGTACTGAAAACTACCTCACTAACAAGGAAAACAAAACTTCAAAGTCCGGGAGTCCACCAACAACACCACCTACTAGCCACCAGACTGGCTACAGCTCCGAACCTGAGGCATTCCAAAAGAAAACAGAATACCTCAGCAAGCAAAATCAAGGTAAAAACAACTGCATGTAAGAGTCAACCAAAAGGACAAAGTAACTGAAAACATGCAGAAGAAAGAGTCACAACTGCCCAAAACAGGACATCAGGAAATGCACAACGTGCAAAGAAACAGCAACAACCCAGCCCAGGAACCACATCCTGCAGGGCCTACTAGGCTGCCAAGAGCCTAAAATGCTGCAAAACTACCACGGAAGAAACTTCTAACACCCTAAACTGTGGGAAGTGATAGTAGCAAAACAACAACGAGGAACCGGATCGAAGGCAAACGCAGTCCTCCAATCCACCATGTCCAAGTCAAAAGCTCGAGGGTCAAAACGTGAAAACACAAGGGATCTTCCCACCCGAAATGCCCAGCCCGTACCTGGAGCAAGAAATCCATGGGTGGCCTTGGCTATATCACAAAACTCCACCCCCATAAAGAGCTACAACCACCACTACTATCCACGACCCACGATTCGGCCTCTAGGAAAATCAAGAAAACGGCCGACAAGGAAAAATCCAGATATACAACTGGAAATCCGCTCGGAATTGAAATACAACGTAAAGGAAGAAATGTTGAAATGAACCAACACGACTAGGCGCTGAGTGAAACCCACTCAGTGCCTACCTAAACCTTGGCGTTGAGTGAGCTAGCCTCACTCGCCGCCAAAATAAAGTTACTACCCACAAAACCCACTAAGGAAAACGGGGCTCGACAATAGTCTAACGACCAAGGCAGAAGATCCAGAACTCGGGTAGTTACCTGCCACTTGAGTATCTAAACCCCCGCACTCGAAATCAGCTAAATTAGCCTAGCAAAAGGAAATATACAAAACGCACGGTCAGTGGCGCACGGTCAGTGGTCGTGCGCACTCATTGGCTGATGATCGTGCGAAACGAACCTGGAAACCTGACAGAAAACCTAGCAACTGCGCACGATCACTGTCGCACGATCACTGGTCGTGCGCGCTGTTGCCAGCGCTCGTGCGATTGCCCGAGACAGAACTTTGGAAAAATGAAATTTATACGCGCACGAACAGAGGCACACGACCAGTGGTCGTGCGCCCTAAAGGCTGATGACCGTGCGCGGCAAACCTGTACCGTTTGGAATTTTCCGAACGACACCGGAACGCGCACACGACTCACGCCACTGCAGTAGCAGTAGACGACTATCAACTTCGCACGCTACTACCTTTCAAACTATGCCTAACCATTCGAATAATACCAAAACGAAGGAAATTGGCAACCACACCCCCTCCTAACTCTCCCACTCGGCTACGCCCGAACCGGAGCAACAATCAAAATTAAGGAAAAACAGCGGCTTCACGCCGACAATTTGGATTCCAAACATCACCACATAGGGGGGGGTTTCAGTAGGAAGAACTAAGCCCTATAGTTAGCAAGAAAAAAAAAATGAGAATAACAAGGCCTCTAACCTAGGCTAACCGGGAGTTCAATTTCAGTAAATAAATTCGAAGAAAACACTTGGCAAGGGCAAGAATACCACTTGCCTCAATTCACAGCGAAGCTTTGGACTGATTTCCTCCTCTTCGCACGGATCAAAACGGCCGCAACACCTAGAACAAGGACTCGGCCATTAATGGCGGAAAACTCCAAAACCAAAAATTCCAATCCTTCGAAAACTCTACGAAAATCGAATTTCTTACCGCAGGAATGAAGGTCTCGACGAGAGCAATCCGAATCCACTCTCGGAATCGAATTCCGTCCACAAACGCTCCGGGAATCGGTGTCCGAAGGCAAGGCTCGGCGGTTATTTTCTCTCGTACAAAAGGGGGCCGGCGGTTTCTATCGTGAAGAAGATGAAGGAAGGGGCCGATCCTTTTCATTCTTTATATATATATATATAATTATATAATTATATAAGTAATTACAAAATTACCTAAAACACCAACTCGATGCGAAAACCGATTCACCTCGGAATTCGACGAAATTCGCACCGTAGCTAAATACCCACGCTACGAACACAACGGCGAAGTCGAAATTAACTTTCGACGAACAGAACACGAGTTATACCCAAGCAAAGCCAAACACAAACATCCCCCCGAGAGGCCACACCGGGTCACCAAAACGACTCGGTTGCTAGGGAGATCTTGCCAACAGGCTACCAAACAGGGCACTCAGTTCTAAGGAGCTAAACCATACTCCACACATGACACAAGCCACGGAAACGCGTCATCGTAACGCCAAATGAGAATAAAAATAATCGCTGAAAAGGCGGGGCGTTACAGTCACTCCCCCTAAAAGAAAGTTTCGTCCCGAAACTTTACGCACAGCCCTTCTACTAAAGAAGGAAAAGGTAACAAACAGATGTTACAAAGGGAAACATACCGATCAAATCAGCGAAACAGGTGAGGGTACGCCCTCCTCATGGCCGGCTCTAGCTCCCAAGTCGCGCTCTCCAAATCCTGATTTTTCCATAGAACTTTCACCATCGGTATGGACTTCTTTCGCAGCACACGCTCCTGAGTATCCAAAATACGAACTGGCATCTCAACAAAAGAGAGGTTGGGCTCCAACTGGGGCACAACATCTAAGAGTTGCCCACTGCTGCGCACACATTTCCGCAATTGGCTAACATGAAAAACATTATGAACACCAGGGAAGTTCGCTGGCAAATCCAACCTATATGCCGACACACCAATCCGCTCCAAAATCTCGAACGGGCCCACAAACCTTGGGTCCAATTTCCGATTTTTACCAAATCTCTTCACACCAACCATTGGAGAAACCTTGAGGTATACATGATCCCCTACTAAAAACTCCAATGCGGACCTACGCCGATTGGCGTTCTTTTCATACCTCTCCTGGGCTAAACGAAGCTTTTCACGAATAAGCTTCACGGCAACTTCCATCTCTTCCAGAGCATCGGGACCCAACAAAGGCTTCTCACCAGCCTCAGCCCAAAACAACGGAGTCCTACAGCGCCTCCCATACAAGGCTTCGAACGGAGCCATCTGCAAGCTTTCCTGATAACTGTTATTGTAAGCAAATTCCATGAGTCGCAGTCGCTCATCCCACGCTCCACCGTGGTCTAAAATATAGCACCTGATCATATCCTCAACAATCTGATTGACCCGCTCCGTCTGCCCATTGGTCTGAGGGTGGTACGCAGTAGAATACCTCAAATCCGTACCCAAACCCTCCTGCAGACTCTGCCAAAAACGAGAAGTAAACCGGGAGTCTCGATCTGAAATGATGCTAACCGGCACACCGTGGAGTCGGATGACTTCGTTCAAGTACAACTCCGCTATCTTCTTCATCGAGTAATCAATCTTATAAGGCACGAAGTGAGCACACTTCGTCAATCTATCCACTATAATCCAAACAGAATCAAATCCTCTCGGGGATTTTGGCAAACCCGTAATGAAGTCCATAGATATACTCTCCCACTTCCAAGTCGGGATATCTAGCGGAGTCAACTTACCACCAGGCCTTCCATGATCGGCCTTCACACGCTTGCAAGTGTGACACTCAGCAACATATCGGGCTATATCTCCTTTCATACCATACCACCAAGCAATTTGCCTTAAGTCACGGTACATCTTCGTAGATCCTGGATGGTAGGCAACGCTGGAACCATGAGCCTCACTGCAAATCCTACTCCTAATGTTCCCAACAGCGGGAACGCAAAACCTGCCGCGGTACTTCAAGGTACCCGCATCATCAATAGAAAAATCTGGCAACTCTCCCTTCTCTGTCCTGGTAAAAAGGTGCAACAGATCCGGATCGTCCTTCTGATGCAGTCTAGTCAAAGAAATCCAGGACGGCTCTTCCACTGATAAGCTATTCTGCAAACTACAGCATCCCACTGAAATATCCATAAGGAGGAACTCCTCAACTAAACGATCGGCGGAGAGGTTAAAGATCTTTCCCGTCTTTCGGCTCAGGGCGTCGGCCACCACATTGGCCTTGCCCGGATGATACTGGATTTCCACATCATAATCCGCCACATACTCGAGCCACCGCCGCTGACGCAGATTCAACTCCTTCTGCGTGAACACGTACTTCAGGCTCTTATGGTCCGTAAAAATCTTGCACTGAGCCCCATAAAGTAAGTGCCTCCACAACTTCAACGCATAGATAACCGCTGCAAACTCAAGGTCATGCGTAGGATAATTCCGCTCATGAGTTTTCAACTGCCTTGACCCATAAGCAATTACTTTTCCGTCCTGCATTAATACGCATCCCAGACCGATATGCGACGCATCCACATACACATCAAAATCTACGCCCTCAATAGGAAGGGTCAGAACGGGAGCAGTACACAACCTCCTCTTTAACTCCTGAAAAACTTCTTCGCACTTCTCGCTCCAAACAAAAGCCACATTCTTCTGAGTTAGCTTGGTCAAAGGTGCGGCTAGAGAAGAGAAACCCTCCACGAATCTCCTGTAATAGCCAGCCAACCCTAAGAAACTTCTGATCTCCTTAGGAGTATTCGGCCTACTCCAATCCGTCACTGCTGCAATCTTTTCTGGATCAACCGAAATCCCATCCTTGTTCACCACGTGGCCTAGAAAAGAAACCTGAGGCAACCAAAATTCGCACTTGCTCAACTTGGCGAATAACTTGTGGTTCCTCAATTCTGACAGGACCAAACGCAAATGCTGCTCATGCTCCTCAGCACTGCGAGAATAAACTAGCACGTCATCAATGAAGACCACAACGAACTTGTCGAGAAAATCCTTGAACACCCTGTTCATCATATCCATGAAGGCTGATGGTGCGTTGGTTAAACCAAACGACATCACCAGAAACTCAAAGTGCCCATGCCTCGACCTAAACGCAGTCCGTGGAATATCCGCCTCACGGATCCTGAGCTGATGATAGCCCGAACGAAGATCGATCTTGGAGAACACCGTGCTACCACGCAACTGGTCAAATAAATCATCGATCCTCGGCAGAGGGTACCTGTTCTTGATAGTGACCTTGTTCAACTCTCTATAGTCGATGCAAAGCCTCATCGACCCATCTTTCTTCTTTACGAACAAAACAGGAGCACCCCAAGGCGACGAACTCTGCCTGATAAAACCTTTAGCCAACAACTCATCTAACTGAATTCGCAACTCCTCTAACTCGCGAGGGGCCATCCGGTACGGCGCCTTAGCAATAGGACGCGTACCCGGCTCCAAATCAATAACAAACTCCACATCCCGCTCAGGAGGGATACCAGGAAGATCATCAGGAAAAACATCGGCGAAACCACGAACAATAGGAATCTCCTCCAAGCGTGGCCCGCTAACAACGGTTCCAACCGCCGATACTAAACAAACACAACTATCAGAAAGAAACAATCTCTGAACACATACCGCAGAGAGAACAGGAGAATCCTGACACGGATCAGCATACACGCTGCCGGGCTGACCGTCGTCCCTGATGAAGTCCAAGCGCTTTCCTTTGCACTGAATGACCGCATCATACCGAGAGAGCCAGTCCATGCCCAAAATGACATCGAAATCCTCTAGATCAATCATCTTCAGATCCGCCTTCGCAAGAAAATCCCCCAACAAAACCGGGCAATCCAAAATACCCATATCTGACAACACAGATTCACCAGAGGGAAACTTGACACGGAAGGAATCCCGAACACGATCTAGAGACAACCGATGACGCTCCACAAAGGCTCTAGCCACGAACGAGTGGGTAGCGCCGGAGTCAAACAGAACACGCGCCCAACGGTTCTTCACCTTAAATTTCCCTATAGGAACGCACAAAGCTAAGGAACTAGCACAACAGTGCCGCAAACAATCTAGCAACTAAACTACCAGGCTAGAAAGAAAAGAAAAACAACAAACAACTAACCTGAGATCACCTGGGTCGAAGTCTGAGCCTCCTCGGAAGAAATCACGTTCAGCTTCCCTTTTCCCTTGTCCACACGCTGAGGTGGAGGTAAAGCCTGTAACGGAACTGCAGGAAGAGCTGACTGGACCTGAGGACACCTCGACTTAATGTGTCCCTTCTGCCCACACTGAAAGCAGACTCTATCTCTGGACCAACACTGGGCTGCATCATGCCCGGATCGCTTGCAAACTGAACAGGAGACATCTCTCCTAGGAGCACCCTGAATCGCATGAACCTGCTCCTTCTTCTGAGCTGCCGCCTTCTTGAAACACCTCTCAACAGGATGGCCTGACCGGCCACAGAAACTGCACACCACCCTGCTCCTCTTTCCCGGAACAGCATCGGGTACCAGGGGTTTCTTCTCCTCTACCAACTTCCTCTTATCCTTCTTCAACTGCTGGCCTCTGCTCTTCGCCGCCTCAATGGCCTCAACCTTAAGAGCAGCCTCTACAACTCCAGCATAAGTCACTGACCCATAAGCACTGGCCAACTGCTGCACCTCACTCCTCAAACCACCGAGGAATCGCTTAACTCGATCAGCCTCAACGCTGACCAATCCAGGGGCAAAACGGCTCAACTTACTAAACTCTATCTCATACTCACCCACCGTGAGCTGCCTTTGCTTCAGATAGAGGAAATCATTCATGAGGCGGTCACGCTCGACCGAGGGTAAGAACTTCCTCAACAGCATCTCCTTGAACACTTCCCAAGAGCATCCGGCTACCAGGCTCTCCTTCTCTCTCAGCCACCAACTCTTAGCCAAACCTTTAAGCTGATAGGCGGCTATCATCACCCTCTGATCATCTGAAATCCCAGAGTACGAGAACATCTCCTCCATGAAGATCAGCCAGTCTTCTATCACCATGAAATCTGCCTTCCCATCATAAGTGGGAGGGCTCAGCCTCTGAAACTGCGAGATGAAGGCCATCTCTGCTGGCACCACCACTGGAGGTCTCAAGGGTGCAGGAGGAGGAGGAACAGCTAACCCCCCAGCAGGAACTTGCGCACCCTGAGCCTGGCCTGCCACAACTGCCACCAAAGACTGAATCTGGGCTTGCACCTCCTCCAACTGCCTGCCCATAGCTTCGCTACTCTGACGCAGACCCTCGATCACCGCATCGTTCTGAGCTCCAGAAGATTCACCCTCAGACAGGGGAGTCGATCGAGTCGCAGGACGCCTAGCCATTCTAAAAAAAATCAATACAACGCAAATCAGATCCAAATCCCACGACTAGAACCGACTACCAGTACAGACAATACATATGTAGATATAGACTTAAAGCTGCTAAACTTGCTCTGAGAGTTTATCTTTTTCACAAAAATTAGATGATATGCCCTATCCTAGGATGGTTAACCACCACCTCACTAACTCTTGTGCCTAGATCGGATGCATGAACTTATGTTAGTTTGAAAACTTATGTGTGTACATATGTCATCCTGCAAATCTTTAGCTTGGCGCGTTGTGCTTATGCAATGTTATGATATGCATGATTGTGCTATGCATTCTAAAAACAAAGGCCCTAATGCATGATATGAGCGGCGTACACATGAAAATGTTATGCATCCCATACTACATAACATTTCCATGCAACGAAAAAAGAAACGTGCTAGTCGCAGTCATGTGGTGAGGTTATGCATCCCATACTACATAACCCTCACATGTAGCCCCTATGGTGGATCCATATACGAACACATATTATGCATCCCATACTACATAATATGCCCCGTATACTTCATGTTATGCTATGAGTGTAGTGTTCGTGCTTTTGCCAAGACGTGCTGATGACATATCGGTGTGTGAATGACATGATGCTGAACTACTAACAGCATCCAAGGAAGGTTGCCCAACTAACTTGTCAAGCAACCTCCCTCTGATACCAACTGTCACAACCCGCATTTTCTCCGAATTAAGAATTATCAGAGTAAGAGAAAACGCGCGTCATGATGCCACGTCAAGCAGGGGATAACTGCTGACGCTCAGGCAAAAACCAACTACAACCTTTATGCAAGAAAATTGTGCGCTTAATGAATAGAAAATCAGTTATGTTTAGAGTCCGTATCCCTCGGCTCAGTGGATCATCTAGTCCACAAAAGAAAACTATATTTAAACGCTGCGGAAAATACTTTAATTAGGTTTTACACCCTAAAGAGCGCATAAGGGTCCCAAGAGAACCACTCATACTATGCAAGACACTACACTCAGTTTATATAATATATATAAGAAAACGGTTTTCATACGTGATTTGGAAAGTAGTGTTTAAGTTTGCAAAACATGCTGATCATGAGATTTATTTACAATAGCATTTATAGTTTGAAAATACCTAGCAACCTAGCATAAATCCTCTCAAAGCAAGTAGACTATCTCCAGAAAATGGTAGCAGCAATAGTATATATATCTAGTACAAGGTAAAAACTACTAGTGGGCGCCAACAACCTGACACGAACCCACTAGCACATATATATGTCTGTAAGAAAGTACTGAAAACTACCTCACTAACAAGGAAAACAAAACTTCAAAGTCCGGGAGTCCACCAACAACACCACCTACTAGCCACCAGACTGGCTACAGCTCCGAACCTGAGGCATTCCAAAAGAAAACAGAATACCTCAGCAAGCAAAATCAAGGTAAAAACAACTGCATGTAAGAGTCAACCAAAAGGACAAAGTAACTGAAAACATGCAGAAGAAAGAGTCACAACTGCCCAAAACAGGACATCAGGAAATGCACAACGTGCAAAGAAACAGCAACAACCCAGCCCAGGAACCACATCCTGCAGGGCCTACTAGGCTGCCAAGAGCCTAAAATGCTGCAAAACTACCACGGAAGAAACTTCTAACACCCTAAACTGTGGGAAGTGATAGTAGCAAAACAACAACGAGGAACCGGATCGAAGGCAAACGCAGTCCTCCAATCCACCATGTCCAAGTCAAAAGCTCGAGGGTCAAAACGTGAAAACACAAGGGATCTTCCCACCCGAAATGCCCAGCCCGTACCTGGAGCAAGAAATCCATGGGTGGCCTTGGCTATATCACAAAACTCCACCCCCATAAAGAGCTACAACCACCACTACTATCCACGACCCACGATTCGGCCTCTAGGAAAATCAAGAAAACGGCCGACAAGGAAAAATCCAGATATACAACTGGAAATCCGCTCGGAATTGAAATACAACGTAAAGGAAGAAATGTTGAAATGAACCAACACGACTAGGCGCTGAGTGAAACCCACTCAGTGCCTACCTAAACCTTGGCGTTGAGTGAGCTAGCCTCACTCGCCGCCAAAATAAAGTTACTACCCACAAAACCCACTAAGGAAAACGGGGCTCGACAATAGTCTAACGACCAAGGCAGAAGATCCAGAACTCGGGTAGTTACCTGCCACTTGAGTATCTAAACCCCCGCACTCGAAATCAGCTAAATTAGCCTAGCAAAAGGAAATATACAAAACGCACGGTCAGTGGCGCACGGTCAGTGGTCGTGCGCACTCATTGGCTGATGATCGTGCGAAACGAACCTGGAAACCTGACAGAAAACCTAGCAACTGCGCACGATCACTGTCGCACGATCACTGGTCGTGCGCGCTGTTGCCAGCGCTCGTGCGATTGCCCGAGACAGAACTTTGGAAAAATGAAATTTATACGCGCACGAACAGAGGCACACGACCAGTGGTCGTGCGCCCTAAAGGCTGATGACCGTGCGCGGCAAACCTGTACCGTTTGGAATTTTCCGAACGACACCGGAACGCGCACACGACTCACGCCACTGCAGTAGCAGTAGACGACTATCAACTTCGCACGCTACTACCTTTCAAACTATGCCTAACCATTCGAATAATACCAAAACGAAGGAAATTGGCAACCACACCCCCTCCTAACTCTCCCACTCGGCTACGCCCGAACCGGAGCAACAATCAAAATTAAGGAAAAACAGCGGCTTCACGCCGACAATTTGGATTCCAAACATCACCACATAGGGGGGGGTTTCAGTAGGAAGAACTAAGCCCTATAGTTAGCAAGAAAAAAAAAATGAGAATAACAAGGCCTCTAACCTAGGCTAACCGGGAGTTCAATTTCAGTAAATAAATTCGAAGAAAACACTTGGCAAGGGCAAGAATACCACTTGCCTCAATTCACAGCGAAGCTTTGGACTGATTTCCTCCTCTTCGCACGGATCAAAACGGCCGCAACACCTAGAACAAGGACTCGGCCATTAATGGCGGAAAACTCCAAAACCAAAAATTCCAATCCTTCGAAAACTCTACGAAAATCGAATTTCTTACCGCAGGAATGAAGGTCTCGACGAGAGCAATCCGAATCCACTCTCGGAATCGAATTCCGTCCACAAACGCTCCGGGAATCGGTGTCCGAAGGCAAGGCTCGGCGGTTATTTTCTCTCGTACAAAAGGGGGCCGGCGGTTTCTATCGTGAAGAAGATGAAGGAAGGGGCCGATCCTTTTCATTCTTTATATATATATATATAATTATATAATTATATAAGTAATTACAAAATTACCTAAAACACCAACTCGATGCGAAAACCGATTCACCTCAGAATTCGACGAAATTCGCACCGTAGCTAAATACCCACGCTACGAACACAACGGCGAAGTCGAAATTAACTTTCGACGAACAGAACACGAGTTATACCCAAGCAAAGCCAAACACAAACATCCCCCCGAGAGGCCACACCGGGTCACCAAAACGACTCGGTTGCTAGGGAGATCTTGCCAACAGGCTACCAAACAGGGCACTCAGTTCTAAGGAGCTAAACCATACTCCACACATGACACAAGCCACGGAAACGCGTCATCGTAACGCCAAATGAGAATAAAAATAATCGCTGAAAAGGCGGGGCGTTACACCTAGGCTCGCTGTCGTAGAAGTTGCCAGTTCGCGAACCCTTGTGTGATCCTTCTCCCACCCATCAATCGCGGGGGGGGGGGGGGAGGCATTAGGGACATCCCTATCCCTGCCTTTGATTTTATCTCCCACCCGGGCTCCTTTCGTCCGGGTCACAATAAGGTGCTCGCCTCTCCTCTCGCTCAGCCTAACCAAGGACAGTCGAGCTCTTCTCGCCAGCCACACCTCCAGTGGAAATCTACCTCGCATGGTTAGTTTAAGAATTCACCACATTTGAACCCCGATTCGCACCTCATTTGGATTGTTATTATCACAGGCCTTCCCATACAATCTGAAGCCGAAGAGTCCTCCAACCTGAGACTCTACTCGCCACCTCCCTCTCCCAACTCGTTGGAAGGCTTCTTGGATGTCTCGATCGACCCTACCGAGATGAGGAAGCGAACTGTTGGGGTCCTCAAGAAGTACGGGTTCATGCTGCGCGAGATCCAGGAGGAGAGGGCTATCGGGGAGCAGCAGCTATGCGCACTCGAGCAGGACTATGTGATGCTAGTAGACGATGTGAGGCGAGGATCGGGTAGCGAGATGATTTCTCCCGAACCAATCATGGACCGCATACAAGAGAATACATGCCTTATAAACCAAGACCTCGAGAGGATCCGCAAGTTCAATAATCCTCGCCGACGACCGGGGACGGGGGCGCGAGGCCGAGGTAGAATGGAATGGATACTGAGCTGAGCCTACCAGCACTCGTCCCCTAGACCCCTTAGATCTTCCTGTGTATTGTAATTATTCTTCTTCCCCCTGGTGCATTTCTTCTTGAGGACACTCGCATAGCTATGCTTAATAATTTTAATCATGTTTTATATTTAGTGCTTGTTGATCTCGCGTGAATGTAGTGTTTTTCTTTGGATCCAGCTCGCCTTCAGGAAGGATAGGTCATGGGGAGTCGGTGTCAATGCTAGCGAGTTGGCCCAAGGGAGAGGATCGACAAGCCCTAACTTTTTCTATATATAGGATCCCTTCGCCTACCCTTAGCCCATTGCATTTATTGTAGTCACACCCTCTTGAACCAGACTTCTCGCTACCTGCACTCGCACGAAGACTAGTTAGGATGGGAAAGTTGTGAGTCGGCGCCGATAGAAGGTCGAAATGCGCTAAGCAATTTGCCGAGTATCCCTCTTTGATGGGAATCTTTCGGAGCGGGAATACCTCGCCTTCATGGCAGATCACATTCCCCCGGGGTTTACTGCTCGCCGGCCGAGGAGGGGTGAGGCGATCAACACCTTTTTACCGGATGAGCTCGCCTTCCCCATCTCACACTTCAAGGTGGGACTACGCCTCCCTCTTTGGTTGGAGGTTTGATAGGTCCTGAAGTACTTCGAGGTTGTCCCCATGCAGCTTAACCCTAACGTGATTGCTATGCTAGTGGCTTTCGCGAGCTTACTTCAGAAGGAACGGATCAAGTTCAACCTCACCGTTTTCCGGAAGCTATTCATCTATCGTGCCACCAACGATGGAGTTTCTTTCTTTGTAGGCTCGCAATTTAAGGTGTGTGATACCGCCAACAATAACCAACACTGATTCATATAGTTTGTCTTCATCAAGGGTGATATCGGAAACATCCCTTACTCGCCCATTCAGTGGAGCGTGGAGACATACCGGGCACTGACTGTATCAGGCGAAGTCTCTAACCTCCACCAATTTTTACTTCACAAGGATTTTGAGGTCACCTTTCTGCGAAGGGGCCTCTAATCGCTCCCGCTAGTTCTTCCTGGTGAAGGTATGTTTCCCCTTTGTCTTCGTGTGGACTCGCCAGAAGGACAATTTTATTTTCTTTCCTGACGAGGCTAAGCTTATTCCATGGATGGGAGCGATTGATCCCAGAGCCGCAGGAAAGGGCAGCCGCAAAGGCGTGTCGGAGGGAGCAGGAATTCTCCAAACCTTCCAAGAGCCAGAAGTGGCATGTCCCTGCCAGCTCCAGCTCGCCTCGCCTCTCATCGCTTGGAAAGAGACTGAATAAGGCGGTGGTGTCCAAGGATAAGCACATTTAGCTTGACTCACCGAAAACGGAGCGAGGTTAGAGCGATCTCCCCACATTCCCGGTTGTGGTGATATCTGAAACCCGCGGGCCAGGACTGTCGAATGCCCACCGCAACTTTGGTCTCGGCAGGAAGGTGAAGGATCAGATTGGCGAGCCCATGGTACTATGGGACGAGAAGGCCCACCGAGTCTCAATTTAATCTCTCCTCCCTTCCTGGTCCGAGCGTCGGCCTCCCAACGGGCATGCCTTCGCACTTGGCTTCAGGCTCTACGGTCGTGAGGATGTAGAGGCTTATGATGACATGACACTACAACAGATTGCCCATGAGTGTACGCGGGCCCAGATACATTTCAATGAGCTCGCGCACATGTCCGTTCGCCGCGGCTTCACCCTCAACCATAAGTGGTCTGACGTCGAGGAGGCTCGGGCTTTCCCCACAAGCGAGTTGGTGGACCTGAAGCGCAAGCTTGAGATCGCAGAGTCCTCCTCGAGAAGAGCTCTGGCAGGGTGATAAGTGTTGGTCATCCCTTCCCCATTTTCTTTCACTCGCTTAGCTTATTTTTTTTGTCTTCCACCTCGCTGGATACCGCGACTGCCGATCACATACGCACCATCATCGCTGACCTTGAGGAAAGGAACAAAGTACTGGTAGGACAGAATAAATAGCTCCAGGTGTAGGTCACTCGCCTGGTGGATTCCCTCCTTCCCTCATCTCGCAGCGAGCCGAGCAGTCAAGCCAAATAGCCACGGATGTACAGCGAGGCGGAGGTCAATGAGATAATGAGGGTCACCACTATCAAGGCCACGGACCACACGCTATAGGTCATAGGAGACCTACAAGTGTTGATGCCAGACTGTGAGAAGGTCACCGCCAAGGACCTGGTCCCCGAGTTGTTCATCCCCATCCTAATCCCTATCGAGGAGGAGGACGAGCTCAACCCGCTCTTTGACGAGGTGGACGGCTGGAGGGACGATCTGTATGGGGGAGGAGATTGGGAGACTTGATGTAACTTCTCTTCTGTAATATCCCCCCTCTTTGTACACTCGCCCGCGAGGCGACCCACTTTTTTGATATGTGTTAATGAAATTTTACTCTGCAATTTGTACCTTCTTTTTTTACTGTCTTTTCTCCATGTTGCACTCGCACACACATATCGCTTTTTGAGGAGCGATTTCTCGAGGGTAACACTCGCTACTAGCATCCATCCGAGTTAGGTTAGAACACACGCTTATATGAAGGCCCCGAGATCTCTCCCCCCTTGGTAGTCCGTATCGACTCACTCACTGCTCCTGAGCCCGCGATCTTCTCATAATAGGACGAGTAATCCGGAGACGTGATTTTCCTAAGGGAAAACGTGATGGGGTGACCCATAGTCATAGAGGGCAGTTTCGCGCATCCCTCACACTCGCCTACTAGTTCTCCCCCCTCCCCCTCCCGGGGAATAAGTGCGAGTGGGGCTAGGTTCGGCTCGGCTTTCTATCATTGAGGTCTGCGAGTATCTCCATCCGGCGAAATCCACCCCCTGAATGACAGTACTCGCCTTATTTCATTACTACTCTGCCAATTAGTTACTGCCCCTCACCAATTGGTGAGATCATGGCTAGCACAAACCTGGTCAACTGGATCTACTGGGTCCAACATTCCAACCTATCCCCGAGTGACTTCCAGCTCTGTCAGCTAATGGATGTCTGGTTTATATACACCATCGATTGACTTCCAACCTTGCCAGCTAGTGGGAGCCTGGTCAGCAGGATCTTCTTGGGGTCAACTTTCCATACTCCATCGAGGGACTTTCAGCCCTACCAGCCAATAGGAGCCTGGTCAACGGGATCTTCTCGTAGTCAGCTTTCCAAACGTCATCGAGTGGCTTCCAGCCCGGCCAGCTAATGAGAGCCTGGTCAGCGGGATCTAGGGGGCCCAGCTTTATAGACGCCATCGAGTGACTTCCAATCCTACTAGCTAATGGGAGCCTGGTCAGCAGGATCTTCTCAGGGTCAGCTTTCTATACGTCGTTGAGTGACTTCCAGCCCTACCAGCTAATAGGAGCCCAGTCAACAAATCTTCTCGAGGTCGGCTTTCCAGATGCCATCAAGTGACTTCCAACCGTGCCAGCTTACGAGATCCTGGTTAGCAGGATCTTCTCGAGGTCAAATTTCCAGATACCATCGAGTGACTTCCAGCCCTACCAGCTAATGAGAGCCTGATCAGCGGGATCTTATCGAGGTTAACTTTCCCAAACTCTACACATACTCACACAGTTCATTTGTCAAAAGTTTAGAATACCAAGAGATTTAATATTAGAAAAGAATGTTACCTATATGGTTTAAGGATAGAAATGCTTCAAATAGTAACTGATCCATGTGTGACTTAGGGTCCCCCCCACCATATTCTAGAGGCGATATCCCCTGACCTTAGTGCTTCCTTAACTATGTACGGGCCTTCCCAATTTGGGTGAAGCTTTCCCACTGTTGTTGATCTTCCCGCAACTGTTGAAGCCAAAATTGACCTCAACGAATGTTCAAAACTGGGGTGCAACCAACGCCTACTTCTCTCAAGCCCTGTCCCTCGACTGGTAGCTAACGGTTTAGAACTGACCCAAAGCCTCAGTCGGGAGGTCCCACCTCACACCCGGAAGATCTCTGAGAGCTTCCCCTCCAAATCCAAAAGCTGGGCTAGGAGCTCCTTAGAAAGCACTAGAAGTTTGGAGAGAATAAGAGTCTGCCTTCTAAGGAGCCCTTACGGGTCTATTTATAACCATTTGCGTACCTAAAGTTACTGAAATACCCCTGGCTGGTCTGCCAATAGCCAAATCCCGATGTCTAAAAAGTGTTAAATACAGCCCCTGAGGGTATAAGGGTAATTTTACCCGGGGTCAATTAAGACATTTTACCTTGACCTCGGGCCCCACTCGGCGAGAGCTCTGTGCCGAGAACCCTCTCGCCTTCCTACGCTGAGCCAGCCCCTCCTTCTCACCGGATCTGCCGAGAGCGGGTCACGGCTGACCGAAGGTGAACGCTTTCCCCCCTCCCCAGGCGAGAGCTCATCTAACCCTGGCGCTGTCGCTGGACACGGCGTTGGGTGAGTGGAGCCCACTCAATGCCCTTGCTGCTGACCCCGGCGCTGAGTGAGCGGTGCTCACTCAATGCCCTTGCTGCTGACCATGACGTTGAGTGAGTGGAGCTCACTCAAAGCCCTTTGCTGCTAACCACGGTGTTGAGTGAGTGGAGCTCACTCAACGCCCTTTGCCGCTAGCAACAACGTTGAGTGAGTAAAGCTCACTCAACGCCATTTGCTGCTAGTCGCGGTGTTGAGTGAGTGAAGCTCACTCAACGCCTTTTACTGCTGGTCGCGGCGTTGAGTGAGTTAAGCTCACTCTGGGCCCTTGCTGATTACGGTGCTTAGAGAGTGAAGCTCACTCAGCGCCGTGCCTTCTCGACCGCTTCTGGCCATGGGAGGGATCTCGCCTGCTCCTAAGCGGGAGATCCTCCGGCGCGAGAGCTTTTATGGGCTTCAGGCCCGAGCTAACTTGTGGCTGGTCCAACCCCAACCGTTGTGCCTCTGGGTCCCACCCAGCGAATATGGGGTTGTACACAATGCCCGCTTTTTTTGAGCAAGCCCTGCGCTCAAAAAGACACGTCCAACCCAGCAATATTTGTTGGGTACGTGTCACCTCAAAAAGAGAATCGTTTGGTGGGCCATACCACGGCTATATATATGCGTTGATAGACGGCCGAAAATCACCCCAGACCTTTATCGCCCCTCTGAGATCTCGCGCGACCTCGCGATGCACCCCAAACAGGTTGGTAAGCCACTCTCGCAGAGTCTTCAGGAACGTATAAAGGCGGCGCAAGCGCATGCCCTTGCCAATAGCGCCTTAGTGGCTCCTTGGCTGGCGAGAGAAGCGCCCCTTGTGGAGCCTCCGCCGCCGTCGAAAGAGAAGAAGAGGAAAAAGAAGACGAAGAAGGCCCATCAGGACCCCCTGCGGGAGCACCGAGCCTCTCCCATTCCATCCACGGGTCGTACGACCGATCCTCTTCTGCTGCAGAGGGTACGTCTCGCTGGCTAACGGACTGTTGTGCCCGAAAACTGGTCACTGAACATTTCTTGACAGGTGGTCCCGGAAGGTGGTGATGGGCTTCCGTCGGTGCCCCCGGATCCATTAACGTCTCGCCCTCCTGAGGATCAGCCGCAGGATCCAGAAAGAGCTCCCTCCGGTGGTTCAATACCTCCAGGTAGCCTCTCCTCTATTGATCTGCTTCTCTTTTGGTCATTCTAACCCTTGGGTGGGAATCTCGCAGCGCCTGCTTCCGCTTGCCCGGGTCTTACCTTGCAAGAGACTGTCGCAGAGGTTGCCTCCCCGCGACGATCCAGCAATCAATCCTCACCCTTCTATGGGTGACGCGCCTGCCGATCCCTCCCTGACGCCGGAGGTGGACCTTTCTGAGAGGGAGCACGACCCTCCCCAGACTTCGGGCCCCGCGGAGATTACGACGCGCGAGAACTTCCGTCCGGCCGTGTAAAGCCCCTCCATCTTCTGTTTGGGAGGGATGCCGAGCGAGAACCCGAGCCTTCTCGCCTTCCCCCGGCGGACGGCTCTCGCCACGGTGCTAGTATGTCACATAATGTTGCTGTCCTTATCCTGTTCTCGCACTAACCGCCAGATTTCCTTCTCAGAAGACCCGGACCTGCGATCGGGAGCTGAAGAGGACGAGGACGATGACGGGGCTCGAGAGGAGGATGGCGATAGCTCTCCCTTCCCCTCCTCTGACGAGATGGAAGAAATGTTGGTTGGCGCGGGAAGCGTGAGAAGGCGAGGGAAAAGGGTCGCGGCCATCCTCTCTAAACTTGCGCGGCGGGAGCGGTCCCAGGCCTACGCGGTGAGAGAGTTCCGCAGATCGGTGGAGCAAAGGCTGGAGTCCCTGGAGCGAGACTACTTTCTAAGCGAGGCGGAGCGTCCGGGCTGCCCTACTGCGGGATCTTCCCCCGGGAGGTGCCTCGCGCAGATACGAGACCAAGCTCGCAGGATCAATCTAGGGTGCACCGGGCTCTCCTCCTACTTCAACCCGCTGGCTCCCCCGAGGACCCGACAGCGAGAACCAGGATGCTGGCGCTGGGATCCTTATTGATTCTTGCTATCTCGCCTCTCCTTACCTGTAACACCCCAGAAATCTCAAAATGAGTTTTCAAGCTTATGTGAGGAACAGGCTGTTTGACACGGCCTGGGACACGGGCGTGTCCCAGGGCGTGTCGGGGGTACATGGCCTGGGACACGGGCGTGTCCCAGGGCGTGTCACACAATTAAAATTCGAAAATGGTCTGTTCGAGTCAGAGAAGTACACGGCCTTGAACCAAGCCGTGAACACGGGCGTGTCAGGTCGGACACGGGCGTGTCCGATGCCGTGTTCCGACCCGTGTACTGCTTGAGGCAGGAATGACACGGGCGTGTCAGGTTCAACACGGGCGTGTCGATGACCGTGTTCTGGTAAACCTCAGTCGGTATGAACCGCTTAAGGGTACACGGCCTGTGACACGGGCGTGTCACAGGCCGTGTCAGCCAAAAAATTGGGTTTTTGGGCAAATCGTGGCCGTTCAGATTTCTCGCTTTCGATCCAAGGGTTCAGGTGATTTCCTAGCTGGATTTATTTCGTGAAGGCTGATGAAGGAAGCTATTCTTCATTTGCTTAAGGAAGAGAGAAAGAGAGAGGAGGAAGAAGAAGGAGGAGGAGATCAAGCCACCGGCGGAGTTCCCGTGGTCCGATTCGTGATCCGAAGCCGGCGTTGTGAAGGCGAGGCTGCTGCGGTTCTTTCTCACCGACTAGTTTTCGATGGCTCCCAAGAGATCGACAAGGGTAACGATCTCCCTTTTTGGACATGTGAAGTCCTTCTTTTCTGCATTGCATAGGGAAAACCCTTCCCCGCGAGTGTGCGGTGGGTTGTGGTGTCCCTTGGGGTAGATATGTGAAGTCCCCCTTGTTAGAGGCCGGAATTGGAGTACGGCTCTAGGCATGCTGTGTGAAGCCCATCTGGATATGGTCTGGATTGGTGATGCTTGTTTGCATATCGGAGAAGGCTCCGTGATTATGGCTTGTGATGCCTTGTGCCTACCTGTTGCTTGGTGCGGCAGGAAGTACTGGACGATGTCCAGGAAATGAAGAGGGTTGGATGCAACTCTTGTGGCCGTGCGTTGCCACTTTATGAGCGGTTGAGCCGTTGGGCTGCAACTCGATGAAAAGGCAGTTTGCCGAACAGGAAAGGTGAAACCGACCCGCGCCTATAAATAGCCATGGATACTTCCGTATTCGAGGTGGCACGGCGACTTGAGCAACGGGGGGTGGCTGATCCGTACCTGCGTTAGGTCCGTCCGACTTGGAAGCCTGGTTATAGGTTTTGTTGGAGCGCCTAATGAGAGTCTTAGGCCCGCGCGCCGGAAAGACTAGAATGCTCAAATACCGTGTAGATGGTGGTGTTGACCCTGGTATTCCGGTACACCGAAAATGTGCCCTGAGTGCACGGACTGTCGGGCCGTGTGGCCGATAGTTGTGATGGCTTGAATGTGCCTGCGCGCACATAGTTGCTATATGATGATGCCATGCTTTGCAGGGAAAGAATGCTAATGCCCCGAGAAAGGGGTAAGATTGTTATAATTGGGTCAGCTAAATGCTGACCGTTGCATTGTTTGCCACCGGTTGGGTGGATTGTTCCCGTGCAGGTGCTGGAGAGCCAAGTGGTAAGTGATGGGCTGAAGCCCTACTGCTGTTGTTGCTGCTGCTGCGGCTAGCCCTTGAAGGCTAAATGAATGTTTTGTTTGTTCTCTTTTACTCATGTATGGCCGGCTTGCACGCCGAGGTTTGTAAATCATGTTGTATGGAAGAGGAACTGTAAGGCCTTAAGGCCAAACTCTATGTATTTATGTACATTCCGTGATTATATATAAAGGTGGTTTATATATTGGACATTCCTGGTTCGAGTTCAAATTGCTACTTAAAGCTTCCGCTAGAATGCTCTGAGTTAGGATTCGTGTTTGGTTTGGTATTATCCTGTGACCTCACCGTCTGTTTGTGGCATATAGTGTGGGGCCCCGGCCGGACCTTCTACTATACGTCATTTAACGGATGGGGTCGTTACATTTTGGTATCAGAGGGAGGTCTTCCTCTATCGAATTCGTGGACGAATTCTTTTATGGGGTGGCGAGCGCGTGTTTATGCGCCCTGCTGTAACGCTAATGAACTCTGGAATGTCCACTAAGGAATGTACAAAATCTTGTTTGAGGAATCTGCGCGTTCCTTTTTGTGTTGTTTTGCTTGCATACGTTCGCTAATGTGTGTCTTGTCCACCTATAGGTGACGCGTAGTGGTGCTGGGCAGTCTGAGCCCCAGCGTTCTGATGAGAATGCGGCACCAGCTGAGGTTCCCACACCTCCTCCATCTGCGGAAACTGTTCGTTTAGTTGCTGAGGCTCTATTTGCCATGATTCAACCGACCGGGCAAGCGCAGCCGGCAGTCGAGCCAGTTCGTGTTGTTGTAAGACCCGAGCCGATTGAGGCTGTAGATCCACGAGCAGCTGACCGACAGTTGAAGCAATTCATGAGCTTCAGTCCTTCTACGTTTACGGGAATGGGATCCCCAACGCAGGCGGAAGATTGGTTATCGCGTGTCAAGAGGATAATGACAGCGATCAGGGCGGAGGAAACTCTAAAGGTCACCTTAGCCACCTTCATGCTTGAAGGAGAGGCGCGGTTATGGTGGGACGAGGTTGAGGTACACCATTTGGTGGGCAGGCAATTAACGCAAGTGTCGATTGAGGAGTTCTCTCGAATATTTCTGGCGAAACATGTCCCAGCGGCGCAACGCATTGCTATGGAAAATGAGTTCCAACGGTTAAAGCAAGGGGAAGATAGCGTGGATATCTACTTGCATGAGTTTACCAGGTTGGGACGGTATGCGGGTACAATCTTCGCGGATGACCAAAGGAAAACGAATCAGTTCTATGAAGGATTGCGGGATGAGTTGCGATTCCTGCTTTCGAGTTCAGTGAGCCAAGGGTTTCAAGCGTTGGTTGATACGGCGTGTGCGTTGGAGAAGGACATGCGGCGGGTGCAAGGGAACAAGGGTTTAGTTGTGTCAAAGCTAGAGGTTCAAGCACCTCGCCCGAGCAAATCGTTTTACCAGAAGAAAGGGGGCAAGAGGTCCAAGCCGTCTGGGCAAGTGACTACGACCGTTGTGTCGGGAGCGACATCAAGGCCGGATTCTCGTACATGCTATAACTGTGGCCGGGTGGGGCATATAGCCCGTGACTGTCGGGTGGTTCAGCCCAAAGGGGAAAAGAAGGCGGGTGCGTCGTATGCTGAGAAGGGCAAAGCGGTGGTTGATTCCTCTGCATCTCAGGCACAGCCCCGAATCTATTAGCTTGGCCAACAGGAAGCGATTAAGCAAAGTGACGTCGTCACAGGTACGAGTTGAGTTAGCTTACTTGCTTATGTGCTATGGTTTTGGTTATGTTTAGCTTGTGCATGTGTGTGTGCTGCAGGCTTTGTCCTGATTCGAAATAATCTGGCGAGAGCCCTGTTTGATACGGGTGCTTCGCATTCTTTCCTGTCTGAGGATTTCGTATCTCGCATTGGGGCACCAAGTCATGTGACGGTGGATAGTACAAGGGTGCTATTGCCGAATGGCTGTATGATGCTTGCGAATAGGGCTTGCGATGTGGTTGTGCAAATAGGAAGTCGGGATTTCGGTTTGAGTGCAGCTGTGCTACCGTTGTCGGAGTTTGATGTGATCTTTGGTATGGACTGGCTCTCGGAGCAGCGTGCCTTTATTGATTGCAACTCCAAGGAGATTACACTGGGCCAGAATACCGGACTTGTGACGAAGTTCGCTGGTATGCGAGGAGTTGGTGGGACTCTGTTGTCTGCACTCCAAGTCGTCAATGCTGTTCGGAAGGGCGCGGAGTTATTCTTCACGCTAATTCAGGCTGTTGAGCCAAAGGCCAGTGTCGGTGAAGTACTAGTTGTGTCAGAGTTTGCCGATGTGTTTCCTAACGATCTTCCTGGGTTACCACCCCAGCGGGAGATTGACTTCTCTATTGAGTTGGTGCCAGGTGCGAAACCTGTGGCCCGCTCTCCATATCGCATTGCGCCAAAAGAGATGGCTGAGTTGAAAGTCCAATTACAAGAGTTGTTGGAGCAGGGATATATACGCCCAAGTATGTCACCCTGGAGCGCGCCTGTTCTCTTTGTGAAAAATAAAGACGGTAGCTTACGGTTGTGTATTGACTACCGCGAATTGAATAAGCTGACGGAGAAAAACAAATATCCGATCCCGCGGATTGATGACCTCTTTGATCAGCTGGCAGGATCAACGGTCTATTCCAAATTGGATTTGAAATCGGGATATTATCAGCTGCGGATTAGGGAAGGTGACATTCCCAAAACGGCATTTGGAACACGCTATGGTCATTATGAGTTCACGGTAATGCCGTTTGGCCTATGTAATGCGCCTTCGGTATTTATGGACCTAATGCATCGAACGTTTCGAGAGTACTTGGATTTGTTCGTCATTGTGTTTATCGATGACATCTTAGTATACTCTCAGTCGGAAGAAGATCATGCAAACCATTTGCGGTTGGTTTTACATACCCTGCGGAGGAATAAGCTTTATGCCAAGTTCTCAAAGTGTGAGTTCTGGCTCTCTTCAGTAGCCTTTTTAGGCCATGTGGTAAGTGGAGAAGGTATCGCGGTGGATCCGTTGAAGATAAGTGCCATCCGAGATTGGCCAGTGATGTCTTCAGTGGCCGAGGTCAGGAGCTTCCTTGGACTTGCGGGCTACTATAGACGGTTTGTGGAAAACTTCTCACGGATTGCTTTACCTCTGACCACGCTGACGAGAAAAGATCAAAAGTTCATTTGGACGCCGGAGTGCGCGCAAGCTTTTGAAGACTTGAAGAGTCGTTTGACCACGGCGCCTGTGTTGACATCGCCATGTGGTACAGATGGGTATGAGATCTATAGTGATGCTTCCGGGAGCGGCTTAGGCTGCGTTCTTCTGCAGTTTGGTAAAGTGATTGCTTATGGCTCGCGCCAGTTGAAAGTGCATGAGCGAAATTACCCCGTCCATGATTTGGAGTTGGCGGCGGTAATCTTTGCGCTCAAGTTGTGGCGGCACTATCTATATGGCGTGAAGGTGGATATCTATACCGATCATAAAAGCCGAAAGTATTTGTTGGATCAGAGGGATCTGAATATGCGACAACGATGATGGATGGAGTTCCTTGGGGACTACACCTTCGAGATTCACTATACGCCCGGGAATGGAAATGTGGTCGCTGATGCTTTGAGTCGAAAGACTCCGGTACGAGCAAGCTGGTTGCAGAGGCATGATCAGCGTTTAATCCAGGAATTGGAAGCAATGGAGATATCGTGTGTTGACAAGGGTGCGTCAACCGATACATGTTTGAACTGGACAGAGGTGCAATATGACCTTACGGACAGAGTTCGGCGAGCACCGGAGCTTGATGAAAGCCTCCAGCGCTATGCAAAAGATGGGCCGGATGACCAATTCTCTTGGGATAACGGGTTGTTAAGAAGAAATGGTCGAGTGTGCGTCCCGAGTGTGGGTAAATTGAGGGAAGAGTTGATGTACGAAGCTCACTTTGCAAAGTACTCAGTTCACCCAGGGAGCACAAAGATGTACAGAGATATGAAAAAGCTGTTCTGGTGGCCCGGATTAAAGAAAGATATCGCACGTTATGTGGCTGAATGCAATACCTGTGCGTTGGTGAAAGCAGAATGCCAGAAGCCTGACGGTTTCCTGAAGTCGTTACCTATTCCGGAGTGGAAGTTCGATGATATTTCGATGGATTTCGTGCATGGATTGCCGAGATCTCAACGCGGTCATGATTCAATCTGGGTGATTGTGGACCGGTTGACAAAAGTGGCGCACTTCCTTCCAAACAGAAGAGACGATTCAGTGGAAACCTTGACCAAGCTTTATGTGGAGCAGGTTGTTCGACTGCACGGTGTTCCTCGGAGCATCGTTAGTGACCGTGATGGGCGGTTCACATCGAATGATTGGCGGCTCGTTCATCAAATGTTGGGTACAAAGTTAGCGTTTAGTACGGCCTTTCATCCCCAAACGGATGGCCAGACTGAACGAACCAACAGGACGATGGAGGATATGCTCCGCATGTGCGCCCTAGACTTTGGCAAGAGATGGGAAGATTATATATTTCTTGTCGAATTTGCCTATAATAATAGCTACCAAGCGAGTATTGGTATGGCACCATTTGAGGCGTTGTATGGTCGTAAATGCCGTACACCGTTAGCTTGGGCAGAAGCAGGCGAATCTAAGCTGAATGGGAAAAAGGATGTCGAAGAAGCTACCTCGCTCATACGCTCTATTCGGGAGTGGCTATTGATAGCCCAAGATCGTCAAGCAAAGTACTACAATGCCAAACACCGGAACGTGGAGTTCGCGGTGGGTGATTGGGTATATTTGAAGATCAAACCCTTCAAAGGCGTGTCCAGGATTCGGCGTTTGAAAAAGCTAAGTCCGAGGTATCTTGGTCCATTTGAGGTGGTGGAGCGAGTTGGGGAAGCTGCTTATCGACTAGCACTTTCAGCAGACTTGGGTGGATTACATGATGTATTTCACATCTCAGTCCTTCGTAAGGCGGTAAAGGATCCAGCGCAAGTAGTGGAGAATGATCAGGTACCAGTCGAGTATGGGCTAACGACGAGGGTTAGACCCATTCGGATCGAGGATCGAGCCGAGAAACAGTTGCGGAACAAAGTGATCGGGATGGTCAAGGTCCGATGGGACAATTGTGGCCGTGAAGAGCTAACATGGGAGCGAGAGCAGACCATGCGAGCTGAATTTCCCGAACTGTTTGTATAAACTGTAGACCGTGTACTTTTTGTTATAACATAGTTATCAAGTTATAGCATTGCTGATTCTTGTTTCCTTACCGTGCAAATTTCGGGACGAAATTTTTTTAAGGGGGGGGAGGATTGTAACACCCCAGAAATCTCAAAATGAGTTTTCAAGCTTATGTGAGGAACAGGCTGTTTGACACGGCCTGGGACACGGGCGTGTCCCAGGGCGTGTCGGGGGTACACGGCCTGGGACACGGGCGTGTCCCAGGGCGTGTCACGCAATTAAAATTCGAAAATGGCCTGTTCGAGTCAGAGAAGTACACGGCCTTGAACCAAGCCGTGAACACGGGCGTGTCAGGTCGGACACGGGCGTGTCCGATGCCGTGTTCCGACCCGTGTACTGCTTGAGGCAGGAATGACACGGGCGTGTCAGGTTCAACACGGGCGTGTCGATGACCGTGTTCTGGTAAACCTCAGTCGGTATGAACCGCTTAAGGGTACACGGCCTGTGACACGGGCGTGTCACAGGCCGTGTCAGCCAAAAAATTGGGTTTTTGGGCAAATCGTGGCCGTTCAGATTTCTCTCTTTCGATCCAAAGGTTCAGGTGATTTCCTGGCTGGATTTATTTCGTGAAGGCTGATGAAGGAAGCTATTCTTCATTTGCTTAAGGAAGAGAGAAAGAGAGAGGAGGAAGAAGAAGGAGGAGGAGATCAAGCCACCGGCGGAGTTCCCGTGGTCCGATTCGTGATCCGAAGCCGGCGTTGTGAAGGCGAGGCTGCTGCGGTTCTTTCTCACCGGCTAGTTTTCGATGGCTCCCAAGAGATCGACAAGGGTAACGATCTCCCTTCTTGGACATGTGAAGTCCTTCTTTTCTGCATTGCATAGGGAAAACCCTTCCCCGCGAGTGTGCGGTGGGTTGTGGTGTCCCTTGGGGTAGATATGTGAAGTCCCCCTTGTTAGAGGCCGGAATTGGAGTACGGCTCTAGGCATGCTGTGTGAAGCCCATCTGGATATGGTCTGGATTGGTGATGCTTGTTTGCATATCAGAGAAGGCTTCGTGATTATGGCTTGTGATGCCTTGTGCCTACCTGTTGCTTGGTGCGGCAGGAAGTACTGGACGATGTCCAGGAAATGAAGAGGGTTGGATGCAACTCTTGTGGTCGTGCGTTGCCACTTTATGAGCGGTTGAGCCGTTGGGCTGCAACTCGATGAAAAGGCAGTTTGCCGAACAGGAAAGGTGAAACCGACCCGCGCCTATAAATAGCCATGGATACTTCCGTATTCGAGGTGGCACGGCGACTTGAGCAACGGGGGGTGGCTGATCCGTACCTGCGTTAGGTCCGTCCGACTTGGAAGCCTGGTTATAGGTTTTGTTGGAGAGCCTAATGAGAGTCTTAGGCCCGCGTGCCGGAAAGACTAGAATGCTCAAATACCGTGTAGATGGTGGTGTTGACCCTGGTATTCCGGTACACCGAAAATGTGCCCTGAGTGCACGGACTGTCGGGCCGTGTGGCCGATAGTTGTGATGGCTTGAATGTGCCTGCGCGCACATAGTTGCTATATGATGATGCCATGCTTTGCAGGGAAAGAATGCTAATGCCCCGAGAAAGGGGTAAGATTGTTATAATTGGGTCAGCTAAATGCTGACCGTTGCATTGTTTGCCACCGGTTGGGTGGATTGTTCCCGTGCAGGTGCTGGAGAGCCAAGTGGTAAGTGATGGGCTGAAGCCCTACTGCTGTTGCTGCTGCTGCTGCGGCTAGCCCTTGAAGGCTAAACGAATGTTTAGTTTGTTCTCTTTTACTCATGTATGGCCGGCCTGCGCGCCGAGGTTTGTAAATCATGTTGTATGGAAGAGGAACTGTAAGGCCTTAAGGCCAAACTCTATGTATTTATGTACATTCCGTGATTATATATAAAGGTGGTTTATATATTGGACATTCCTGGTTCGAGTTCAAATTGCTACTTAAAGCTTCCGCTAGAATGCTCTGAGTTAGGATTCGTGTTTGGTTTGGTATTATCCTGTGACCTCACCGTCTGTTTGTGGCATATAGTGTGGGGCCCCGGCCGGACCTTCTACTATACGTCATTTAACGGATGGGGTCGTTACATTACCTCTAGCCTTCCCTTCTCGCCATGTACCATGTCTTATAATTATGTTTTTCTTAATTGTTTTGGACTGTGGACCGCTTGCGATATTGTGAACTGCTTTTATTGGTTAACCATTGTTATCGCTGTTATCTTAAGTTTCGCTTAGCGAGAACATTCTTTGCTTTCGCTTCCGCCGTACCGTTCGACCCTTGCGCGTACTAGGGCTATCGATCAGTCGCTGTCAATTTGGGCGGGGAACCGAGGCGCTGTTGACTTAGGGCGTGATAATTGTACCTCCTCCCCCCTTTCCGGGAAAATCATCATTCATCACAGCTTTCTATAAATAGGCGGATTCACCCACCACATTTATTTCTCTGATCTGGAACCTCCCCCTCTCTCTCTTTCTCTTTCGCATTTTGCCGAGAACGTCTTGCTCTCGCCCCCCTTTCCTTGGTATTTCGCCTTCGAATACTTCAGTCACAATGCCTGGCGAGAACGAGGGACGTTCTCATTGTGCCGAAGCTTTCCGGAGGCACTGATTCCCGTCGTGCCATCTGACCTTGGACGAGTATCAACTGATCACGTCCTGATACATTCCCGCCAACTTCTCCACGAGGAACCCAGACAACAATGATAGGGTGAACACTGTGCGAGAGGGAGAGCTCGCGATGCCCCTCGAACACTTCGAGGTGGGATTTCGCCTCCCTCTTTGGCCAAAGATGCGCCTCGCCCTCCGCTACTATGGAGTCATTCCCGCGCAGCTGAACCCGAATTCGGTCGCCATCCTCTTAGCGTTCATCTGCTACATGCGATCCGAAAGGATAAAATTCAACCTCTCAATCTTCCGGAATTTGTTTACCTTCTGCGTGAAGGGAGGAGTTGTCTTCTTCTCTGGGCAACTTCTCAAAACAACCGGTCTCGCAAACAAGCACCATCATTGAGGAGAGAAATTCTTTTTCGTCTCCGACGACTTCGGGAATGTCCCGCTCGCACCGGTTCAATACGAGGATGCCGCTTACAAGCCGCCCTCCTTAGGGTCCCGCGAGGGCGCGCTCCTCGAGTTCTTTGGGACTAAGGAGTTTGACGTCCACTTCCTTAGGCGGGACGTCGACTCCCTTACCCCCGTTCCTCCTGGAGAAGGTGAGATCTCGCTTCTTTTTTCTTTTACTCTGTGTTTGTGCGTCCCTCGAAGCTGAGTGTTTTTCATTGCCTTCGTAGGAGAGCGATAGATCCCCTTGCGCTAACCCTTCCCCGAGACGCCAACTGCCGAAGGCCAGACTGCGGGAGATCCGTTGGCTCTCGCGAGATCTGCGGCCTGCGCTTGCCGAGAAGAGCCAGCTCCGCCTCCTCCACCTGGTGCCGCGAATCGGAAACTCAGTGTCTTCTCGTCTCAACGGGTGAAGAGGCCGAAGCCATCCGCCGCCGAGAAGGGGAATTCCAAGATACCTTCGCCCGCCCGACCCCCTCCATCGGGCAGGTCTTTCGCCGAGATCCTAGCGGCAGTCAGCGAGATGAGGGACATCCCCAGGAGTAGTGGTGGGGTCCCTTCCGAGAACCCTCCGGCCGCGGCAGAGGCGGGTGGCGAGGTGGGCACTGAGATAGTGGCTGCCGCAAGCTCTGCCCAGCCTCCGCCCAGGCCTGTACCAAAGGGGCACATGAACTTTTGCATGGGCGTGAAGAGCCTAGACGCCGAAGGGAAGCCTTTGCTGCAATGGGACCCGGAGGCCAACCAAGTTTCCCTCTCGACACTGCTCCCGATCTGGGCGGAGGGTGATGAGGTCACCAGCGAGGCCTTTGCGCTGGGCTACGGTCTCTATAGCCGGGAGTTTGCGTTCCTGTACGACCAAATGTCCACTCGCCTCCTCGCTTTCGATTCCATCCGGGCCCTGATGCGTGGGATCGAGCTTGCGCACATGTGTGCTCGCTGAAGCATCACCATTGACCGAAATTTCCTTTATATGTACAAGGCGAGAGAGGAGACAATGGCTCAGGTGGTGGCCCTGAAGACCGAGCTGGAGGACGCCCAATGCAAGTTGTCCATGCGCCCGCCGGAGGAGGTAAGCGAGACCCTTTCCAACCTTAGTTCTCGCCTATGAGATTCATATCACCGTTCTCGCTGCTGATAGAACGCTCTTACGCAGGACTCTCCACAAGTCGTGGTGCTTCGCGTGCGATTGGCCGGGGTGGAGTGCGAGAATGATATGCTGAAGGGCCAAGTCAAGCGCCTTGAGATGGCGATAGCTGCAATCCCGCCCCCTCCCACGCTCGATGAAAGGCTAAAAAGCCGAAATTTTTCCGAGTACGACATCGACAAGCTCTTGCAGGTCAACGCCCAGGCAACGGACAAGTTGATGATCGATACGTTGCGGGCCGTGGGATGCTTGGACGAGGGTGGCGAGACCCTGACCGCTCCCCAGCTCATCCCCTGGCTCTTCGAGCCCATCCCGAAACCCTCAGGCGTGCCTGACTCTCCACCCTCGGAGATTCTGAAGTTTACCGCGGCTGCTGGCGAGGCTGTCGGCGGGACGTCCGGGGAGGATTCGGGCGAGAGCTCCCGCGATGGCTCGAGCTTGAGCTCGAGCGGCTACAGGGCGTCTTCTTGAAGTCCTTTCCCCCTCTCTTTTCTTTTCTTTGGCTTGTACTGGGCGAGAGGCTCCCCCTTTTTGTAATACTGTATTCAGTTTATAATGTAAATGTAACTGTTTGTACTTTGTGCTTCTCTTTTTTTTTTCTTTTTCTAACTGCTAAAAACGAATGCTGCTCAAGAACGTTTTCGCCCGAGGCCTTTGGCCCCCTCTAAGATAGTTTCTCTTAGCGGCCGATAGGCGAGGTTCTGCCAAGAGTTTAAGGTTCAGACACGTCGTTATCGCATTCTACCGAGAGCCATTTGCCGAGAGGTGTCCCTCATGGGCCAAGGGAAGACCGCCCCTCCTTACCTTGTGTGAACGGTCGGTCTCTCTGCCTAGGCCCGCCGGGAACTTCGTTTGGCGAGATATCTCAGCAAGGACCTCCTGGCCGAGACCGCCCCTGGCCGAGACCTCCCCTGGCAGGGACCTCTCCTGGCCGAGACCATTTTTGGTTCTGTCCTTAGGATGCCTTTTGCCTAGCCTAGAACATCCGTGTCGAGATATTTATAAACACTAAACCTCTTCCCCACAGGCAAGCCTTCGGACCTGCCAGCTAGATGAGAGCCTGCGCATCGGGTCTACCTGGGGTCGAGCCGAGCTCGGGGTGTTGATGAAGATTTCTCAAACAAAACCTTTCCCCCAGAGGCGAGCCTTCGGACCTGCCAGCTAGATGAGAGCCTGTGCAGCGAGTCTACCTGGGGTCGAGCCGATCTCGGGGTGTTGATGAAGATTTCTCAAACAAAACCTCTCCCCCACAGGCAAGCCTTCGGACCTTCCAGCTAGATGAGAGCCTGCGCAGCGGGTCTACCTGGGGCCGAGCTGAGCTCGGGGTGTTGATGAAGATTTCTCAAACTAAACCTCTCCCCCACAGGCGAGCCTTCGGACCTGCCAGCTAGATGAAAGCCTGTGTATCGGGTCTACCTGGGGCCGAGCCGAGCTCGGGGTGTTGATGAAGATTTCTCAAACTAAACCTCTCCCCCACAAGCAAGCTTTCGGACCTGCCAGCTAGATGAGAGCCAGCGCAGCGGGTCTACCTGGGTCCGAGCCGAGCTCGGGGTGTCGATGAAGATTTCTCAAACTAAACCTCTCCCCCACAGGCGAGCCTTCGGACCTGCCAGCTAGATGAGAGCCTGCGCAACGGGATGGGGCCGAGCTCGGGGTGTTGATGAAGATTTCTCAAACTAAACCTCTCCCCCACAGGCGAGCCTTCGGACCTGCCAGCTAGATGAGAGCCTGTGCAGCGGGTCTACCTGGGGCCCAGCCGAGCTCGGGGTGTTGATGAAGATTTCTCAAACCAAATCTCTTCCCCACAGGCGAGCCTTCTGACCTGCCAGCTAGATGAGAGCCTGCGCAGCGGGTCTACCTGGGGCTAAGCCGAGCTCGGGGTGTTGATGAAGATTTCTCAAACTAAACCTCTCCCCCACAGGCGAGCCTTCGGACCTGTCAGCTAGATGAGAGCCTGCACAGCGGGTCTACCTGGGGCCGAGCCGAGCTCGAGGTGTTGATGAAGATTTCTCAAACTAAACCTCTCCCCCACAGGCAAGCCTTCGGACCTGCCAGCTAGATGAGAGCCTGCGCAGCGGGTCTATCTGGGGCCGAGCCGAGCTCGGGGTATTGATCAAGATTTCTCAAACTAAACCTCTCCCCCACAGGCTAGCCTTCAGACCTGCCAGCTAGATGATAGCCTGTGCAGCGGGTCTACCTGCGGCCGAGCCGAGCTCGGGGTGTTGATGAAGATTTCTCAAACCAAACCTCTCCCTCACAGGCGAGCCTTCAGACCTGCCAGCTAGATGAGAGCCTGCGCAGCGGGACTACCTGGGGCCGAGCCGAGCTCGGGGTGTTGATGAAGATTTATCAAACCAAACCTCTCCCCCACAGGAGAGCCTTCAGACCTGCCATCTAGATGAGAGCCTGTGCAGCGGGTCTACCTTGGGCCGAGCCGAGCTCGGGGTGTTGATGAAGATTTCTTAAACCAAACCTCTCCCCCACAGGCGAGCCTTCGGACCTGCAAGCTAGATTAGAGCCTGTGCAGCGGGTCTACCTAGGGCCGAGCCGAGCTCGTGGTGTTGATGAAGATTTCTCAAACCAAACCTCTCCCCCACAGGCGAGCCTTCGAACCTGCCAGCTAGATGAGAGCCTGCGTAGCGGGTCTACCTTGGGCTGAGCCGAGCTCGGGGTGTTGATGAAGATTTCTCAAACTAAACCTCTCCCCCACAGGCGAGCTTTCAGACTTGCCAGCTAGATGACAGCCTGTGCAGCGGGTCTACCTGGGGCCGAGCCGAGCTCGGGGTGTTGATGAAGATTTCTCAAACTAAGCCTCTCTCCCACAGGCGAGCCTTCAGACCTGCCAGCTAGATGAGAGCCTGCGCAGCGGGTCTACCTGGGGTCGAGCCGAGCTCGTGGTGTTGATGAAGATTTCTCAAACCAAACTTCTCTCCCACAGGCGAGCCTTCGGACCTGCCAGCTAGATGAGAGCCTGCACAGCGGGTCTACCTGGAGCCGAGCAGAGCTCGGGGTGTTGATGAAGATTTCAAGACATAAGGCCTATTCTATCATTAAAATGAAAAAGTAGGTGATAGATCAAAGCAAGAAGAATACCCTGATAGCATTTTGGTATGACAATATCTCGACATGATAATGTTTGGTTACAACAGTACAATCCCCTTTTTCCCTCACGGGTAAAAGCGCTTTAGATCATCACTGCTCCAGGTGTGGCTCAAGGTCCTCCCCTCCACATCCTGGAGGTAGTAACCTACATTTGCCAGAACCTCCTTTACTATGTAAGGTCCTTCCCAGCTGGGGTTGAGCTTGCCAACTGGAGCCGACCTTCCTGCCGCGTCGACCTTTTTTCAGCACTAGGCCCCCCTCGGCGAACTGCTTGATTCTAACATGTTTGTCGAAGTATTTGGCCATTTTCCGCTTGATCACTTCCTGCCTGATGGCTGCAACGTCCCGCAGCTCTTCCGCCATGTCTAGCGAGAGGCGCAACTCTTCTTCATTTCCCACTCTTCAAGCCTCATCTCCTTCGCCTGCAGTCGTGACCTGCGGGGACTGAACCTCGAACTCTACAGGGAGGATAGCCTCGCACCCATGGGAGAGTTTGAAGGGGGTCTCACCGGTGACCGTGTTCGGGGTCGTCCGCAAGGCCCATAAGATGGAGGGGAGTTGCTATACCCAGTTCCCCCTCAGGTTCTCCACCTTCTTCTTGAGCAAGTTCACGATAATCTTATTTTCCGCCTCCACCTGGCCATTGCTCCTGGGATAATGGACAGAGGCAAACCTGGGATCTATCCCCTATTGGGTGCAGAAGCTGATGAACTCCTCACTAGCAAACTGAGGACCGTTATCTATCACTATCGCTCGGGGTAGCCCGTGCCTGCATATGATTTCTCCCCAAAAAAAGTTTCTGATGACCTGGGAGGTGACCTTAGCTAAAGCCTTGATCTCCAGCCACTTGGAGAAGTAATTGATCATGACCAAGAGGAACCTCCTCTGTCCACTGACAAGGGGGAAAGGCCCGACCAAGTCCATTCCCCAAATGGCGAAAGGCCATGGTGACGTTATTCTCCTTAGTCTTTGAGCGGGCAAGAGCTGGAGAGGGGAATTCAGCTGGCACTTTTTACATCTCCTCGCGAACTCTGCCGCATCCTTCCTCAGGGTCTGCTAGAAGTACCCTTGCCTGACCACCCTTGCCTCTACAGTCCTTCCCCCCGAGTGACTGCCGAACTTGCCTGAATGTATCTCCCCAAGTATCTTCGGAACTTCTTCCTCGGTCGCACATAGGACCAGGAGTCCCGACGACATCTTACGATGTAACCCCCCTTCCAAAATAAGGTAGTGAGTTGCCTTACGCTTGAAACTCCTTGCATCCCTTACTTCATTCGTCAGTTTGCCGGTTGATAGGAAGGTCACCAATGGGTCCACCCACGAGGGTCGCCGCCTACCTCCATCAGCTCCCCTTCTTCGATCGCTGGTCGAAATTGTTCCGTTAAGGTCCCTCCTCCCCGAGGCCCGAACTTTGCCAATCGGTCGGCAACCACACTCTCCTCCCGAGGAACATGCTGGATCGAGAATGATCGGAAGCCTCTGATGATTGTCCTTACCTTGGATAGATACTTTATGAGGGTAGGTTCCCGAGCTTCAAACTCTCCTCAAATCTGCGATGCCACCACCATCGAGTCCTTGAAAACCTCCACGTCCTGGATCCCAAGCTCCTTCGCCAAACGAAAACAAGCTATAACGGCTTCGTACTCTGTCTGATTGTTGGTCACCGGAAAGTGATAGGCCACCGCCTGTTCTATTGCTACCCCCTGGGGCCTTACCAACACTACTCCTCCCCCATGGAATGCTTTCCTGAGGCCCTGTCAACCATCACCTTCCACGCCCCCTGCTGATACGGCTCATCTTCCCCGAATTCAACAACGTAGTCCGCGATAAAGTCCGCCACTGCTTACGCCTTAATCGATAGTCTTGGGACAAAAGAGATATTGAACTCGCTCAGCTCAACGGACCACTTGGCCAGCCTCCCTGAGTGCTCCACCCCTTCAAAGATTTTACGGAGAGGATGGTCGGTTACCACCCTGATCGTGTACGCTTGGAACTATGGCCGAAGTTTTCTTGCCGAAACGATCAGAGCATATTCTAGCTTTTCGAGGATGGGGTAACGGAGCTCCGCCTTCCTCAAGATCCGGCTTACGTAGTAGATGGGTAGCTGCTTCTTCCCCTCTTCCCTGACTAGAACAGAGCTCATGACTTCCGCTCCCACCTCGAGATATATGGCTAAGTCCTCCCCTTCTTTTGGGCTTTGAAGTAGGTGAGCCTGGGAGAGCTGTCTCTTCAGTCCTTGGAAGGCTTACTCACACTCGTCCGTCCACTCGAACCTCTAGTTACCCCTGAACACTTTGAAGAATGATGAACATTTGTCACCAGACCGAGACAGGAATCTGCTTAATCCCGCCAGCTTGCCTGCCAAGCGTTGGACCTCCTTGGCATTGCGAGGTGATTCATGATCTAGGATGACCTTTACCTTATCCGGGTTAGGTTCCACCCCCGCCGGAGTCAAGAGATGCCCGAGGAACTTCCCGCGGCTAGCTCCGAAGACACACTTCAAGGGATTCAGCCTCATCTTGAACCTTCGGAGGGTGGCGAAGGTTTATTCGAGTTCCCGCAGGTGTGAGTTCACACACTTGCTTTTCACTATCAAGTCATCGACATAGACTTCAAAGTTCCTCCCTCTCTGCCCCTAGAAGACTCGATCCATCATGCGCTGGTATGTGACTCCTGCATTTTTCAGCCCAAAGGGCATCATCTTATAGCTGAAGCACCCTTCCCTAGTGATGAAGGAGACGTCTTTGACGTCGGGGGGGGGGGCATACGAATCTGGTGATAACCTGAAAAAGCATCAAGAAAACTCATAACAGAAAAACTGACGGCTGAGTCAACCAGCGCATCGATTCAAGGTAGAGGGTAGCAATCCTTGGGGCACGATTTATTTAATAAAGAGAAGTTAATACACATGCTCCACTTCCCTTCCCCTTTTTTTACCATTACCACATTGGAGATCCAGCCTGGGTACTGGACCTCCGAGATGAAGCCTACCTCCAAGAGCTTAATGACCTCCTCGCGGATGGGCTCCTCCAGCCTTGTGGCAATGGCCCTCATCTTTGAGCGTATGGGGCGAGTCCGGGGGTCCAGGTTAAGGAGATGACAGACCACATCGGCATCAATGCCCAACATGTTTGCCGCGCTCCAAGCGAAGATGTCGACGTTGTTCTGGATGCAAACTCTCATCCGCTCCTGGTCCTCGAGGCTCAGGCCCACGCTGATCCACACCCTCTGCACCTTCCTTGCCTTTGTGGAGACCTCCATTTCCACAACTTCTTCGGCCGGCTCCAACTGTGATTGCTCCCAGCAATCCCTTGTTTCTTCCTCAACCTCCAACTCTTCCCCTCCTACAGCTTCCATTGCCTCCTCTGGCCTCTCCTACTAGAGCTGATGGATCTCCAAACTCCTCGGGTCCCCCTGCCCAACTCTCGCGACTTGGCCCTCCTCTTCTTCATCCATCCCTTCTTCCAGACCCTCTTGCTCAACTCCAACGGCTAGCTCCTCTATCTCCATCGCCTCCTCCAGGCTCTCTTCCTATTGTGGCTCAACTTCCTCCGCCCTCTGGGCCTCCTTCTCAGCTTCTCCTACCACTTTCTCCTCCACCTTCGGGCTCACCTTCTCCTGCTATGCTAGCTCCCTATCCAGCTCTTCCGCCTCTGCCATCCAAGACACAGTGTTAACCGTCGTCACATAGCATTGTCTTGCCACCTTTGGATCCCCCCTGATCCTGACCTGCACCCCTCCGTTATTGAACTTGAGACATTGATGAAATGAGGAGGGGACGCAGCGAAAGGCGCTGATGAGGGGACGCCTTAAGATGGCATTGTAACTACTTGGGGCATCTACTATCACGAACCTACAGTTCCGTGACACTCCCCCCAGCTTCACATGCAGTCCTACCCCTCCCTCTACTTCCTTCCTCTCTCCAGAAAACCAGAACAACGGTCCATTTGAGGCTAGGACCCTCTTCCCTTCAACCTTCATCTCATCGAAGGCCCTCTTGAAGATGACGTTCACCGAGCTCCCATTATCCACCAATATCCTGGAGACCGTGAAGTTCTCCACCGCTGTCTGGATCACCAGGGCATCGCAGAACGGGTCTTCGTAGTCCGGCATATTCGCGGATGAAAAGATGATTTTTTTCTTCCGGAGGGGGAGCTAAGGAGGTCGAGGCGACCCCCCTGCAGAACATGGTTTGAAGGCTCCCCTTGCGGGTTGCCTCAATCCCCACCCCTCCGTGGATCACTCTGATCCCTCCTCGGGTCCCCACGTCTACCCGGTCCTCGCATCTATCTTCCTCCCCTCCCTGCTGCACTTCCACAATCCTTACCGACAGATCCCTTCTCCCCATTCCTCTGGCTTCCCGCATCTCCAAGAACTCCGGGCAGGTGGCCGTCGCGTGACCTTCCTCCTGATGGAAGTCACAAAAGGGTAACGCAACCATGCCCCCCTTCCTTCTCCTCCTCCTCTTCTCCCAGCTCCCCGGATTCTTCTTCCTCCTCCTCTTCCTCTACCGGCCTCCATCGCTTCTTGCGGTGGTGGGAAGTGACCTCTCAGCCCCTGTCTCCACGCCTGCTGGTCAAACCTTCTTAGTTCCCGAAGATTATCTCTTCCCTGAACACCTCCTCCTTGGCCCTGGGGGAGACCCTCCGGAGGCCTCCAACCCAAACGGTTGTTCGGATCCCGGGCTCCCCATCCCTGCTGTTGCCCCTGCCCTCGGGGCTCATCTCTTCTTCTTTCTTCCCTTTGCTCCTTATGCTTTCCTGCTGCTGGTTCTTTATCATCTTCTGCCAACAGGGCCAGCTTCCTGGCAAACGCTGGGTTCGTCCTCTCGAAGCCTATCTCTTTCGCCGCCCTCTCCATGATCTCCTCAAAAGAGAGGGGGCACTCTCTTCAACTTCATGCTAAAAAACCCTGGCCTCAGCCCCAGGGTAAAGGCAAGCATTAATGCGTACCCCGGGACCTCTTGGACCAGGAGAATCTCCTCTTAGAATCGGTCAACATAATGACCCAACATCTCATCTTGCCTCTGCCTCACCGTGAACAGGCACTTTACTTCCTTCTTCTACTTCTTCGAAGTTGAGAACCTCAACAAGAAACCCCGACGCAGATCCTCGAAGCTGTAGATTGAGCTTGCCGGCAACTAGTGGAACCAGTCCCTGGCCTTCTCCTTCAATGTGATGGCAAACAGCTGACACTTTAAGGCATCGGACATCTGCCTAATCGACACTACATCCTCGAACCATTGTACATGTTGTACTGGGTAATCTTTCTCCGAGTAGTAGGACATGGCAGGTTTATGGAACCCCTCTAGTACCGGGGCTGAGATGATGAGCTCGTTAAAGGGGGTCTCGCCCCCTGTCTGGCGAGAAGGCACGTCTCGCGACCTCGGCTGGCTGGAACGATCCGCGAGACCGGGCCCAGGGAACAGCTCCCACACCGCCGCTTCCCTCTCGCCCACTTCTACCGAAACCTCCTTTCCGAGGCGCTGCCCTGGGAAGAGTTCCCGCGCTTCCACGTCTCTCTCGCCACCTTCCATCGGGACCTCCTTCCCGGGGCGCTGTCCAGGGGCGTTCTCGCCCAGAAGCGGGACCACCTCCACTGGAACCTGAGGCGTCTCCCACTCACTCCTTGCCGAGAAGGCTAGGCTGATGGTCTGTAGGACTTCTCTCCTAAAGTCTTCCAACATATTCCTCGTCGCTTCCTCCCCCGGGGTGGGGATACCCCCCCCCTGAGCCAGACCCTTAACCTTCACCTCCAGTCATGGGACCAAACTCAAGGCTTTCTTGCACCGGCTGCCTTCCACGCTCACTACACCAGAACTGTTGAAGCCAAAATTGACCTCAATGAATGTTCAAAACCGTGGTGCAGCCAACGCCTACTTCTCTCAAGCCCTGTCCCTCGACTGGTAGCTAATGGCTTAGAACTGACCCAAAGCCTCAGCCGGGAGGTCCCACCTCACACCCGAAGGATCTCTGAGAGCTTCCCCTCCAAAGCCAAAAGCTGGGCTAGGAGCTCCTCAGAAAGCACTAGAAGTTTGGAGAGAATGAGAGTCTGCCTTCTAAGGAGCCCTTACGGGTCTATTTATAACCTTTTGCATACCTGAAGTTACTGAAATACCCCTGGCTGGTCTGCCAATAGACAAATCCCGCTGTTTGAAAAGTGTTAAATACAGCCCCTGAGGGTATAAGGGTAATTTTACCCGGGGGCAATTAAGACATTTTACCCTGACCCCGGGCCCCACTCGGCGAGAGCTCTGTGCCGAGAACCCTCTCGCCTTCCTACGCTGAGCCAGCCCCCGTCTTCTCGCCGGCTCTGCCGAGAGCGGGTCACGGCTGACCGAAGGTGAACGCTTTCCCCCCTCCCCAGGCGGGAGCTCATCTAACCCTGGCGTTGTCGCTGGATACGGCGTTGGGTGAGTGGAGCCCACTCAACGCCCTTGCTGCTGACCCTGGCGCTGAGTGAGCGGAGCTCACTCAACACCCTTGCTGCTGACCACGACATTGAGTGAGTGGAGCTCACTCAATGCCCTTTGCTGCTAACCACGGTGTTGAGTGAGTGGAGCTCACTCAACGCCCTTTGCCGCTAGCAATGGCGTTGAGTGAGTGAAGCTCACTCAACGCCCTTTGCTGCTGGTCGCGGCGTTGAGTGAGTGAAGCTCACTCAACGCCTTTTGCTGCTGGTCGCGGCGTTGAGTGAGTGAAGCTCACTCAGGGCCCTTGCTGATTACGGCGCTGAGAGAGTGAAGCTCACTCAGCGCCGTGCCTTCTCGCCCGCTTCTGGACATGGGCGGGATCTCGCCTGCTCCTAAGCGGGAGCTCCTTCGGCGCGAGAGCTCTTATTGCCTTCAGGCCCGAACAAACTTGTGGCTGGTCCAACCCCAACCGTTGTGCCTCTGGGTCCCACCCAGCGAATATGGGGTTGTACAACAACATATACCTTTTCGAGGACCAGGTCTCCTTATGTGAACTGCTTGATTCTAACATTCTTATCAAAGTACTTGGCCATCCGTCGTTTGATTTCTTCCTGCCTGACGGTGGACAAATCGTGGAGTTCTTCTGTCAGATCCAGAGAAAGTCGTAACTCATCTTCGTTCTCGACCCTCCATTCCTCTCTACCTTCTCTTGCCTCCACTATTCGCGGCGTACGGACTTCGAATTCTATCGTGAATACCTCTTCAGATCCATGGCAGAGCTTGAAAGGAGTCTCCCTCATTGTCGTGTTAGGCATAGTCCTCAAGGCCCAAAGGATCGAAGGGAGTTGCTCCACCCAGCTCCCCTTTAAATTTTCCACCTTCTTTTTTAACAAGTTCACGATGATCTTGTTTGCCGCCTCTACTTTCCCGTTGCTCCGAGGGTGATGGACCGACGCGAATCAGAAGTCTATATCGAGTTGGCCACAAAAGTTGATGAACTCTTCACTAGAGAACTGTGTCCCATTATTCGTGATAATGGTCTGAGGCAACCAATGCCGACAAATGATCTCCCCCCACACAAAGTTGCAAATCACCTGAGGCCACTTTGGCTAGTGCCTTGACCTCCAACCACTTAAAGAAATAATCAATCATGATTAACAGCAACCTTCTCTTCTCGCTGGCCTGGGGGAAGGGCCCCACAAGATCCATTCCCCAAATAGCAAAGGGCTAGGGCGTAGTGATGCTTCTGAGTCTCTGAGCCGGTAGTAGTTAGAGAGGGGCAAACAACTGGCATTTCTGATATTTTTTGCAAATTTGGCGGCATCTCGGCACAGGGTCGGCCAAAAAAACCCTTGTCTCACTATCCTTCCCTCAAGAGTCCTGCTTCCCAAGTGACTCCCGCATTCCCCGACATGGAATTCCTTCAAGATCTTCGGGACCTCCTCCTGGGCCACGCAACGTGCCAGCAATCCCGAGAGGGTCTTCCAATATAGCTTCCTATCGCGCATCAGGTAGTATGTCGATTTATACTTGAAACTCTTCTTGTCCAGACCCTCCGGGAATTCTCCCGTGGATAAGAAAACTGTGAAGGGGTCCATCCATGAGGGGCGTTGGCTCACCTCCATCAACTCCCCTTCCTCAATAGAAGGGAGGAATAGGTCGGTTATAGTTCCTCCCGCACGGGGTCCAAACTTAGCCAATTGATCTTCTTGTTCACTTTCTTCCCACGGCACATGTTAAATAGAAAACATTTGGAGCATACCGATGATGCCCTTCAACTTCGCTAGGTATAATTGGAGAGTTGGCTCCCTTGCCTCGAACTTGTCGTCGATTTGAGAGGACACCACTAGAGAGTCTGTTAGCACCACCACGTCGTGTACCCCCAGTTCTCTTGTCAGACGTAATCCCGTGATTACTGCCTCATACTCCGCTTGATTGTTTGTGATAAGGAAATGGATGACCACTGTCTGCTCTATCTTTGTTCCCTGAGGACTTTCTAGTATTACCCCTACTCCTAAGGAATTTCTTCCTGAGGCATCATCCACCATCACTTTCCAAGGAACTAGACGAGTGAGCTTCTTTTCTGCCACCTCGACCACATAGTTGACCAAGAAGTCAGTCATTGCCTGGGATTTTATCGAAAGGTGAGGGACAAAGGATATGTCAAGCTCGCTTAACTCTACCGACCACTTTGCAAGCCTTCCAGAATGCTCCACCCCTCAAAGATATTGTGGAGGGGATGGTATGTCACCACCATGATTGAATGCACCTGGAAGTATGGCCTGAGCCTTCAAGCCGAGATGACCAGGGCAAAAGCCAGCTTCTTCAGGATCGGGTATCGAAGCTCTGCCTTCCTCAGGACCCTGATCACATAGTAGATTGGTAGTTACCTCTTTCCCTCCTCCCGGATTAGGATTGAGCTCACGGCCTCGGCCCAAACAACAAGATATAGGGATAGATATTCCCCCTCCTCTGGTCCCTAGAGAGGCGGAGCCTGAGTGAGGTGTTTCTTCAGGGCCTGGAAGGTCTCCTCGCACTCCTTAGACCATTCGAATTTCTGGCCTCCCCTCATCACCTTAAAGAAGGGCGAGCACTTCTCTCATGCCTGATAGAGGAACCTGCTCATCCCCACAAGCTTTCCTGTCAGGTGCTTGACCTCTTTGGCATTACGCGGCGACTCCAACTCATGATCACCCTCACCTTGTCAGGATTGGGTTCCACCCTAGCAGGAGTAAGGAGATGACCCGGGAACTTTCCCCTACTCGCCCCGAAAACGCACTTTAGGGGGTTTAGCCTCATCTTATACTTTGTAAGGTGTTGAATGTCTCTTTGAGATCTTGGAGATGAGATCTTGCATCCCGACTCTTCACAATGTGGTCGTCCATGTACACCTAAAAATTCCTCCCCTTTTACTCTTGAAAGACTCGATCAATCATTCTTTGATACGTTGCTCCTGTATTCTTTAGTTCAAAGGGCATCAACTTGTAACAGTAGCACTCGTCCCCGGTAATGAAGGAAACATCTTTTATGTTTAGCAAATGCATCCTGATCTGGTGATATCCAGAAAAGGCATCTAGAACACTCATTAGAGAAAAACCAATGACTGAGTCAACCAGTGCGTTGATTCGAGGCAAGGGATAACAATCCTTAGGACATGCTTTATTCAAAAGTGAAAAATCAGCGCATATTCTCCAGTGCCCGTCTCCTTTGTTGACCATATCCGATACAAATCTTGCCTTAAGAAGCTTATCCACTTCTTCCCAGATGGGCTCGGCCCGCTTATTGGCGGTGGACCTCTTCTTCTACCGGATGTGGCGAGCATCGGGATCGAGGTAAAGGTGATGGCAAGCCACATCCGCATCAATACCTGGCATGTCTGTCGCGCTCCATGCGAAGATATCCACGTATTTCTAAATGCTTTACAACATCCTTTACTAATCCCTCGGGCTCACCCCCCCCCCCCCCCCCCCCCCCCCGCTGATACGCACCTTTTCCATCCTTCCCCCCTGGGTGAGAAATTCCAACTCCACCACTTCCTCCACCACTTCCTCCGCCACTTCCAGTCGGGACTGCTCTTCCCACTCGCCTACCACCCTCTCACCTGGGACGAGAGCTTCCTCCTCTTCGATTTCCTCTACTGTCATCACCTCGGCCTGCTCCTCTAGAACTTCCTCTGCTGCCCCTACATGGGCGTGGATCTCCACCTTTTCCACCTCCATCTCTTCTCCTCCCACGGCCTCATGCCTGGACAACTACTCTTTTCTTCTCTCCAGCTCCTCGGCTACCTCCTGCCACAAGATGGTGTTGACTGTGGTGGCGTAGAACTGTCTTGCCACCATGGGGTCTCCTCGGACCCGGACCTGAATTCCGTCAACGTTGAACTTAAGGCATTGGTGGAAAGATGAGGGTACATAGAGAAAGGTGCTGATGAGGGTATGCCTGAATTTGGATTATAGCTGCTAGGAGCGTCCACGATGACGAACCTGTAGTTTCTGGACTGGCTCACCAAAGTGATATGGAGTCCCACTCCCCCTTCCACCTCATTTCTTTCTCTAGACAACCTAAACAAAGGTCCGTACGAGGCCAACACCCTCTTGGCCTCCACCTTCATCGTGTCAAATGCATTCTTGAAGATGACTTTGACGGAGCTTCCGTTGTCGATGAGGATTCGGGAGATAGTGAAATATTCGATGGCATCTTGGATTACCAGCGCATCGTAGAATGGATCCTCATGATCCGGCATATCCTTCAGGAAGAAGGTGGTCTTCACTTCCGGGGGAGAGACTTGGGAAGTTGAGGCAACGCTCCAATGGTACATGGTGTGGAGACTCGCCCTGCGGGCAGCCTCGACTCCTACCCCCATGGATCACTTTGATCCCTCCTCAACATCCTATATCGGCTCGATCCTCGCACCTGTCTTGCTCCGCTCCTGGCAGGACTTCTTCTATTCGTACCTCCTGATGGGATCGCTGCTACTGTGGGGCCTACTCCCTTCCTCTCCTCATCTCCAATAACTCTAGGCAGGTAGTCGTCACATGGCCTCGCTCCTGGTAAAAATTGCAGTAGGGCAGCTCCGCCCTACCTTCCAGCCTCCTTTTACAGATGCCTCTCCTCCTCCTCCCCAGATCTATCGCTATGGCTTGGTGTTGCTCGGGGAAAGGAGGTATCTTGTCTTTCTTCCAGCTAGGGGGGTTGAACCGGCCTTTCCCCCTTGGTGGTTCTCCCCTCTGTGGAAACCTCTTCTCTTGCCTTGTTTGTGTCACTCCTGTTGTCTCTAACCCAACTGGTTATTTGGCTCTAGGAGGCCCCATCTCGGCTATTGTTATTGCTGCTTGGATTCTCCCCTCCTCACTTCTTGACTCCTACCTCCTCCTAGCTCTCTCACCTCCTCTACTGTCCACTTGTCTAATCTCTTAGCAAATGCTGGATTCACCGAATCTTACTTAACCTCCTTGGATCCCCTCTCTATAAGATATTCAAAGTTTAGTGGAGGCACACGCTTCAGCTCCATTCTGAAGGACCCCATTCGCAGCCCTAGAGTGAAGGCCACCATGAGGGTATGCACATGCATCTCCTGAACTGGGAGGACCTCCTCCTGGATCCTGTCAATGTAACTCCCCAACATCTCTTCCACCCACTGCTTGATGAGAAACAAGGACTCTGATTCCTTCTTCCTCTTCTTTGAAGTTGAAAACCTCAGCAAGAACCCCGACGCAAATCCTAAAAATAGTAAATGGATATGGCGGGAAGCTGATGGAACCACTCCCTTGTCTTATCCTTGAGGGTTATGGCAAAGAGTCGACACTTGAAAATATCTGTCATCTGCGGTATTGAGATCACATCCTCAAACCACTGGATGTGCTGGGAAGGATCATCCTTATCGGTGTAGTAGGACATCTCTGGTTCACGGAACCCCTATGGTACCGGGGCGGATGCGACCAGCTTACTGAAAGAACTTCCTTCCCCTATAGAGCGAGCATGGTGATCTCGTGTATCCACCTCGTTGACCCTACCCGCACTCGCCGAACCGGGGAACAGTACGTGCCCTGGAGAATCTCGCTCACAGACTCCCCCCCCCACCACCTCCTTTCTAGGTCGTCTTACGGGGGCTATTGGGAATATTTCCCTCGATGTTCCCTAAATTGGATTTGAGGAGGAACCACCATCAACACTAAGAACATAGCTATATTTGATGTTGGTTAAGCTCATCATGTGTGTTGGGTCCATTGCCCACAATGTCCTGAATTTGAGTGAATTCATTCTTATCAATGATATACACATGTCTGTAGATGACTTTATAGGTAAGGTAGTCTAAGTGGCTATGTCTGGTAAACACTTACCTAAGGTATGAGATGACAGAAATTTGTCTAAGTCCACAGGCATTGAGTGAAGTCAACTCACTCAATGCCATGCTACTAAAGAGAAAGCTGGCTAAGTGTTTTGGCATTGAGTGATGAAGACACTCAATGTCATTCAGCAAAAAGGTTGTTAGTTGAACTAAGTTCAGAGTTCGTCGAACTGAGGTCAGAGTTCGTCGAGCTCAGCTCACCTTTCGTCGAGCTGAGTTCAGAGCTTGAGGTTCTGAGTTTATCGAGCTCAGTTGAGTTTTTGTCGAACTGAGTTCAAAGTTTGTTGAGCTCACTTTACCATTCGTCGAACTCAGAAATTCAGTCTTAGCCCAGTGATTTTAAACACAAAAAATTGGCTAATGCAAAAAGTGTTGAGTGATGAAGACATGCTCAACGCTCTCAACGCCTAAGATGTTGCAGAAGCAGAAAAGTGGCTAAGGCAAAAAACATTGAGTGGAGATTATTGACTCAATGCTGTCAACGCCTAGTAAAGACAGAATTTTGTCTAAGGGGTTTGGCGTTGAGTGATGCTTACTCACTCAACGCCAAGCAGTTGAATGCTGATAAAGCAAGATTGGCGTTGAGTGGAGCTGAATCACTCAATGCCTACGATCAGACTTCATATTCAAAGCAGTTTGGCGTTGAGTGAAGGTTACTCACTCAACGCCAAGAGATAATGAATCTGTCTAAGTGTTTTGGCATTGAGTGATGCTTACTCACTCAATGCCTATTCTCTGATGCTTGATTTTGGCTAATTCCACAGGTGCTGACGTCTACAAAATCGACAAAGTCAACAAAGGTCAAATAAATCACGGGGAAGCTACACTACATGACAAAATCTACCGATGAGCTACTATACGTCTTCTTCTGTTAAAAAAGACACAGCTGGGAGCTGTAGGTGGGGCCCACTGATCCCTAAGAACCGTTGATTGGCGAACTACAAAAGGAAGAGATAGGTACATGACAACTTTAACTTTTAGGGCATACAATATTCAAAAAGGAGAGCAGTCATCTTCATCTTCTTCGCCATTGCTGCGTGTGAAAAGCTTGAAGCTCTCCAGCAAGAAAGGTTCAGTTAGTTGTGCAAGTCTCCATCTGCCACAGTAGATTCAGAATCCGTTCTGAAGGAAGAAGAACCCTCATCCTTGGGAAGGTTCAGTGAGCTATTTGAAGACTCAAAATCAACAGATCTTCAGCCTTCAGCAGCAAGTTCAGAAGTTTTCTTCTAAGTTCTTACAGTAAATCCCCTGCCTGCTGTGAGGAGAGTTAGAGCAGAAATTCTTCTGCTCAAGTGGTTGACACAGAGAAATTTCTCTGTGTCAAAATTAATTAACCTATTTCTTTTTTGTAGGATCCTTCTGGATCTGAGCTGTAGGACCTTTGGGTCTGAGGTAGGGAAAATTTGCCTGAGTTGTAGGAGAGTGCTACTCTCTGAGTTGTAGGAGCAAGCTTGATCTGAGGTAGGGATATCCTCCATAGCCTGAATTGTAGGGCTTATGTTCCTGAGGTAGGTGATACTTGTATAATTGAGTGTAGGCTTTTGTGGCTGAAGAGTAAGTCTTGGAGGAGACTGAGAGATCCTAAGGGATCTGAGGTGTAAGCTCCTGGGAGCACTGGTTTGGAGAAGTGCCTTGACTAACAGGAAGTTTGCAAAGTGGGAGGAGAGTGGACGTACCCATAATTTTGGGGAACCACTATAAAATACTTGTGTGCTTTTCTGTGTTTGCTTTCATTTTCTCAATTGCAGGTGCTAAGGACAAGCTCTAGATCACTGTAAGCTGAAAGCTAAAAGAAACAATCAAGTGATTGAAAAAGACTCTCAAAATACCCAAGCATACCTATACCCCCCTAGGTTGTTAGCTATCTTTAAAATAAGATCTTTCAAGTGTTATCAGAGGGAGGTTGCTCAAAAAGGATTTAACAATCTAAGTGATCCTCCAAGGTAGTTGCTGCTAAGTGGTCATGGGCTTAGGAGAGAGCCAGAGATAGCTGAGTTCCATGAAACTCCCCATCTGTAGAAAGGAACATTTTGGGATATGGAAGGAGAGGGTGAGGCTATTCATGGAAGCCTATGATCCAAGAATTTTTGAAACTCTAAGGGAGAGACCTATCATTTCTATGAAGGTCACTGTTCTGTATGCCAACATCCAAATACCAAAAACACTCTCTAAAATGACCAAAGATGAGGTCATAATTGTAACATCCCATGTTACTTCTAGGCCCCCTTAACCTAGATTGGGTTAGGCATAGGGTGGGCGTTAAGGGAAATTAGCTAGGTTTGACCCTAGGTAGTAGGTTGTAGCCATATGGGGTCCACTATAGGACCAAAGTCAAACTAAGTCAAACTAGCCTAAAAAGGGATCCTAGCCACACCATGACCCCACCACATTGCCCTAACCCTAAAAACAATCTAAGTGGACCCTAGGGAAGGTCTTAGGGTCAACTATAGCACCCATGTTGACCCCAGTCAACACTTTGACCTAATTAGCCAAAAATGACCCTAAGCCCTATTCCTTGGATTGGGTCCACCCAAACTAACCCAATGCCACCCAATTGGTCAAAGACAACCTATACCCCCATATGGAGGAGAAAAATGGGGTACATGCATGGATAATTTGAGAAATTGCCTAGGAGAGAGAAATTGGAAGAATAGGAGAGAGAAAGGGATATTTTGGAATGCTAAGTGGTTTGGACCCACTTGGGCCCATGCCATCAGCCCACACATGGGCTGGCCGACCCTTGCTGCCACTTAGGGAGATTTGAATGGGGTGGGGCCCACCCATGCATGCATGGTGACAATACCAAAGTAAAATCGCCACCTTTGCATAGGTTGTATCACCCCACCCCTCCTATACTTCATCTCCTTCCTTCCCCTCACCCCCCCCCCCCTCGGCCACTTCACCCCTCAAAATCAGGAGATCATCAGAGAGAAGCCAAGCTCGGGCTGAACCAGGGCTGGAAGCAAGGAACCCGAAAGAAAAACACCACCACCGCCGGAAATGGCTCCACATCGCTCCTCATGTCGCATGGCCGCCGGGAAGGTCCTCCCTCACCTCTCTCTTCGTGCTGTAGATCTTAGGAATGTTAGGGATAGGGTTCGGGCTCGAATGAGCCCGAACCCAACTTGCCTTTTTCTCCATTAATGGAGATCTGGAGGTTTTCGGGTTGGGTGGCGCCGCCGTTTTCCGCCGCCCTAGCCGCCGGAAAATATTGCCCCCACCACCGTGAGGGTGGAGGAGGAGATTTCTGGTGGAGTCGCCGCCGGTGGCCGCCGGGAACCGCCCCGTGAAACACCACCATGCACTGGCTTAATTTCAGTCGGTTTGGAGAAGAAATACACAGGCTGTCGGATTGCTTTAAGATCTGTGCCAGGCATGAATATTAAATCCTGGATTTATTTAAATATATGAATAGTGTCAAATTCTGTCTTATAAAAACAGTTTTTGCATGTGGATTTTTATGGCACCTGTGGCCCTTTTCAAAAAAAGTGTTTAACATAAAAATTATAGTTATCTGAGTTATCTTTAATTTGATATATTACACATTTTTTTGGTTAAGTAGGCTGCCCTATAGAGCCATTTTCCTAGGACTGGTCCTAGGCTAGGGCAGAAATTAAAAGTAAAGCCCATGCCAAACCAGATGTCCACATGGCCTGAAATTTTGGGCATGTGGCTTATTTGGGCATATCTAGCCTCTTCTAAAAATTGAGAATTTTTGGGACAACTTTGCCTATAGTTTTTGTCATAATATCAAAAAGTAAATTAATGGAATAATTGGAGTTATATGCATCCAAATGGCCCCAAATTTTGGTGGCAAGTCCTTAGGGACATCAGTGGTGCTTGGTAGAAATTTAAGCATAATTGGATCACTGCATGTTGGGTTAACCCACTTGCATGTGTTGGCTACTTATAGTCTTGGGGTGATATTAGCAAGAAATGAAATATTGTGTATTTAGACTAGCTGAGGCATCCAAAAATCATGGAATCTATTCTAGTGATAAATTAGGGTAAATTTCACCCCTATAATTAATTATGGGATTTTTGGGATCAAAAATCCCATTAATTGGAATTTTCAAAATATAGGTCTTTTTAGAAAATAAATTGGGAAAAATAGATTTTGACCAAAAGAAATTCCCAAAATCTGTCAAGTCAAAAATGATGTTTTAATTGACTTAGAAAAATTTTATATCTCTGTTTGAGAACTGTTGGAGCAAAATACATTGAAATTACTATTTTACCTTTTTTGTATTTAATCATGAATTGGTAGAATTACATGTTAGAAAATTTGGAAATATTTCTAGAGGTGTATAATTGTATTATTTGTCTTGCCTAATTATCTCAGAATTTATAGATGTACAGATACTTTTTAAATTAACATAATGGTATTTTGGTAAATAATTAAGATTTGGAATTGTTAGGCCATTACACTATAGAAGTTGATGAAACTCTGCCACTAGCCTTATATTGATGATTTATATGCTCTGTAATTTTACTAGAATTTTTGTGTTTGAATTCCTTATACTTCCTTTGTAAAATGATAATTATGGTGATTTGTATTAATTAAGGGAAATAATAGTAATAATTAAAGGAAAATTATAAATCTGGGAAGACAGTCATATTTCACCATGTTATAGGTCAGAATAATTTTTCACTTCATTAGGACCAGGATATGATATACTTCATGTGTTAAATGGCTTGAAGAATTAATTGAGGAAATTAATTTAATGGTATAAATAATTTGGAAAATTATGAAAATTATCATGGTCATCATATAGCTCCATACCACCCTAGGATAAATGTTTGGAGATATAAGGACTAAGGACTTGGAAGTTGGAGTCCGGGGTGGAGTTAGGTCAAGGGCTGCGCATAGTAAAGGTAGGTTATACCTTAGGGCCTCCGGGGAATTGATCGACAATTGAGCTAGAGTATATGATTGGAAGTATAACCTTGGGTGGAAGTTGTGTCCTACTGACGAGAGTGAAAGTGCAAACCTTAGTCATAACTTGGCGGAGGCCGGCGAAAGACCGTCGCCCCTCGAATAACATTTTAAGTCACTAAGCCGCTCTAAGTAACAGTGAGAGTAAAGGGAATCCTGGGTAGACATCAACTAAAGTAAATATCTTTGAGAAAGGGAGCTTTGGAATTCAGCCCATCGTAGCTCCTAGTGCCCCTGAGAGCCCTTCACCGGGTATACCTTGGGCAGTCCTGGGATTAACCTTAAGTCACTAAGTATAATAACCGGTAGACAAGAGTAGTTTAATAGGTTAAGTAAACTGTTCATGTTCTCACTCATGCCGGGTTGGAGGAACTTGGATTCTATCGACTACTTGCTCACCCGTGCAGAGTTGGAGGGAAGTGGTTGTAGCATATACTCGCCCGTGTAGGGTTGAAGGTTTTGTAGCATATACTCACCGTGACGGGTTGGAGGAATTGAGACAGGATGGTCCTGCAAGCTGGAGGATCGAGATGATAGATTCCGCTGCAGTTAGAGAGAGTGATTACTCTCGTGTTGTTTACTCATATTGGACTGCATTTTATGTACTTTTCATTTACTATAAATATATGATTAGTACTGTGGTTGTGGACTTTACCTGTGTTACTCTGATTATAGTGTTATTTCTCATATTGGCCGAACAGGTTTATGATCGTACTAGCCGGCAAAATCGGCGTCTTGCGGTGTCGACTAACCCGTGCGTTAGGGTCACCGTAAGACGGCGGTTTTGGGCATAAGATTCGGGTTGGCCCCGGAGATTGGGGAACGGATCTTATAATAATAGCTGGCCTGGACAAGAGAGCACGGAACATCATTTCCAGTGTTGTAGATGACTCTACCTTCCTGAACTTGGTTCACTGCCAGACCTCCAAAGAGATGTGGGACACCCTTGTGGTCTACAAGGAGGGTACTGATGAAGTAAGAGATGATAAGAAGTCTCTGCTCAACCAAGAGTATGAGGCTTTCAGACAAATTCTGAAGGAGAACATAACTACCTATTATGAAAGATTCTTCAGGATCATAAATGAGTTGAAGACCTATGGAAGGGTCTTCAATAATTATGAAATTAATGACAAGTTTCTCAAATCTCTCACTAGAGACTAGGATACTAAGATCTATGCCATAAGAGAGATGGCTAAGCTTGCTGACACTCCTCCCCAAACATTATTTGGGAAGCTGTTCTCCTATGAGATGCAGCTGGCTGCCAGGAAGGAGGAGGATGCCTTCAACAAATCATTGGCCAAAGAAAAGTCCTTGACCTTCAAAGCTGGAAGTACAAGGAAAGGCAAGGAAAGGATTCCTTCTCCACTTAGGAGACTAGTTGAGTAAGACAGCTCTAACTCAGAGGCATCAAACAATAGCATGTCTGATGAAGATCTTGCAGCCTTCTCCAGATAACTCCAAAGGTTAATGAAGAAGAAGTATTGGAAGAAATAGCCTTCCAATTCTACCTATCACAGGAGGAACTAGTCTAAGACTGACAGGTATGGTTCTAGACATAATAAACATATCTCCTCTAAAGTAATTTGATATTGTTGTAGCAAGCATGGGCATGTGATAGCTGACTGCCCATAGAAGAGGAAGGAGACTAAGGAGAAGAAGCCACACCAACACAAAGGAAAGAAGGAAAAGTCCTTCATTGCAAAGAAGGAAAAGAGTTGGACAGACTCATCATCTTCTGAGTCAAAAGAAGAGGAAGCCTATATTGGGCTAGTTGTTGTTGCTGTTAAAGATAAAGTTATTGCAGCAGAAAAAGTCAATCCTCCAAGGTGGATAGGTATCAGAGCCCCTCTGACACTGTTAGATAGTGAGTTAGAGGTGGATGAAGATGTCCACAACTACATAGGGCTGATGGCAATGACAGATGAGGAAGGAAACTAGGATCAGCTTGGTCAGAACAAGGTACATCTATCACCTAACTCTGCTTATCTGTCTGAGTTTGAGACTAGTCCTTGCTCAGAAGCCTCTTCACCCTGTGGTGAAGAAGATTCTGGATATAAAGGAGATGTCAATCAACTGATTGATAAGTATGAAGAACTTCTGAATGCCTTCAAGAAGGTCAAGAAGTTGTCAAAGAAGCAAGCTAAAGAGATCTCATCTCTTAAGCTTGTAGTTTCCCAGCAGACTGTAACAGCAAATCTGCTGGACCAGAAAGCTAGGGAAATTGTCCAACTGAAGTCCCTCTTAGACATTCAGGTAGCCTCCATCAAGCACAAGAACTATCTCATCAGGGATCTTGAATATGAGCTTGAGAAAGAGAGAAGATTAGTGGCTAGCTATTCTAAGCCAAGTACTATCCTCTCCTTGATAGACTCCTTCTCCTCTCAAAAGAGCAAGAAGGGGTTGGGATTCAAAGGAAGCACAAGAGTTGCTCCTTCTGAAAGGAAGGGAAAAGCTCCAGTTCCATCTCAGCTTATTGCTTCTAAGCCTCCCATTCTCTTCAGCAAAGTTTTGATACCTTCGAACAGGTATGACCAAGAAAGCTCTTATGGTCACTGGGAGAGGGGTTGTTCATCTGGAGTGAACAATGATGTTCACTGTCATGATGAAATTTTTGGCAGGGTGTGTGCAGTCAAGGCTACAAATGAGAAATTTCAAATGGCCTAATCTGGACCATTTGTCTTTCATGCTTCTACACCTACGCTCAAGAACTTTGCTGCAACCAAGGCTCAGAACTGACAACAAAGGCTCTGACTAAGGGCAAGTCCAAGAATCAGGCTGATCTGGGTATATCTGAAGCCATCAGAAGCATGCTTTCTAAAAGAAGCTAGTTATTGCTTGCACTCAGGGCAGACCAAATAAGTCGGCTATAAGACTTACCTTCAGTCAAATTCTGGCTGAAAGAAATAAGAAAAAGGCTGCAGTACATCTTTTTACTATCAAGGTTGCTGCTCATCAAGCTACAGGACCTTCACAGAAAAGAAGATATAACATACATTATTGTTAGTGTTGTGGTAAGATAGGGCACTTTGTCATTGACTGCTGGCACAATCTCAATGTGGCCAGAGCTAGGTTCAGTCCACCAGTCAGAAATTCTATTGGTAGACATGCTCAGTTTCATGCTAACATGCACCTAGGACCCAATAGATATTGGGGTCCTAAGGTTAAGTAATTTGTATATTGCAGGATAGTTCAAGTTGTCATACCCCTATATGGTACTTGGACAGTGACTGTTCCAGACACATGACTGGAACAAGGATCAACTTAGAGGAGTTTACTCCAGTAAAAGATGGACCCAAAGTCATCTTTGGTGGTTCAGATAGAGATATAACCAGAAGCTATGGTAAGATAACCAATGGCATAGTCACCATCACCAAGGTTGCTTATGTTGAAGGGTTGCAACACAACCTTATAAACATAAGCCCTAATTAGGAGGTCAAGTGTCCAAGAGGTCATCTTGACAGGAACAAGGAGTGGAAATGTTTATTGCTTAAACTTTCTATGTCTAGACTCAGATTCTCCTATCTGTTTAGTGGCAAATGAGAAAGTCTCCTACTGTGTTCAGTGGCACAAAAGACTATCCCATTTGAATTTCAAGACTATTGGGAAGCTCTTCAGTCAAGAGCTAGTTAGGAATGGCCCCAATGTGAAGTGCTCTAAGGAGGGCATCTACTCAGCTTGCCAAAAGGGTAAGCAGACAAAAGTCTCCTTCAAGGGTATTGGGACCAAAGACTCTGTGAAGTGCTTATACCTCTTGCACTTGGACCTATTTGGTCCAATGTCAGTTCACGGTCTTGGTAGGAAAGTCTACACCCTTGTGATTGTTGATGACTATTCCAAGTTTACTTGGGTGTTCTTTCTTAAGAAGATGGATGAAACCCTTGATGTCTTCATAAGGTTTATCAAGCAAATTCAGAATGAGCTTGGCTGTTCTGTGGTCAAAATCAGAAGTGACCATGGGACAAAATTCCAGTCTGATAGCATGATAAAGTTCTGTGAAGAGTATGGGATTCATCAAGAATTCTCTTCTCCTAGAACACCCCAGCAAAATGGGATAGTTGAGAGGAAAAATAGGACTCTCATAGAGGCTGGTAGAACATTGTTGAATGAATCATCTCTCCCAGAATATTTCTGGGCTGAGGCAGTAAATATTACATGTCCTCAAAAGAGCCTCCATCACCAAAGACCACAAGAAGAATCCCTATGAGATCATGAAGGGCGGAAAATCAAATCTAATCTATCTCAGAATCTTTAGTAGTAAATGCTTTGTACTTCACAATGTCAAGTCCTTTGTGATTATGTTTGTTGTCAAATCCTATGATGGAATATTTGTTGGGTACAATAATCATAGCAAAGCCTATAGAATCAATAACTTGAAAAGCCAAGTTGTAGAAGAATCAGTTCATGTAGTCTTTGATAAGTCTACCATTATTAATAATGGACTGCCAAGTTCCTTTTATAGTACTGCAGGTACAAAACAGACGATGGACAAGCTTACCATCAAGGAAGAATCACCAGTTATCTATGATGATATGGATACTCCAGAAGATCTACCTAGCACACTAGGAGTGGATGAATATCAACAAGAAGATTCCCCTATTACTGAAAGAAGTCTGCCACCTACAGTAAGATATATGAGAGATCATCCAGCTCACTAGATCATTGGTGATGCAATTCATAGAGTAATGACAAGAATCATAAGTCAGGACATATCCATGTATTCAATCTTTTTATCCCAAGTGGAGCCCAAGAAGTTTGAAGAGGCAAACATAGACCAGCATTGGATTGGAGCTATGCAGGAGGAACTGAACCAGTTCAAGAGGTGCAGGGTTTGGAAGCTGGTTCCCAAATCTCATGGTCATAATGTAATTAGAGTCAAGTGGATCTATAGAAATAAGCTTGATGAAAATGGATTATAATTAAGAATAAGGTCAGACTAGTAGCTAAGTGGTATAGGAAAGAAGAAGGGATTGATTTTGATCAAAACTTTACCCCTGTAGTACGATTGGAGGCCATCAGATTATTCCTTGCATATGCAGCACACAAGAGATTCAAGGTTTACCAAATGGATGTGAAGTCAGCCTTCCTAAATGGTGAATTAATAGAAGAAGTCTATGTTGAGCAAACTCTAGGTTTTGTAGTTCCTTACTCACCTGATTTTGTTTATAGACTTAGGAAAGCTCTATATTGGCTAAAGCAAGCCCCTAGAGCATGGTATGAGACATTTTCTAGTTTCCTCATTGAAAATAAATTTTTAAGAGGGAAAATAAACAAGACCATATTCCTAAGGGAATCTAAGGGTAAGATCATCCTAGTCCAGATTTATGTAGATGACATCATCTTTGGATCTACTAATGACAACTTCTGCAAAAAGTTTGCTAAACTCATGTAGGGGAAGTTTGAGATGATCAGTATGGGATAACTTAAGTTTTTTTTGGGCCTCCAAGTAAGACAGATTGATGATGGCTTGTCCATATCCCAATCTATGTTCACTAGGGAGTTAATCAAGAAACTCGGTAAGGAGAATTCCTACACCATGAGAACTCCCATGGGGTCAAGTATGCATATAGGAAAATATGAAGCAGAGAAACTTGTTGATGAAACTTTGTATAGAGGGATAATTGGCTCCCTTCTATATCTGACTGCAAGTAGGTCAGACATCATGTATGCTACATGTGTTTGTGCTAGGTATCAGGCTTGCCCTAAAGAATCTCACTACTCTACAACTAAGAGAATCTTGAGGTATCTTAAGGGCACTCCAGATATTGGCCTTCGGTACCCTAGGAATGGGGAGTTTGAACTAACTGGGTATTCAGATGCAAATTTTGCAGGCTGAAAAGAGGATAGGAAGAGCACATCTGGCACATGTCAGTTCTTGGGAGGGAGACTGGTATCTTAGAGCAGCAAGAAATAAACCAGTGTAACTGCAGAGTCAGAAAACATCTCAACAGGAAGCTGTTGTGCTCAGTTATTGTGGATCCAGCACCAGCTTCAAGACTACAATCTCCAGATAAGTAGAACTCCTTTATTTTGTGATTCTACTAGTACAATCTATATTGCTAGGAATCCTGTCTCCCATTGTACGACTAAGCACATAGATATTAGATATCATTTCATTAGGGAGCATGTGGAATGTGAAGACATCACTCTTGAGTTTGTCCCAACAGATAAGCAAGTGGCTGACATCTTCACTAAGCCACTAGATGAAGCCAAGTTTAACACCTTCAAATTTGAGTTGGGTATGTTAAACTTAGTATAGCTTCAGTTGCCCCTCATCTGGTTGCAAACTATGTGGCATTATGCAGATAGGATGGTTCTTTACAGAAATAAAGATTCTTCAATTGAGGGGGAGCAAGTCCAGCACAATTCTAACATTTCACTACTACCTAATTGAGGGGGAGCAGGTGATAAGATGATCAGTTGATTAGGTGCATCCTACCAGCTATTTGTTGCAGTCAAAAAGGGGGAGAGGATAAGATGATCAGGTGATCAGAGAAGCAAGGCAGTAGTAATTCAGAGGAAGCATATGGCAGATGCAGTAATGTTTCATTCTACAGTAAGGGAAGTGTGGTAACTATAGATCACTTCTCAATTAATTAATTTTCTTTTATTATTATGCCTTGTGCAGCATGGTACTGTGTATGGCATTGATTTTGCTCAAGAGTTTTGACTTCCTTAAATATGTGGAGATTGTTGGGTCCATTTCCCACTATGTCCTGGATTTGAGTGAATTCATTCTTATTAATGATATACACATGTCTGTAGATGACTTTATAGGTCAGGTAGCCTAAGTGGCTATGTCTGGTAAACACTTACCTAAGGAGTGGGATGACAGAAATCTGTCTAAGTCCACAGGCATTGAGTGAAGTCAACTCACTCAACGTCATGCTACTAAAGAGAAAGTTGGCTAAGTGTTTTGGCATTGAGTGATGAAGACACACTCAACGCCATTCAGCAAAAGGTTGTTAGTTGAACTGGTTGAACTAAGTTCAGAGTTCGTCGAATTGAGGTCAGAGTTCGTTGAGCTCAGCTAACCATTCATCGAGCTGAGTTCAGAGCTTGTGGTTCTGAGTTCGTCGAGCTCAGTTGAGTTTTTGTCGAACTGATTTCAAAGTTCGTCGAGCTCACTTCACCATTCGTCGAACTCAGAAAGTCAGTCTTAGCCTAGTGATTTTAAACACAGAAAATTGTCTAGGGCAAAAAACGTTGAGTGATGAAGACACACTCAACGCTCTCAATGCCTAAGATGCTACAGAAGCAGAAAAGTGGCTAAGGCAAAAAGCGTTGAGTGAAGGTTACTGACTCAACGCTGTCAACGCCTAGTGAAGACAAAATTTTGTCTAAGGGTATTGGCGTTGAGTGATGTTTACTCACTCAACGCCAAACAACTGAATGCTGATAAAGCAAGATTGGTGTTGAGTGGAGCTGAATCACTCAACACTTAGGTTTAGATTTCATATTCTAAGCAGTTTGACATTGAGTGAAGGTTACTCACTCAACACCAAGAGAAAGTGAATCTGTCTAAGTGTTTTGGCGTTGAGTGATGCTTTCTCACTCAACGCCTATTCTCTGATGCTTTATTTTGGCTAAGCCCACAGGTGCTGACGTCAGCAAAATCGACAAAGTCGACAAAGGTAAAATCAGTCACGGGGAAGCTACACTACACGACAAAATATATCGATGAGCTACTGTACGTCTTCATCCGTTAAAATAACGCGCAGCTAGAAGCTGCAGGTAGGACCCACCGATCTCTAAGGAGCGTTGATCGGCGAACTACAAAAGGAAGAGATAGGGCCAAGACAACTTTAACTTTTAGGGCATGCAATATTCAAAAAGGAGAGCAGTCGTCTTCATCTTCTTCTCCATTACTACGTGTGAAAAGCTTGAAGCTCTCCAGTAAGAAAAGTTCAGTTAGCTGTACAAGTCTCCATCTGCCATAGCAGATTCAGAATCCGTTCTAAAGGAAGAAGAACCCTAATCCTTGGGAAGGTTTAGTGAGCTGTTTGAAGACTTAAAATCAAAAGATATTAAGCCTTCAGTAGCAAGTTCAGAAGTTATCTTTTGAGTTCTTACAACAAATCCCCTCCCTGCGCTGAGGAGAGTTAGAGCAGAAAGTCTTCTGCTCAAGTGGTTGACATAGAGAAATTTCTATGTCAAAATTAATTAACCTATTTATATTTTTTTATAGGATCCTTCTGGATCTGAGTTGTAGGACCTTTGGGTCTGAGGTAGGGAAAATTTGCCTGAGCTGTAAGGGAGTGCTACTCTCTGAGTTGTAGGAGCAAGCTTGCTCTGAGGTAGGGTTATCTTCCATAGCCTGAGTGGTAGGTCTTATGTTCCTGAGGTAGGTGATACTTATATCACTAAGTGTAGGCTTTTGTGGCTGGAGTGTAAGTCTTGGAGGAGATTGAGAGATCTTGAGGGATCTGAGGTGTAAGCTCCTGGGTGCACTGGTTTGGAGAAGTGCCTTGACTAACAAGAAGTTAACAAGGTGGGAGGAGAGTGGACGTACCCATAATTTTGGGGAACCACTATAAAATACTTGTGTACTTTTCTTTGTTTGTTTTCATTTTCTCAATTACAGGTGCTAAGGACAAGCTCTAGATCATTGTAAGCTAAAAGCTAAAAGGAACAATCAAGTGATTGAAAAAGACTCTCAAAATACCCAAGCAGACCTATTCACCCCCCTCTCTAGGTTGCTAGCTATCTTGAAAATAAGATCTTTCAATGTGTAGGATGTTCCATGGAACAAATATTAGACAAGCTGTCTAAGTGATTGTGACATGTGGTCACAAGGTAGAAGGGTGGACACAAAGAAGCTGGCTAGAAATGCACGAATTTGCCTAAGTCCACAGGCATTGAGTAAAGCAAGCTCACTCAATGCCAGATGTCAAGGAGCAGTTGACAAAGTTAGAAAAGCAGTTAAGTCCACAGGCATTGAGTGGAGCAAGCTCACTCAATACTAGAGGTAAGAAAAGCTAGTGGAAAGACAAAAAATTGTCTAAGTTCGCAGGCGTTGAGTGAAGTCTATTCACTCAACACCATATGACTAAAAGTGTTTAGTTCAGCCCTTATAGTCAAAGCCAAATAATTGGCAAGCTGAGAAAGTGGCTAAGTCAATAGATATTGAGTGTAGTCTATTCACGCAATGCCATACAGCAAAAAACTGTGAAACAGGCAGAAATGTGGCTAAGTCCACATGCATTGAGTGTAGTCTACTCACTCAACGCCATATAACAAAAAGATTTGAAACAGGCAGAAATGTGGCTAAGTTCATAGGCATTGAGTGTAGTTTACTCACTCAATGCCATACTTTATCATGGTTGAGTATTGCTCAGTCAGTTAAAGCCACAGAAATTCTATATAAAATTTTGACTAAGTCCACGGGCATTGAGTAAAACTTACTCACTCAACGCCATGAGACAGAAAATCTGTCTGAGTGGTTTGGCATTGAGTGTAGCTTACTCACTCAATGCCATGAGATAAAATCTGTCTAAATAGTTAGGCATTGAGTGAAGCTTGCTCACTCAACGTCGTGGAGCAATAACATTGAAAGAATCCTAATCAGAGCCATTGTGTTTTCAGATACAGAAATTATGCTAAGTCCAAAGGCATTGAGTGTAACTTACTTACTCAATGCCAGATAGCAGAATAAATTCTGTTAAGTAGTTTGGCGTTGAGTGAAGATTACTTACTCAACGCCAAGTGGCAGAATAACTGCCTAAGTACTTAGGCGTTGAGTGATGATGGCTCACTCAACGCCTAAGAAGCAAAAATACTTTCTAAGGAAAAAAGCGTTGAGTGGACCCAATGCTCTCAATGCCTAGGATGCAGAAAGCTTTTCTAAGGCAAAAAGCGTTGAGTGGACTCAACGCTCTCAACGCCTAGATAGACAGAATTCTGTCTAAGTGTTTTGGCATTGAGTGATGCTTACTCACTCAACATCAATACTACTGATGCTTGATTTTGACTAAGTCCACAGGTGCTGACGTCGACAAAAGCCAACAAAGTCAACAATGTTCAAATTGCTCGCTTGATAGCTACAGAAAACGACAAAAAATGGTGGAAGGAAACTATACATCTTCTTCCATTAATGCAAGATATAGGAGTCAACTGCAGATGGTCCCAACTGCTTCTTGGATTCGTTGATCGGCGAATCATAAAAGGAAGAGTGAGGGCATGACTCACTTAACATTAAGGTTTTGAGTCAAAAAGAAAAAAATGGATATACTTCATATTCCTCACCATTACTGCCGAGAAAAAGCTTGAAGCCTTCCAGCAGAACAAAATGTTCAGTTAGGTGTGGCATCTTCATCTGCTACAGCAAAATCAGAAATACTTCTGATAAAGAAAGAAATGAGAGCCTTCAGCCGTCTGCAAGTTCAGTTATCTATTTGAAGAACTCATGGTCCAAAAGTTCTTCAATATTCTACAACAAGTTCATAAGTAACATTCTGAGTTACCTCTAGCAGAAGCAGCCATTTATTGAAGAACTTCTTTCTGCTACTTTGAGGAAAGTTAGAGCTGAGATAACTCAGCGCTAGTAGTTGACACAGAGAAATTTCTCTGTGTCAAAATTAATTAACCTCTATTTTTCTCTAGAATCCTTTTGGATCTGAGCTGTAGGGCCTTTTGCCTTAGGTAGGCCAAATTGTCCTGATCTATAGGAGAGTTATACTCCCTGAGTGTAGAATCCTGATTGGATCTGAGGTAGGTAATCATTTGATCACTGAGTTGTAGGGTATTTGGGCCTAAGGTAGGAGAGTCATTCTCTCTGAGTGTAGGGCACTTGTGCTTGAGGTAGGATATGGCTGCAAATCTGAGGTAGGGCCTTTATGTCTGAGTTGTAGGAGAGTCATTCTCTCTGAGGTAGGATCCTCATGGATCTGAGGTAGGGTTGTCCTTCAAGCCTGAGTTGTAGGGCTTAATAGCTGGAGGTAGGTGATCTTTGGATCACTGAGTTGTAGGCCTTTGTGGACGAGTTGTAGGTTTTCGAGGAGACTGAGTGGTCCTGCAAGAACCGAGCTGTAAACCCTTTGAGCTGAGATTTGGAGAAGTGCCTTGTCTAACTAAAAGTTAGAAAGGTGGGAGGAGAGTGGATGTACCCATAATCTGTGGAACCACTATAATTTTGGTGTGTGCTTTTCTGTGTTGCTTCTTTATTGTAGGTTCTTGAAAGCTAATAATTATTAACTCACTAAGCACTTAAAGAATAAACTTAAAGAAAATCATAAGATATCAATAAACCTATTCACCCCCCCCCCCTCTAGGTTGCAAGCTATCTTGAAAACAAAGACTTTCAAGTGGTATTATAGGTAGGTTGCTCAAAATGGATTTAATAATCTAAGTGATCTCCTAAGGTAGCTACAGTTGATACTTATGAGTTCTGGAGAGAATCATAAGGAGCTACGTTCCATAAAACTCCCCATCTACAGGAAGGAGAGTTTTGGAATGTGGAAAGAGAGGGTCAGGCTATTCATGGAAGCCTATGACCCAAGGATATTTGTGATTGTCAAGGAAGGACCATTCATCCCTATGAATGTCTCTGTTTTGGATGCCAATAACATGACACCTAAGACATATTAAGAGATGACTAAGGATTAAATCATCCTAGCTGCTTTGGACATGAGGGCACAAAACATCATTATCAGTGTTATAGATGATTCAACTTTTCGGAATCTAGTTCACTGTCAAACCTCCAAAGAGATGTTAGACACACTTGTGGTCTTCATGGAGGGGAATGAAGAGGTAAGAGATGATATAAAGTCCATGCTCAACCAGGAGTATGCAACTTTTAGGCAATCCCAAAAAGAAAACATAGCTACTTGCTATGAAAGATTTTTCTAGATTATTAATGAGTTGAGGATATATGGAAGGGTCTTCAGTCATTATTAAATTAATGACAAGTTCCTAAGGTCCCTCACTTGGGACTGGGATACTAAGATTTGTGTCATAAGAGATGTGGTAAAACTTGTTGATACTCCACCACAAACACTATTTGGAATGATGTTATCTTATGAGATGCAGCTAGCTGCCAGGAAAGAGGAGGAGGAAATCAGCAAATCCCAAGCCAAGAAAAGTCCTTGGCCTTCAGAGAAGACAGCATCAGGAAGAGTAAGGAGAGGATTTCCTCTCCTCCAGGAAGACCAGATCCAGCTGATTCAGATAGCTCAGAGACAGATGTTCAGACTGCAGCATGCCTGATGTGGATTTTGCAGCCTTCTCCAGGCAACTCCAGAGGCTGATGTAGAAGAAAAGGTGGAAGAGTAGACACTCCACCTCTTCTCGTCACAGGAAGAATCTGAAAGTGAGGAAAAGATCTACCTTAACTCTAGAGGGGGGTGAATAGAGTATTTTAAAATAATTCACAATTAAAATAGTACAGTAGTGGAAGACTTAAATTTATGTATATGTGTAAGGTGCTTGCAGTGAAGTAAAAAACTAAAGCAAGAAATAAAGAATCACACAGCACACAGCAAAGACAAACACACAGCAACCAGATGACACAAGGATCTATAGTGGTTCCCCAACAACCTGGGTACATCCACTCTTCTACCACCCTAGGTAGGAATCCACTGTAGGAATAGTTGATCAGGTGTCCTGGGCACCAATGAGCTTCTGATAAGGTGCTCAAAAACCAAAACTAAATTTTTTTGATAAGCTGTCTTGCCACCACTGAGTTTTGATAAGGTCTCAGAAACTAGTCTCAGAACTTTTGAAGAGAGTTTTGATAAACCCTTTTACAGGAGGGAAAGGAAAAAGAAAGAAAGAGTTGAGTTGTTCTTCTCTGTCAACAGTTTGAGAGAAGACAAGTGGAAGATGATGTTAAAGCTCCCCCTGAGATCTGTAAAGGTTCAGGAAGGAGAGCTTTGCTAGGTTGATAGGTCTATAGGTGCTTCAGATCTCAAGCAAAAGATGATTTCAGCAGATGTTGAAATGTGTGATGTCTGGAGTCCTTGATATTGAAGCTTTTGAACACTTGAAGATTTGGAGGAGTTGAGTAGCAGAAGATCTCCTCTACAGCAGAATTTTCTTGTGTTCTTGAAGATTCAGTAGATTTGAAAATCACAGAAGATGAACTGTTGATCAGAGAAGTTGTATTGTTCAATCTTCTGTATTGTAATCTAATTCTTCTGTATCTCTTTTTATTCTCTGTATACTCTATTATCTCTGTATATTGTATCTTGTGTATTGTGTGTATTGTTGTTATCTCTATTCTCTTCTGCAGGAGTGTATCAAAAATCTAACTTAGATGGCCGTTATTCAGTCATAAATGACTTCCATAATTGACAATTGTATCTGGGGAAAGTCCTAAGCAATATTCCATTTAGTCCTTCCTTGAAACTTCCATTAGATTGCTTGAAATGGCTAGAAAATCCTTTGTAATAAATGCAGAAAATAACTTTGAAAGAATTTGAATTAATTCCATAACTGTTCTTAAATTTGAATTCTGAAAGCGTCGATCTCTCACAGAAATCGTCGATCCGAGCTCTACGATCGTTGAGCTGAGCTCAGAGATTGGATTTTCACAGCAGACAGAAAACGTCGAACTGAGCTCTACGATCGTCGAACTGAGCTCAGCGACTTGGAGAATAACTGATGACAGTCTCAGCGACTTGGAGAATAACTGATGACAGATCGTCGATCTAAGCTCGAAGATCGTCGACCAGAGTTCGATGACATACAGAGTTGAGCTCAGAGAATGTCAAATGGAGTTCGACATTTCGTCGAACTGAGCTCGACGAAAATTGTCTTGTCTCAGTACTTAGTCCTGATCTCTGAGTGGTCCTAGGGGCAGCTCCAAACCTAAGTTCTAAGCCCTAGACCCATTCTAATTTGACCTTTTCAACTATACAACTAGGTCAAACAATTTTCCTAATAACATAGTGATCCTTTCCCAAATTAGTAATATGGTGTTCCAACAATCTCCCCCTATTTGGGTTAGGATTACTATTTACAGGACATAATCAGGAAATACAGAATCATACATATAGAAACAGAAAAACTAAACTAACAATGCAGAAAAGATAATCAAAGCAGCATTGCAGAACTCAAAAGGAAATTAGCAAGTGTTCAGATATAGATGTACTGTCTGCTTACAGAATTCATTTCCTTTCACTGCCTTTCTTAAATAAAATCTCCCTGTTTGGATTGAGAGCATCTTTCTTTGATCTTCTGTCATCTTCTGCACCTAAGGAGGTTTGGGATCTGGGCCTTGGAACTACAGCCTCAGGATGAAGTTTCATGTAATCTTTTGGATCAAAGAACTTTCTTGAAGCATATCTCTCCAGTTCTGTCTTTCTTTATTCTGAAAGTGTAGTGATGTTAGAAGTATCTTTCCCTTATTCTCTGGCCTTTTTCAACTGATCTAGAGCAGCAAGCTCTTTCATCCTGGCAGTCCATGATACTGGATTGTTTTCTGGATCCTCAAAAGGAATTGAAGGTTCATATCTATTTATAGTTTCTGAAGCAGTACATGTTCTTGTAACAACAGTATCTCTGAGTTTGTAAGGAAAAGGACCTTGAGTTGAATCCATATGCCCTTGTCCTTCCCTTTGCTGTCTGGAATAGGTTCTATATTCTCTCTGACTTCCTCTATGTTGTCCTCTTCTTGAATGATAACCTTTTTGATACTGTCCTCTGGGATGATATCTTTGAGAGGGTTGAGAGGAACTTTGCTTTGAATCTGAAGATTGAAATGCAAAGCCTCCACCATATCCTGAATCTGGAAGAGGAGGAGGAGGAGGTTGATACTGAGAGGATCCTTTCTCATACTTGTCCAGTTTCCTTTTCTTCTTCATAGCCTTTAACTGATTTTTGGAATATTGCATCCAGGGCTCTGTAATCTGGAAGTCATGCAGAATATAATATGGTATGTCATTTGCATCTTTGGCCTTGGCAGGAGGAACTCTCATCATAGCTTTGCTTCTATCTTTCCTCTTTTTGGCAATGGTGTCAGCAGAGTCATCAGATTCAGTATTGAATTTGTCACTGTCAGAGCTCTGTGGTCTGTCATAAAGATCATCAATTCTTTTTATGTATTCCACTTGAAGTTTGGATTTCTCAGAATCAACAGGAGCAAGAGGTGTTGGAACAGCAGCAGGAATCTCAGCAGGAGCAGTTGGAATAACAGACACTTGTGGAGCAGTTACATCAACAGGATTCTCAGAAACTTGTTCTTCCAGATAACTTGCCAGCTCTTCAGCAACAGCAGTATCAGCAGACAGCATCTCAATATCAGTAGATTCAATAGAAATATCAGCAGCAGCAGCAGCAGCACTAACAGTAGCAATAGCTTCCTCAGCCTTAAGAGAATTGACATAGGATATGATCAGGCTGGGATCACATACAGAAATAGGCATAATGGACTTAGTGAGGTCTTCAACTCCCTGATTTGGTAAGCTTCTTCTGTAAAGAATATCAAACTCAAACAACAGTGACCTGAGGTCCACTGTAATCATTGGTATTGGAGCAGTAGTAGGGATGATTGGCAGCAGTAGCTCACTTGGAGCAGCACCTGGAGCAGGCAGTTCCTCAGCTTCATAAGGCATCTCCCCCTGCCTTGATTCAGTCATGAATGGATCAAGGCACTCCATAGAAGGAATTGCCTGAGGAGAGGAAAAAGAGGTTAGCCTGTCAGATAGCTCCTTTATTGATTGCAGGAGTGGAGCCATGGTGGTCTCCAGTAGGTCTACTAGCTTGGGGGCCAGTATCCCATATAGCCTATTTGCTAAAGCTGATAAATCCACTTGCTCAAGTGGGACTTGAGTAGAGGAGGAGGATGGAATTGCTTGAACTGATGGTGAATGGGCTGCAGTTGATGCTGTGGTGGATGGGATAATTGATGGTTGAGAGATAGGGATGGTGGAGATGGATGGAGTGAAGGATGGTTGGGAGAGTATATCATGAAGAATTTGTTGGTAGGAGGAGGTAGAGGGAAGCTCGGGAGAAGAGGAAGGGGAATCATCCATGAAGGAATCTTCCAATATGTTGAAAGATTGTCTGTCATGAGGTGGATAGTAGAAAAGTGAATGGAATGGTCTTGAGGTGGCTGGAGGTGAAAGATGTGATGAGATGGTAATGGGGGAAGAAATGGTTATTGTTGTGGAGATTGTTGTGGTTGATGTGGAGGTGGAGGTAGAAACAAGAGGTGGAGAAGGAGGAGCGGAGGTGGAGGCAGGCAGTTCTACCATGAGGGCTGGAGCTTGAGGGGAAGTGACTACAGGAGTCCTTATGCCTGAAGCTATAGTAGTCCTGGCAGGTTTGATGATCTGCCTGTCCCATTTCCCAAATAGGACATAGGTTAATCTTTTAGATGCATTAATGTGCATCCCATTTGAAACCAGCAGCTCTGGGCACCTGGAGTGCAGGAAAACCCCTAAAATCCTCCCAAAATTGACAAAACTTTTATTAATTTTCTTCTTGATCAAATCAAAGAAGATTGTTCCCCAATTCAGATGTTTCTTGTCCACTATGGCTCCCATCAGACAGAACTGATACCTGGATATGGTATCATGTGATGAGTGCTTAGCCAGCAGCACTTTCCCCATAACATCAGCCAAAAATCGAAATTCAATGGATAGATTCTTTTTTAATAACTTATTAGGGTTTGCAGCAGAGTGACCCATTCTATCCAACATAGAATCAAATTCTTCTCCAGACATATCAGTAGAATCATCTCCAGTACTTAAATTGAATACCTCAGTTAGAAGGGTAGGGGACAATTATACCTAAATCCCGCTGATAGTACCGACTATAGTATTCTCATCTAGATTGTTTGCAGTAAATACCCATTCCTTTATTTCGTCAGCCGCAATCTTCATTATGGTCGACATAATATCCACTAGCTGTTGTTCCTTGAATAGTTCCAGGATATCCTTAAAGATTTGAACGTTGTCATCGAATGAATCCATATCAATATCAAACCCGGTATCAAACTTCATCTTCGCGAGAGCCACAACATTCACCGCCATTGAAGACCTGCAAAAAATTACCAAACACAACCAAGTGCAGTAGAGTTTGGAGGGAAAGAAAGAAATTACAGAGAGTATAAATGCGCAATCGAAGAACGATGACGAAAAATGATTTTTATATTAGGGTTCGACGGCGGGAAGGAATGATCGTTGAACTCCGTTCGACGATCTGTGCTTCTAATGGAATCTGAAGAGTCTTCAATAACGTCGATCTCCGTTCGACGATACTGGAGAGCGTCGAGCTCAGATCGACGATCTATGAACAGAAAGAAGGATAGCTAAAAGCTAACAGACGGCGCTGAACTCCGGTCGACGTTATTTGGAAACGTCGATCTCCGTTCGATGCTTTTTGGAAAAACATCGAGCGCAGTTCAGAGACAGAAAACAGCCTACAGACACTAAAAAATACCAATTTTTATCCTAGTCTTGGTCTATTTTTAGATTTACAAAATCTTGGGATTTATTTTAGGCTGCCTCCATCTAACATTCCTAACCGATTTAGGAAGAAGGTATGTTTCTTTTCATCCAAAGGTTTGGTGAAAATATCTCCCCTTTGCAAATCAGTTGGGATATACTGAAGTTCAATTTTATTTTTCTCTACATTATCCCTTAGAAAGTGATGCATAATCTCTATATGTTTTGTCCTACTATGGAGGATTGTATTTTGTGCTATGGAGATAGCACTAGTATTATCACAAAAGATTTTTATCCTTCTAAGTTGTAGCCATAGTCTAGGAGCTGGTTTTGAATCCATAGAATCTGTGAGCAACAACTGCCTGCTGCCATGTATTTAGCTTCAGCAGTTGAAGTGGACACTGATGTCTGTTTCTTACAGAACCAGGAGACAAGTCTGTCACCAAGGAACTGGCAAGTTCCACTGGTGCTTTTCTTGTCTACTCTACATCCAGCATAATCAGCATCTGAAAATCCAGTTAATTCAAATCCTAAATCTTTTGGATACCAGAGTACTAGATTTGGACAACTTTTCACATACCTAAGAATCCTCTTAAATAATGTTAGGTGTGACTCTCTAGGGCTTACTTGGAACCTAGCACATATACATGTAGCAAACATTATATCAGGTCTACTAGCTGTAAGGTACAATAGAGAGCCAATCATTGCTCTATATGTTGTCTGATCAACATGTTTACCATGTTCATCAGTATCTAATACAACATTGGTAGGCATAGGTGTTTTCATACAAGATGCTTCAGACATACCAAATTTCTTAACCAATTCTTTTGCATACTTAGTTTGAGAAATAAATATGCCTTCAGCATGTTGTTTGACTTGCAATCCTAGAAAGAAGGAAAGCTCACCCATGCTACTCATTTCAATTTAGAGTGCATCAGGTTGGAAAACTTTTTGCACAAATTTGAATCAGTAGAACCAAAGATAATATCATCTACATATATTTGTACTAGTAGGATATGAGACTTATGGGTTCTAATAAAAAGAGTTTGGTCTACTCTACCCCTTATAAAATCATTTTTCAAAAGAAAGCATGTTAAGGTCTCATACCATGCTCTAGGAGCTTTCTTGAGACCATATAATGCTTTATGCAATTTGAAAACATGATCAGGATAAGTTGGTGAGATAAAACCTGGAGGTTGTCTAACATAGACTTCCCCTTTGATGTCTCCATTGAGAAATGCACTCTTCACATCCATTTGGTAGACCTTGAATCCTTTGTGAGTTGCATAGGCAAGGAATATTCTTATGGCCTCTAACCTTGCCACTAGTGCAAAGGTCTGGTTATAGTCTATCCCTTTTTCTTGAGAATAACCTTGAGCAACTAGCCTTGCCTTGTTCCTTACAATAACTCCTTGATCATCCAACTTGTTTCTGAACACCCACTTTGTTCCAACAATTGAGTGATCCTTAGGTCTTGCCACTAGTTCCCAAACTTTGTTTCTCTCAAATTGATGTAGTTTCTCTTGCATGGAAATGATCCAGTGTGGATCTTGTTCTGCATCTTGAATAGGCTCAACTTGAGATAGAAAGCAAGTAAGCATCAGGTTATGGTTGACCTGATTTCTGGTTTGCACACCAGCTGAGATGTCTCTTATCACTTGGGAGATAGGGTGATCTCTTGTTGTTACTAAATCAATATGAGGTGTTGATTGTTCACAAACCTGTGTTGTTGTTTCCTCTTGTAGAACAACAACTGGCTCTTCAAGATGGTTTTCTCCAAGATGTTGAACACCAAGATGTTGAGTATCCTCTTCATCTTCACTGATTTCAGCTCTGTGTTGGATAGGTGAATGTACTGAATCCTTTTCTACAATGTATAACCTATCTAGATTTTCTGAAAGAGAATTTACCTGCAAGGTTTCTATGGTAGAAGTAGACTTCTCCTTATAACACATGTTAGTCTCATCAAAAGATACATGAACAGATTCTTCAATTTTAAGAAGAAGTTTTATTATAAACCCTATAAGCTTTACTGATCATGGAGTATCCCAGAAACACTCCTTCATCAGCTTTAGCTTGGAATTTTGCTAAATACTTCTTGTCATTATTGTGAATATAGAAAATACAGCCAAAAATTTTGAAATAGTCTACTTTAGGTTTCTTCTCTTTGAGCAATTCATAAGGAGTCTTGCCCGTCAGATGTATTAGACTTCTATTCAACATATAGTTGGAGGTGTTCATTGCCTCAGCCCAAAAAGATAGAGGTAGGTAAGCATCTGTCAACAATGTAGTAGCAGATTCAATTAGGGTTCTATTTTTCCTTTCAGCTACACCATTTTGTTGAGGAGTTCTAGGAGCTGAGAAAGTATGCCTGATCCCTTCACTCTGACAGAACTCTTGCATAAGAAGAGAATCAAACTCTGTCCCATGATCACTTCTGATCAGGGCAACGTGAGTATTGAACTCAATCTATATGCATTTGAGAAAATCTGTCAGACATTTAAAGTTATCACACTTCTTCCTCAGAAAGAATACCCAAGTGAATCTGGAGAAGTCATCTACAATCACTAAAGTGTAAGATTTCCGTCCTAAGCTTTGTACTATAATGGGTCCAAAAAGATCCATGTGTAACAGATACAAAATCCTAAGTGAATCACTCTTATTAAGTGACTTAAAATTATTATTAGTTTGCTTGCCTAATTGACAAGCCCTGCAGAGTCCTTCCTTCTTGTAGGGGCCAGAAGATAGTCCTCTAACAAGATTGTCCTTGGACAGCCTAGCAATGGTTCTAAGGTTTAAGTGTCCTAGTCTCTTATGCCATAAATCATTTGGTTTGCAGACTGAATTAAATAAGCAGATATCTATGTTGGTTGAAAGGAAATCTACAAGATAAATGTTACTTTTCCTTTTACCTGTTAACACTGTTGTGTTATCCTCTGACTTGATCTGGCATAAGGATTTGTTAAATGTCACTTGGTATCCTTCATCACAGAGTTGACTGATGCTGATTAGGTTGTGCTTCAGTCCTTCCACATAAGCCACCTTCTTGAATGTGACTGAGCTAATCTGAACAGCACCATATCCTTTTGTTTGACCAAAGTTTGAATCTCCAAAGATCACTTTGGGTCCAAGTTTGGCTTTGAAGGATGTGAGATTGTCCTTGCTTCCTTTCATGTGCTTTGAGCACCCACTATCCAGATACCATTGTTGGTTCATTGCTAGATAGGTCTTCACCTGCACATAAACAATTTATATATTTTTGACCCAGTTTACCTTGGGTCTAGGTTGATAACCTTTAAATTCAGAAATGAAAGACATCCTTGGCTGACTCTTATATCCTTCAGGATGGTATCTCCTAGGAGGTACTATCCATTCAGTACAAGGGTTGAAGCTTTGGGATGAGGGACTTCTAGGATTGACTTGAGATTTACCTCTAAAAGAAGGTTCAAAGCTCTGAGCTCCGTTCGACGATCGTCGACCTGAGTTCGACGATCTTGGGTCAGATCGTCGAGCTCCGTTAGAAGATCAACTATACCAGAGTTCAGAGTTCAGAAGTCGTCGATCTGAGTTCGATGATTCAGCCTTGGATCGCCGACCTTTGTTCGACGATCGTCGAGCTCTGTTCGACGTTTTCTGTTGAACTTGATTTTCCTTAGGTAAATCTGGATTCTTCCTAGCTACCTCTGCAACACCCTTTCCTTTATCAGAAATAAATTTAATTGGGGTTGTTAATACTATAGGTTGGTTGGATGAAGCACCCAAGCCCAGTGTACTGTTGAATCTTGAGTTCACTGTGCTTGTGATGTCCAACAGTCTGATGCTTCTCCCATTAAGGTATTCTTCAAACTTCTTTGCCTGGGATAATTCACTTTTCAGTGAAGCTATCTCCTCCCTACAGCATTCTAACTCCTCAGAGAGTTTGAGGTTGTCTGATTTTAAGGTGCTATGTTCAGACAATTGATTTCTGAGAGAATTAATTTTTTTCTCAGACTTTAGCAAATCTAAACACAGTGCCTTAAATTTAGACCTAAATTCCTCTGAGTCAAAGTCAAAGGAGTCTATTACCTGGTCTTCTTCAGTTTGAGTTTCAGATTCTGAGTCTGATCCTTGTTCTGTATCAGAATTTTGCTGAGAGGCATTGATAGCCATCATGCAGAATTCCTTTTCTTCAGCATCATCCTCATCATCACTTGAGCTTGATGAGGCTTCTGATTCTTCTTCAGTATCACTCCAGCTTTCAGCTACAAACCCTTTCCTTGTATGTTTATTTTTGTTGGAGGAGGATTTATTGTTGTTGTTTCCCCTAGAGTCCTTGTCTTTTCTCCTGTCTTTCCTGTCCTTCTTGTCCTTATTCTGATTTTCTGGACAGTCAGGCATAATATGGCCTGGTTTCCTGCATCCAAAACAGATTATTTCTTTATTATTTGATTTGTCATACCTTGGCTTCTCATGCCCTCCGGATGACCTCTTTCTGAAGTCTTTCCTGACCATCTTATAGAATCTTTTGGCCAGCAAACTCATCAATTCTTCATTGCATGTGACCTTGTCTTCAGGCTTCTCTTCTATGGCTTTGAAAGCAATGGTCTTCTCCTTTCTGATGACTGGAGAAACAGACTTTTGCTCTTCTTCCCTATTCTTGATGAGCAGCTCATAATACTTGAGCTTGCCCAAAAGAGCTTCAGTAGTAATCTCAGCTAGGCTTCTGGCATCCTTGATTGGTCAGATCCTTGAGTCCCAAGTGCTAGGGAAGCACATTAGGATCTTGTCATTTAGTTCAGTTAGTGTGATCTCCTTATCCAATGTTTTCAACTCACTGACTATCAGACTGAGCCTACTTTACATATCTGTAACTGACTCAGCTTCTCCTTTCTTGAAATTCTCATATTGAGATATGAGATGGGATCTCCTGTCCTTCCTTTCATCAGCAGATCCTGAGACAATTTCAGATAACTTGTCCCATATATCTTTTGTTGAACTGCATTCAGACACTTTTTGGAATATCTCATCAGACATGGTCTGAGCAAGAATATTCATAACTTTGCATCTGCAACTTTCCATTTCTTTATTTCTGTATCTGTTCCTAAAGGAGGTGGAACAGCACTTGTACTTGTGATCACTGGGGGTCTTGGACAAATAGTCAAAACAGAATTAAAAATGTCCTCATCAATAGAATTCATGTAAAGCTTAATCCTTGCCTTCCAAAGTGCAAACTTAGAGAGGTTGCACACTGGAGGTCTGGTGCTAGCATAATCTTTGTTCTGTACCATGGTTTTGTTTGAAAATAAATATAAAAAAAAAATAATAACTATCCTCTATAGAAGGTTTATCTTATCAAGGATCTTTTGGTTCAGGTGTTAGCCTGTTCAACCAATCTGTTGAAGATTCAGATGTTGAATAACCAACCTCCCTCTGATACCAATTGAAAGTGAGGAAAAGATCTACCTTAACTCTAGAGGGGGGTGAATAGAGTATTTTAAAATAATTCACAATTAAAATAGTACAGAAGTGGAAGACTTGAATTTATGTATATGTATAAGGTGCTTGTAGTGAAGTAAAAACTAAAGCAAGAAATAAAGAATCACAGAGCACACAGTAAAGACAAACACACAGTAACCAGATGACACAAGGATCTATAGTGGTTCCCCAACAACCTGGGTATATCCACTCTTCTACCACCCTAGGTAGGAATCCACTGCAGGAATAGTTGATCAGGTGTCCTGGGCACCAATGAGCTTTTGATAAGGTACTCAAAAACCAAAACTAAATTTTTCATAAGGTGTCTTGCCACCACTGAATTTTGACAAGATCTCAGAAACCAGTCTCAGAACTTTTGAAGGGAGTTTTGATAAACCCTTTTACATGAGGGAAAGGAAAAAAGAAAGAAAGAGTTGAGTTGTTCTTCTCTGTCAACAGTCTGAGAGAAGACAAGTGGAAGATGATGTTAAAGCTCCCCCAGAGATCTGTAAAGGTTCAGGAAGGAGAGCTTTGCTAGGGTGATAGGTCTTCAGGTGCTTCAGATCTCCAGTAAAAGATGATTTTAGCAGATACTGAAATGTGTGATGTCTGGAGTCCTTGATGTTGAAGCTTTTGAACACTTGAAGATTTGGAGGAGTTGAGTAGCAGAAGATCTCCTCTACAGCAGAATTTTCTTGTGCTCTTGAAGATTCAGTAGATTTGAAAATCACAGAAGATGAACTGTTGATCAGAGAAGTTGTATTGTTCAATCTTCTGTATTGTAATCTAATTCTTCTGTATCTCTTTTATTCTCTGTAAACTCTATTATCTCTGTATATTGTATCTTGTGTATTGTGTGTATTGTTGTTATCTCTATTCTCTTCTGCAGGAGTATATCAAAAATCTGACTTAGATGGTCGTTATTTAGTCATAAATGGCTTCCATAATTGACAACTGTATCTGGGGAAAGTTCTACGCAATATTTCATTTAGTCCTTCCTTGAAACTTGCATCAGATTGCTTGAAACGGCTAGAAAATCCTTTGTAATAAATGCAGAAAATAACTCTGAAAGAATTTGAATTAATTCCATAACTGTTCTTGAATTTGAATTCTGAAAGCGCTGATCTCTCATAGAAATCATCGATCCGAGCTCTACGATCGTTGAGCTGAGCTCAGAGATTGGATTTTCACAGCAGACAGAAAACGTCGAACTGAGCTCTACGATCGTCGAACTGAGCTCAGCGACTTGGAGAATAACTGATGACAGATCGTCGATCTAAGCTCGAAGATCGTCGACCGGAGTTCGATGACATACAGAGTTGAGCTCAGAGAACGTCGAATGGAGTTCGACATTTCGTCGAACTGAGCTCAATGAAAATTGTCTTGTCTCAGTACTTAGTCCTGATCTCTGAGTGGTCTTGGGGGCAGCTCCAAACCTAAGTTCTAAGCCCTAGACCCATTCTAATTTGACCTTTTCAACTATACAACTAGGTCAAACAATTTTCCTAATAACATAGTGATCCTTGCCCAAATTAGTAATAGGGTGTTCCAACAGAATCACTCCAAAGCTGACAGGTATGATTCTAAATCTAGTAAATATAATTCCTCTAAAGTTGTCTGCTTCTGTTACAGCAAACCTGGGCATGTGATAGTTGACTTACCAGTGAAGAGAAAGGAGGCTGATGAGAAGAAATAGCACAAGCACAAAGGGAAGAAGGAGAAGTATTTCATTGCTAAGAAGGAGAAGAGCTAGACAAACTTATCATCATCAGAGTCTGAAGAAGAGGAAGCCTACATTGTGCTAGTTGGTGTTGCTGCTGCTAAAAATGAAGCTTTAATAACAGAGGAAGACTATCCTCCAGCAAGGATATGTATCAGGGCCCCTCTGACACTGTCAGACAGTGACTCAGAGGTGAATGAGGATGAAGGATATGCCTACATCTATCATGGTCTGATGGCAATGACTGATGAGGAAGCCAGCCAGGATCAGCCTGGTCCAAGCAAGGTACATTCACTATCTGATTTTGCTTCTGAGTCTGAGTATGAGACTAGTTCTTATACAGAAGCTTCTTCACCCAGTGGTGAAGATGGTTCTGGATCAGAAGGAGATGTCAATCAATTGATTGGAAGGTATGGAGAACTTATGAATGCCTTTAAGAGGTGTAAGAAGTTGTCTAAGAAGCAAGCTAAGGAGATTTCATCTCTTAATCTAGTTGTTGCCCAGCAGACTGAGACAACTAATCTGCTGGATCAGAAAGCTCGGGAAACGAGCCAACTAAAGGCCCTCTTGGACATCCAGATGGGTGCAATCAAGTGTAAGAATAGTCTCATTAGGGATCTTGAAGAGAAGCTTGGGAGGGAGAAAAGAATTGTGGCTAGCTATTCTAAGCCAAGTACGGTGCTGCCCTTAATAGATTCTTTCTCCTCTCAAAAGGGTAAGAAAGGGTTGAGACTCCAGGGGAGCCCAAGAGTATCTCCTTCCAAAAGGAAGGAAAAATCTCCAGCTCAGCCTCTACCTTCCAAGCCTCCCATTTCCTTTAAAAAGGTTCTGTTACCTTCTAACGGGTATGACTAAGAAAGCATCTTTTGTCACTAGAAGAATGGTAGATCTAGTGGTGAACACAGATGTACACAACTAGGCTAGAAGATATAGCAAAGTGAGTGCCTTCAAGGCTTCCCATGAAGAAATTTAGATAGCCCATTATGGACTATTTGTTTTGGAACTCCAGCCCCCACTCTCAAGAATATGGCTGCAGTAAAGGGTCAGAACCATACAGCTAAGACTCAGACTAAGGGTCAGTCTAATAGCAAGCCTGATTTGGTCATTTATGATGCTATTAGAATTATGCTTTCTGCAAAGAAGCTTGTTATTGTCGGCACTCAGAACAGGCCAAACAAGCAAGCTAGAAAACTCACCTTCAGTCAGATCCTTACTGAAAGGAATTTGAAGAATGATGATGCTCCTCTTCCTATTGTTAAGTCAGCAGCTAACCTAACTACAAGGACTACACAGAAAAGAAGATACAATATTCATGAATGTTGGTGTTGTGGCAAAGTGTGCCACTTTTCTATAGACTGCTGGCACAATCCTAGTGTGCCAGTTAGTCCTCCATTCAGAAATGTTGTTGGTCGACAAGTTCATATTTGTGCTAACCAGAACCTAGGACCCAATACTTATTGGGGTCCTAAGGTAAGATAAATTCTATTTTGCAGGATAGTCTAAGTGCTCATACCCCCATGTGGTATTTGGACAGTGGTTGCTCCAGGAATTAGACTGGAACAAGGAGCTAGCTTGAGGATCATACTCCAGTGAGTAATGCACTTCAGTTATGAAGTTGGAGATGGATAAACAGACCATCAAGATCACTCCTCTTACTGCCTAAGAGGAAGAGAATGTTGAATAAAAAAGTGAAGGATAAGTAGGTTGTGCTCATCACTGAGGAAAGCACTAGAAGTAGCTCTTCTGAGAGTAGCAAGGAAGAAGCACATAATGCTCAGCTGAAAAGTTTCTCAAGTGATATCCTCAGTTGTTAGACTCTTCAGAGGAAACAAGAAGAGAAAGGTATGCTCAGGTATTAGTATCATCTGAACCTGCAGCAAGGGATGTCCAAGTCAGTGGGCTTTATGGACAGGCCCTGTGCAAATTCTAAGGGGAAGACTGCCAAGCTAGATGCTTCTATTTGGGGAGCATTTTTAGTCAATGTTATTGTATGAGCTTGAGTCTTGCCAAGAGAATCTCCAGCATAGATTAGAACAACAGAACTGCTGAAGACCTGAATGTCTCTATGGACAATGCAGAGATTGAGGAGGAGATACTAAGTGAACTCCCTGCTCAAAATAATTAGAGAGTCTTTGAAATGACTAGAGATGCTTCAAAGGATAGTGATCTATCTGGATGAAGAGACAGATCAGGTCAAAGCCTCCCTGTCCAGTCAATATAAGATGTCCATGATCAAGTAGGAGTATGTTGTTTAAGCAGAGAGTGTATACAAAAGAGACAAAACAGTCCAAATAGTGAACAACCAACTCAAACAGTCATCTAGAACCAGAGGCAAATCTGTTGTTGAAGAAGTGAAAGTAGTGAAAGAACAAATCCTCCACCTCTTCACAATACAAGAAAGAACATAGCAAATCTGGGATGATGCTCTCCAAAGGAGACATCGAGGCTGGGCATGTCAAAGCTGACTGCCCAGTCAGATGAAAGGAGTACAGATGAGAAGATGCACCTCCACTACAAGGTGCAAGGTAGATAGGATAAGCAAGGATAGAACCTATCAAATCCTGAGAAGAAGCTGTACTTGGAGCAGCAAGGAAGAAACCAGCCTTGCAATCTCAGCTCCATGATATCAAGACCATAACCTCCAGATAAGTAGAACATATTTATATTGATATTCTACTAGTGTAATCTAAATTGCTAGGAATCCTGTCTTTCATAGCAGGACTATGCATAGGTAGATTAAGTATAAGTTAGATAGGGAGCACGTGGAAAAGGAAGCACTCAGTCTTGAGTGTGTCCCCACAATCATGATTGTGGCTAAATATCTTTACTAAGCCACTAGTATAAGTCAAGGTCAACACCTTCAAGTTGGGTATGTTGAACTTGGTATAGCTTTGGTTACTCCCTGTCATACTAGTATTGCAGGATTCACTTCTCTTGTAGGTAGACAAGTATCTAACATTTGATATCAAGACTTACAAGTGATATCAAGTGGTTTTAAGACTAAGATGGACTCAAGTGTCCAGAAGAGAGAAGACTGCAGATGTTCCTATTAAGGGGGAGCAAATCCAGGTGTTGCAGGAATAAGGCTTCCTATGAAGTGGCAACAAGCAGCTGCAAGGGATAAAGGATCATCAACTATGCACAATCTGAGGGGAGATCAATCCTAGTGGATGGATGCTGTTGTGCAATCACTACTGCTGCTTTAAAGACATGCTGCTGAAGATCAAGAGGAAAATCCAGCACCTCCCTTACTACAGCTCCAGAGTAAAAGCTAGCAGAAGCTTCAAATGGTATATGGAGTGATATTGGCTCAAGTGGAACTATGTTAGCAGCTAGTTCAAGTGTTACAGTGTTGTGTTGTATCAATGTATCAACACAAAAGGTATGACTCCTTATCAAGTGGTTTGATTACTAGGCTAATGTCCTTAGTAGTACCAATATGGAACTTTGGCTAGGATCAAGAGATAAATTCTCCCATGATCCTTTCACCTCCCTCAATTTTCCTATAGAAGAAGCCAGAAAGGGGGAGATGTGTGGCAATATTGGAGAAAGGAGGAGAGGTGTGGCAACACTTATTATGGGGGGATTGGAGACACTTATAATGGTGTAGAAGTAATACTTGACATGACTAGGTCATGTTAAGTTAATTCATATTTGACATGACTAGGTCATGCTAAGTTTGTTTATATTACTTTGAAAGATTCAAGTAATATGAGAAATGCAATGATTAACTACATGTTGAGCCATGATTATGTCAGTGCATATTATGAGGTAAGTTCTTCTAGTGGTGCTCCATTTAAGTATTAAGTGGTATAAAGGAGAGTGCATATTACTTGAAAAATTGTTCAAGTGGCATGAGGTTAGATTGACTTGACTTGTTGACTCAAAGCAGTTAAATGGAGTACATTAAATTGATAAGCTGAAATTCATATACCATAAAGTAGCAGATGTAGCAGGCATAACTTATAGTAGCATTAATTAATATGTTTTTTATGATGATGCTTCTTAGTATTGTTGGGTGTTTTGCCTTCTTCAAATAGGGGGAGATTGTTGGGAATATTGCCCTCAATGTTCCCTAGATTGGATTTGAAGAGGCATCAACATCAACACTAAGAATATAGTTGTATTTGATGTTGGTTAAGTTCATCATGTGTAGGATGTTTCATGGAACAAATATTAGATAAGTTGTCTAAGTGATTGTGACAGGTGGTCATAAGGTAGAAAGATGGACACAAAGAAGCGGAAAATTTTTAGGTACAAGCTTGCACCATCCTCTACGTACAAGTGAAATTTTATAAGCTTAAATCGTATTTTTCCGTAACAAAAAATTAATTTTAACAAAAATAAATTACGGAATATTAATTATGACATTTTTACAATCAATTTAAGTACTTATTTGTCCATATTCTATATAGTTCTAAAAAAATTCCAGTTGTAATTTTCGGAATTGTAGCAAAAAATTCAAATGGAAAATATGTCAACATTCCAGTTGGAATTTTCCAATCAAAACCAAAAAATAAAACTGGAATTTTTTTAGAACTGTATAGAATATGGACAAATAAGTACTTAAATTGATTGTAAAAATATCATAAATAATATTTCGTAATTTATTTTTGTTACAATCAACTTTTTATTACGGAAAAATATGATTTAAGCTTACAAAATTTCACTTGTACGTAGAGGATGGTGCAAGCTTGTACCTAATTATTTCTCCAAAGAAGCTGGCTGGAAAGGCAATAATTTGCCTAAGTCCACAGGCATTGAGTGAATCAAGCTTACTAACCGCAAGATGTCAAGAAGTAGTTGACAAAGTTAGAAAAGTAGCTAAGTATACAGGCGTTTAGTGGAGCAAGCTCACTCAACGCCAGAGGTAAGGAAAGCTAGTGGAAAGATAAAAAATTGCCTAAGTCTACAGACGTTAAGTGAAGTCTATTCACTCAATGCAAGATGACTAAAAGTGCTGAGTTAAGCCCTTATAGTCAAAGCCAAATAATTTTCAAGCTTATAAAGTGGCTAAGTCCACACGCATTGAGTGTAGTCTACTCACTCAATGTCATACAGCAGAAAGCTTTGAAATAGGTAGAAATATGGCTAAGTCCACAGGCGTTAAGTGTAGTCTACTCACTCAACATCATACAACAAAAAGCTATGAAACAGGCAGAAATGTGGCTAAGTCCACAGGCGTTGAGTATAGTCTACTCACTCAATGCCATACTTTATAACCGTTGAGTATTTCTCAGTCAGTCAAAGCCACAGAAATTCTGCTTAGATTTTGACTAAGTCTATAGGCGTTGAGTGAAGCTTACTCACTCAATGCTATGAGACAAAAAATTTGTCTGAGTGGTTAGGCGTTGTGTGTAGCTTACTCACTCAACGCCATGAGACAAAATCTGTCAAAATAGTTAAGCGTTGAGTGAGGCTTACTCACTAAATGCCATGGAGCAATAGCGTTGACTGAATCTTAGTCAGTAAGAGCCACTGTGTTTTCATACAAAGAAATTTTACTTAAGTCCAAAAGCAATGAGTGTAGCTTACTCATTCAATGCCAGATAGCAGAATAAATTCTATTAAGTAGTTTAGCGTTGAGTGAAGCTTACACACTCAATGCCAAGTGGCAGAATAACTGCTTAAGTACTTTGGCGTTGAGTGATGAAGGCCCACTCAACGCCTAAGAAGCGGAAATATTTTCTAAGTCAAAAAGTGTTGAATGGACTCAACACTCTCAACGCCTAAGATGCAAAAAGCTTTTCTAAGGCAAAAAGCGTTGAGTGGACTCAACACTCTCAATGCCTAGATAGACAGAATTATGTCTAAGTGTTGGCGTTGAGTGATGCTTACTCAGTCAACGCCAATACTACTTAGGTTTGATTTTGACTAAGTCCACAAGTGCTGACATCAACAAATGTCAACAAAGTCAACAATGTTCAAATTGCTCGTGGGAAAGCTACATAAAATGACAAAATGGCGGAAGGCTACTGTGCATCTTCTTCCATTAATGAAAGATGCAGGAGTCAACTGCGGGTGATCCTCTCGGGGGTGGGACTTGCTCTCCCCGAGGCACATTCGACCCATCCAGTTAGTGAGAGCCTGGGTGAGGAGATCCTCTCTGGGGTTGGGACTTGCTCTCCCCAAGGCACATTCGACCCATCCATCTAGTGAGAGCCTGGGTGAGGAGATCCTCTCAGGGGTTTGGGCTTGCTCTCCCCGAGACACATTTGACCCATCCAACTAGTGAGAGCCTGGGTGAGGAGATCCTCTCAGGGGGTTGGGGCTTCTCTCCCTGAGGCATATTCGACTCATCCAGCTAGTGTGAGCCTGGGTGAGGAGATCCTCTCGGGGGTGGGACTTGCTCTCCCCGAGGCACATTCGACCCATCCAGCTAGTAAGAGCCTGGGTGAGGAGATCCTCTCGGGGGGTGAGAGTTGAGCAATTACCTCGATGAGAAATACTTCGCAGCATCTCCATGATGTCTTGGATGGACTCGATGAACTCTTCCCTCCCTATGAAGGGTGACGGATTGGGGAGCTCACCGAGGTCATCACCTCCCCATGATCTCCCTCAATGGAACTTGCTCAGGAACTTCTGTATGAACCGTGGTCCACGCTCACCGCACCAGAATGTTGAAAACGAAAAATTGGTTCAACCTAGAGTTCGGACCTAGGGTGCAGCTCACACCTACTTCTCCCAAGCCGTCCCTTTGCGAGGGACTTGAATTTGGAAACGACTCTTGGATCTAGCATGGAGGTCCCACCTCACACCCGGAATACCTTTGAGATCTCCCCCTTCCCTAGCCAATGCATAGCTAGGTGCCTTGGAGGATGAAGGAAGAAGATGAAGTGGTGAAGAACTCATGCCCTCCAAGACACCCCTAAGGGTCTATTTATAGTTTTTGGGAACGACCTGCAAATAGCCAACCTCCACCACCCTAAAATTACTTAAAACACCCTGGGATGGTCTGCTAACAGCCAAACTCCGTTATTTTGAACAGCTATTCGCAGCCGACCAGGGGCAAAAAAACAGACCCTCGAGTCGGGCGAGTACTCTAATAGGGCGAGTACTCCAGGGGCGAGTACTCCAGGGATGAGTACTCCAGGGGCGAGTACTCAACGGGCGAGTACCCCAGGGGCGAGTACTCCAAGGGCGAGTACGCCAGGGGCAAGTATCCCAGGGGAGAGTACTCCAAGAGTGAGTCCTCTAGGGGCGAGTACTCCAAACACTTAGTAAGCTAGGCAAAAGTTTCCTCCCCCTACTAGTATATTATGCAGATTAACAATAAATTGGCCCCCGGGAGTGCAAAACCCCCCAAAAGCTTAAAAATGTGTAGCAAGCCTTGCGGCTTCCTGCGAACCCCAATCCGCGAATACGGTGTAAGACCCCCTTTTTTTTTCTTTTTCAACCACCGGGGTCTTAGGCCCAGAACCGCCGCTTTGCGGTGACTCCTTCACGTCCCGAAGGATCATCACCACAAGGCGCCGATTCTGCCGGCCAATTTCGATCATAGAAAGTAGCACAATTATTGAAGTAAGAGCAATGCAGTCCACAATAAATAAAATCACATATATATAATAAAACTCCACGAAGGGAGTGTCCACAAAATCATCAGAGTACTATAAATACGGGCTTATGCCCGGTACAAAATGCCCTCACTACAAGTCTCTCATGCGGAAGCGAAACAGAAACTACTCAAGATCGAGACTCACGGTCCCGGCTGTGTGAACTCCGGAGCTAGACTGCCCCATCTCTAGGCGCACCGATCTCTGGGGCTGCTCCTCCATGCTGGGCTCCACGATCCCCTAAATGATGCGGTTCGAAAACCGTTAGTCATAAAGACTAAGCCCTATCATCCCCTACCCCTCCAAATTTCAAGGGCATACAAGAGCTTTTGCTCCTATGTCCTTCACAAACCTCAAACTCCCACCCGTTGGAGTTGAGCCAATCTCTTAGGGTAAAATCCACCCTAAGCCACACCATGTTACCCAAGAGGGTAGACATAGACTCAACAAATCAGTGGCCAACAACTTCAGCCTCTTTTGAGGAGATTTGTCCACTCCATCTCCAATCGTACTTTTCCCCAAAGTACCCCTCACCAAGACCTATCTAGGACTTGATACTTCCCTATTCAAAACTCGACCAATCGAGTAGAAATTTTCTACAGATCTTAATATCGATGTCAGGGACCACCACCCAAAATTTGGGGGAGTTTGGGCTTAATTTCATCTCCTAATTAATTTTATATTGTTTATTAAATTTTTACAAAAACTTTAGGCAAAAGTTCTCCAAAAATTCTCATTTTTGGACAGCCTCTCGATATACATATTATAGACCTCCAGTCCAAATTTCAAGTCATTTGGACATGTTATGAACCGTGGGCAACCATTTTAATTTCTGATTAACCTAGGTCTTGATCCCACCAAAATGAGTGCTGTGTTCAAACCACTCACCCAAATTGAATAAAATCAATTTTAAATTAAAGTAGACCCCGAGGGCTACAACTTTTGTTTCTGGTCATTTTTCCTAATTCGGGCTCTAAGTGCCTCATTTTGCAGCCTTAAAATGTACTAAACCGAGTATATTTTTCCTTATAAAATTATTTACATAATTTATAAATATAAAACGATTTACTGTTCATCTTCTTCATGAACCCGAACAGACACAGGAAAACATTTTTCCTGTAAGCATTCCGTGATCCATCGCCGGCCGTCCGGTCACTTCCCTGGCCAGCCACCACCACCACCACCTCCGTTGAGGCGATGGCTAGCGGTCGGCGGTGGTTTGGCCGCCGGAGGTGGCGGTTTCCGGCGAACTCGAAATATCTTTTTCATGGTTTTTCCATGAAAACGAGAGATGGATCCGGCTCCGTTGAGCGCGAATCTTCTTTCTAAGAATCCTAAGATCTACCCATGAAAGTGAAAGAGTAGAGGAGGACCTTGTTCGCGGTTTGAAGGCGAGAAGAACGTCGGGGTGCCATGGCGCGGTGGTGGCGTTTGCTGGACTTCTCCTACAGCAAGAACAAGGGTATGTTCTGATTACTTGAGCGCGTAACCTTCTCCTCTTTCCCTAAGTGGGCTTTTATAACTCAGGAAGTGGGAAGATGAATGGTTTAAGCCATTATAGCCATGAAGTTTCCTCCCCTTAATGCTTCGGTTATGATGCAGGGATAAGAAACGGCGGAAATTGAACAGGTATGTCCAGCTGGCGATTTCCTATTGGACCACCTTTTCCTTATTTATTATATAATTACAGAAGGAAAATGGCCGGAAGTTACTCCTGGTGTAACTTCCCAAGCCAGCATTAATTTCCACGCGCGTTAGAATTATTTCGGGCCTGAACCGTCGTTTCGGCCAATGTCACGGGCGTGACACATAGGTCACGGGCGTGACAGGCCCGGGTAGCCCATTCTGGGTTCGACGATCGTCGAACTGAGATCGACGATCGTCGAACTGAGATCGACGATCGTCGATCGGTGGTCACGGGCGTGACACCCGTGTCACGGGCGTGACAGCGTCGGGCGGTTAAATCTGGTCGACGATCGTCGATTTGAGATCGACGGTCGTCGAACGCTGGTCACGCCCTAGGTCACGGGCGTGACCTCTAGGTCACGGGCGTGACATGCCCGAACGGCAAATTTCTGGTCGATGATCGTCGAATTGAGTTCGACGATCGTCGAAGGCTGGTCACGCCCTAGGTCACGGGCGTGACCTCCAGGTCACGGGCGTGACATGCCCGAATGGCAAGTTTCGAGCTCGACGATCGTCGAATTGAGGTCGACGATCGTCGAAGGCTGGTCACGCCCTAGGTCACGGGCGTGACACTCATGGTCACGGGCGTGACATGCCCAGACAGCGCGTTCGACGATCGTCTCGTGGAGATCGACGATCGTCGAAGTAGACACGCCCAGGTCACGGGCGTGACGGTCCGGTCACGGGCGTGACCAACCCGTGACCCGCAATATTGGTCGCTTTATTTCCAATTTTGGGCTTCCTAGAGTTCCGTCACGACCAATCTGACTCCTAGGGGTCTAGCCGGAAATGGGATGTTACAAATCCCAATAAACAAAACAAAAATTTCGTCCCCGAAATTGAGGTTGAGCCTATGGGGATTTCTATCGGAATAAATTAAACTTGTAACATCCCATACGATCTTTCTATTGGGTTCAGGCGACTGTTCGTTTGATAACGAGGACAATCTCCCCAATAAACAAAAGATTAGCCCCTACCATTCTGATTAAGTGCGCAAGCCTAGGTCCTAGATTTTCCTTATCTAGCCTTAACATTCCAAAACAAGAAGGCAGTCTATAGTATACCGAGAGGTGGTGAGATGTACCTGACTGAACAACTCCGGGTATCTTTGCCTCATCAGATCCTGCGGTTCCCAGGTGTGCTCCTCCTGACCGTGATTTCTCCACAGAACCTTGACTAAGGGAATCTTCTTGCGGCGCAAGATCCGCACTCCTTTGTCATCGATCCGAACCGGCTCCAAGTGAACAGATCGGTCTGAAGCTACCGGCCCTTCTGTGGTCAAAATTCGCTGCTCCGGGCGTAGTAGAGCCCTTCTCAGCGAAGAGATGTGGAAGACGTCGTGTAGAGCTGCCAGCTCTGGTGGCAACTCTAGCCTGTAGGCTAAGGGTCCGATCCGCTCCAGGATCCGGTAAGGGCCCATATACCTAGGGCTGAGTTTCTTCCTCCGACCGCGCACCCGTGAGACTCCGTGCATGGGCCGGATCTTCAAGAACACTCGATCTCCTACCCGGAACTCCACCTGACGATGCCGAGCGTCATAGTATTTGGCCTGTCTGCTCTGCGCCTCCAACATCCTATCTCTGATCAGTCTCACCTGAGCCTCGGTATCTTCAACGAAATCTGATCCCAGTAGCTTCGGATCCTCGTCCTGAACCCAGGAAAGCGGGGTCCTACATTTCCTTCCATACAAGGCCTCATAAGGCGCCCTCCTGATGCTGGACTGGTAGCTATTATTGTAGGAGAACTCGACCAAGGGTAACATCTTCTCCCACGGCTCCCCTCGGTCTAGTATACACAGCCGTAGTAAGTCCTCCAAGGTCCTGTTGGTGCGCTCGGTCTGCCCGTCCGTCTGAGGGTGGAAGGCCGTGCTAAAAGTCAACCGGGTGCCCAAATATGCCTGCACTGACCGCCACTCCCTGGATGTAAACCGTCCATCGCGGTCCGACACTATCGTCCGGGGCACGCCATGATATCGGACATACTGCTCCACAAACTTCCGTACCAGCACTCCCACCGAGTCATCCTTCCTGATCGGTATAAAGCGGGCCACCTTCGTCAGCCGATCGACAATCACCCAAATCGAGTCGTTCCCTGTCCGAGACCGGGGAAGACCATGTATAAAATCCATCGCTATGTCGTCGAACTTCCACTCCGGCACCGGGAGTGGCTGCAACAGTCCTGCGGGGTTCCTGCACTCCGCCTTCACCAACTGACACGCCTCGCAATGGGTCACGAAGTACGTAATGTCCTTCTTCATGCCCGGCCAAAACATCGTCCTCTTCAGATCAGCGGTCATCTTTGTGATCCCCGGGTGCACGGAGTACCGGCTGCAATGCGCCTCCGTCAAAATATCCTCTCGGATCTGGCCTCCTGCTGGTATATACACTCTGCCTCTGAAGTGGAGCAACCCATCCCTCAGGGAATAATCCCCTGTCGAACCTTCCTCCAAAGCTCGGAACATCGGCTCTGCCCCCGCATCTGTCCTCTGTCCGTCCCGAATGCGATCCCGAATATCGTCAATGGCCACTATCGATGCCAGATACTCCCTATACAGATCTGGGTCATCCTCGGACACTAGGGATATCTGCATGTCTCTGAATGACTGGACCAGCTCCATAGACATAACCTGGGGCCCAACTTCGGAAGTGGCCGCTCTCCGACTTAACGCGTCGGCCACCACATTTGCCTTCCCTGGGTGGTAGTGCATCTCATACTGATAATCTGCTAAGAACTCCACCCAGCGCCTCTGCCTGATATTCAGCTCCTTCTGAGTGTCCACGTATTTCAAGTTCTTGTGATCGGAGAAGATGTCGCAGTGGACTCCATAAAGGTAATGACGCCAGACCTTCAGAGCAAAAACGACCGCTCCCATCTCGAGGTCGTGCACCGGGTAGTTCCTCTCATGGGTCTTCAGCTGGCGGGAGGCATAAGCTATGACATGTCCGTTCTGCATCAGCACCGCTCCCATCCCTTGGTACGAAGCGTCGGTATACACCTGGAATCCTTCCTTTCCCGATGGAAGGGCCAGAATAGGGGCTGAGATGAGTCGGTCCTTCAGCTCCTGAAAAGCCGCCTGGCACTGCGGGGTCCAGACAAAAGGTGTCTCCTTCTTTGTCAAAGATGTGAGAGGGAGGGCAATCCGAGAGAACCCCTCCACGAACTTCCGGTAGTAACCGGCAAGTCCCAAGAAACTGCGTACATCAATGGCTGTCCTCAGCTGCGGCCAATCGCGAACTGCCCGAACCTTTGCTGGATCTACTGATAACCCGGCTCCGCTGATGATGTGGCCTAGGAAGGCCACCTCCTTCAACCAGAACTGACACTTGCTGAATTTGGCATAAAGGTGATGCTCCCGCAACCTCTCCAAGGTCAGTGCCAGATGCCGAGTGTGCTCCTCCTCCGTCCTAGAGTAGATCAGGATGTCGTCTATGAACACTATGACGAACACATCCAAGTAAGCCTCGAAAACCCGGTTCATGAGACTCATGAACGCCGACGGAGCATTCGTGAGCCCAAAGGGCATCACGGTGAACTCATACAGGCCATATCTGCTACTAAAGGCCGTCTTCGGGATATCCTCCTCCTGGATCCGCAGCTGGTAGTATCCTGATCTCAAGTCCAGCTTCGAGAAATAATGGGCCCCCTCCAGCTGGTCGAATAATTCGTCTATCCGTGGGAGCGGATAGGTATTCCGGACGGTCAGCCTGTTTAGTGCTCGATAATCGATGCACAGGCGGAGTGTCCCATCCTTCTTCTTTACGAACAGGACCGGTGCTCCCCATGGCGAGGAACTCGGTCTGACAAAACCTGCCTCCACCAATTCCTGCAACTGGGTCCGAAACTCTGCCAACTCCTTTGGGGCCATCCGATAAGGGGCCCTAGACGCCGGCTTGGCCCCCGGCACAAGCTGTATCTGAAAATCCTGCTCTCGGTGTGGAGGTAATCCTGGTAGTTTCTCTGGAAAGATGTCAGCGAAATCTCGCACCACCGGAATGTCTGTCACCGACTCCTTAACTTCCGCCATCTCAAAAAGAATCTGATAGACCTCCTCTCCCTGCAGATGGGCCTTAACGGCCTGTACCGAAGATAAGAGTATACGAGAGACAGGTCTTATACCTTCAATGGTAATGAAAGAGTCCCCGTGTCTCACGGTGATCCTCTTTGCCTGGCAGTCAATCTGGGCATAGTTCCAGTGCAGCCATACCATGCCCAGGATCAGGTCGTAGTCCGTCAGCTTCAAAATCGTCGCTGGAGCCTCGAACGCTTTTCCACCAATCTCCGCCTCCATATTGCAGTGATCCGTGGTAAGGAGCTCAGATCCATCCGGTAGTCGCACCCTCATCCTCGAGCCTGTGAACCGCTCCACACCTTCCAGTCCTTCCACGAACGACTCCGACACAAAGGAGTGAGTAGCTCCAGTATCGAACAGCGTGCGGGCAGGCTTGCCGCTGATGAAGACTATACCTGGGGTGATTAGATTTTCTTAGGGTTCTATAATGAGTTTTTACTTTCCTTGCTATCAATCTAGTGCGATTCAAAGTTTTAACAACTTAAAGGGGAAATTCTATGAAAACAAAGAAGCATTTCGGCATACCTGCGATGACCTGCTCCGGATTCCGCGGCTGTGCAAGGTCCAAGGCATATACCTGCTCCCTTCCCTGTCTACGATCTTCCCCCTGGTATCCTCGACCACGGCCGCGTCCTCGGCCTCCGTAAAGCTGAGCTGGTGGGCCGCCCTGATGTGCTGGAGGTGGCGCCCCCCTCATGGGGCAGTTCCTCCGAATGTGCCCAATCTGATGATAAAAGTAGCACTCTGGGGGATACGCCATTCCCCCGGGTCTCGGCATCTCCTGCATCCGAAGGGGTGGAGGGGCCAATACCACCTGTTCCCTCGGCTCCGGCCTCACGTCCTGACGAGGCTGGTCCTCTGTCCTCCTCCCCTCAGGTACAACACCTCGCCGCTGGTCATTCCTTCCTCTTCGTCCCTGATCCTCTGCTGGCCGTTTCCGGCCCCGGGTGGTGTGCCAATCTGCCTCAATCCTTTTAGCCATCTCCAAAATCCGGGAGATGGGCCCGTCAGATACAAACAAGAGGGCCTCCCTCAAGTCCTCACGTAGACCCTTGTAGAACCTCCTGATATACCCTGCCTCGTCCAGCTGGTAGGAATCTGCGTATCGAGCCAGGTGGTCAAACTCTCGATGGTACTCCACCACGGTCCGAGTACCCTGCTTCAGCTGTAAGAACCGCTCCTCCAAATCATCCCTAGCCGACTGCGGAACGAAATGCTCCAGCAGTGCGGCCCTGAACTCCTCCCAAGTGATCTCCGCAACCTCCCTATCAGCAAAGGTCGTGTCCAACAGCGTCTTCCACCACCTCTTTGCATGGGACTCCAGGCAGGAGACAACCAGAGCCACCTTCTCCTCCCATGGACATCGTATCCCGGTCAGCATCTCGTACATGATATCCAGCCATTCCTCCGTCCGAACAGCCGACTCTGTCCCCAGATAGGACGGGGGAGAAAGACCCCGGAAGATGCTGAGCCAGTTGGCCCCCAGATTGGGCTGCGGAACCGGGACCTGCTGGGCCCTGAAGGCCTCCAGAATGGCAGTCAGGGTCTGTCCCATGTCTGACTGAAGGAAAGGGGTGGGGACCGGTGGAGGTGGTGCAACTCCCTGAGTCTGCTGAACTCCGCCCTGTGGCGTAGGCTGTGCTGGAGGCTGCGCAACGAAAACACATGCTGAGAAAACGTTCAAATACTACATAAAGGTGGACAAATTATATGTGATCCCCATATGGGCACACCACTGCTTCCGCTGCTTAGTTTGTCCCCAAACTAAAGTCGAGCGGGGGTGACCGAGGGTTTGTGGACTGCGACTTCCTTCTGATCGATGTTTGCCTCTGATACCACTTGTAAGACCCCCTTTTTTTTCTTTTTCAACCACCGGGGTCTTAGGCCCAGAACCGCCACTTTGCGGTGACTCCTTCACGTCCCGAAGGATCATCACCACAAGGCGCCGATTCTGCCGGCCAATTTCGATCACAGAAAGTAGCACAATTATTGAAGTAAGAGCAATGCAGTCCACAATAAATAAAATCACATATATATAATAAAACTCCACGAAGGGAGTGTCCACAAAATCATCAGAGTACTATAAATACGGGCTTATGCCCGGTACAAAATGCCCTCACTACAAGTCTCTCATGCGGAAGCGAAACAGAAACTACTCAAGATCGAGACTCACGGTCCCGGCTGTGTGAACTCCGGAGCTAGACTGCCCCATCTCTAGGCGCACCGATCTCTGGGGCTGCTCCTCCATGCTGGGCTCCACGATCCCCTAAATGATGCGGTTCGAAAACCGTTAGTCATAAAGACTAAGCCCTATCATCCCCTACCCCTCCAAATTTCAAGGGCATACAAGAGCTTTTGCTCCTATGTCCTTCACAAACCTCAAACTCCCACCCGTTGGAGTTGAGCCAATCTCTTAGGGTAAAATCCACCCTAAGCCACACCATGTTACCCAAGAGGGTAGACATAGACTCAACAAATCAGTGGCCAACAACTTCAGCCTCTTTTGAGGAGATTTGTCCACTCCATCTCCAATCGTACTTTTCCCCAAAGTACCCCTCACCAAGACCTATCTAGGACTTGATACTTCCCTATTCAAAACTCGACCAATCGAGTAGAAATTTTCTACAGATCTTAATATTGATGCCAGGGACCACCACCCAAAATTTGGGGGAGTTTGGGCTTAATTTCATCTCCTAATTAATTTTATATTGTTTATTAAATTTTTACAAAAACTTTAGGCAAAAGTTCTCCAAAAATTCTCATTTTTGGACAGCCTCTCGATATACATATTATAGACCTCCAGTCCAAATTTCAAGTCATTTGGACATGTTATGAACCGTGGGCAACCATTTTAATTTCTGATTAACCTAGGTCTTGATCCCACCAAAATGAGTGCTGTGTTCAAACCACTCACCCAAATTGAATAAAATCAATTTTAAATTAAAGTAGACCCCGAGGGCTACAACTTTTGTGTCTGGTCATTTTTCCTAATTCGGCCTCTAAGTGCCTCATTTTGCAGCCTTAAAATGTACTAAACCGAGTATATTTTTCCTTATAAAATTATTTACATAATTTATAAATATAAAACGATTTACTGTTCATCTTCTTCATGAACCCGAACAGACACAGGAAAACATTTTTCCTGTAAGCATTCCGTGATCCGTCGCCGGCCGTCCGGTCACTTCCCTGGCCAGCCACCACCACCACCACCTCCGTTGAGGCGATGGCTAGCGGTCGGCGGTGGTTTGGCCGCCGGAGGTGGCGGTTTCCGGCGAACTCGAAATATCTTTTTCATGGTTTTTCCATGAAAACGAGAGATGGATCCGGCTCCGTTGAACGTGAATCTTCTTTCTAAGAATCCTAAGATCTACCCATGAAAGAGAAGGAGTAGAGGAGGACCTTGTTCGCGGTTTGAAGGCGAGAAGAACGTCGGGGTGCCATGGCGCGGTGGTGGCGTTTGCTGGACTTCTCCTACAGCAAGAACAAGGGTATGTTCTGATTACTTGAGCGCGTAACCTTCTCCTCTTTCCCTAAGTGGGCTTTTATAACTCAGGAAGTGGGAAGATGAATGGTTTAAGCCATTATAGCCATGAAGTTTCCTCCCCTTAATGCTTCGGTTATGATGCAGGGATAAGAAACGGCGGAAACTGAACAGGTATGTCCAGCTGGCGATTTCCTATTGGACCACCTTTTCCTTATTTATTATATAATTACAGAAGGAAAACGGCCGGAAGTTACTCCTGGTGTAACTTCCCAAGCCAGCATTAATTTCCACGCGCGTTAGAATTATTTCGGGCCTGAACCGTCGTTTCGGCCAATGTCACAGGCGTGACACATAGGTCACGGGCGTGACAGGCCCGGGTAGCCCATTCTGGGTTCGACGATCGTCGAACTGAGATCGACGATCGTCGATCGGTGGTCACGGGCGTGACACCCGTGTCACGGGCGTGACAGCGTCGGGCGGTTAAATCTGGTCGACGATCGTCGATTTGAGATCGACGGTCGTCGAACGCTGGTCACGCCCTAGGTCACGGGCGTGACCTCTAGGTCACGGGCGTGACATGCCCGAACGGCAAATTTCTGGTCGACGATCGTCGAATTGAGTTCGACGATCGTCGAAGGCTGGTCACGCCCTAGGTCACGGGCGTGACCTCCAGGTCACGGGCGTGACATACCCGAATGGCAAGTTTCGAGCTCGACGATCGTCGAATTGAGGTCGACGATCGTCGAAGGCTGGTCACGCCCTAGGTCACGGGCGTGACACTCATGGTCACGGGCGTGACATGCCCAGACAGCGCGTTCGACGATCGTCTCGTGGAGATCGACGATCGTCGAAGTAGACACGCCCAGGTCACGGGCGTGACGGTCCGGTCACGGGCGTGACCAACCCGTGACCCGCAATATTGGTCGCTTTATTTCCAATTTTGGGCTTCCTAGAGTTCCGTCACGACCAATCTGACTCCTAGGGGTCTAGCCGGAAATGGGATGTTACATACGGGGTTGTACATCCCTAGATTATGGGTACATCAACTGTCCCTCCCACCTTTCCAATAGTGTGTTTGACAAGACACTTCTCCAAAAATCGGCTCCAAAGAGCTTGCAACTCAGATCTCTCAGGATCTCTCAGTCTCCTCAAAGACCAACAACTCAGGAACAAAGCCTTACCACTCAGATAAGTTATCTCCTACAACTCAGGCACACAGGCCCTACCTCAGACTTGAGCATAAGTCCTACAACTCAGGCTAGGAGGATATCCCTACAACTAAGAGATGTAATCTCCTACTTCAAATCTGAACTAGATCCTACCTCAGGAAAACTTCCCTACAACTCAGATCTAGTCTAGGATCCTACCTCAAGAAAACTTCCTTACAACTCGGATCCAGTCAAGGATCCTACCTCAGATTCAACTCAGAATCCTACCACTAAAATCGACAAAAGATCCTACAATCAGCCTTTATAATATTAGGCTTACAGGCAGATCCAAGGGATCCTATAGAGAAAGTAAAGTGTGTTGATGATGACTAGACACCAGAGAGATTTTCTCTATGTCTACCTTCTTTTGAACTAAAGTAGCTCAGTCCAGTCTTCTTCTTCATAGCTTTAGAAAATGTTCTTCAGAAAAAATCTCCTTGAACTGTGAAGTAGCTGCAGCAAGGGTTAGCCCTTGCTGCTCCTTCTTTCTCAGAGAGTTCCTTTATGCTTGCTGTTGAAGGTGAGAATGACAACAACTAAATTGTATCAACTTTGAGATCAATAGTTGGAACAATTTCTCTTAGCTCTGCAATAGTGTCGAGAGGATGAAGATGAAGTATAGTGCTATTCCAAGAGTCCACTTTAATTTCTACTGATCTGTGGCTATTATATGCCTCCATCCAACGGTTCTTTAAGCATCGGGACCAGCTGTAGTTATTGGCTGCAACTTAGCTTTTGCATTAAATGCAGTATAGGAGGCATGTGGTGCCGTTTGTCGTGTATTGTAGACTTCCCGCAACATTTTTAATTTCTGCTGACGTCAGCAACTGTGGAATTTATCGATTTTAGACAAGTCATCATAGGCGTTGAGTGAACAGCCTTGACTCAGCGCCAAAACACTTAGCCAATTATTCTGCAGCACTAGGCGTCGAGAGATCAATCTTTACTCGACGAATATAGACATTAGTTGTGTTGGAACCCTAGGTTTTGATTTGAGTTCTGTCTTCTCTTTCTGTCTCTTGACCCAAGATTTATCTATGGTCAAAGGTTAGTTGATAGGTTAGATTCTCTAGTTGTGTAGAATTGCTTTTCCAGATGAATATTTGGTTAAGTAGTTTTTCGTTCGACTATGGTCGAACGTCGCTCGACTATCGTCTATCGGCTGATCGACGATCGTCTATCAGTTGGCCGACGTTCTGCCTGCGTTAATAGCTCGACTATCTGTTGATAGGTCGACTATCTGTTTGCTTTGGTAGTTCGACTATCTGTCCAGATAGTTCAACTATCTGATAGCTCGACTATCTGTTGATAGGTCGACTATCTGTGTTGCTTTGATAATTCGACTATCTGCTTGGATAGTTCAACTATCTGATAGTTCGACTATCTGTTGATAGGTCGACTATCTGTTTTGTTTGATAGCTCGACTATCTGTTGATAGGTCGACTATCTGTTTTTCTGTGATAGGTCGACTATCTGTTTGATAGGTCGACTATCTGTTTTGTTTGGTAGTTCGACTATCTGTCTTGATAGATCGACTATCTGATAGCTCGACTATCTGTTCTGATAGATCGACTATCTGCTGAGGTAGTTCGACTATCTTCTTTGATAGTTCGACTATCTGGATCGTTCGACTATCTGTCTGATAGGTCGACGATCTCCGTGCTTCGGTCGACGATCTCCGAGGGTCATTCGATGTTTTGTTGTATGTCTTGAGTAGTTTTGTCGTCTTCTATGATGTGACTTATTTTATACTTATTTTGGCATATTTTATAAAAGATTATCTGAATAAATTGTGATATTATTTTCATGCAATATCAGTTCCATTCCTTATGCATGAGCTAATCTTTTTCTGACAAAGTTGTTTGTCTTATAGCTGAGATATGTTTTCTGCTTTATCTGCCAGGCTGTCCTTTATAGCTGTTAGACTCAAAAAGTCTCTCTTGGCTGTAAAGAGTCTTTTCTGATGTGACTTTCTCTAGTTTTTTTCATCAGAGTAATTTATAGCTTCTTAGAAAGCTTTATCCTGTTATAGGATATCTGCCTGCAGTATTTGTTTTGCTTTATGCTTTTTGCAGTCCAGCTTGCAGAGTTCAGTGGAAGACAAAATTCAAACTCAAGTAAGAGTCGTTGCTGCTGCTACTATATAAATACTTCTTTGAAGAAAGAAATCAACTAGTTCTCACATATTGAAAAGCTAACTGCAGCATTCAAACAAAAAGCTTACAGTTTCCAACTACTCTCAGCTCATTCACATCTAACTGAGAAGAAGTTTTAGTTCTTCACTCTTCTTCAACCTGAGTTCTCCTGCTTACAGGAAGATCTTCACTCAGAGCCTTTTGAAGAAGAAGAAGAAGATAGCTGCCTAAAGAAGAAATCTTATTTCATATTATTTTATCTTCTTGTAGCCTTTTCCTTCAGTAATTTCTAAAGTGTTTCTACATTGAAGCAAGACTTCACCTGGACGCTCTTTTAGCCAGGGGGAGCCTTGATTTTTTTAGAGCTTTCTAGCTCAGTGCAAGTTATTGTGCTTCTCTAATCTATTATAAAATAGAGAAGACACCTTAACCTCCTTTCCCCCTCCTGTAAAGGGTTATTACTCCCTTCAAAAGTATCCCTTGGTGGCAGGGCACCTGATCAAAAACCTTTGTTGGTTTTTAGACACCTGATCAAAAGTCTAAAGGGTTTCTTGATCTACCTGAAGCAGATCTTGTTGGTGGCAGGGCACCTGATCAAAAACCTGAGTGGATTCCTACCTTGTTGGTAGAAGAGTGGACGTACCCATGTTGTTTGGGGAACCACTATAAATTCCTTGTGTCGTCTGGATTGCTTTAATTAATTACTTGTATTGTGGCTGTGATTAGATCTTAACTAGGATTGCTAGTTCTGTTTAGGATTCCAAGCCTTAACTGAAATTACAGTTGGCTGCTTTTTGTGCACATCACTTGTATTAGGCTTTAGGGTTTAATCTCAAATATCTATAACCTTCATTCTGCATTTAACTCCAAGGGAGTTGAGTAGAAAGTCAACTTTGCTAGTGCAATTTTTGATTACTCTATTCACCCCCCCTCTAGAGTAGTATCTATCCCCTTTTCTTTCAATTGGTATCAGAGGGAGGTACAGTTATGATCTGCCTAATTGAGAGGACTTAGCGCAACCACTCGCACCAAAAGCCCGGACTGTTGGAGGACGGCGCCACTAATCTTTATATCAAAGATTTCAACCGGGGACGGGGCAGCCAGTTAAGCCATTACCGCATAGCGCCGCAACGCGGGGGAGATTCCGGACCGCAGCCCCAACAATCCCCCCCCCCCCCCCGGAAATGACCCCGGGGTTTCGAACCCGTACCCTGCATCTCCACCAATTGAGAGGACTTAGCGCAACCACTCGCACCAAAAGCCCCGACTATTGGAGGACGGCGCCACTAATCTTTATATCAAAGATTTCAACCGGGGATGGGGCAGCCAGTTAAGCCATTACCGCATAGCTCCGCAACGCGGGGGCGATTCCGGACCGCAGCCCCAACAATAAAGCTAAAAGAGAGAAAAGAAAATAGAAATTTAAGGAATTACAAAGGGCGTCGAACGATGCTCGACAATCGCAGGCCCAATGGTCGAACGGAGATCGACGATCTGGGTACCAATCGTCGAACGTTGATCGACGCTTTCAACAAGAATTTCAAAATTCCAACAAGAACTTTAGAAACCCGAATATGAATAGAAACCCTAGGTTCATTGACCCATCATCTACATGGAGAATCCCACCTAGGAGATCTTACCTGTTAGGTTATCACCCTCAGCCTGCTTATTCATTTATTTCCAGTTTTTCTTATGTGAAAAACAAGGGACTCAAGGTTACCTGGGTCCACAATGTTTAAATTGATTTATTTGTAGGTGAAGACCTATCCTATCACTCAAAATAAGTGGTACTTGGATAGTGGTTGCTCCAAGCACATGACAGGAAATAAAGAACACCTGTCAAGGTTCAAGGCAAAGCTTGGCCCAAAGGTAATCTTTGGAGATTCAAGCTGTGGTCAAACTGAAGGCTATGGAAGGATGACAATTGGAGTTATAACATTCAAGAGAGTTGCTTATGTGACTGGACTGAAGCATAATCTAATTTCAGTAAGTCAGTTATGTGATGCTGGATACCAGGTATCATTCTCTAACTCTCTTTGCAATATTACTTTAAATAATAATGTTGTATTAGTAGGTATTAGACAAGGTAATATTTATTTAGTAGATTTTAACTCAACTCACTCTGAAATCTGCTTGTTTAATGAAGTAACCAATAACAATACTTTATGGCATAAAAGGCTTAGCCATGTTAACCTCAAGAATATATCTAGGTTATCTAAACACAACCTTGTTAGAGGTTTACCTTCTTGCCCCTACAAGAAGGAGAGCCTATGCAAGGCTTGTCAACTAGACAAGCAAACCAAGAACTCATTTAAATCAGTAAATAAAAGTGATTCTCCTAGAATCTTGTATTTATTACATTTGGACCTATTTGGCCCAATAAATGTACAGAGTTTAGGAGGTAAGTATTACACCCTAGTCATTATAGATGACTTCTCTAGGTTCACTTGGGTGTTCTTTCTGAGAACTAAGGCTGATAACTTCAAGGCCCTTACAGACTTTCTATTATGCGTGCAGACTGAGTACTCTACTCATGTGGCCTTGATCAGAAGTGATCATGGTACTGAGTTTGACTCTCTTCTCATGCAAGAATTCTGTGAGAGAGAAGGTATCAAAGATAGCTTCTCAGCTCCTAGAACTCCCCAACAAAATGGGGTAGTTGAAAGGAAGAACAGAACACTAATTGAAGCTGCTGGCACATTGTTGGCAGATGCTAATATGCCTCTTTCCTATTGGGCAGAAGCTGTTAGTACAGCCAACTATGTCTTGAATAGAAGTCTGATACACAAGCTTAAGTGTAAAACTCCTTATGAGTTACTTAAAGGAAAGAAACCTAAAATAAATTATTTTAGAGTTTTTGGCTGTGTTGTTTATATTCATAATAACAATAAAGAATACCTTAGAAAATTTGAAGCAAAGGCTTCAATGGGAATTTTTCTTGGATATTCCCAAGTAAGCAAAGCTTATAGGGTTTTTAATAAATCATCTTCTAAAATTGAAGAGTCTGTTCATGTGTCCTTTGATGAATCCCAAATGTTTTACAAGGAGAAGAAAACTTCCCCTTCCTCAAGTTCATTACAGGTACCAGAATCTACCAAAGATGTCACTCAAGAAATCCTCCATCTTTCAACTCTTCATATCACTGAATTAGACAGTGATGAAGACATTGCAGAAATTGTTGCAGTACCACCAATAGTAGATCAAATTCCTCCTGAGGAATTAATCCCAACTATTGCTGAAGATCACATCCCACCTGCTGATGTTATCACACTTAGAGATCATCCTACATCTCAAGTGATAGGAGACATATCAGCTGGTGTTCAAACAAGACATCAGTTAAGACAGGATGTGATGCATGCTTGTTTCCTTTCACAGATTGAGCCCCACACCATTAAAGATACTGAGCTAGATCCCCACTGGATCATTGCTATGCAAGAGGAACTCAATCAGTTTGAAAGATGTAAAGTATGGACTTTGGTTCCAAGACCTAAAGGCCAACTGATCATAGGCACCAAGTGGGTGTATAGAAACAAGTTGGATGCAAATGGAATCATTGTAAGGAATAAAGCTAGGCTTGTAGCTCAGGGCTACAGACAGGAGGAAGGTATAGATTATGACCAAACCTTTGCTCCTGTTGCAAGGCTAGAGGCAATAAGGATCTTCTTAGCCTATGCAGCCTATATGAAGTTTAAGGTTTTTTAGATGGATGTCAAACGTGCCTTTCTTAATGGTGAGCTAAAGGAAGAGGTATTTGTTGAACAGCCACCCGGTTTTGTTTCTTCAACTCAGCCCTCACATGTATTCAAGTTGCAGAAAGCTCTTTATGGACTCAAACAAGCACCAAGAGCATGGTATGAGACTCTAGCTAGTTTCCTGTTAGAGCACAACTTTGTTAGGGGAGTAGTTGATAGAACCCTCTTCGTCAAGCACCACAAGGACACAATCCTGTTAGTTCAAGTGTATGTGGATGACATTATTTTTGGTTCCACTGATCCCAAACTATGCAAAAAGTTCTCCAACTTGATGCATTCTAAGTTTGAGATGAGTAGTATGGGTGAGCTGTCTTACTTTCTTGGTCTCCAAGTAAAGCAAGATGCTGATGGCATCTTCATCTCCCAATCCAAATATGCCAAGGAATTGGTAAAGAAGTTTGGGATGACAGATGCTTCAGCAATGCATACACCTATGGCTACTAATGTAGTTATTGATTCTGATGATCAGGGAAAGCCTGTTGATCAAAAGAATTATAGGGTCATTGTTGGTTCCCTATTGTATTTAACTGCAAGTAGGCTAGACATAATGTTTGCTACATGCCTTTGTGCTAGATTCCAGGTCAACCCCAAGGAATCTCATCTGATTCTTCTCAAGAGAATCTTGAGATACCTGAAGGGATGTCCAAATCTAGGACTTTGGTACCCAGCTGAGTCAGAATTTGAATTAATTGGATATTCTGATTCTGATTATGTTGGTTGTCGAGTTGACAGGAAAAGTACCTCAGGAACTTGCCAGTTCCTGGGAGAGATATTGGTCTCTTTGTTCTGTAAGAAGCAGGCCTCTGTCTCAACTTCAACTGCAGAAGCTGAATATATAGCAGCTGCTAGTTGTTGTTCACAGATCCTGTGGATACAAAACCAACTTTTGGATTATGGGTACTCACACAAGAACACTAAAATCATGTGTGACAGTACAAGTGCTATCTCCATTGCACAAAATCCAGTGCACCACTCTAGAACGAAGCACATTGAGATTAGACACTATTTCCTGAGAGATTGTGTGGAAAAGAACAAGATCAGCCTTGAGTTCATATCCACAGACCTTCAGAGAGGTGATATATTCACCAAGCCCTTAGATGAACAGAAGCATCTGTTCTTTTTGGTTCAACTAGGCATGATTAATGGAAGAGACTAAGTGTGACGTCTGTCTTGTTGAAACTTGTTCGAAGATAGTCGAACGACGTTCGAAGATAGTCGATCGGATCAAGCCTATCGTCGACCTATGGTTGAAGATAGCTTATCTGCTTGAAGATCGTCGACCGACATTCGAAGATAGTCGAACAGGTCGAGCCTATCGTCGATCTATGGTTGACGACAGCTTGCTGTTTGTGAAGACAGAAATAGTCGAACGATTGATCGACTACTCTGCTTCAGGACCGATCGTCGAACGACCGTTCGACCATCGTCTCCAGTATCTTTTAAATAGATCGACGATCGCTGTTTTAATATAAAGCCGATGGTCGACCTAGGTTAAGAGATAGTTGCTTTTATCATCGACGGAGAGCGTCTTTTCGCATTCCGTCTTCCCGCTTGCTCTTTGTCTTGCGTTTTCTGCCGCTCCATCCTCGTCGTCTCTCTCTCGTCTTCTCCAGCTTTTTCGATGGAGATTGCTCCAGTACTCCTTGCAGTAGTGAAGTTTGATGCCGGTTTCAGCGTAGATTTTGACGCCTTCAGCTGCTGCGAACCAGGAATAGTGGAAATTCTAAATCTGTGCAAAGATCAAGGGTTAGAGAAACTCATGTCCTACAGAATAAAGATAAACACTCAAGAGATCAAAGAGTGGGCTTTCTCTTCGTCTTCAACTGACGATTCGATGACTGGAACCATTAGCGGAGAAGAGGTAATATTAACTCCCGCTATTCTGACTGAAATTTTTGGATTAATTAATGGGGAAGAAGAGTATGAGCAAGATACTCCTGAGTTTGGAAGGATGTTAACTGAGCTGGGACATGCCGAAGGCATTCCCTCTAAGCTGCTCAAAGTGAATTTTCCATTTAAAATTAAGTTTCTTGCTGAAATAGTTTGAAAAGTGCTACTGGGAAAGCACTCCGCCCACGATAATATTACAAGGCAGCAATTTGCACTGATGTGTGCAATTGTAAATAAGAAGCAGATAAATTGGGCAGGCGTTCTTTTTGATTTGATCAGGAAAAAGAATGGCAAGAAAGAAGTTACCCTGGGAAGGGTAGTTGGAATTTTTCTAAAGGAGAAATACCCCCATCTGCTAGTGTCAGTCGCAACCTCCATTAATGCCAGCAAGAAGATGGATCCATCGCTGTTCGCAAAGTGGAAAAGGACCTTCCTGAAGCCCGCTCCCGCAGGGGTTGCTCCAGTTACTTCTGAGAGCACCAGGACTGTCTCAGTCACTCCCCCTTCTAGCAGCTGGCTCAGCAAATCCATCTCTTCCATCTTCTTCATCTGCTATGCCGTCTACTTCAGTTGAAGTTCCTTCAACTTCAATTGAAGTACGACATTCTGCTTCTCCTCCTGCATCTCCTCTCCCGACTCATCTTGCTGGGATCTCTCATCCCAGTTTTGATTTGTTGGTGTCTGAGATTTCTACTCCAGTTCATTCTCCAATTCTCTCTTCTGATCACATTGATCACCCTACATCCACTCATACATCTCCAGTTCCATCTCCAGTTCATCCTCCAGCTCATCATGCATATACCATCCTTGTTGATCTTCCATCCTCTGAAATTACACCACCATCATCATCATCATCCTTTGAAATAACTCCAGCATTTATCTCTAGCATTGTGGAGTTAATTATCCCCTCAATCAAAATTATGATTGAAGAGGCTATTGCTCCCCTTGCTTCCTCTATCTCCTCTCTGATTGCTGCCATTCAAAAACACTCAAAGTCTACTGAGCCCTCTTCTTCTAGGGGCCTGGTTTCAGTTTCTACTGAAATCAGGCAGGGGGAGATGCTTGATGAAGATGTCTCTGAGCAGCCCTTGGCCTCCCCTCTGGCAGTTCATCATGCAGTGGCAGAGAAATCAATAGAAGATTTAGCTCCTCCTTCTCTGTCTGAAAAAGAAATTTCTGATGCTTTGTTGAAATCTGAATTCATTGTTAAAGCTTGTTTAGAAGAATGTTCTACTCCCTTGGTTGCCCTGTACCTAGAAGGAATCATCACCTCCTTTCTAGATGAATTGTGGGAGTTAGGACACGCTGTGGTCGATTCTGAAGGTATTCCCTTTACTTACTTTTTAGACTTGATAACTGATATGATAGTTTGGGAATATCTGGAAGGGATGATTAGATGGCATTTAGAAAAATTTTATTCATAATACTACAGATAAATTGGAAGAAATTCTAGATGTTCAAGAGCCTGTTATCCAACCTGATCCAGAAGTTCAACCAGAACCAGAGGTTCAAATTTCTGAAGTTGCTCAGCCAGAAGTGCAAGCAGAACTGGTCACTATGACAGTTTCTAATCTTCAAGAAAAAGCTGCAGATGCCCAAATTGAAAAATCTACTGTATGGGATGATTCCCCGGGCTTGGATTTAGATGCTCTCCTGGCACAGGATGCCATGGAAGAAGAACTAGAAAAAGCTGCTCTTAAGGAAAAGGAAAGAGCTTTGAAACACTACTAGAAAAATGGATTTTAGCCACGAATTTTTTTGCCACAGGGGAAAAATCGTGGCTAATAGTGAGTATTAGCCACAGTTTTTTTCCGTGGCTAAAAGTCTAGTATTAGCCACGGTTGACTCATCCATGGCTAATATTGGACTTTTAGCCACGGTTTGCCTGAACCGTGGCTAAAAGTCTAGTATTAGCCACAGTTTGCCTGAACCGTGGCAAAAGGTCGTGGCTACATTTAGTCTCACACCGCCAAAACAAAACGAAATTTTGGGTTTATAAGGGATTTATTTCAATTAGTATTTGAAATAAATATGACGGCGGCGGCCGGGCGGCGGCGGCGGCCGGGCGGCGGCGGCTGCCCGGCGGCGGCGGCGGCAGCCCGGCGGCGGCTAACCGGCGGCGGCGGCCCGGCGGCGACGGCGGCGGCGGCCCGGCGGCGCGCCGGCCGGCGGCGACGGCTGGCCTGAATTTTTTATGTTATGAGTGGCCCTTTAACCACGTCAATTAAACCGTGGCTAAAAGTCCAGTATTAGCCACGGCAATCAAACCATAGCTAAAAGTCCAATATTAGCAACAGTTTTGGACTTTTAGCCACGGTTTGGACTTTTAGCCACGCTCGTATTGCCCACGCCCATTTTCCCTGGGTAGACCGTGGCTAAAAGTCTTTAGCCACGGTTTGGGACTTTTAGCCACGGCAATTTGCCGTGGCTAAAAGTCAGTTTTCTAGTAGTGAAAGATGCAATTGACCCATATGATCTGCCCATCTCTTCTAATTCTGAAGATGAAATTGATTCTGATGAGTCTGCTAAGTCTAAAAGAAAAAGAATTGCTAAAAAGAAAAGAAAAGTTGTAGCTCCTCCTCCTGCTAATCCAGATAATGATACCCCGTATTATATGCTGAAAGGAATTGATCCAAAGTCAAAAGACTTCCAGCATTGGATGTTATTTTCTAAGAACCAGCAAAAGCAAAGGAAAAAGTCAAAGAGGTATGACTCTCATGTACCAAGATGGAATCCTAGAGGTCCTCCTCCTCCACCTCCCAGTGTAGGAGCCTCAGAAAATTTATCTACAAAACCTGCTGCTCAGTCCGAAAAATCAAATCCATCTCAGTCAGCTCAAAGGAGAAGTTCACAAGGATACCAAGGTAAAAGTCAAACTGGCTATCAAAGACCTGATACTGTTAAAGAACAGGTAAAGGAGGTAGTGTATCAAAGACCAACATTTTCTCCTCCTCAGTCCAAAGAACTTAAAAGCTCTACCTCTCCTAAGCCAGATCACTCTGAGAAGGATGTTCAAAAGGTAAGCAAATTATTTTAACTGAAAATTCTAGCAAGATATTTGCTAAGTCTGCTCCCCTTTCTTATCTAGTCATTCAGGATAAAGAACCAGTTGATACTTCTTCTGAGATTGTTTATGAAAGCCCAGAGCTTGATCCTAACTTTAGGATGGCTCGTTTTCTTGAACTGGTTGGAGCAGCTCAAATTAAGAAAGCAAAAGCAGAAGGAAAGGACACTGCAGGATTGACCACAATGTCTAAATTCAGAATAAAGGAACTAGACAAGTTCCAGGTTAGACCTGAGATATTTGATCCTTCAAAATATATGGAAAAGCATCCTGAGGCAGTGGTCCCAAGAACAACAGAATTGAAAATTATTGGAGAACAAGACCTGAAGCTATCAAGAAAAGAAGCTCTAGATCCCTTAAAAAAGATTACTTTTGTTTCTATCTCTTCTGATCCTAAGCCTAACTCTGAAGCACCTTAATTTTTCATTAATTGACAGTTAATTTCTTATCTGATTGATTGATGATATCTGCTTAGTTATTTCTCTTTATGCATTTTATTTTACTTTCAGTAATTAGTTTTGTATGTTTTAATTGTTGAGAGACTTAACTCTAATAGGGGGAGATTGTTGGAACCCTAGGTTTTGATTTGAGTTCTGTCTTCTCTTTCTGTCTCTTGACCCAAGATTTATCTATGGTCAAAGGTTAGTTGATAGGTTAGATTCTCTAGTTGTGTAGAATTGCTTTTCCAGATGAATATTTGGTTAAGTAGTTTTTCATTCGACTATGGTCGAACGTCGCTCGACTATCATCTATCGGCTGATCGACGATCGTCTATCAGTTGGTCGACGTTCTGCCTGCGTTGATAGCTCGACTATCTGTTGATATGTCGACTATCTGTTTGCTTTGGTAGTTCGACTATTTGTCCTGATAGTTCAACTATCTGATAGCTCGAGTATCTGTTGATAGGTCGACTATCTGTGTTGCTTTGGTAGTTCGACTATCTGCTTGGATAGTTCAACTATCTGATAGTTCGACTATCTGTTCATAGGTCGACTATCTGTTTTGTTTGACAGCTCGACTATCTGTTGGTAGGTCGACTATCTGTTTTTCTGTGATAGGTCGACTATCTGTTTGATAGGTCAACTATCTGTTTTGTTTGGTAGTTCAACTATCTGTCTTGATAGATCGACTATCTGATAGCTCGACTATCTGTTCTGATAGATCGACTATCTGCTGAGGTAGTTCGACTATCTTCTTTGATAGTTCGACTATCTGGATCGTTCGACTATCTGTCTGATAGGTCGACGATCTCCGTGCTTTGGTCGACGATCTCCGAGGGTCGTTCGATGTTTTGCTGTATGTCTTGAGTAGTTTTGTCGTCTTCTATGATGTGACTTATTTTATACTTATTTTGGCATATTTTATAAAAGATTATCTGAATAAATTGTGATATTATTTCCATGCAATATCAGTTCCATTCCTTAAGACATTAGTTGTCTTAACTGATTAGGCGTTGAGTGAACCTTCATCACTCAACGCATTTGAACTTAGCCGCTTTCTTCTGTATGAAGGCATTGAGTGATGCTTATGCACTCAACACTTTCTTCCTTAGCTCTCCATCTTGATGAGGTGTTGAGTGAACAACCTTCACTCAACGCTTCTGTACTTGGTAGAATTTCTTGTTTAGCTGGCACTGAGTGAACGGCTTTCACTCAACGCATCTGAACTTAGACATAATTTCTGTCTACAACTTCTGCGGCTTTGACTGAACTTTATTTTGTCAACGCTTTCTTCTTTAGGCATTGAGTGAACTGTCTTTACTCAATGCTTCTGGACTTAGACATAATCCTGCTCTGTTCTTCAGATGCTTTGACTGCCTGAGCTTGACTCAACGCTTTTTGCTCTGGGCGTTGAGTTAACTGCCTTCACTTAATGCTTTTGGACTTAACCAAAATTATTTCTTTAAAATAGTTAGGCTTTTATTGTCCATGCTTTAATCAGCGCTTATTATTATCTATCATTGAGTGAATTATCTTCACTCAATGTCTGTGGACTTAGATAGATTTTTGTCTTTCCTGCATCCTTCCTTGTGTCCACCTGTCATTGTTACTCAGACAACCTGTCTTATCATTGTAACAAGTAATCACCTACATACCTAAAACTTATTGCAACCATTAGATACACACATGTGTATGTCATTGTCTAGTAGGCCTTCTTCAAATCACGGACATTGGGATTAATGGACCCAACAATCTCTCTCTATTTGAAGAAGTCAAAATCTAAGACAATAATATACACTAACACATATGCAGCAGATATAGTAGATACAACATTGCATAACTCAGAGAAAATGATGAATATACATTCCATCAAAATTATATTCATTAACAGAAGGATTAATTGTTCTTGTGCATAAAACAAAATAACATTTCCTTCAACCCTTAAGATAAACAAAAAAACGCTTTTATGTTTCAGGCTCTTTTATCGCAATGCCACTGCTCCTTGGCTTCTTTGCTGATTTTTTTGTCTTAGCTTCTGACTTCTTAGTCTTCTGTCTCTCAAAGTAGTTGTAAGGCTTTGGAATATACTTTGTTGGCTCTACAACATCAGGAAGCAGTGTTCCTATCTTCGTATCCCTTCTGAACTTTCTTCTATCATTTTCACTTTTCTCCATCTTTGCCCATTCAAGAGAGTTGTATAGCTTTCCTCTATCTGTGTTCTTTGACTTGATCTGGTCCCAGGTTGACAAGATTATAGTCTTGGACTCAGTGCTCCATTTTTCAAAGTCAGCCTAGCTTCCATCTGTTCTATATACCTTTTCTTGCTCAATCTGATTTCTTCTTCACCTACAGCAGCAGATTTAGCCTTAGCTCTCATTTTATGGTCAGCAGTGGGGTTGAATGTAGTAACAGCAGCTTGTGATGTTTCAGCCCACTGTACACCCTCTTCAATATACTGAGCATCAGTCTGTTCTGCATTCTGATCATATTGATACTGGCCATCATACTGATACTGATTATCATGATGAACCATTTGCCCCTGATTCAGTGCCTATTAAACTTTTTTAGAAACCATGGGGTTGTTTTCATATTGAACTTGATCCAGACCAAAGGATCCTCTTATAACATTTGACACCCATATAGCATTCTTTGTATCAGTCCTGATTATCTCCTTCTCCCCCTTTTTGGCTTCTTCATAAATTTTCTTTGTCTGGGAGGAACTGGCCTTAGTCAACTATGCATCAAGTTAATTGACACCTGCAGTAACCTGGTTCTTGACTTCCAGTATATGATCATCAAGGAGTTTAGTGCAGACATTCATTTTAGTGGTAAGAGTGGTCGTTTGTGCTTCCCGTAGTACTTTGTCAGCATTATGAATTGTCAGCATGTTTTCAGCAACAATGTTTTGATTTTCCATGATTGTATTGTGGAGAGTGCCAATCTCTACCAACTTGTCCTGAGTGAAGTCAACTGCAGGAGCAGCTCTTAAGAAGAATTTGACTGTCTGGGATTTTAAAAGATTAACCTCAAATCTGATAGATTTGATCTCTGTGGATAGCTCATTCCTGATGTTCTTTATTGAATCATTAACAAAATTCTCAAGTTATCTCATTTGGTCATCCAGCAACCCTTTTAGCTAGGCCAGTAATGTTCCTGATATCTGATCAGTGGCTTCATTAGTGACTGGAGTTGGTTGTTAAACTAGACTAACATCTTCCCTGATAGCATAATCAGCCATATCAAATTCAGATGAATGTTGAGTTCCCATGTTCTCAGCAGCAGCAGTTCCCTTGTCTGACTCTGAAGATTCTATCTCATAAACTGTACCTTGAGTAGGGAGTTCAGTGTGAAGCTCCCCTTCACTCTCTGCAATGTCCTCAATGACATTCAGGTTTGCATTAACATCCTTTTCCACATTCTCAGTAGGTAAATTTGTCTCTAGAGGAATCTGGGATTGCTCCCCCTCAGTAAATACCTCTTCCGTGACTTGATCCAGAAGATTCTCTCCCTCACTTTGAGTACTGAAGACATCTTGCTGATCTTTAATCAAAGGTGAAGGAGCATCTTCAGTTGGAGCTAGTGACTTGGAGGCCTCTCCCTCCATCACTGCAGATATCCTAGTGACTATATCTTTAGGCACTTGTTGAGCAGTTTCAGTAGAAGGTATCTCCACAGTAGCTGTTGGAGCATCTTCATATTGAGATATGCTCAGCTGAGTCCTTATAGTTGGATCAGAAGATATTGAGACCTGGGCACTCATGTCCTTCCTGGTCTCATCAATAGACTCAATCAGGTTAGGATCATGAGGCTCATCCTCTGGTTGTTCAGATGAACTGCTATATGTCCTCTCCTCTAACACTGGAACCTATTTCTTCTTCTTCTTGGAAGTTATGTGACCATGTGGCTGTAGGACCCTATCCCATCTGTCTAGCATCTTAGAATCCATCCTTCTCATATGATGGATCCTTGTTCCTAACCTTTGGTTAATAATCCCTAGAACAGTCTGAAGCAGAAATAGGGATAGAATTCAACCCATGTTTGGTTCAGCTATGCACTCCACTATTCTATCAAATAAAACTTTTCCCCAATTAGTCCTTTTGGAAAGGATTATCCTTGCTAGCATCTCAAACATCTTCTTGGAAATCTTGTCGTGTGAAACAGACTTACACAACAAAGCCTTTTTAACCAAATTAGCTAGGAACTTACCTTTTAGATTTAATTCCTTCCTAAGTATTAAGTTAGTGGTGTTCTTGGATAGTCCACACCACTTCAGTACTGACCTGATATCAGACTGATCCAGTTCCTGTTCCCCATCTGATTTTGTGAGCTTTGGCAGTTGTAGTGCCTTGCTCAGTCTTCTAGGAGTTATATTTATCTTGTTGCCAATGATAACTGTCTTGGTTTTACTGGCAGAAGTGTCTACCTTTGCATTAGAGTATAATTGTACAACTTCTCTCTTCCACAATAAGCAAGGCTCCGACAGGAGAAAACCTAATTCAGCGACCTGGAGCAAGTGTAGAACGAATTGCACCTCTTCTGGGGCATTTGTGAATCCATTGCGAACGAGCTCTGATCCTTCAAATAGGAAATCCAAACCCTTTGGTGCAATTTCAGTTGCGAAATTCTAAAGTTTTGCGAACCTTTTCCGTCAATTCGTCGTCATCGGGTAGTGAAGAGCAAGGAACTGTGTATCTTGTCTTATCCACATATCCTTCTATTTATACTAGTTTATATTTTAGAAGGTGGAGATACGCGTACCTGTTTAAGATCAATACGTTGATCAATGGTTGGGATTAATTCCCATAACTTAGCTGCAAACAGACAACCTGGGAGCATTCGTTGAGTGAACTCAACGCACTCAACGCTCTCGATGCCTGGGTGAACTCAACGCAATTGATGTCATAGACTATGCACTCGGCGCACTCGATGTTTTTATACTTAGTATAATTCTCCTTTACTGTCCTGCAGAAATTGTTCTACCTGCAATAAAACAAGCATAATATACTGTAGAGAGCTACTGAAGCTTAACTAGATTCAATATACCAAATTCAAATTTGAAGGAGTTGAATTTAGCTTCATCTAGTGACTTAGTGAAGATGTTATCCACTTGTTTGTCTGTAGGGACAAATTCAACATTGATATCTTCCTTCTCCACATACCCCCTAATAAAAAGATATCTAATCTCAATATGCTTAGTCCTACTATGAGAGATAGGATTCCTAGCAATGGAGATTGCACTAGTTGAATCACAGTACATGGGGGTGTTACTTATCTTGATGTTGTAATCCTGGAGCTGATGTTGGATCCACAGTAACTTTACACAGCAACTTTGATGCAGACTCACACGTTGACACCAAATATATCTACGGACGAACACATATGCCTCTCTATGATCCAATCCTACACTCGCACAATCGTTCAACGTAGCGCACACATTATATAATTCTATCAATTAGATGCTAGCGTACGAGTAGCCAAACCGATTAGGATCGAACAAGGGCTATAAAAACCAATATTCTTTCCGGCTAAAAGGACTAACCCAGTCCGATCGAGCGAAGGTTGTACCAAAAGAGATCTACCAAAAGTAACGATTTGGAAAACGGTAGATCTCTCCCAGCAAAAGAAAATGAAGCTCGCCAATCCTGTTGAACTTAAATAAAACAAAGAAAATCAACAATAACAATCGAAAGAAATCCACAAAAATTCAATGCTATCAAAACTTAACAACAAGAATTCCACCACAAGAATTAAACTAGAGGGAAACACACATAGAGTAGAAATATTTCGTTACCCAATCGGAATGGATGATTCCGATTTCTCTACTTGGATCATTCTTCAACGGCTCCGTCGGAGTCACACGGGATGGAGAGTAACTTGTTCGCCTTCGTCGCTTCAAGCCAGATTTGGAAAATACACAAAGAGGGGTCTTCGGTGCTTGGCCGAATTTCTTCAAAGGTATGGGGTGGTTGGTTTTTTTGAAGGAATGATAGTGGTCGATTTTTGTTTTGGAGGTGGTCGGCTATGATGGTGGAGAGGGAGGTGGTGGCCGATTATAGCAAGGAAAAATAGAAGAAGGTGGCAGCTAGGGTAGAAGGGTGGCCTAACTTGAAGGGCAAAGGAGGGGGTCGGTTTTTTTACTTAGGTATAAGAGGAGAGGAAAGGGGAGAAGAGAGGGAGCTGAATAGGGAGAGGAGGAAGAGATGGTCGGTGGCCAAAGAGGGGAGGAGGAGAGTGGTGGCCAAAATATGTCAAGGAGGGAGAAGAGAGGGGGTGGCCAAGAAGGAGGGGAAGAGGAAAAATCTTCTCAAGATTTAGGGTTTTAGGTGGCTGAAATATGTGAAGGAGGGAGAAGAGAGGGGGCGGCCTAGAAGGAGGGGAAGAGGAAAAATCTTCTCAAGATTTAGGGTTTTTATTTCTTTTTCATTCTCTAATCAATATGAGAACCATACATGCCTATATATATGCTTACATCACATTTTGGCAACATGCAGCCCAACATAAAGAAAAATAAAAGCACACAAATGTTTTAAACATTACATGACCTAAACATTGCAATAAAAAGGGAAAGCTGAAAGAAAAGGGATAGATACTACTCTAGAGGGGGGTGAATAGAGTAATCAAAAATTGCACTAGCAAAGTTGACTGTCTACTCAACTCCCTTGGAGTTAAATGCGGAATGAAGGTTATAGATATTTGAGATGAAACCTTAAAGCCTAACACAAGTGTTGTGCACAAAAGGCAGCCAACTGTAATTACAGTTAAGGCTTGGAATCCTAAACAGCAACTAGCAATCCTAGTTAAAATCTAATCACAGCCAATCAGCACAGAGAATTAATTAAACAATCCAGACGATACAAGAAATTTATAGTGGTTCCCCAAACAACTTGGGTACGTCCACTCTTCTACCAACAAGGTAGGAATCCACTCAGGTTTTTGATCAGGTGCCCTGCCACCAACAAGATCTGCTTCAGGTAGATCCAGAAACCCTTTAGACTTTTGATCAGGTGTCTAAAAACCAACACAGGTTTTTGATCAGGTGCCCTACCACCAAGGTATACTTTTGAAGGGAGTAATAACCCTTTATAGGAGGGGGAAAGGAGGTTAAGATGTCTTCTCTATTTTACAATAGATTAGAGAAGCACAAGAACTTGCACTAAGCTAGAAAGCTCTAAAGAATCAAGGCTCCCCCTGGCTAAAAGAATGTCCAGGTGAAGTCTTGCTTCAGTGCAGAAACACTTCAGAAAATCTAAAGGAAAAAGCTACAAGAAGAAAAAGAATATGAATTGAAATTTCTTCTTCAGACAGCTATCTTTTTCTTCTTCTTCTTCAAAAAGCTCTGAGTGTAAATCTTCCTGTAAGCAGGAGAACTCAGGTTGAAGAAGAGTGAAGAGCTAAAACTTCTTCTCAGTTGGATGTGAACGAGCTGAGAGCAGTTAAAAACTGTAAGTTCTAAGCTTGAATGCAGCTGTTAGCTTTTGAACTTCTTTTTCCTGAATGAACTGGTTTTTGACTATGTGAACTAGTTGATTTCTTTCTTCAAAGAATTCTTTATATAGCAGCAGCAGCAACGGCTCTCATATGAGTTTGAATCTTGTCTTCTACTGAAATCTGCATGCTGGGCTGCAAAAAGCATAAAGCAAAACAAATACTGCAGACAGATATCCTATAAGAGGATAAAGCTTTCTAAGAAACTGCAAATAACTCTGATGAAATAATACTAGAGAAAGTCACATCAGAAGAGACTCTTTACAGCCAAGGAAGACTTTCTGAGTCTAACGGCTATAAAGGACAGCCTGGCAGATAAAGAAGAAATCATACCTCAGCTAATAAGACAAACAACTTTGTCAGAAAAAGATTGGCTCATGCATAAGGAATGAAGCAGATATTGCATGGAAATAATATCATAAATTTATTCAAACAATCTTTTATAAAATATGCCAAAATAAATATGAAATAAATCACATCATAGAAGATGATAAAATTACTCAAAACATACAGCAAAACATCGAACGACCCTTGGAGATCGTCGACCGAAACACAGAGATCGTCGACCTATCAGACAGATAGTCGAACGATCCAGATAGTCGAACTATCAAATAAGATAGTCGAACTACCACAATAGATAGTCGAACTATCAGGACAGATAGTCGAGCTATCAGATAGTCGATCTATCAGGACAGATAGTCGAACTACCAAACAAAACAGATAGTCGACCTATCAAACAGATAGTCAACCTATCATAGAAAACAGATAGTCGACCTATCAACAGATAGTCGAACTATCACAGAAAACAGATAGTCGACCTATCAACAGATAGTCGAGCTATCAACCAAAACAGATAGTCGACCTATCAACAGATAGTCGAACTATCAGATAGTTGAACTATCCAAGCAGATAGTTGAACTATCAAAGAAAACAGATAGTCGACCTATCAACAGATAGTCGAGCTATCAAACAAAACAGATTGTCGACCTATCAACAGATAGTCGAACTATCAGATAGTTGAACTATCCAAGCAGATAGTCGAACTATCAAAGAAAACAGATAGTCGACCTATCAACAGATAGTCGAGCTATCAAAGAAAGCAGATAGTCGACCTATCAAACAGATAGTCGAACTATCAAAGCGTACAGATAGTCGACCTATCAAACAGATAGTCGAACTATCAGATAGTTGAACTATCCAAGCAGATAGTCGAACTATCAAACACAACAGATAGTCGACCTATCAAACAAATAGTCGGACTATCAACGCAGACAGAACGTCGACCAACTGATAGACGATCGTCGATCAGCCGATAGACGATAGTCGAGCGGCGTTCGACCATAGTTTAACGAAAAACAACTTAACCAAATTTACATCTGGAAAAGTGATGCCTCTAAAACTAGAGCAACAAACTAAACAACTAACCTTTGACCATAGATAAATCTTGGGTCAAGAGACGGAAAGAGAAGACAGAACTCAAATCAAAACTAGGGTACCAACAATCTCCCCCTATTTGAGTTAAGTCTCTCAACAATTAAATACAAAACTAAATACAGAAAAATAAATAAAATGCATGAAGAGAAATAACTAAGCAGATAACATCAATCAATCAGATAAGCAAATAACTGTTAATCAATGAATTTTTAAGATGCTTCAGAGTTAGATTTAGGATCAGAAGAACTAGGAACAAAATTAATTTTTCTCGAGGGATCTAGAGCTTCTCTTCTTGACAACTTCAGGTCTTGTTCTCCAATGATTTTCAATTCTGTCGCTCTTGGGACAACTGCTTCAGGATGTTTTTCCATGTACTTTGAAGGATCAAATACTTCAGGTCTAACCTAGAATTTGTCGAGCTCCTTCATTCTGAATTTTGACATCGTGGTCAATCCTGCAGTGTCTTTCCCTTCAGCTTTAGCTTTCTTAATTTGAGCTACTCCAACAAGTTCAAGAAAACGAGCCATCCTAAAATTAGGATCAAGCTCTGGGCTTTCATACACATTTTCAGAAGATGTATCAACTGATTCTTTATCCTGAATAACTTTTGAAACATCCTTCACAGAATGATCTGGCTTAGGAGAGGTTGAGCTTTTGAGTTCTTTGGAATGAGGAGGAGAGAAAGTTGGTCTTTGATACACCACCTCCTTTACTTGTTCCTTAACAGCATCAAGTCTTTGATAGCCAGTTTGAGTTTTACCTTGATATCCTTGAGAACCTCTCCTTTGCGATGACTGAGATGGATTGAACCTTTCAGACTGAGCAGCAGGGTCTGCAGATAAGTTTCCTGAGGCTCCTACACCGGGAGGTGGAGGAGGAGGAGGACCTCTAGGAGTCCATCTTGGGACAGGACTGTCATACCTCTTTGACTTCTTCCTTTGCTTCTGCTGATTTTTAGAGAAAGCCATCCAATGCTGGAAATCTTTTGATTTAGGATCAATTCCTTTCAGGATATAGTAAGGAGTATCATTATCTGGATTAGGAGGAGGAGGAGCCACAGCTTTCCTTTTCTTTTTAGCAGATCTTTTTCTTTTTGACTCATCAGATTCATTAGAATCAATATCATCCTTAGAATTTGAAGAAATAGGGAGATCATATGGATCAATTGCCTCTTGCAAAGCTCTTTCCTTTTCCTTTAGGGCAGCTTTTTCTAATTCTTCTTCTATGGCATTCTGTGCCAGGAGAGCATCTAAATCCAATCCAGGGGAATCATCCCATACAGTAGACTTTTCAATTTGAGTATCTGCAGCCTTTTCTTGTTGATCAGAAACTGTCATGGTGACCAGTTCTACTTGCACTGCTGGCTGAGCTGGCTGAGCAGCCTCAGAAACTTGAGCAACTTGTTCTATTTCAGTTTGAACTTCTGTAGCTAGTAGGTAATCAGGCTCTTGAACATCTAAAACTTCTTCCATTTTATCTGTAATATTATGAATAAAATTTTGCTAAATGACATCTAATCATCCCTTCCAGGTATTCCCAAACTATCATATCAGTTATCAAGTCTAAAAAGTGAGTAAAAGGGATACCTTCAGAATTGTCCTTTGAGTATCCTAACTCCCATAAATCATCTAGAAAGGAAGTGATAACTCCTTCTAGGTATAGGGCGACCAGGGGAGTAGAACATTCTTCTAAGCAAACTTTGACAATGAAATCAGACTTCAATAAGGCATCAGAAATTTCTTTTTCAGACAAACTTTGAGGAGGAGCTGATTCTTTTAATACTTTCTCTGCCACTGCAGGAGGATCTGCTGGAGGGGAGGCCAAAGGCAGCTCAGAGACATCTTCATTAAGCATCTCCCCCTGCCTGATTTCAGTAGATACTAAAACCAGGCCCCTAGAGGAAGAGGGCTCAGCAGACTTTGAGAGTGCTCGAATAGCAGCAGTCAAAGAAGATATGGAGGAAACAAGGGGAGCAATTGCCTCTTCAATCATAGTTTTGATCGAAGGAGTAATTAACTCCAAGATGCTAGAAATGAATGCTGGAGAGATTTCAGATGATGAAGGGGGAATCTTAGTGGATGGATGATCAGCAGGAATGGTGTATTCTTGATGAACTGGAGAATGAACTGGAGATGGAACTGGAGATGGAGAGTGATGGGTGGATGCAGGATGATCAATGTGATCTAAAGAAGGAATTGGAGACTGAGGAGGAGTAGAAATCTCAGAAACCAACAAATCAAAACTGGGATGAGAGATCCCAGCAAGATGAGACGGGAGAGGAGATGCAGGAGGTGATGCAAGGTGAGAAGCAGATGAATCAGGAAGATGAGAAGCAGAAGGTCGTACTTCAATTGAAGTTGATGGAACTTCAACTGAAGTAGACGGCAAAACAGATGAAGAAGATGGAAGGGAGGGATTTGCTGAGCCAGCTTCTTGTACGAGAGGAGTGACTGAGGCAGTCCTGGTGCTCTCAGATGCATCTGGAGCAACCCTTGCAGAAGCGGGCTTCAGAAAAGTCCTTTTTCACTTGGCGAACAAGGTAGGATCCATCTTCTTGCTGGCATTTATGGAGGTGGCAGCTGAAACTAACAGATGGGGATATTTTTCCTTCAGAAAAATCCCAACTACCCTACCCAGGGTAACTTCTTTCTTGCTGTTCTTTTTCCTGATCAAATCAAACAGAACACCTGCCCAATTAATCTGTTTCTTATTTACAATTGCACACATCAGTGCAAACTGCTGCCTTGTAATATTGTCATGGGCGGAGTGCTTTCCCAGTAGCACTTTTCCGACGATTTCAGCAAGGAACTTAATCTTAAACTAAAAATTTACTTTAAGCAGCTTAGAGGGAATGCCTTCGGCATGTCCTAGCTCTGTCAGCATTCTCCCAAACTCTGGGGTATCTTGCTCGTACTCTTCTTCCCCATTTATCAATCCAAATATTTCAGTTAAAATGGCTGGAGTCAAAGTTACCTCTTCTCCGCCAATGGTTCCGGTCATAGAATCATTATTTGAAGATGAAGTAAATGCCCATTCTTTGATCTCTTGAATATTTATCTTTATCCTGGAGGACATGAGCTTTTCTAAACCTTGATCTTTGCATAAGGTGAGAATTTCCACAATTCCGGATTCGCAGCAGCTGAAGGAATCGAAATCCAAAAATTGCACTAGCAAAGTTGACTGTCTACTCAACTCCCTTGGAGTTAAATGCGGAATGAAAGTTATAGATATTTGAGATGAAACCCTAAAGCCTAACACAAGTGTTGTGCACAAAAGGCAGCCAACTGTAATTACAGTTAAGGCTTGGAATCCTAAACAGCAACTAGCAATCCTAGTTAAAATCTAATCACAGCCAATCAGCACAGAGAATTAATTAAATAATCCAGACGACACAGGGAATTTATAGTGGTTCCCCAAACAACTTGGGTACGTCCACTCTCCTACCAACAAGGTAGGAATCCACTCAGGTTTTTGATCAGGTGCCCTGCCACCAACAAGATCTGCTTCAGGTAGATCCAGAAACCCTTTAGACTTTTGATCAGGTGTCTAAAAACCAACACAGGTTTTTGATAAGGTGCCCTGCCACCAAGGTATAATTTTAAAGGGAGTAATAACCCTTTACAGGAGGGGGAAAGGAGGTTAAGATGTCTTCTCTATTTTACAATAGATTAGAGAAGCACAAGAACTTGCACTGAGCTAGAAAGCTCTAAAGAATCAAGGCTCCCCCTGGCTAAAAGAATGTCCAGGTGAAGTCTTGCTTCAATACAGAAACACTTCAGAAAATCTGAAGGAAAAAGTTACAAGAAGATAAAGAATATGAATTGAAATTTCTTCTTCAGGCAGCTATCTTTTTCTTCTTCTTCTTCAAAAAGCTCTGAGTGTAAATCTTCCTGTAAGCAGGAGAACTCAGGTTGAAGAAGAGTGAAGAGCTAAAACTTCTTCTCAGTTGGATGTGAACGAGCTGAGAGCAGTTGAAAATTGTAAGTTCTAAGCTTGAATGCAGCTGTTAGCTTTTGAACTTCTTTTTCCTGAATGAACTGGTTTTTGACTATGTGAACTAGCTGATTTCTTTCTTCAAAGAATTCTTTATATAGCAGCAGCAGCAACGGCTCTCATATGAGTTTGAATCTTGTCTTCTACTGAAATCCGCATGCTGGGCTGCAAAAAGCATAAAGCAAAACAAATACTGCAGACAGATATCCTATAAGAGGATAAATGAAAGTGAGGCTAAGATCTATCTCAACTCTAGAGGGGGGGTGAATAGAGTATTTTAAAATAATTTTTCACAGTTGAAATCAACAGCACATATAAAATTCAATTTATGATATAGTGTAGAGTGCTAGTAAGAAGTTAAAAAAACTAAGAAGTAAAAAGCACAGCTCACAGCAAACAAATCACACAAACAAACCAGAAGACACAAGGAATTATAGTGGTTCCCCAAAAACCTGGGTACATCCACTCTTCTACCACCCTTGGTAGGAATCCACTCAGGATGAGTTGATCAGGTGTCCTGACACCAATGAGCTTTTGATAAGGTGCCCAAAAACCAAAACTAGATTTTTTTGATAAGGTGTCTTGCCACCACTGAGTTTTGACAAGACTCTCAGAACCAGACAGAACTTTTGAAGGGAGTTCAAGAACCCTTTTACAGCAGGAAAAGAAAAATAAGAGTGAAGGGTGTCTTCTCTGTTCTCAATCAAATGAGAGAAGCACAAGTGGATTGATGATGTCAAAGCTCCCCCTGAGATGTAGAAAGGTTCAGGAAAAGAAGCTTTGCTCTAGGGTGATAGGTCTTTAGAACTTTGATCTCTAGCACAGGATGGTTTCAGCAAGAAGGCTGAAGGTAAGGTGTCTGGAGTGATGAGATTGTGAACACTTTTCAGTCAGCAAGAAGATTTTTTCTTGTGAAGACTTTTCAATCTCTGTATATCTTCTTCTTGTGTATTCTCTAAATCTTAATAACACAGAAGAAAGGAATAATAGTTTTCTGACGTTTCCTTGTCCAAAATTAGCCGTTGGGAGTCATAAATGTCTTCCAAAAATAGTCTTGTCTTCTAGAGGAAAGTCTAGCAAACATTCTCTGAATAATTCCTTGAAACTTGCTCCAGAAATAAAGACAAACGGCTGGGAGATCTTCTGACATAAATGCTGATAATATTCAAAAACATTCCAAAGAACAGCAGCATTTGAATTCCTGAAAGCGTCGATCTCTCCGAAGAAAACGTCGATCTGAGCTCTACGATCGTCGAACTGAGCTCAGAGATTAAATGGACAAGCAGACAGAAAACGTCGATCTGAGCTCTACGATCGTCGAACTGAGCTCAGAGACTTGAGAAATAACATTAGGGAGGGATCGTCGAACTGAGCTAGAAGATAGTAGAGGGGAGTTCGACGACTCAGCAGAAGCTAGACAAAAGCAGATAGTCGATCTGAGCTCGAAGATCGTCGACCGGAGTTCGATGTTTTATTGAAGATGAGCTCAGAGAGCGTCAAACGGAGTTCGACGATTCGTCGACCTTAGCTCAACGTAAATTGCCTTAGACTAAGCTCTTCAGCCTTGATCTTGGAATGATCCTGGGGGCAGCTTCAAACCTAAGTTCTAAGCCCTAGACTCATTCTAATGTTGACCTTTTCAACTATACAACTAGGTCAACTGGGATTCCTAAAACAAGCATAGTGATCCTTACCCAAATTAGTAATAGGGTGTTCCAACAATCTCCCCCTATTTGGGTTAGGATTACTATTTACAGACAATCATAGGAAATGAAAAGCATACAACAATACATAAGCTAATACAAAATGCAGAGAAGATATATAGCAGTAAAGCAGATCACAGATAAATATCAGCAGATATCCAAAGGTGGATGAAATGTTTAGCTTACACAGTTCACTTCCTTTCAGATCCCTTTTTAAATAAAATTTCTCTATTTGGATTCTGACTTTCTTTCTTTGACCTTCTGTCATCCTCTGCACCTAGAGAAGTTTGAGATTTGGGCCTTGGAACAACAGCCTCAGGGTGCAGCTTCATATAGTCTTCTGGATTGAAAAATTTCCTTGATGCATATCTTTCCAGTTCTTTCTTTCTCTGCTCTGATAAGGTAGTTATGTTTGAAGTATCCTTGCCTTGTTCTCTGGCCTTTTTTATTTGATCAAGGGCAGCCAATTCTTTCATTCTGGCTGTCCAGGATACAGGGTTGTTCTCAGGATCTTCAAAAGGAATAGGAGATTCATATCTTTTGATGATTTCAGAAACAGTAGAAGGAGTCCTGGAAACAATAGTGTCTTTCAGCTTGTAAGGAAAAGGACCTGAAGAAGGGTCAGGGTGACCTTGTCCTTCCCTTTGATAGGATCTTGGTTCTCTTTGATTTCCTCTGTAATTACCCCTTCTGGGTTGATATCCTCTTTGATGTTGTCCCCTTTGATATGATCTTTGATAATACTGGGAAGAACTGTGTCTGGAGACTGGAGCTTGAGGGGCTGAACCTGAGCCAGAATCTGGAGGAGGAGGAGGAGGAGGCTGATATTGAGAAGATCCTTTTTCATATTTGTCAAGCTTCCTCTTCTTCTTCATAGCTTTCAGTTGATTTTTGGAATATTGCATCCAAGGCTCAGAGATGGGGCAGTCATGCAGGATGTAGTATGGAATATCATTTGAGTCTTTGGCTTTGGCAGGAGGGACTGACATCATTGCTTTACTTCTGGCTTTTCTCTTCTTGGCAATAGTTCTAGCAGAATCATCAGAATCAGTCCTGTATTGGTCACTCTCAGAACTTTGAGGTTGATCATACAGATCATCAATTCTTCTGATAAGCTCTTCTTGAGCTTTAAGTTTTGCAGAAACAGCAGGAGCAGCAATTTCATCAGCATCAGTTGCTGGAGTCATTTCTATGTCAGCAGTAGCAGCAGCAGCAATTTCAACAGAAAGAGGCACAGTGGCCTTAGTAGCAATTGAAAGAGGCACAGTGGCCTTAGTATCAGCATCAGAGATATCCACAGCCTTCCAGGATTTGATGTAGGAATCAATATGGCTTGGATCACAGGTAGCTATAGGCACAATGGCCTTAGACAAATCTTCAGCAGGAGTTGCAGGCAGACAACTGAAATGGACTGTATCAAATATAGATAGCAGCCTCTGCAGATTCAGTGCAAAAGCACATCCAAGAGCTGGAGCTGGAGCAGACATAATATCAGCAGCTGGCACATCCACTTCTTCATAAGGCATCTCCCCCTGCCTTGGTTCAGAGAGAGGTGAATCAAGGCACACAGAAGATGTGATAGCCAGGGAGGAGGAAAGGGAGGCAAGCTTGGTAGACAGCTCCTGTACTTGCTTCAGGAGTGGAGCCAGGGAAGACTCCAGTAGAGATGTCAGCTTGGGAGCTAGCAACTCATACAGCCTGTCTGCCAAGCTAGGAAGATCCACATGCTCAAGTGGGGCTTGAGCAGAGGTAGAGGCAAAGGTGGATGGAGGGATGGTGGCTGAAACTGAAAATGTGGAGAAAGGTGGAGAGGGAATGGTTGGTTCAGAAGATGGAATAATGGAGATAGAGGAGGTTGAGGTGGAGATAGGGGAAGTAAGAGATGGTGTGAAGGAGGGTTGAGAGAGAATGTCATGGAGCAGTTGTTGAAAGGAGGAAGTTGAGGGTGGCTCAGGAGGGGTAGAGGGTGAATCATCCATGAAGGAATCATCTGTAAGTGAGAAGGATGGTAGGGTGAAGGTTGAATAGGAGAAAAGAGGATGGAATTCCTCTGAGGTGGATAGATTATGGTGGTGACTGGTGGTGAGGAGGTGACGACTTGGGTGGATATGGCTGGAGGAGGGGAGGAAGCAGGCAGCTCTTCTGCTGAAGGAGTGACTGAAATAGTCCTTATGCCTGAATAAAGTGTTGCAGCAGCCCTGGAGGGGTTTATGATCTGCCTGTCCCATTTACTGAAGAGGGCACAGGAAAGCCTCTTGGATGCATTGATAAACATGCCAGAGGAGGTTAATAGGTCAGGGCACCTGTTGTGCAGAAAGACCCCTAAGATTCTCCCATAACTAACTGCATTCTTGTTGATCTTCTTCTTAATCAGAGTGAAGAAGATGGAGCCCCAGTCCAGGTGTTTCTTATCTAATAAGGCTCCCATCAGGCAGAACTGATATCTGGAAATGGTGTCATGGGCTGAATGCTTGGCCAACAGCACCTTCCCAACTACATCAGCCAGGAATTGAAATTCGATAGCCAGATTTTTCTTCAGTAGCTTATTAGGGTTTACTGCATTGTGACCCATCCTATCCAGCATGGAGTCAAACTCCTCTCCAGACAGTTCAATGGAGTCTTCTCCAGTACTGAGTTGAAAGACTTCTGTTAAAAGAGTCGGGGATAGAAATACCTGAGTCCCCTTAATGGTGCTGACAACAGAATTCTCAGTCTCGTCTGTTGCGGTAAAACACCACTCTTTAATTTCTTCTGAGGCGATCTTCATCCTTGTAGTCATTATTGGAGTCAGCTGTTGTTCTCGGAATAAGTTTAGGATGTCCTTGAAGCGCTGGTCGCTTCCGTCGAAGGAGTTTATGTCGATGTCAAAGCCTGTGTCGAACTTCATCTTAGCAATAGCAGCACTTGATTCAGCCATATTCACCTGCAACAGAAAACCAAAAACGACCAAGCGTAGAGAATTTGGAGGGAAAAGAAAGAGAGTTGCAGAGTATGAAAGCGCAAAGGGAGAACGACGGCTGAAAGAAAGATTTTATATTAGGGTTCGACGCGAAAAAGGAAAATCATTGAGCTCAGCTCGACGTTTCGTCGAGCTTAGCTCGACGATTTGGGCTACAGAGGGAATCTGAAGAATCTTCAAAATCGGCGATCTTCGTTCGACGATGTTGAAAAACGTCGAGCTCAGCTCGACGGCCTCTGATCAGAAGGAGAGAAAGCCTAGCTCTAGCGAGGGCTCTGAACTCAGATCGACGACTGCAAAAGCGTCGATCTCTGGTCGACGATTTTTGGAAAATCGTCGATCTCTGTTCGACGATTTTGGGGAAAACGTCGAGCGCAGTTCAGAGTCTAAACTCATTCTACAGACACAAAAAGAAAGGAAATTTTTGACCTAGTCTTGGTCTGTTTTAGCTTTTCAAAATCTTGTAATTTAATTAAGGCTTCCTCCATCTAACATACCTAACTGATTTAGGAAGAAACTGTGTTTCTTTTCATCCAAAGGTTTGGTGAAAATATCTCCCCTTTGCAAATCAGTAGGAATATATTGAAGTTCAATTTTATTTTTCTCTACATTATCTCTTAGAAAATGATGCCTAATTTCTATGTGTTTTGTCCTACTATGGAGGACTGGATTTTGTGCTATAGAGATAGCACTAGTATTATCACAGAAAATTTTAGACTTCTCTAAGTTGTAGCCATAGTCTAAGAGCTGATTCTGTATCCACAATATTTGTGAACAGCAACTGCCTGCAGCCATATACTCAGCTTCAGCAGTTGAAGTTGACACAGATGTTTGTTTCTTACGGAACCAAGAGACAAGTCTATCACCAAGGAACTGACAAGTTCCACTGGTGCTTTTCCTGTCTATTCTGCATCCAGCATAATCAGCATCTGAGAATCCATTTAAATCAAATGCTGAATCTTTTGGATACCAGAGACCTAGATTTGGACAACTTTTAACATACCTAAGAATTCTCTTAACTAAGATTAAATGTGACTCTCTAGGGCTAACTTGGAATCTAGCACAAATACATGTGGCAAACATTATATCAGGCCTACTAGCTGTAAGGTACAATAAAGAGCCAATTATTGCTCTATATGTTGTCTGATCAACAGGTTTCCCATGTTCATCAGCATCTATTACAGCATTTGAGGGCATGGGTGTTTTCATACATGATGCATCAGACATACCAAATTTCTTAACCAGCTCTTTTGCATACTTGGTTTGAGAAATAAATATGCCTTCAGCATGTTGCTTGACTTGCAGTCCTAAGAAGAAGGACAGCTCACCCATGCTACTCATTTCAAATTTAGAGTGCATAAGCTTGGAAAACTTTTTGCACAATTTTGAATCAGTAGAACCAAAAATAATGTCATCTACATAAATTTGCACTAGCAGGGTATGGGACTTATGGGTTCTAATAAAAAGAGTTTGGTCTACTCTCCCCCTAACAAAATCATTTTCCAGAAGAAAGCATGCTAGGGTCTCATACCATGCTCTAGGGGCTTGCTTGAGACCATATAATGTTTTATGCAATTTGAAAACATAATCAGGGTGAGTTAGAGAGATAAAACCTGGAGGTTGTCTAACATAGACTTCCTCTTTGATGTCCCCATTGAGAAATGCACTTTTTACATCCATTTGATACACTTTGAAACCTTTGTGAGCAGCATAGGCTAGGAATATCCTGATGGCTTCCAGCCTTGCAACTGGTGCAAATGTCTGATCATAGTCTATTCCTTCTTGTTGAGAGTACCCTTGAGCAACTAGCCTTGCCTTGTTTCTGACTATAACTCCTTGATCATCCAGCTTGTTCCTAAATACCCACTTTGTTCCAACAATGGGATGATCCTTTGGCTTAGGCACTAGTTCTCAAACCTTGTTCCTTTCAAATTGATGCAACTCCTCTTGCATTGCAATGATCCAGTGTGGATCTTGCTCTGCATCTTGAATGGATTGAGGCTCAATTTTAGATAGGAAGCAAGTGTGCATCAGGTTTTGGTTGACCTGACTTCTAGTTTGCACACCAGCTGAGATCTCTCCAATTACTTGGGTGATTGGATGATCTCTTGTTGTTACTAAGTCAACAGGGAGTGTTGATTGTTCACCAGCCTGTGTTGTTGTCTCCTCTAGTGGAGCAGCAACTGGCTCTTCAGGATGATTTTCTTCAAGATGTTGAACTTCTTCTTCATCATCACTGCTCTCATTCTTTTCAGCAATTTGCAGTTTGTTCAAGTCTTCAGCTAGAGAATGTACCTGCAGAGGTTCTATGGTAGAAGCATTCTTCTCCTTGAAAGACATGTTAGCTTCATCAAAAATAATATGAACAGATTCTTCAATTTTACAGGAAGATTTATTATAAACCCTATAGGCCTTGCTGATCATGGAGTATCCCAGAAACACTCCTTCATCAGCTTTAGCTTGGAATTTTGCTAGATATTTCTTGTCATTATTATGAATAAAACAAGTACAACCAAAAACTTTGAAATAGCCTATTTTAGGTTTCTTCCCTTTGAGCAATTCATAAGGAGTCTTGCCCTTCAGCTTGTGTATCAGGCTTCTGTTCAACACATAGTTGGAGGTGTTCACTGCCTCAGCCCAAAAGGACAGAGGTAAGTGAGCATCTGCCAATAATGTAGTTGCAGATTCAATGAGTGTTCTATTTTTCCTTTCAGCTACCCCATTTTGTTGAGGAGTTCTAGGAGCTGAGAAGGTGTGCCTGATCCCTTCACTCTGACAGAACTCTTGCATGAGAAGAGAATCAAACTCTGTCCCCATGATCACTTCTGATCAGGGCAATGTGAGTGTTGAACTCAATCTGAATGCATTTGAGAAAATCTGTCAAACACTTGAAGTTATCAGACTTCTTCCTCAGAAAGAATACCCAAGTGAATCTTGAGAAGTCATCTACAACCACTAAAGTATAGGACTTCCCTCCTAGGCTTTGCACAGATATGGGTCCAAAAAGATCCATGTGCAACAGGTACAAAATCCTAGGTGAATCACTCTTATTAATTGATTTAAAACTACTTTTAGTTTGCTTGCCTAATTGACAAGCCTTGCAAAGTCCTTCCTTCTTGTAGGGACCAGAAGGTAGTCCTTTAACAAGGTTGTCTTTAGATAGCTTAGCAATGGTTCTAAGGTTAATATGCCCTAGTCTCTTATGCCATAAAACATTAGATTTTGAAATGGAATTAAACAGGCAAATATCTACCACTGGTGAATGAAAATCCACTAAGTAAATGTTACCTCTTCTATTACCTGTCAACACAGTTGTGTTGTCCACTGACTTGACTTTGCATATGGCTTTGTTGAAGGTCACTTGATATCCTTCATCACACAATTGACTGATACTTATCAAGTTGTGCTTGAGTCCTTCAACATATGCCACCTTCTTGAATGTGACTGGGCCAATTTTGACTGCACCATATCCTTTTGTAGTTCCAAAGCTTGAGTCTCCAAAAATTAATTTGGGTCCAAGCTTGGCTTTGAAGGAAGTGAAGTTGTCCTTGTCCCCTGTCATGTGCTTTGAGCACCCACTATCCAGATACCATTGATGGTTTGATGCTGGATAGGTCTTCACCTACACAAAAATAGCTTATTTGTTCTTGACCCAGTTAACCTTGGGCCTAGGTTGATATCCCTTGAATTCTGAAATAAAGGACATCCCAGGTTGATCCTTATAACCTTCAGGATGGTATCTCCTAGGAGGTACTATCCATTCAGTATAGGGATTAAATCCTTGGGATGTGGAGCTTCTAGGATTGAATCTGAATGTGCCATTGAAGGTGTGTTCACAAGCCTGAACTCTGTTCGACGATCGTCGAACTGAGGTCGACGATCTTGGGTCAGATCGTCGATCTCCGTTCGAAGATCGATTATGCTGAAGTTCAGAGTTTGGATATCGTCGAGCTGAGGTCGACGATCTGTAGTTAGATCGTCGAGCTCTGTTCGACGATCGTCGAGCTCTGCTCGACGCCATCTGTTGAACTGAGTTCTTCTCTGACAGATCTGCATTCTTCCTGGGTACCTCTATTACTCCCTTTCCTTTGTCAGAGACAAACTTGATTGGAGTTGTCAAAATTATAGGTTGGCTGGATGAAGCACCCAAGCCCAGTGTGCTATTAAATCTAGAGTTCACTGTGCTTGTGATGTCCATCAGTCTGATACTTCTCCCATTTAGGGATTCTTCAAACTTTTTGGCCTTTGATAGCTCATTCTTCAGTGAAGCTATCTCCTCCCTACAGCATTCTAACTCCTCAGAGAGTTTGAGGTTCTTTGAGTTTAGGACACTATGCTCAGATAGTTGATTCCTGAGAGAGATTATCTCCTTCTCAGATTTTAATAGATCTAGACACAGTGTCTTAAATTCATCTTTGAAGTCTTCAGAATTAAAATCAAAAGAGTTGATTACCTGATCCTCATCTGGTTGACTTTCTGAATCTGAATCTGATTCTTCATCAGAGTTTTGCTGTGATGCATTGATAGCCATCATGCAAAATTCTTTTTCATCTGCATCATCCTCATCATCACTGGAGCTGGATGAGGCTTCAGATTCCTCTTCAGTCTCACTCCATGTCTCAGCAACAAAGCCCTTCCTTGTATGTTTGTTCTTGCTGGAGGAGGCTTTGTCTGAGCTATTCTTCTTGTAATCCTTTTCTTTTCTTCTTTCTCTTCTTTCCCTTTTGTCCTTATTTTTGTTTTCTGGACAGTCAGGCACAATGTGGCCTGGTTTCCTGCAACCAAAGCATATGATTTCTTTATTGTTATTTGATTTATCATACCTTGGTTTATCATAACCCTTGTATGGTTTCTTTCTGAAGTCTTTTCTGGCCATCTTGTAGAATCTTTTGGCCAGTAGACTTATGAGCTCATCATTTCCTGTGGCTTTATCTTCAGGCTCCTCTTCAACAGCTTTGAAGGCTATGGTCTTTTCTTTCCTTGTAGCTGGAGAGATAGCCTTTTGTTCTTCTTCTCTATTTTTAATGAGCAGCTCATAGGATTTGAGCTTGCCCAGGAGAGCTTCAGTAGTAATCTCATTTAAACTTCTGGCATCCTTAATTGGCCAGATTCTTGAATCCCAAGTGCTGGGGAAGCACATCAGGATTTTGTCATTCAGCTCAGTCAGTGAGATTTCTTTGTCTAGGGTTTTTAGCTCATTGACAATTAGACTTAGTCTATTGTACATGTCAGCCACTGATTCAGCTTCTCCCTTTTTGAAGTTCTCATATTGGCTTATCAGATGAGATCTTCTATCTTTCCTTTCATCAGCAGATCCTGAGACAATTTCAGAGAGTTTGTCCCAGATTTCTTTGGCTGAGTGGCATTCAGCTACCTTCTGAAAGATTTCATCAGACATTGTTTGGGCTAAGATGTTCATAGCCTTAGCATCTGCAGTCTTCCACTTCTTTATATCTGCATCTGTTCCAGAAGGAGGTGGGACAGCATTTGTACTTGAGCTTGCTGGTGGAGTTGGACAAACTGTCAAGACAGAATTGAAAATGTCTTCATCAATAGAATTCATGTATAATCTAATCCTTGCCTTCCAGAGTGCAAACTTAGAAAGGTTGCACACTGGTGGTCTGGTGCTTGCATAATCTTTGTTCTGTGCCATGTCTTTAAATAAAAAGGAAGATGTAGAGAAAATAATCCCCTTAAGAGATTGATCTTATCAAGGATCTTTTGGTTCAGGTGTTAGCCTGTATGAGCAACCAACCTCCCTCTGATACCAATTGAAAGTGAGGCTAAGATCTATCTCAACTCTAGAGGGGGGGTGAATAGAGTATTTTAAAATAATTTTTCACAGTTGAAATCAACAGCACATATAAAATTCAATTTATGATATAGTGTAGAGTGCTAGTAAGAAGTTAAAAAAACTAAGAAGTAAAAAGCACAGCTCACAGCAAACAAATCACACAAACAAACCAGAAGACACAAGGAATTATAGTGGTTCCCCAAAAACCTGGGTACATCCACTCTTCTACCACCCTTGGTAGGAATCCACTCAGGATGAGTTGATCAGGTGTCCTGACACCAATGAGCTTTTGATAAGGTGCCCAAAAACCAAAACTAGATTTTTTGATAAGGTGTCTTGCCACCACTGAGTTTTGACAAGGCTCTCAGAACCAGACAGAACTTTTGAAGGGAGTTCAAGAACCCTTTTACAGCAGGAAAAGAAAAATAAGAGTGAAGGGTGTCTTCTCTGTTCTCAATCAAATGAGAGAAGCACAAGTGGATTGATGATGTCAAAGCTCCCCCTGAGATGTAGAAAGGTTCAGGAAAAGAAGCTTTGCTCTAGGGTGATAGGTCTTCAGAACTTTGATCTCCAGCACAGGATGGTTTCAGCAAGAAGGCTGAAGGTAAGGTGTCTGGAGTGATGAGATTGTGAACACTTTTCAGTCAGCAAGAAGATTTTTTCTTGTGAAGACTTTTCAATCTCTGTATATCTTCTTCTTGTGTATTCTCTAAATCTTAATAACACAGAAGAAAGGAATAATAGTTTTCTGACGTTTCCTTGTCCAAAATTAGTCGTTGGGAGTCATAAATGTCTTCCAAAAATAGTCTTGTCTTCTAGAGGAAAGTCCAGCAAACATTCTCTGAATAATTCCTTGAAACTTGCTCCAGAAATAAAGACAAACGGCTGGGAGATCTTCTGACATAAATGCTGATAATATTCAAAAACATTCCAAAGAACAGCAGCATTTGAATTCCTGAAAGCGTCGATCTCTCCAAAGAAAACGTCGATCTGAGCTCTACGATCGTCGAACTGAGCTCAGAGATTAAATGGACAAGCAGACAGAAAACGTCGATCTGAGCTCTACGATCGTCGAACTGAGCTCAGAGACTTGAGAAATAACTTTAGAGAGGGATCGTCGAACTGAGCTAGAAGATAGTAGAGGGGAGTTCGGCGACTCAGCAGAAGCTAGACAAAAGCAGATAGTCGATCTGAGCTCGAAGATCGTCGACCGGAGTTCGACGTTTTATTGAAGATGAGCTCAGAGAGCGTCGAACGGAGTTCGACGATTCGTCGACCTTAGCTCGACGTAAATTGCCTTAGACTAAGCTCTTCAGCCTTGATCTTGGAATGATCCTGGGGGCAGCTTCAAACCTAAGTTCTAAGCCCTAGAATCATTCTAATGTTGACCTTTTCAACTATACAACTAGGTCAACTGGGATTCCTAAAACAAGCATAGTGATCCTTACCCAAATTAGTAATAGGGTGTTCCAACAATAAAGCTTTCTAAGAAGCTGCAAATAACTCTGATGAAATAATACTAGAGAAATTCACATCAGAAGAGACTCTTTACAGCCAAGGAAGACTTTCTGAGTCTAACGGCTATAAAGGACAGTCTGGCAGATAAAGCAGAAATCATATCTCAACTAATAAGACAAACAACTTTGTCAGAAAAAGATTTGCTCATGCATAAGGAATGGAGCAGATATTGCATGGAAATAATATCATAAATTTATTCAAACAATCTTTTATAAAATATGCCAAAATAAATATGAAATAAATCACATCATAGAAGATGACAAAATTACTCAAAACATACAGCAAAACGTCGAACGACCCTCGGAGATCGTCGACCGAAGCACAGAGATCGTCGACCTATCAGACAGATAGTCGAACGATCCAGATAGTCGAACTATCAAAGAAGATAGTCGAACTACCACAACAGATAGTCGAACTATCAGGACAGATAGTCAAGCTATCAGATAGTCGATCTATCAGGACAGATAATCGAACTACCAAACAAAACAGATAGTCGACCTATCAAACAGATAGTCGACCTATCACAGAAAACAGATAGTCGACCTATCAACAGATAGTCGAACTATCACAGAAAACAGATAGTCGACCTATCAACAGATAGCCGAGCTATCAACCAAAACAGATAGTCGACCTATCAACAGATAGTCGAACTATCAGATAGTTGAACTATCCAAGCAGATAGTCGAACTATCAAAGAAAACAGATAGTCGACCTATCAACAGATAGTCGAGCTATCAAACAAAACAGATTGTCGACCTATCAACAGATAGTCGAACTATCAGATAGTTGAACTATCCAAGCAGATAGTCGAACTATCAAAGAAAACAGATAGTCGACCTATCAACAGATAGTTGAGCTATCAAAGAAAGCAGATAGTCGACCTATCAAACAGATAGTCGAACTATCAAAGCGGACAGATAGTCGACCTATCAAACAGATAATCGAACTATCAGATAGTTGAACTATCCAAGCAGATAGTCGAACTATCAAACACAACAGATAGTCGACCTATCAAACAGATAGTCGAACTATCAACGCAGACAGAACGTCGACCAACTGATAGACGATCGTCGATCAGCCGATAGACGATAGTCGAGCGGCGTTCGACCATAGTCGAACGAAAAACAACTTAACCAAATTTACATCTGGAAAAGTGACGCCTCTAAAACTAGAGCAACAAACTAAACAACTAACCTTTGACCATAGATAAATCTTGGGTCAAGAGACAGAAAGAGAAGACTAAACTCAAATCAAAACTAGGGTACCAACAAAAGCTTCAAATAATTATTATTAAATTGGTTTGCGCCGAGTGCTGGTATTATGGCATCGCTCCACATGGTAATCATGGCGCCGCAAGTCTTTATTTAGAGGCGGAGAAAGATCTTCCGTAAGCATGTCATCATCGTCTTCTACATGTTGAGGGTCGTCGTCTCCATCAATCCTCCCCCGCTCAAAACTACTCATCACCGATAAGTTGGTCTGAAAGTACCGGTGTAGGAGAGCATCATCCAAAAGAACCACATAGCAGCAAACAACACCACTTGGCGAGGAGAGCACTTCATCTTCGAGTATCCTGTCATGCAAAAAGGTGGTCCTGGGGAACCTTGGAAAAGCATTAGGAAATAAAGGAGAAAAAGTTTCTACATAAACAACCAACGTACCTCCAGTGAAAACCAATGAAGCGAGCGATCCAGGCACAAGCTGACTACCCAAACCATAAGAAAACATAGTGGACCCAAACAGACAGGCATATAATTCAAATGGCGGATAAACATATGGCGTTAAATCAGAAACATTAAAAATAGGGGTAATACCTCAATCAGTGGATAGCTTCAACTGATATGTGTATTCTCCTAATTTCTTTTATATCCGAAAAAGGTCCAACTCGTCAACTTTCTATAGTCCCCAAAGGCAACTGTTCAGGGACAAGATGCACCAAAACTAAATCGTCAACCTCATAGTGAGATGCTCTTTTATGTAAGCTAACATGAAATTGATAAAATGTCATTTGTATGGTTAGCACTTCACTAATGTGCTTATATAATTTAGGAACATGAGAGGCATAAACTTGCGCTTTATATCCATGCACGATCTCATTCGGCGAGCAACTAGCATGTGAATAATAATAAGACGCAACTTGATTGAGTAATTTTTTAAAAGTGCGCCTAAGTATATTACTACCGTGAGGTGTGAACCCATGTGCTACGTGACTCAACCCAAATACGAAGGATAAAGGGATTATATCAGGGGGCATGGGAGCCATATAATCAAAGATGACTTTCATTGGCTCCAAATTCACTGTTCTAAATTTATATTTAACATTTTCATGCTTGGTATGAAGATATGCCAAGTGGAACCGCTCATCATAAATAATAGAGTTGGACGCTCCCGGGCGTGAAAAGATGTGCGAGCAATACAACTCATGGGGCCTAACCGTGGTCACTAACAGGTGGGAATGAGGGACATCAAAAGGCGGTGGATAAATGTGTGCGACCGAGTGTGGTATATAACTATGTGAAAGAGACACCACATCCAAAGGCACAACAGCCAAAGAAGTAGAAACAGGCGAGGATAGAACCGTAGCTGGACACGCAGAGAAAGGAATAGTCATATGTGACGCATAGTCAAATCTACGTGGTGCGGTGAACAAACCAAAAACTAGCGTACTTAACTTACTAAGATCTAAGCGTTGAGACAATGCTAATATAGGAACTAATAGAGTGGGCACGTCACAACAACTTGATCTAGGACTACTGATTTCGCGTCCTAAAATGCAAACTAATGTGGGCACAAAATAGGAGGAAGGGTCGGTAAAATCAAACCCGGGATAAAATCCAAATCAGAATTAATTTCACCTATCTGTGATAACATTAATGAACTCTCAGCCGGGGGTAAAACCAAAGAATCATCCAAAAATACCACTTTCTCGCTTGCAATTTCTTCCAACACACTACACAAGTCATCCAATTCAGAATCAGTAACGGTCTTAGAAATGGGCAAAATCGAACCCGATGAAAATTTTAATTTAGAATGAGCTTCAGATAATGGTGGTAACATCAAATATCTATCGTCGAGTTCGCAGCGCTAAAGTCATTCAAACATAACCTTCTCACATAAGGCGAGTCTTCCCAATCGGTCGAGACATCCATTAAGTCAGGGTCATCAATGATAATAGAGAAATCCTCACTCATAGGCTCCTCAGGTAAGTTAGAAGAAATCTCAATGGGTGTAATCATAGGCTCTAACGCGATGGGGATCGTATCTTGGAGAGGGCACTCAATACTAGGATGAGCAGACATAATGCTAGTAGGGCACGTAATAGTCAAAGAAATACTCTCACAGATTGGACTATCATCATCATCCCAAACATCGTCTTCTAAATAACTAGGGATTCCCTCACTTTCAGAATCATCAGACTCGTCAGGCACTATTGTACGTGAAGGAATACTGTCACCTAGCTTGCCAACTTTAGCATCCAGAGATTCAATATCCACATCAGAATCCTCAGAGGTATCAGTCACTATATCAATGGGCTTATTCATCGATACTAAAGGAGCATACACCCTAGTAGTAACCTATTTCGAATTCAAATTTTGGGGTCTAATTGGCTTATGTTCCCTTGAGGTGGGGATAGGCATACTTTGGGTATTAATACCTCTATGGGGATAGGATCTATCCTGAGGCATAGGGTCACTCCTATAAGCAGATACGGGTCTAGTGTCGTAACTATTCTTACTAATGGGTGTGGTGCTATTAGTACGTAGGTAGTCGGGATCAAATTGATTCGAGAGTAGTCTACGCATGTGCGGCTAAGTATAACAATATCTACCAACACAACGCTCTTCATTTAACCAAAACAATTGGGTTTGACCTACTAATCGCTCTCGGGCAATGTTAACCTTTTTGTGGTCATCCCATAAGTGACAATTAAAATAATTTTCTAATCCCTTAAGCCAATCTCTAAAAATTTATGGACATCCTAAACCGTCATAAGTAGGATAAATGTAGTGTGGCTAGGGGTGGTGGTGCTAATTGGCTAGCCTTTAGTTATGCAATCAAAACCTTAATCTCATCCACTATAGGGGACTGTACGGTTTCCTAACGTTCGTCATGGAACCAAAAGATTTTTCTCGGAAAATGTTAACGTCATAGGCCATTTTAGTGAGAACCGGAGAGAATATCTCACCCAGAACGGGTACACATACAATGGATAATTAACTTGGCCCTATTTAATTTTCAAAGATGTAATTGTTCCAGCTAATTACTTAAGATAATAAATGTATTTTTTTTTTCTTGTTGGAAATAATATGAAGATTATTAAATATTTTTTTTATTTTTTTGCTGAGAAAATAAAAATATAGGCCGCTATTTGAAAACCAATAATTAAATTTTATAATGCCTTAATAAAAATAATGACTTAATGAGAAAATAAAAATTTTTTGGATTTCTTACTAATAAAATGATGTAGAATTTCCAGAATTTTATTTTTTTGAATTTTGAGAAAAATTGAAAATTTTAGGCCGCTATTTGCAAACCAAAAATTTAAAATTTGATTTATATGTTATGCAATGAAACGGGCAAGTGTGTGTCGGTGCTCAAAGCAAGCAAAAGTGGGAGGGGGCCAATTAGGAAATTGACGTGAACCTCTCTTTGATACCAAATTGATGCAGACTCACACGTTGACACTGAATATATCTACGGACGAATACGTATGCCTCTCTATGATCCAATCCTACACTCGCACAATTGTTCAACACAACGTACACGTTATACAATTCTATCAACTAGATGCTAACGTACGGGTAGCCAAACCGATTAGGATCAAACAAGGGCTATAAAAACCAATATTCTTTCCGACTAAAAGGACGAACCCGGTCTGATCGAGCAAAGGTTGTACAAAAAGAGATCTAACAAAAGTAACGATTCGGAAAACGGTAGATCTCTCCCAACAAAAGAAAACGAGGCTCGTCAATCCTTTCAAACTTAAATAAAATTAAGAAAATCAACAATAACAATCGAAAGAAATCCACAAAAATTCAATGCTATCAAAACTTAATGACAAGAATCCCACCATAAGAATTAAACAAGAGGGAAACACATATAGAGTAGAAATATTTCGTTACCCAATCGGAATGGATGATTCTGATTTCTCTACTTGGATCGTTCTTCAACGGCTCCGTTCGAGTCATGTCGGATGGAGAGTAACTTGTTTTCCTTCGTCGCTTAACGCCGGATTTGGAAAATACACAAAGAGGGGTCTTCGGTGCTTGGCCGAATTTCTTCAAAGGTATGGGATCGTTGGTTTTTTTGAAGGAATGATAGTGGTCGGTTTTTGTTCTGGAGGTGGTTGGCTATGATGGTGGAGAGGGAGGTGGTGGCCTATTATAGCAAGGAAAAATAGAAGAAGGTGACGGCTAGGGTACAAGGGTGGCCAAACTTGAAGGGCAAAGGAGGGGGTCGGTTTTTTTCCCTTAGGGATAAGAGGAGAGGAAAGGGTGAGAAGAGAGGGAGCCAAATAGGGAGAGGAGGGAGAGATGGCCGGCGGCCAAAGAGGGGAGGAGTAGAGTGGTGGCCGAAATATTCCAAGGAGGGAGAAGAGAGGGGCAGCCAAGAAGGAGAGGAAGAGGAAAAATCTTCTCAAGATTTAGGGTTTTAATTTCTTTTTTCATTCTCTAATCAATATGAGAACCATACATGCCTATATATAGGCTTACATCACACTTTGGCTACATGCAGCCCAACATAAAGAAAAATAAAAGCACGCAAATGTTTTAAACATTACATGACATAAACATTGCAATAAAAAGGGAAAGCTTCAAATAATTATTATTAAATTGGTTTGCGCTGAGGCGGGTATTATGGCGTCGCTCCACATGGTCATCATGGCGCCGCAAGTCTTTATTTGGACGCGGGGAAAGATCTTCTGTAAGCATGCCGTCATCATCTTCTACATGTTGAGGGTCGTCGTCTCCATCAAACTTCCTACTGATATTTACTCTGACTCAGCTGTTGAAATAGCCACACGGGTATGCTTCTTCCTGCTCCAAGACACATGTCTTCCTCCCAAGAACTTAAAGTGTCTGATGTGCTTTTCCTGTTCACTCTACAACCTGCAAAACCTGCATCTGAATAGCAAGTTAGTTCAAAATCCCTATTCCTAGGGTACCATAGGCCAAGATTTGGTGTGCCCTTAATGTTGAAACCGAGAACCGGTCTCTTTTTGTGTTCACCCTTGTGTAAGGGGTGGTCGCGCACCTACTTCGCTCCTGTAAGAAAAACAACCAAGGAAAAGAGCAAAGGACTAGACCAAGTGACCGGCGCGAAGGTCCCACCACACACTCAGAAGTTCACTGAGTGTTTCCCCTCCTTAGCCAAATGTCGGACTAAGGTAACTCAGAAGGTGCTGGAAAACTAGAAGCAAGTAAGCATACCTTCTAAGGTACCTCTTGGGTCCTATCTATAGATTTCTGAAAACGGTCTGCAAGTAACTAACCTCTGCTGGCTTTAAATTACTGAAAACCCCTTGGGCTGGCCTGCCAACATCCAAACTCCGCTGTTCTGAATAACTATGTGTAGCCCACCTGGGTCTGCCAACAGCGAGACTCCGCTGTTCTAACGAGCTATGGGCAGGCCAGCGGGGTCAAAATAATGGAAAACACATCACAACTGAAGGGGGCAAGCTGCCCTGCAATGGCCTCTAGTCGGAAAAGGCGGCGAGTATCGATGGAGCTGGTACTCGTAGGCCTCGGCTCGGCAGTAGGCGAGCTCAGCCTCGGCCTGCCCCACTCGTCTGCCGCGAGTGTGAGCTGGCGAGTGCGAGCTGACGGGTGTCGGGATGTCCCTCAATGTCGAGGTCAAAAGCGTTGACAGAACTCACCTCACTCGACGCCGCGACTGAAGGCGTTAAGTGAGCTCGCCTCACTCGACGCCATGGCCAAAGACGTTGAGTGAGCTCTACTCACTCGGCGCCATGGCTGAAGGCATTGAGTGATCTCTACTCACTCGACTCCATCGCTAAAGGCATTGAGCGAGCTCTACTCACTCGACACCATGGCTGAAGGCGTTGAGTGAGCTCTACTCAATGCTGCGGACTTGGCTCGCCTGGGGTCTGGGCCAGACTTTGCCAATCTTGCTCCTGCTGGCCCCACTCGCCGGATACGGGGTTGTACACAATCCACGCTCTTTGTGAGGTTGGCACAAACTCGGAAAGAAACATCCAACACCGCAGGATTCGGCGAGTGGGACAATCCCTAAGGGATTCTCTCGGAGGGGTCCACCGGCGGCTATATATATACATGCACCTGCATGTCGGGATGATCTTTGCCCTTCCCTTCACTATTTCCTTGATAAGATGCCGCTCCCCAAGGAGGTTCTAAAGCGATTGGCATGATCACGGGCAGAGACTGCGACTCGCGTCGCGGGCCTAACCGACCTCAGCGCCCCGCCTCGCAATCTTACCGAGTTCGGCTCGCCCAAGAGGGTAAAGCCCCTTCCAAAAGATTTTGAGCCCATCTATCACGATCTCTAGACTGTCCTGAACAACAGGGCCAACTCTTCCACGCGGTCGACCCCGTCTCGGGGGAAGGAGGCCATTGCTCCTCTCGCCGCTCAGACCAGCCAGGGGCGAAGTGGGGAGAATTCTGCACCGCAGGTCAAGAGCCCTCTCAGCAGCCCGCGGGATTAGGCGTTCGACGCATGCTTGCGAGTCTCGCCCTCTAACTTTGGCACTACGGGGCGAGACCTTCAAAAGCCAATATCGCCGACTCACAATCCTTCTCAGCTGCATTTCTCCTCCGCACCCTGGGGGGAAGGGATCGAGGTCATCCCTACCCCCGGGTTCGTTCGCCTTTCTCTGGAGGTTCCTCACTATAGCCGCGGCAAGGTTCTGGAGGGTCTGCCCCCTCGCCATGTTGGTATGGAAGGGGGAGTGCATGGTAAGCTTTCTCGAACTGTTTTTGATCCTGACGGTGCTCGCCTCATCTCGCTGAACCTCGGCATGGTTTGCGTAGATCTTACTGTGGACTCCGAGGCTAATGAGTCTGCGGGTTAGACTAGGTACTCGCCTCTACCCTCCCCGCGCACTTTGGATGCCTTTCTAGATTCTGAGCTGGAGGGCCCTGAACGATCGAGGCGAGAACAACTGGTTCTCAAGAAGTTGGTGCGCGAGTTTCACGAGGTACGGAGGGACAATCTCAGACTTCAACGGGAGTGCAAGCGACTTGCTGTCATGGCGGGGGTTAGCCCGGTGTTGGAGGAGGCGTCTTCCTCCATGCTTTTGGATGAAATTGACAAGAGTTTACAAATAGTCCACCAAAACCTGGGGCAACTTCGCGAGCTCCGCGCGCGGCGATCCGGGGCGTCAGGATCGCGAGATTGGGGTAGCTAGGATTGGCCCCCTGATGGGCCTACCAGTACTCGCCCCTGTTCTCCCCTGACCCGCGCGGGTGGCAGGATTTTTCGTTCTTCTTTCTTGAACACTACGCGAATCCGATCTGTAATAATCTGAACATTTTGTTCGTTATTATTAATACGCTTAATTCATAACTATTGGCGCATCGTGAGTCTCGTCTCGTCACAGCGGAGGATTGATCTGTGATAGTTAGTAAGGTTAAATCGGCGAGTAGGCGAGTTGGATAGGCGAGTAGGCGAGTAGAGGTAGGCGATTTGGGGTGATCGGGCCAGGGTGGTCCCGAATTATTTCCCCTATAAATAGGCCTCCCCACCAACCCCTGTCACTCCTTTATTGCTTCCATGCTCTCTTCACTCTCGTTCCCTGTCGTTAGTGCTTCTGTGTTTTCGATCCCCGGCGAACATGGGCAAGGGAAATCCTGACTCGGAGGGGAGGGACAAGTGTGCTCGGCATTTCGTTGAGCACTGCTTCTTTGAAGGGAACACCACGGCGAAGGAACTTGCCGAGTGCGTGGCTGACTACATTCCCTCTGGTTTCGCGGCCCTCCTTCCCGCCGAACACGAGGCTATCAACTTGTTCTATACTGACGAGATTGCCTTCCCCGTCTCGCATTTCGAGATGGGGTTACGCCTTCCCCTCTGGCCGGAAATCTACCAGGTGCTAAAATACTATGGCACGGTGCCCGCGCAACTGAACCCGAACGCCATCGCCATGATGGTGGCATTCGCCTGCTATCTCCGCCACGATCGGATTTAGTTCAACTTGGCGGTCTTTCGTAAGTTGTTCTCTTACAAGGACACCACCGACGGGGTCACCTTATTCGGTGGTACCCTCATCAAGGTTTGCGAAGTCACGAACAAGCATCATTATTGGATGACCAAGATCTTCTTCATTAAGGGCGATCTCGGTAACATCCCCTTCTCGCCCCAACAGAAGGCTGAGGAGGTGTACCCCCCCCCCCCCCCCACCCCCGTCGGTGTCGGGCAATGACGTCGAGCTCCACAAATTCTTCCTCCACAAAGAGTTCGAGGTCGCCTTTCTCCGCCGAGTGTTGGTCATTTCAACCACAATAACCCAGATTTGCATGAAGTCACCCTTGAACTAAGATGAATTAAGTTGTATTTGATATCTTTGTTTAGTTGTGTGTTTGGAGATCATCAGTGCTAAGTGTAGACCAATGTCAGTCTACTACGGGTCATGAATACAGGACCATACAGTGTAATCCCTCACTGTGTGATCCAAGGTGTTGACTCATTGGTAGCCTCTCAATTGGGATACACTTCATATTCAAACACATGGACCATGGGCTGAAGGTTGGCTGCTTGAAGAATAAGATTTCTAGAAGTTCAAAATTTTCTAAGTCCACTTCTCGAGAGGCCTAAGATTAGTTCTCGAGAAGTAGATCTAGAAGCTCTCGAGAACATCTGTTAGTTCTCGAGAAGTTGAGCTACTAGTTCTCGAGAACATCTGCTAGTTCTCGAGAAGCGCATACTAGTTCTCGAAAACATCTGTTAGTTCTCGAGAAGCGCATACTAGTTCTCGAAAACATCTGTTAGTTCTCTAGAAGCGCATACTAGTTCTCGAGGAACATCTGTTAGTTCTCGAGAAGCTCATTCTAGTTCTCGAGAAGTCTCAGTCTACATTTCTCGAGAAGTTTACTTCTAGTTCACGAGAAGTCTATATAGTTCTCGAGAACAAGCTTTAGTTCTCGAGTACTATTTTCTTCAGTTCTCGAGATGCTTTTGATTTTTCCTGAACAGACTAAATGCCATTTTGTCTTGAGTACTTCCAGAATGCATAGTTCTCGAGAAGTCAGCCTGTTCTCGAGAACTTTCTCATACCTCTCGAGAACTGATGTTCTATTCAGAAAATTTTTCTAAGTCCAATTGACGAGATTTTTGAAATGACATTTCGTGATTAGTACACGTGTCATCATTAATGCTAATTCTAACCGTTGGGGTAATCCTATTTAAGGTCTTGTCAACAAGACCAAATAATACCCAGAAGCGGAAAAACCCTAATCTCTCTCAAATTTTTCTGACGACCGTTTCTCTCTCTCTCAAGATCATTTCTCAGAGTCGTCATCGTCATACTGTTCGCAGATCAAAAAGAAAGCCATTTCTGATCAAGAAAGATTTACTATTCAAGGATTTTTCTTCCTCTCCTTGATCGAGTAGATCTCAAGATTTCTCAGATCAAACTTTCAGTAAATCTTCATCAACATTTCTGAAAAAGCCATAAGTTCAAAAGAAGACCTAAAGTCGAATTTTTCCAGATCTGAAGAAAAATATTTGTTTGTATTTTTTTAAACCTTTTTGTAAATCTTGTAGGAGCGTTGCTCTCCGAGTTGTAGGAAGTTATTATCTTCTGAGTGTAGATCCATTTGGATCGAGTTTGTAGGAACTTGGTTCCGAGGCGTAGGATTGTTTTCAATCCGAGATAGTGGAGTAGCCGAGTCTAGTGATTTGCTAGATCGGTGAGGTGAAGTGGGCGTACCCAAGATTGGGGAACCACTATAAATCTTCTTGTCTTTCTGTGATTGCTTGATTACTTGTGCAAGTTCGTTAAAACTTTTATTCCGCAAATAGACGCACGATTCACTTATTCACCCCCCTCTAGGTGATTTAGGTTGACAACTTTACACTTTCAATTGGAAGCAGAGGGAGGTTGATCGTTAAAAGGTTAGCACCTTGATCAATTTCTTCTCGAAAGTTGTCACTTGGATATTCAAGCAATGGACAAGGCCAAAGATTTTGCCAAGCTTCCTTTGTGCACAAAGAATAACTTTCCCATATGGAAAGAAAGAATCAAATTTTTCATGGAAGCTGTGGACCCCCGGATCTTCATGATTTTTGAAGAAGGTCGTCACGTCCCCATGACTACCTCCACTATAGATCCAACCAAGAAGGTTCCTAAGAAATTGATGGACCTAGATAAGGACGAGATTGCACTTGTCTCTTTGAACAAGAAAGCTAAAAATATTATAGCAAGTGATGTCACAACCCGCATTTTCTCCGAATTTAGGAATTATCAGAGTATGAGAAAACACGCATCATGATGCCACGTCAAGCAGGGGATACCTGCTGACGCTCAGGCAAAACCATCTACTTTACTTTATGAAAGAAATTCATGAGTTTAAAGATTAGAAAATCAATTATATTTTAGAGGTCGTATCCCTCGGCTTGGTGGATCACTTAGTCCACAGTTAAAAACTATACTTATGCGCTGCGGAAAAATACTTTATTCAGGTTTGACTTCCTAAGGAGTGCATAAGAGCCCCAAGAGGACCACTTATGCTATGCAAGACTCTACATTTAATTTATATTATATATAAGAAAACGATCTTTATACATTGTTTGGAAAATAGTGATTTAGTTTTATAAAACATGCTAATCATTCGATATACTTATAATAATTGTAGTTTTAAAATAACTAGCAACCTAGCATAAATCCTCCCCAGAGCAAGTAGACTATCTCTAGAAAATGGTAGAAGCAAAAGTAATATATCTAGTACAAAAGTAAAAACTACCAGTGGGCGCCAACAACCTGACACAAACTCACTGGCACATATGTATGTCTGTAAGAAAAGTACAGAAAAACTACCTCACAAACAAAGCAACAGGATCTCCAAAGTCCAAGAGACCACCAGCAACACCACCGCAACCTAGCAACCAAACTGGCTACTGCTCAGAACCTGAGGCATTCAAAAGAAGAAAGAATACCTCAGCAAGCAAAACAAGGAAAAACTGTATGAAAGTGTCCACCATGGGATATATGAAAGAGGAAAACACATAGCAGTAAAAGATCACAACTGCACTAGGCAAGACAAAAAGAAAATGCACCAGGTGCGAGGAAACAGCATCAACCCTGCCCAGAAGCTACTTCCTGCAGAGTCTACTAAGCTACCAAGAGCCCAAGGTGCTGCAATCTACAAAGGAAGAAACATCTAACACCCTAAGCTATGGGAGATGGTAGTAGCAAAACAAACGACATGGATCCGGGTAGGAGGCAAACTCAGTCCCCCAACAACCATTTCCAAGCCAACAAGCTCAAGGGTCTACATGTGAAAGCACTAGGGACCTTACACCCCCTTGCCCAGCCCGTACCTGGTGAAAGATAGAAGAAAAGGGTGGCAACGGCTAAATTACACAACATCTCCCCCATGAAGAGCTTCAAACAACCACTACTAACCACGACCCACGATTCGGCCATTAGGAAAGAAAAACATGTCCGACAAGGAAACTAAAACATAAACAAGGAATTCACTTGGGAACGAAAATCGAGGTAGGGAAAAAGTGTTGAAATGACTCAACACGGCTTGGCGTTGAGTGGGACCCACTCAACGCCTAACCAGACCTTGGCGTTGAGTGAGTTAGCCTCACTCAGCGCCAGAACAGCAATGGCGTTGAGTGAAGTTCACTCACTCAATGCCCTCTAGAAGAACAACTCTAGCATTGAGTGAGCTAGCCTCACTCAACGCCAAAACAGCTATGGCGTTGAGTGAGGTACACTCACTCAACGCCCTGGTACATAACCACAATCAGAGAAAGTGGCGTTGAGTGAGCTTTCCTCACTCAACACCAAAACAGCAATGGCGTTGAGTGAAGCTCACTCACTCAACGCCCTTACACTTAGCCGCAAAAGAAAACTGCGGCGTTGAGTGAGTCCACCTCACTCAACGGCAAAACAGCAATGGAGTTGAGTGAGGTTGACTCACTCAACCCCCTGGCACTTAGCCGCAACAAGGTATATCTGCGGCGTTGAGTGAGCTGACCTCACTCAACACCAAAACAGCAATGGCGTTGAGTGAGGTCGTCTCACTCAATGCCAGAAGTTCTGGCCGCAAAGAAGGGTTGTGGCGTTGATTGAGTCTACCTCACTCAACGCCAAAGCAGAAATGGCATTGAGTGAGGTTCACTCACTCATTGCCACGGGACTTAGCCGCAAACTTGCCTTCGGCATTGATTGAAGTCACCTCACTCAATGCCAAACTAGAAATGGCGTTGAGTGAGGTCAACTCACTCAATGCCAAAGTACTTAGCGTCAGAAAGGGCTGTGGCGTTGAGTGAGCTCACCTCACTCAATGCCATAGTACTAAGCTTCTCAGGAAAACCGCGGCGTTGAGTGAGCTTGCCTCACTCAATGCCAAAACGGAAATGGCGTTGAGTGAGGTCGACTCACTCAACGCCAAAGTACTTAGCCGCTAGCAGGGGCTGCGGCGTTGAGTGAGTCCACCTCACTCAACGCCCTAGTACTTAGCCAAAATTCTAAAACTGACTACAGCTGTGGAGTTGAGTGTGTGCACCACACTCAACGCCAAACTCGCAAAGGCTTTGAGTGTGTGCACCACACTCAACATCGGCAACCCGAGAGCCCAGTTTGGCTCTTTCCAACATACACAGCAGGCACCCCCCTCCTCTCTCTCTCTCTCTCACTCAGCTTCACCCGCAAGACACCAACTAGATAGAAATCTGGGGTCTAATTTGGCAACATTATGCCGGCGGGTTGAGCACCAACAACAGAAAGAGGGGGCTCAATAGGAGAATCTAAACCCTAATTTTTTAGCAAGATGAAGAACATGCTTGGCTTCTACCTTAGGGCTAACCTTGATTTTCAAAAATTACAAGAGAACAAAAGAATGGCAAGGGCAAGAACACCACTTGCCTCGATTTCCGGTGAAGCTTGGTCGGCTTTCCCTCCTCTTCACTCGGCACTAGAAGGAGCAGCACCTAAAAGAACATAACAAGCAAACCCGCACTTCAATGGCGGAAACCACAAGAATCGGAAATCCCAAATCTCCTAAAACTCCACGAAAATCGAATTCCTTACCGTAGAAACGTAGATCTAAGTGAGAGCAAGACAACGCCACTTTTGGAATCGAAATCCGTCCACGAAAACTCCCGGAATCACCGTCCGAAGGCTAGGGCTAACCGTCGCTTCTACCTCTGCTTTCCGCGAACTGGAGCAGGCAGTTTTCGGTCTAAGGAAGAAAGAAGAGAGTGGGCCCGCCACTTCTCCTTAAAGCTTTTATATAAGCTTTAAACCGTCGGTTCAGCATAACTGAAGCCTAACCGCTTGCTCTCTTATTAAAATAAGAAGATTTTCTAATTAGGTTTTACTAATGGGACACCCAAAACGACGCAAAAATTGAACTACCTCGGAATTTGACGAAATTCACACCGTAGCTAAATACCCATGCTACGAACACAACGGCGAAGTCAAAATTAACTTTCGACGAAAAGAACTCGAATTATACCCACCTAAAGCAAAAACACAAGCATCCCCCAAGAGGCTACACCGGGTCACCCAAAATGACTCGGCTTGCAAGGGATACCTTGCCCATAGGCTACAAAATAGGGCACTCAGTTTTAAGGAGCTAAACCACACTCCACAAATGGCACAAACCACGAAAACGCATCACCGTAATGCCAAACGAGAATAAAATAAGCCGCAGAAAAATCGGGGGCGTTACAGTCACTCCCCCTAAAAGAAAGTTTCGTCCCGAAACTTTACGCACAGCACTTCTACTATAGAAGGAAAAAGTAACAAACAGGAGCTACAAGAAGGGAAACATACCGATAAAATAAGGGAAACAGGTGAGGGTAAGCCTTCCTCATGGCCGACTCTAGCTCCCAAGTCGCGCTCTCTAAATCCTGATTCTTCCATAAAACTTTCACCATCGGAATGGACTTCCTTCGCAGCACCCGTTCCTGAGTATCAAAAATACAGACCGGCACTTCAACAAAAGAGAGGTTGGGCTCCAACTGGGGCACAACGTACAAGACTTTCCCACTGCTGCGCACACACTTCCGCAATTGGCTTACATGGAAAACATTATGAACACCTGGGAAGTTTGCTGGCAATTCAAATCTACAAGCTAACACGCCAATCCGCTCCAAAATCTTAAACGGGCCCACATACCACGAGTCCAATTTCCGATTCTTACCAAACCTCTTTACACCCACCATCGGGGAAACCTTAAAAAATACAAGGTCCCCTACAGAAAACTCCAAGGTAGACCTACGACGATTGGCGTTCTTCTCGTATCTCTCCTGTGCTATACGAAGCTTCTCACGAATAAGCTTCACTGCGACTTCCATCTCCTCAAGAGCATCAGGACCCAACAAAGGCCTCTCACCAGCCTCAGCCCAAAACAACGGAGTTCTGCAGTGCCTCCCATACAAGGCTTCAAAAGGATCCATCTGCAAGCTTTCCTGATAACTGTTGTTGTAGGCAAATTCCATAAGCCGCAGCCGCTCATCCCATGCTCCACCGTGGTCTAAAATATAGCATCGGATCATATCCTCAACTATCTGGTTCACCCGCTCCATCTGCCTGTTTGTCTGTGGGTGGTAAGCAGTAGAATACCTCAGATCCGTACCCAAACCCTCCTGCAGACTCTGCCAAAAACGAGAAGTAAACCGGGAGTCTCGATCAGAAATGATACTCACAGGAACACCATGCAGTCGGATGACTTCATTCAAGTACAACTCCGCTATCTTCTTCATCGGGCAATCAATCTTATATGGCACGAAGTGAGCACACTTCGTCAGTCTATCCACTATGATCCAGACAGAATCAAATCCCCTCGGGGATTTTGGTAAGCCCGTGATGAAATCCATAGATATATTTTCCCACTTCCAAGTCGGGATCTCTAACGAAGTCAACTTGCCACCAGGCCTTCCATGATCGGCCTTCACACCCTTACAAGTATGGCACTCCGCAACAAAACGGGTTATATCACCTTTCATGCCATACCACCAGGCAATTTGCTTTAAGTCACGATACATCTTCATAGATCCTGGATGGTAGGCAACGCTGGATCCATGAGCCTCTCTGCAAATCATACCTCTAATGTCTCCAACAGCGGGGATGCAAAATCTGTCACGGTACTTCAAAGTACCCACATCATCGATAGCAAAGTCTGGCAACTCCCCCTTCTCGGTCCTGGTGAATTAGTGCAGAAGATCCGGATCGTCCTTCTGGTGCAATCTGGTCAAAGAAATCCAAGACAGCTCTGCCACTAATAAACTACTCTACAAGCCACAGCATCCCACTTATATATCCATAAGGAGGAACTCCTCCACTAAACAATCGGCGGAGAGGTTAAAGATCTTTCCTGTCTTTCGGCTTAGGGCGTCGGCCACCACATTGGCCTTGCCTGGATGATACTTGATCTCTACATCATAATCGGCCACATACTCTAACCACCGCCGCTGGCGTAGATTCAACTCCTTCTGCGTGAACACGTACTTCATGCTCTTATGGTCGGTGAAGATCTTGCACTGAGCCCCATAAAGTAGGTGTCTCCACAGCTTCAATGCATAAATAACCGCTGCGAACTCGAGGTCATGATTAGGATAATTCTTCTCATGAGTCTTCAGTTGCCTTGACCCATAGGCAATCACTTTTCCAACCTGCATTAATACACAACCCAGACCTACATGTGAAGAATCCACGTATACATCATAATCCACACCCTCAGTAGGCAGGGTAAGAACGGGAGCAGTGCACAATCTCCTCTTTAACTCCAAGAAGGCTTCTTCGCACTTCTCGCTCCAAACAAAAGCCACGTTCTTCAGAGTCAGCTTGGTAAAAGGTGCAGCTAGGGAAGAGAAACCCTCCACGAACCTCCTGTAGTAGTCAACCAACCCTAGGAAGCTCCTGATCTCCTTAGGCGTATTCGGCCTACTTTAGTCCATCACTGCTGCGATCTTTTCTAGGTCGACCGAGATCCCATCCTTGTTCACCATGTGGCCTAGAAATGAAACCTGAGGCAACCAAAATTCGCACTTGCTCAGCTTGGCGAACAACTTGTGATTCCTCAACTCCGATAGAACCAAGCGCAGATGCTGCTCATGCTGCTCAGGGCTGTGATAATAAACCAACACGTCATCGATGAAGACCACCACGAACTTGTCTAAGAAATCCTTGAACACCCGGTTCATCATATCCATGAAGGCTGATGGTGCATTGGTCAAACCAAACGACATCACCAAGAACTCAAAATGTCCATGCCTTGATCTAAACGCAGTCCGTGGAATATCTGCCTCACGGATCCTAAGCTGATGATAGCCAGAACGAAGATCGATCTTGGAGAACACCATGCTACCGCGCAACTGGTCAAACAAATCATCGATCCTCGGCAGAGGGTACCTGTTCTTAATCGTGACTTTGTTCAACTCCCTATAGTCGATGCAAAGCCGCAATGACCCATCTTTCTTCTTCACAAACAGCACAGGAGAACCCCAAGGCGACAAACTCTGCCTGATAAATCCCTTTGCCAACAGCTCATCCAACTGAACTCGCAACTCCTCTAACTCACGAGGGGCCATCCGGTATGGCGCCTTAGCAATAGGATGCGTACCCGGCTCTAAATCAATCACAAACACCACATCCCGCTCGGGAGGAAGACGAGGAAGATCATCCGGAAAAACATCGGCGAAACCAGGAACAAATGGAATCTCCTCCAAGCGTGGTACACTAACAGCGGTCCCAACCACCGAGACCAAACAAGCAAAACAATCTGAAAGAAACAGCTTCTGAGCACATACCGCAGAGATGACAGGAGAATCCTTGCATAGATCAGCATACACGCTTCCGGGCTGACCGTCATCCCTGATGAAGTCCAAGCGCTTCCCTTTGCACTGAATGATTGCATCATACCTAGACAGCCAGTCCATGCACAAAATAACATCGAAGTCCTCCAGATCAATCATCTTCAGGTCTGCCTTCGCAAGGAAGTCCCCCAACAAAACAGGGCAATCTAACATGCCCAAATCTTACAACACAGATTCACCAGAGGGGAACTTGACACGGAAGGTATCCCGAACTCGATCTAAAGTCAACCGATGTCACTCTACAAAGGCTCTAGCCACGAACGAGTGGGTAGCGCCGGAGTCAAATAGAACACGCGCCCAGCGGTTCTTCACCTTAAATTTCCCTATATGAGCATATAAAACTAAGGAACTACCACAACAATACTACAAACATTCTAGTAAAACAAGAACAAAACTTTCATGCTGGAAAGACAACTAACATGAGATGACCTGAGCCGAAGCTTGAGCCTCCTCGGAAGAGATCACGTTCAGCTTTCCCTTTCCCTTGTCCACACGCTGAGGTGGAGGTAGGCTTGAAGTAGAACTGCATGAAGAACAGGTTGGACCTGAGGACACCTAGCCTTGATGTGTCCCTTCTGCCCACACTGATAGCAGACTTTATCCTTGGACCAGCACTGGGCAGCATCATGCCCGGGTCGCTTGTATACAGAATAGGAGACATCCCTCCTAGGAGCACCCTGAATCGCATGAACCTGCTCCTTCCTCTAGGCTGCTGCCTTCTTGAAACATCTCTCGACAGGGTGGCCTGACCGGCCACAGAAGTTGCACACCACTTTGTTCTTCTTTCCCGGAGCCGCACCGGGTACCTTGGGTTTCTTCTCCTCCACAGACTTCCTCTTGTACTTCCTCATTTGCTGGACTCTGCTCTTCGCGGTCTCAATAGCCTCCACCTTCAGAGCAGCCTCCACTACTCCTGCATAAGTCTCTGACCCATAAACACTGGTCAACTATTACACCTCGCTCCTTAAACCACCAAGAAATCGCTTAACTCGATCAGCCTCAATGCTGACCAATCCAGGGGCAAAATGGCTCAACTTGTTGAACTCTATCTAATACTCACCCACCATGAGTTGCCTTTGCTTTAGATGGAGGAAGTCGTTCATGAGGCGGTCACGCTCGACCGAGGGTAAGAACTTCCTCAACAACATCTCCTTGAACACTTCCCAAGAGCATCCAGCTACCAAGCTCTCCTTCTCTCTCAGCCACCAACTCTTAGCCAAACCTTTAAGCTGATAGGCGGCTATCATCACCCTCTGGTCATCTGCAATCCCTGAGTACGAGAACATCTCCTCCATGGAGATCAACCAATCGTCTATTACCATGAAATCTGCCTTCCCATCATAAGTGGGAGGACTCAGTCTATGAAACTGCGAGATGAAGGCCATCTCTGCTGGCACCACCACTGGAGGTCTTAGGGGTGCAGGAGGAGGGGGAACAGCTAACCCCCCCCCCCCCCCCCCCCCGTAGGGCCTTGCACTCCCTGAGTTTGACCTGCCACGACCGCCACTAGGGACTGAATCTGGGCCTGCACCTCCACCATCTGCCTACTCAAGGCATCGCTACTCTGCCGCAGGCTCTCGATCACCGCGTCATTCTGAGCTCCAGATGACTCACCCTCAGACAGGGGAGTCGATCGAGTCGAAGGACGTCTCGCCATCCTAAAATCATAGCAATACTAGTTAGATCCTAGTACAACGGCTAGAACCAACTACAAATACAGACAATACATATATAGATATAACTTAAAGCTGCTAAACTTGCTCTGGGAGTTTATCTTTTTTACAAAAAAAATGATGTTATGCCCTAACCTAGGATGGTTAACCACCGTCATACTAATTCATGTGCCTAGATCGGGAATGCGTGACTTTATATTACTTTTAACTTGAAAGCTTATGTGTGTACATATGTCATCCTGCCAGTCTTTAGCTTGGCACGTTGTGCTTATGCAATGTTATATTATGCATGATTGTGCTATGCATTCTAAAAAGACCCTAATGCATGTTATGAGCGGCGTACGCATGAAAATGTTATGCATCCCATACTACATAACATTCTCATGCAACGAAAAAGAAAACGAACTAGTCGCAGCCATGTGGTGAGGTTCTGCATCCCATACTACATAACCCTCACATGTTGCCCCTATGGTGGATTCATATACGGACACATATTATGCATCCCATACTACATAATATGCCTCATATACTTCATGTTATGCTATGAGTGTAGTGTTCATGCCTTTGCCAAGACGTGTTGATGACATATCGGTGTGTGAATGGCATGATGCTGAACTACTAAATGCAAACAAAGGAAGGTTGCCTGACTAACTTGTCAAGCAACCTCCCTCTAATACCAACTGTCACAACCCACATTTTATCCGAATTTAGGAATTATCAGAGTATGATAAAACACGCGTCATGATGCCACGTCAAGCAGGGGATAACTGTTGACGCTCAGGCAAAACCATCTACTTTACTTTATGAAAGAAATTCATGAGTTTAAAGATTAGAAAATCAATTTTATTATAGAGGCCGTATCCCTCGGCTCGGTGGATCACTTAGTCAACAGTTAAAAACTATACTTATGCGCTGCGGAAAAATACTTTATTCAGGTTTGACTTCCTAAGGAGTGCATAAGAGCCCCAAGAGGACCACTTATGCTATGCAAGACTCTACATTTAATTTATTTTATATATAAGAAAACGATCTTTATACGTTGTTTGGAAAATAGTGATTTAGTTTTATAAAACATGCTGATCATTCGATATACTTATAATAATTGTAGTTTTAAAATAACTAGTAACCTAGCATAAATCCTCCCCAGAGCAAGTAGACTATCTCCAGAAAATGGTAGCAGCAAAAGTAATATATCTAGTACAAAGGTAAAAACTACTAGTGGGCGCCAACAACCTGACACGAACCCACTGGCATATATGTATGTCTGTAAGAAAAGTATAGAAAAACTACCTCACAAACAAATCAACAGGATCTCCAAAGTCCAAGATACCACCAGCAATACCACCGCAACCTAGCAACCAAACTGGCTACTGCTCAGAACCTGAGGCATTCAAAAGAAGAAAGAATACCTCAGCAAGCAAAACAAGGAAAAACTGTATGAAAGTGTCCACCAGGGGATATATGAAAGAGGAAAATACATTGCAGTAAAAGATCACAACTGCTCAAGGCAAGACAAAAAGAAAATGCACCGGGTGCGAGGAAACAGCATAAACCCTGCCCAGAAGCTACTTCCTGCAGAGTCTACTAAGCTACCAAGAGCCCAAGGTGTTGCAATCTACCAAGGAAGAAACATCTAACACCCTATGATGTGGGAGATGGTAGTAGAAAAACAAACAACATGGATCCGGGTTGGAAGCAAACTCAGTCCCCCAACCACCATTTCCAAGCCAACAAGCTCAAGGGTCTACATGTTAAAGCACTAGGGACCTTCCACCCCCCTTGCCCAGCCCGTACCTGGTGCAAGATAGAAGAAAAGGGTGGCCACGGCTAAATTACACAACACCTCCCCCATGAAGAGCTTCAAACCACCACTACTAACCATGACCCACTATTCGGCCATTAGGAAAGAAAAACATGTCCGACAAGGAAACTAAAACATAAACAAGGAATTCACTCGGGAACAAAAATCGAGATAGGGAAAAAGTGTTGAAATGACTCAACACGGCTTGGTGTTGAGTTGGACCCACTCAACGCCTAACCATACCTTAGTGTTGAGTGAGTTAGCCTCACTCGGCGCCAGAACAGCCATGGCGTTGAGTGAAGTTCACTCAATCAACGCCCTCCAGAAGAACAACTCTGGCGTTGAGTGAGCTAGCCTCACTCAACGCCAAAACAGTTATGGCGTTGAGTGAGGTACACTAACTCAACGCCCTGGTACATAACCACAATCAGAGAAAGTGGCGTTGAGTGAGCTAGCCTCACTCAACGCCAAAACAGCAATGGCATTGAGTGAAGCTCACTCACTCAATGCCCTTACACTTAGCCGGAAAAAAAACTGCGACGTTGAGTGAGTCCACCTCACTCAATGCCAAAAAAGCAATGGCGTTGAGTGAGGTTGACTCACTCAACACCCTGGCACTTAGCCGCAACAAGGCAAATCTGCGGCGTTGAGTGAGCTGACCTCACTCAACGCCAAAACAGCGATGGCGTTGAGTGAGGTCGTTTCACTCAACGCCAGAAGTTCTGGCTGCAAAGAAGGGTTGTGGCATTGAGTGAGTCTACCTCACTCAATGCCAAAGTAGAAATGGCGTTGAGTGAGGTTCACTCACTCTATTCCACGGGACTTGGCTGCAAACTTGCCTTCGGCGTTGATTGAAGTCACCTCACTAACCGCCAAACCAGAAATGGCGTTGAGTGAGGTCAACTCACTCAACGCCAAAGTACTTAGCCTCAGAAAGGGCTGTGGCGTTTAGTGAGCTCACCTCACTCAACGCCATAGTACTTAGCTTCTCAGTAAAATTGTGGCGTTGAGTGAGCTTACCTCACTCAACGCCAAAACAGAAATGGCATTGAGTGAGGTCGACTCACTCAACGCCAAAGTACTTAGCCGCTAGCCGGGGCTGCGGCGTTGAGTGAGTCCACCTCACTCAACGCCCTAGTACTTAGCCAAAATTCTAAAACTGACTACAGCTGTGGCGTTGAGTGTGTGCACCACACTCAACGCCAAACTCGCAAAGGCTTTGAGTGTGTGCACCACACTCAATGCCTGTAACTCGAGAGCCCAGTTTGTCTCTTTCCAACATACACCGCAGGCACCCCCCCCTCCTCTCTCTCTCTCTCTCACTCAGCTTCACCCCCAAGACACCAACTAGATGGAAATCTGGGGTCCAATTTGGCAAAATTATGTCGGCGGGTTGAGCACCAACAGCAGAAAGAGGGGGGCTCAATAGTAGAATCTAAACCCTAATTTTTCAGCAAGATGAAGAACATGTTTGGCTTCTACCCTAGGGCTAACCGGTATTTTCAAAAATTATAAGAGAACAAAAGAATGGCAAGGGCAAGAACACAACTTGCCTCGATTTCCAGCGAAACTTGGTCGGCTTTCCCTCCTCTTCACTCTGCACTAGAAGGAGCAGCACCTAAAAGCACCTAACAAGCAAACCCGCACTTCAATGGCGGAAACCACAAGAACCGGAAATCCCAAATCTCCTAAAACTCCACGAAAATAGAATTCCTTACCGTCGAAACGTAGATCTGAGCAAGAGCAAGACAACGCCGCTTTTGGAATCGAAATCCATCCACGAAAACTCCCGGAATCACCGTCCGAAGGCTAGGGCTAACCGTCGCTTCCGCCTCTGCTTTCCGCGAACTGGAGCAGGCAGTTTTCGGTCTAGGGAAGAAAGAAGAGAGTGGGCCCGCCACTTCTCCTTAAAGCTTTTATATAAGCTTTAAACTGTCGGTTCAGCATAACTGAAGCCTAACCGCCGGCTCTTTTATTAAAATAAGAGGATTTTCTAATTAGGTTTTACTAATGGCACACCCAAAACGATGCGAAAACTGAACTACCTTGGAATTTGACGAAATTCACACCGTAGCTAAATACCCATGCTACGAACACAACGGCGAAGTTGAAATTAACTTTTGACGAACAGAACTCGAATTATACCCACCTAAAGCCAAAACACAAGCATCCCCCAAGAGGCCACACCGGGTCACCCAAAACGACTCGGCTTGCTAGGGAGACCTTGCCCAAAGGCTACAAAATAGGGCACTCACTTCTAAGGAGCTAAACCACACTCCACAAATGGCACAATCCACGAAAACGCGTCGCTGTAATGCCACATGAGAATAAAATAAGCCGCAGAAAAATCGGGGGCGTTACAAGTGCAATCGATGACTCGATGCTGCATAATCTGACTCACTGCCAATCGTCTAAGGAGATGTGGCAGTCTCTAGTAACTCTAATGGAAGGCACATAAGAAGTGAGGGATGATAGAAGATCCCTACTAAACCATAAATACTAAGCCTTCAGGCAAGGGTCAAAGGAGACCATTGCAGATACTTTTGAGAATTTCTACAAGATAGTAAATGGCCTAAGAGTGTACGGCTGAGTCTTCACTAATGGGGAGTTGAATGATAAGTTTCTGAGGTCTCTCACAAAGGAATGGGACAACAAAGTCTGTGTCATCCGGTAGTTTGGCAGACTAGCTGAGACAGACCCACAGAATCTATTTGGCAAGCTGATGTCCTATGAACTGCAGATCAATTCAAGAAAAGCTGAAGAAGAGAAAAGTCACTTCTCCTCAAAAGAGAAGTCAGTTGCATTAAAGGCTGATAGTTCAAGGAAGGGCAAAGCTGCCTCACCAGCACCTGCTCAAGAAGTGAGTGAATAGGAAAACTCTGGGCCAAGCACCTTGGGCTAGGAACTATCTGAAGGAGAGTTCTCATTTCTCTCACAATAGTTCAAGAAATTCTTGAACAAGAAGAAGCAGTGGAGAGGCAAGGATGCCTCATACAGAAGATCACGACATGATAGTGATCAGCAAAAGAAAGGCTCAAGTAGCCATGACAGGTATACCTCTAAACAGAACAAATAGATTTCTACTGACATTGTTTGCTACTGCTGTAACAAACCAGGTAATGTCATAGCTGACTGCCCCCACAATAAGAAGGAGGGTGGAAGAAGAGAGGAAAAGAAGTCCTCGTACCACAAGAAGAGGACAGAGAAGAGCCTGTTGGCCAAGAAGGGTAAGACTCTCAGTGAATCCGACTCATCTGAGTCGAGTGAAGAAAAGGAAGCCTACTTTGGGCTCATGGCTCAATCAGATGACGAACAAGAGCCCCAGATCACTGGGGAGGTAAAATCTCACACTCCTCTCTATGAATCTGAAAGTTTTGAGCATGATCATGAGGACAGCTCTTCTGACGATGAGTCGGAACTTATGGCCCAGTACAAGGAGTTGATCATGACTTACGACAAATGTCGTCGAGTCGTGAAAACTCAAGCTAAAGAGATTAAGTCTCTAAAGGCCATAGAGAGCAGCTTGAAAGAATAAGTCACTAAGACAGACTCTCTTCAAGAGAACTTCAATCTTGCTATTGAAGAATACAATCAAGCTCTTAAGCACCTCGATCTTAAAGAGGAAATCATCAAAGAGTTGAAAGAACAACTCAAGACTGAGAAGAAACTTGTTGAAAGTTTCTCTAAGCCTAAGATAGTTCTTCCACTCATTGCTGATTTCTCAGCTAAGGCCCAAGGAGCTGGACTAGGCCATGTTGACGCTCATAGTAAATCTTCTAGGAAAAACAAGGCTCAACGGAAGAATAAGGCCGCCAAGAAGGTCTTGGCCAAAGAAAAGGGCAAAGCCCCTCTAGATCAGACTGTCTTTAAGAAAGTTATCTTTCCAACAAATAAGTTTGATCTGGACTCGTCCTATGGTCACTTTACCAAACCTACTTATGTAGAGCCAAAGTCTCAGTACCAAGGATGGACTCGCCCTCTAAAATTTGGTGAGAGTGTCTTCAAGGCACCTTATGAAGAAGTGACTCTTCAGGGCTATGGTCCTTATAATCATGGCCACAACTTCAAGAGAGCACCTAAAGTAAAACCCATTGGGGAAAGGCCTCAGAAGGAGAAGAAATCATGTGACTGCCATCACCATGAAGCTTCCTTCTCCAAGAATGCAACCCATGCTAGACCACCATCTCAAAAGGTCAAGCAGGAGTACATAAGGCAAAGATACAATAGGTTTAACTGTTGGTGTTGTGGCAAAATTGGTCATTTTTCCATCGATTGTTGGTTTAATGCCAGGAAGGTCTCTACTCCTCAAGTTGGCAACATGAGATTGACCACTCAGGATGCTAATCTTCGTAGGGGGAGTGTTCTAACCCGAGACCAAGGACCCAAACATGTTTGGGTTCTTAAGGCAAAGTGATCATGAATGCTGGTATGTCCAAAGGCCACCAAAATGTCAATCTGGTACTTGGACAGTGGATGCTCTCGGCACATGACCGGGACAAGAAGCCTACTCCAGAATTTCACTTCAGTCTGGAACGGACCAAAGGTCATCTTTGGAGGTTCAGACCGAGGGATAACTAAAGGCTATGGTATGATCACTAACGGTAGTGTATCCTTTTCAGATGTAGCTTATGTGGAGGGATTGGAACACAATCTTATAAGCATAAGCCAACTATGTGACAAAGGATACATAGTTGAATTCCATGCTGACAGGTGCTTGATAAAGTCTATTGACAATATGGAAACAATTCTATCAGGCACTTGAAGCAGGAACATATTTTGCTTAAATTTCATTTGTATAGACTCTTCTACACCAGTGTGTCTTTTAGCAAAAGATAGTGCGTCTCTTGGTGACCAATGGCACAAGAGGCTAGCACATATTAAATTTAAAACTATTAATAAATTATTCTCTCAGAACTTAGTACGTGATGCCCAAAATGTCAAGCACGTCAAAGAGATACCTTGTCATGCATGCGTAAATGGCAAGCAAACAAGGGTTACTTTTAAAAGCATCATAGGCAAAAACTCTAATAAGTGTTTACACCTACTTCATATGGACTTGTTCGGTCCACTGCAAATTAGAATCTTATGAGGTAAGGATTATACGTTGGTAATTGTTGATGACTACTCGCATTTTGCGTGGGTGTTCTTTCTGAAACACGAGTCAGATACCTTTGATGTCTTTACAAATTTTGTCAGGCATGTCCAGAATGAATACAACTGTTTCGTAGTCAAAATCAGAAGTGATAATGTAACATAGTTCAAATCTGGGGCCATGGCAAGATTTTTTTGAAAGCCTAGGTATCTTTCATGAGTTTTCCTCTCCTCATACTCCACAGCAAAATGGAGTAGCTGAGAGAAGGAATAGAACACTCATAGAGGCCTGCAGGCCCATGTTTGAGTGACACTTCACTACCGGAATACTTCTGGGCTGAAGCGCCGTAAACACTACATGTCACGTGCGAAATCGAGCCCTCATAAACAAGAATCATGATAAGATACCTTATGAACTTCTAAAAGGCAGGAAACCAACAGTTTCATATTTTAGAATTTTTTGTTGTAAATACTTCGTACTTAACAATGGTAAGTATCATACTACCAAGTTTAGTGAGAAAAGTTTTGAAGGTAATTTTTTGTAGGATATAGTAGTCATAGTAAGGCATACAGAATTTTCAATAGAAAAACTCTGGTCGTAGAAGAATCAATACATGTTGTATTTTGATGAGATAGCTTGCTGCAAAGCAATCGTCTAGTGTGCTTGTTGAAGATGCAGGTACAAGGCTTAAAGAGATCACTTGCTTGGATGAACCGACCGAAGGTAAAGATGAAAAGTTCATCAGATCACCTCTCCAAACCCTGTTGGAGAGGTAGAGGATCAAGATGAAAATATTGTCCAGATTTATGAAGTCAATCCAGTGGCTGAAGAAGTCCCAGATGCGAGGAATCTAGAGCTTAGACATCTGAAGGATCACCCAATGGACCAAATCATAGGAGATCCCCGGGATGGTGTTAGAACTCGTCGAGTACAACTAACGAGAATCTCTACTTAAGTTTTCTCTCACAGGTTGAGCCAAAGAAGTTTGAGGAAGCAAACTCAGACGCATCATGGATCTTGGTCATGGAAGAAGAACTGCATTAGTTCAAGCGATGCAAAGTTTGGTCACTAGTTCCTAGACCCAAAGGTAAAAATGTCATCGGAACAAAGTGGGTCTATAGGAACAAGATGGACGATGATGTAACAATCATAAAGAACAAGGACAGACTCGTCGCCAAAGGATATCGTCAAGAAGAAGGGATCGACTTTGACCAACATACCTACGCTCTAGTGGCAAGGCTAGAGGCTATCATACTGTTCCTAGCTTATATTGCACTGAAGGGCTTCACAGTCTTCCAAATGGACGTGAAATTCGCCTTCCTGAATGGTGAAATAAAGGAAGAAGTGTATATGGAACAGCCCCAAGGTTTTGTTGATCCTAACTTTCCTGAGCATGTTTATTTATTATTGAAAGCGTTGTATGATTTGAAACAAGCTCCTCGAGCTTGGTACGAAATGTTGTCTAGCTTTCTCCTCGAGAACAAGTTCACAAGGTGAAAGATAGACAAGACATTATTTCTTAGGGAAATTAAAGGCAAGGTTTTGCTAGTGAAAATCTATGTCGACGACATTATATTTGGTTCTACAGACGACAACCTCTGCAAAAAGTTTTCTAAACTTATGCAAGGGAAGTTTGAAATGAGTAGTATTGGAGAGCTAAAGTATTTCTTAGGACTTCATGTGAAACAATCTGAAGATGGAATTTTCATCTCTTAGACTAAGTTCACCAAGGAGTTGATTAAGAAATTCAGAATGGAGAGTGCAGCCTCTATGAGGACTCCAATGGCCTCAGCTATGTCTCTGGACAAGGATGAGAAAGGGAAACCATTTGATGAAACCAAGTATAGAAGCATAGTTGGATCCTTGCTCTACCTTACTGCTAGTAGACCATACATAATGTTCTCTACATGTGTCAATGCTAGATTCCAATGAACTATAAGGAATCTCACTATGCTTCTGCAAAGCAGATTTTGAGATACCTTAAAGGTACACCGAATCTTGGCTTATGGTACCCAAGAAGTAATGCAAAGCGAAGCTACTTAATTGGTTTTTCAGATGCAGACATTGCAGGTAGCAAAGATGATAGGAAAAGCACTTCCGGGACGTGTCAGTTTCCTTGGAAGAAGGCTTATCTCAAGGAGCACAAACAGCAAAATTGTGTCGCAAACTCAAACGGCCGAGTAAGAATACATTCTGCCGGCAGTTTGTTTGCTTTGTGCAGCTAGAAGATTAA